>CM037091.1:115208189-115849414 GCA_020916435.1 Oxytropis ochrocephala | reverse complement strand
AAATTACAATTTTTTTATTTAGTGAACAAGAATTACCTCATTTACGAGGTAATTCCGAAAATTACAATTTTTTATTTCAACGAATAATTTAGGCTAAAAATCGGTTTTGGACAACATACTCGGATCGTAATGAAACCACAATCATTAGAAGCGAAATAAATCAAGAATCAAGACTCCTTAAAAGACTTACGGACAACAAATTTCAAAATCCCAAATTCCATCAAGTTTACTATTTTTTACGATTTTTTTAATTTTTCATAGTCTCCAAAAATCTTAAAAATTTGTATAGCCTTATTTTGGTTTTGTTAGATTTTTAGTGGTGTTTTTATATTTTTTAGAGTAGTTTTGACTATTTTTAGTAGCCTTTTAGTAATAAAATTAAAACAAATCGTATATATATACGCATCACCTTTAGCAGCCTTGGATTGGCCCGGATCTTGCAGATGTCGCCATTCACCTACTTCACGTGCTTTATTTTCACTCATTTTAGACATTTTGGGCCCATAGTTGTATTTGTACTTCTATTTTATGTTGGTTATTTTATATATTTTGACGTATTGTTATTAAATCGTAAATCGCTCGTATCGTATTTCCAATAAAACGCGTTTAAATCTTAAGACAAAAATACAAACTTTTAAAAAAAAAAAAAATTACAAATTTAGAATTACCTTTTTAGAGGTAATTCCAAATTTTTAATTTTTTTGAACAGAATTACCTTTTTATAGAGGTAATTTTGAAATTTTTAATTTTTTTGAACCGAATTACCTTATTTTGAGGTAATTCAAAATTTAATTTTTTTTTTTTTAAAACGCGCAGTGATATTGGCGTTTTTGGAATTATGGGGGTGTGATAGGGAAGGAGGGTATGAAAACAAACACCCGACAATTTTTGTCCCAATTTATTGATTTATTATTATTGATAAAAAAAACTCGTACACACTAGAAACGCATACTTTGGCATCACACATCATTACGTCTACGTAATCCTGCGATTCCGCATTCGAAGCATCTGTGTGTGCACCATGGCTACATGTTTACGGGTACCTATATCCATGCCCGCTTCATCTTCTTCTTCACGATTCCTCCTAAAACATTAAGAACTCTCAGAACCACCGTTAACGCAATTAACAAAGCCAAAATTCCAATTCCCCTTTCAACCCTAACGACCCCTTTCTCTCCAAACTCGCTTCTGTCGCCGCTTCTTCCCCGGAACGCTTCTTACCCCTTTCTCCGACACCGATAACCTTCCTTATCTTGACATTTATGAATCCCCTCAACTCATGGCTACTCCCGCTCAAGTAAATTTATCTTCTCATCTTCTTACTCACCAATTTCAATTTCCTTCAATTTTTCCGTCAATATTTAGTTGTAAAATTCTATTTCGTATTAGAAATTGAAATTTAGAAATTATAGTAGAAAATTAGAAATCTTTGCATTAATTTTAGTTAAGGTTATCTATTGTGGTGACTGAATTTGTGGTTGAATTAGGTTGAGAGGTCTACTACATACAACAAACACCGTTCAAGAAGGCCACCGCCCGACTTACCATCACTGCTGCTCAATGGTAGAATTGTTTACATTGGCATGCCTGTAAGTGTTCAATTATGCATTGGTTTATGTGTTCTTTTTCTTGCATTTGATACCAATTTTGTTGTACAAGACTTTGCTGCTTAAAGGCTTAATTATGCTGTGATATGTTCCGGTTTTGCACTTATCTGTATTCTTCTTTTTAATGCCCTTGATTAATTTATAATTTGGTATTGCAATTTGTACAACTTGTTATGACTATTTCTAGTTTCTACCTATCAGTTGGTGCCAGCGGTTACAGAGCTTGTTATTGCACAGTTGATGTACCTGCACTGGATGGACCATAAAGAACCAATATATATTTACATAAATTCCACTGGGACTTCACGAGACGATGGCGAAACGGTAATTAGCTTTTTGGCTTGCTGTTTATTTGAAATGTTTGATGCACTGCCCATGTGAACATGTTCTCTGTATTGTTTATATATTATAAGATGATATATTCAGCTGCCTCTGCCTCACTCCTTTCTTTCCCCTTTATCTCATGAGTTTTTAGTTATTTATCGACTTCAGGTAGCGATGGAGACAGAAGGTTTTGCCATTTATGATGCAATGATGCAGATGAAAACCACGGTTAGTTTATTTTATTAAGAATTCATTTCAATGATTATGTGATGGAAACCAGAAATTATTCAACAGAAACAGTATAACAGAATGTGTAGAAGATGAATTATGAAGGAAACTTGCAAATTCAATATGAAATAGAGTAGGAATTACAAAGGTTTGTAGAGCACTTGCTCTCCTCTCTAAGTATAACTTCGGCCAATAACTTCCATAATACACAATCCAACATAACAATCTAAAAGACAAACAACCTATTTATATCAAAGTCACACCCAAACCAAATAACTAACAATTCAAATTCAAACTAACACACCAATAACTACCAATAACTACTTCCTAAATATTATATTATTTATTCTTCATATTTCTCCTTTCATAAGTCCTCCAAATGACGAATTTACCCTTCTGGCACTTAATAAGAGTAGATGCTCTATCATTATGTACTTGTATCTTGCCATTTATGATGCAATGATGCAGATAATAACTGAGGTTTATTTTCATTAAGAATTCATTTCAAATGATTATGTACTTCTATTTCTTGACTTTTATTGACGGATGTACTTTATAGTAATAGTAATAGTAATAGTAATATGATGAGACATATTGTGGTTGCTGAGTTTATGGTATCTGTGAAGCATGATGTATGATTTTTGTTTCAATATCTCATCAGCTTCTTTTTGTAACTGCATGCATTTATTTGATGTGCTACAGTAAAGGTTTTACTGGCGTATGACCTGTGATAAAATTGGTGAAGGATAACTATCTTCATAACTGTTTTTGTAATTCTGTTTTTAATATTTCTGAAACTGAGTTACAAAGATTTATATAGAAGCTCACTTAGTTAGTGCTGACTGCTGAGCAATTAACTTCTAACTAGACTGAACTAACTCTAACAGAACTGAACCAATTCAGCTACTGCTATATCAGTCTGCAGCTGCTACAGTGTAACACTGTACAGTGTTTACAGTATATACAAAACAGAATCCTAAATGTACACTTTAGTAGAATTCAAGCTAAGATAGCTACTCTAATATTTCAACTATCATATCCTCTAATAACCTGGAATTTTTTTTGACTAAATAATCTTAGTAACTTATTTTAAACAATCCTTATGGACTATAGATTAATTATTTGTCTGCTCATTATTATGAGTAATCATTCAACCTTTTTGTGCTATTTGTTAATTGTGTGTTGTCCTTTCACTAACAATTGAATACATCTATTTGGCTTTTGCATCCTGAGCAGATACACACATTGACTCTTGGGGTTGCAGCGGGTCAAGCTTGCTTGCTACTTTCAGCAGGGACTAAGGGAAAACGCTATATGATGCCAAATGCATCAGGTAAAGTGTGGACCCACTAGTTTCTTAGCTTTTGGGTAGTACTAGCCTTTAATTCTTCACAGATTTGATTATTGCTACTTTTGTATCGGTTATGTTTTCAGCCATGATTCAGCAGCCTCGTGTTCCACCATCTGGGTTGAGGCCTGCAAGTGATGTTCTTATTCATGCGAAGGAGGTCAGTCAATTTTGTTTTTGCTGCAATATGTTTTTTCATCATCAGGAATGACAAAGTTTGGCTTTGTTTTTTTATCCTTCTCATGTTGTAGGTCTCTAGCAATTGGCATGTTTTACTGTCATACTATTTTTATGGGATAAATTATAAATAAGAGTTTCATGTTGAAGTTTCATGTCACAAAAACCTTTGTTTATGCTTGATATTTTTACAGGTGATAACAAACAGGGACACTCTGGTTAAGCTACTGGCTAAACACACAGGAAATGTGAGTGTCATGCATTAGGTACTGGATATCATATTTATTCAGGGAAGTTGAAGGTGAATCTAATAGTTCTCTCATTTGCTTCTTTTCCAAACTACTAGTCAGAGGAAACAGTTGCTAATGCGATGAAGAGACCATTTTATATGGATGCAACAAAAGCTAAGGAATTTGGGGTCATTGACAAAGTAATTGCTTACTCACCTTGTGTTCTGTAGTTGAAAAATTTAATTTTAATTATTTTGAGAAATTGCTTTGAGTAACTTCTGAGATAAAGCTGTAATTATGACTGATTTTTAAAATAAAAAATGTGCTTTTTAATTTTATATTGTAATCAAACATAAAATTGTTTCTATTTCATGTTAAATCTCTACAAATTAAATCACTTTTTAACACAACTTTAAAATAATCGTTTTCAAAAATTTATACGAACAGCCTTTTTGGCTATCTTCTTCAGTCTATATATTCTCAAAAGTGCATTGCTGACAAAACCATTGTTCACACTGTTCCCAGATTCTTTGGCGTGGGAAGGATAAGATTATGACCGATGTTCCTTCGCGGGAAGACTGGAAGAATGGTACTGCTGGTGCTAAAGTTGAAGATAGATTTTAGTTCCTCTTTTGTGGATACACATCTTCATAATGTAAGTGAGTTTTCTTCCTCTCTCTTTTTTACTGTTAAATATGGGATGTTTCCTTCGCTGATTTTCTGTGAATGATGCTGCCTCTATATTGAGGGATGGAGTTTAAAAGACATGCTGCATGAAGTTTGATTGCAAGAATTACGTAAACATAAAAGCTCTTATGCTCCTCTGGGAATGAAATCTATAGGAAATTGCAGCATGTACTGTGCTTGGAAATTCTAACACCAGTCCTGAATTGTTTAAATTAAATGCGATTCTTTATAAATTTGAATTAATTTCAATATATGTTACTTTTTTTGTCTGAAATTTGTTTTTGAACTCATGCTGTGGGGTAGTCTCTGATCTGAAGTTCTGTGATGCCTCCTTGCAGGTCACACATGTTTCGGGCCCTGATACCATGTGTAAGATGTTGTTTATCTTTTTTTTACCTAGAAAAAGTTGTGCAGGGCGCCTAGAAATGTTCCACAGCTATATTCACTGAAAACCTCGCACAGAGCAAGAATAGGCGATGAAAACAAAAGCAGCAGGGTGGTCGTTCTTCTATGTAGGCATATAATGATTGATTTGGTTATATGATCGCCTACACGCACTTACATAAGGATTGATGTATTTTTCCTTCTTTTGATAAAATGGATTGACGTTTTCTACTATTACACAATGTAATACAGTGATCGATATGAACAGTTCCTATCAAACAGGGAGTGTATTCTATTGATGAAAGGAGAAGGATATTATTGAAGAAAAAGAGCAGAGCTCCCAGCTATGGTAGAAATTTCCTAGCCACAAACAAAGATAATATGATGCCGTATGTGAAACCCCCTTAAAAGGCTTTCAAAACCATCCTTTTGGTATGATTCAGCATCTCTTTTCACCATATCATACTCAGATTCGACACGCGGTTGTATAAATTCTAGAAAGCTATATCTATAGTGTCAAGCTCATCTCCATTTTCTCTCTTTATTTATTCTCTCCGTTACCATAATTTTAGGGTGCTTTAGGTGTATAAAAAATATTTAGATCCCACTTAATATTATATTATCACATTTAACTTTTCAAAACTATAGTAATAGATGAAATGGAGAAAACGATGAATGAATAAAATCTTTACTCAAATCTATTTGCCATTACTTTTTTACCCAGAAAGTAGCAACCAATACTTTGTGGGTTAGGATCCTCTATTTCTCAAAGGAGATGGAGTGCTTCGTTCATGAGAGAAAAGGACACGACCTTTTAAAGAATACAAGATTATTTAATATGATAAAAGTTTAAATATGTTTTAGGCCCTTACAAATATAGAGTGTTTTGGTTTGAGCCCCTGCAAAAAAAAATTTAGTAAACAACCCTCAAAAATACAAATGTTTTGATATTAAATTTTTTGTTGTAGAGTTCTGTTAAAAAATCAACGATTCTGCCACAGTGTTTTTTATGCTGATTAGGATTGCCACTTCATTATTTTTATGCTGATTCCCCCAATAACCTAAAAGCTAAAGTCTTCAATTTCAGGGGGTGTTTTGACAATATGCTTCCAAAGATGAGAATCAAAAGATTTAGCCACAAACTCATGCTCTTCAAGCGGTACATTACCATATTTGACCATCAATACTTCACACCAAAGCTTAGACTCATTCTGCTTCCACACCTAAGTGAGATTCATGATGCAAGCGATGTTCATAGTGGTGAGGTTCTGGAGACCGAGCCTCCATCTACTTGGACTTAGTGATTGCTTCCCATTTCACTGTAATGATAACGCATGTGACCATCACTCTCTCCCCAAATGAATCTTTGTTGGAGATGACAGATTTCCCTTAGATAAGCTTTAGGGATGACCGATGTCATCATATGATATAAAAGGAAGATTTGAATGTCCGCCTTAGAAAGAGTCACCCTACCACTAAAGGAAAACTTATTAACATTCCAATTAGAAAACTTATAGTTTTCATCATGTCAACAACATAGACATAATAAAAAAATTTGGGGGACACCCTATTAATGTGTTGCATATCTAATGTAGCGCAGTACTCATCTTTTCACTGATATAATACAAATAGACTTCAATGACCGCCTTAGAAAGAAGGGGTGGTTTTTTTATACCCCCACCCCATCCCCTCCCACCTCCATCCATTTATGATATACCGATTTTACTCCTGGCATTAACTCACTTTTTGACTTTCATTAATTTTCTCTGACTGGGACCCACAAAATCTCAAGTCGTATATACCTCAATGGAAGGTATATCTGATTACATTAATTAATGAGTACGCCGACTGAAAAAGTGTGATCGTATATATGTCCCGCAAGACATATATACGATTGCATTATTTAATGCTTTGTTGATTACTCATCGTATATATGTCCTTCAAGACATATATACGATTGCATTATTAAATCTTGTTGACTACCCATCGTATATAGGTTATATACGAGTGGGCTTGAAGATCTAATCGTATATACATCCAGGCCATGTATATACGATGTGAAAAAATACCCATTGTATATACAAGGTTGAGGAGGTATATACGATCGGGTTATTTTTTCGTTTTTCCTCGAGTTGCTATATCTGCTTTTGTTGGAACAGATATTGACCCGCCTACTGTGCAGCGGATCATGCCGCTCTCGGTTGGCTCTGCTTGATATTGATACTACACCGACGTTCACGACGGATACACGGTATATTTTTGTTACTCAAGTTTGGTAAATAGAATTAAATTACTTAAGTACTTAGTAAATTATATATTTTGTAGATATTTTTTCTACACGCGAGGCTGTGGAGGAGTGGAACAAAGTTGTTGGTAGAAGTATCGGTGTAGTGGTTATTATTGTGAGATCAGAAAAAGCAACTGGAAAGAGGGGGAGACGAAAGTTGCACCTAAATCAAAAGTCAGAACGAAAAGGTGCACCAAAGAAGAAAAAACAAAAATTATTTGATGCTAAGCGTGATCCTTCTGGGTGGGAGCATGTGGATGAGAAGCTAAAACAGACTGAATAATCTGTGGCTTCCAAAATTCCTACACAGCGGTCAACCAAATTATCTCAGGGTGCTTCTAGAGTATTATCACGCATACCGAGACTAAAATCCACTTATCGTTTGTTCCAAAGACACGCGGCGCAACTATGTTGAAAAAATTGTTGATGTTGAAGGTGACTTCAGAATCGCAGCTTTTAGAGCGATCGGGGTTGGACTTGACATGGATGAGGACTCTTAGCCTCTGATTAGGCAAGCTTTGATTCAAGAAAGAAAGGACAGAAACATTGTATTCGCATATGTTTGGGAAGAACCGATCGTTATTAGAGCTTAGCAAAGCTTTAACTATTGAGTCATACAGACGTCACCGGACTCAAAGTGGTTTGATTTGCACGAGATGGGTATATGGTTGCAACCGTGTATAATGTTGCATTGGTTGATTTTCTTTGCCTATAAATTTCACTTATCTCGCCTTTGAGAGGCACTTACGGCTCATCTAAGTTCAAAATCATATCCGCTTACGAACGAGCAAAATGTACAATCGGTTGCATCTTTCAATCTCTCCCACTTGTCTGTTGCCTCTGTTGCCCCACGGTGGTACCATCACTACTCACCGTAGTGCGCTTCATGGTTGCATCCGTATGCCTGACGTTTTACCCTATGGCGCCTATGTGTCCTCCCGCACCTCCCACTCACAAAGTGATGCGCCATGTATCGATTTAGCCGATGATTCTATTGACGGCTTGTAGATAGATTCACACCTTTTTTGTATTACACGTGTATATATTACTATATCGCGTTTTTGTAATTATACACGTTTATTTAATCCAATATATCTACACCGTTGATGTTAATCAAATCACGAGACTTCAAATTATAACCGGTAATAAAATCATAACTGTTAACCAAAAATAAGCCCATCGTATATATCTCTTTTGGGGCATATATACGGTGGGCAATTTTTTGACATCGTATATATGTCCATTGTGCGTATATACGATTGACTTAAAACGCATCAATCGTATATACGCACAATGAACATATATACGATGTCAAAACATTGCCCATCGTATATATGCCCCAAAAGAGATATATACGATTCGTGTTACTTTAAAAAAACAGGTTTTTTGAAGGGCATTTTGGGAATATCATACTGGGTGGGGGTATATGGGGAAGGGGTGGGGGTAAAAAAAAAGAGCCTAGAAAGAATCACCCTAGAAAAACTCATTAACCCATTAATGGGATGCCAAGATGCTTGGTCTGCTGCACCCAAACCAAAAAAGTTTGGGTTTTTTTTTGGTACCCCCACCCCATCCCCATAAACCCCCACCCACACTGAAAACCCCAAAATGCCTTTCTGAAAACGTATTTTTTTACAAATTTTGACCAATCGTATATACACACGGGGGTATATATACGACCCTATGCATTTAGGCATTGTATATACACCCCAAAGGCGTATATACGATTGGAAAACCTCACCCTAATCGTATATACGCATTGGGGGTGTATATCTGATGCCTAAAAAATAGGTCGTATATATACCCCTGTGTGTATATCGAATTCCCATTGTATTTTTTTAAATTTTTTTAAGTCAAATAAAATTATATAAGTCCTGAAAATAGGTTTTGTGTGTAGTTCGTTAAAACGTGACGATGTTATACGTCGAACGAATAATTTAGGCTAAAAATCGGTTTTCAGGCAACATACTCCGATCGTAATGAAACCACAACTATTAAATCCGAAAAATCAAAAATCAAGACTCCTTAGAAGGGACTTCTTAAGGAGTACGGCCTCAAAATCCCAAATTCCATCGCTTACTATTTTTTACGATTTTTTTAATTTTTCATAGTCTCCAAAAATCTAAAAAAATTTGTATAGCCTTATTTTGGTTTTGTTAGATTTTTAGTGGTATTTTTATAATTTTTGGAGTAGTTTTGACTATTTAACGAATTTTTAGTAGCCTTTTAGTAATAAAAATTAAAACAAATTATTAAAAAAAAAAAAAGTCATCGTATATACCTTCGAGAAGACGTATATACGATTGGACAAAAATAATGCCATCGATATACGTGCACTCTAAAGGGGTATATACGATTTATTTATTTTTTTAAAAATTAAGTTTTAAAGGCAAGATTTTGGGGTTTTTGGTATTGGGTGGGGGGGGGGGATGGGGTGGGGTCCAAAAAAAACCCAAAAAGTTTTCTACTATTATTTTGTTTGAATTTGAAAAATGAAAATGAAAATGAAAGAAGAAAAATGGGAAAGCAAAAAACTCCCTGAATTGGCGTGCGCGAGGTGGGAGTAGTCTTTTGCCGGGTTGAATCCCAATGAGATCCCCTTCTTCAGTCTCATTCGGATTGGCGCTACTACTCTCATTTTCTGTTACAGCCTCATCGTCTTCTCAACGAATACCATTCTCTTCTCAGCGCGATGCTCCTCCATCCTCAATCTCAATCCCAAAAGCCACTCCCTCTGACCTCTTATCTCTACTCGGTCCCAAACTTCAGTCCCAAACCGTCAATCCCGTTATAGCGCGCGAACTTAAAACATGCCTCAAATTCCTCGTTCCTTTCTCTCCCACAGATACGGAACCTCCTCTTCATCGGAAATTGGGCCTAATTGAACCCACCGGCGCAAATAGAAATGAGAATAACATGATTTGGTCGCCGCCAGAGCCCGTTTTGGAACTCGCTCGCCTCGCCGTTGATTCCGGTGGTGACCCTGCCGCTATTCATCGAATTCTCGACCCGACCGTTATCCCAGTCAGTTGCTTCTTTCCCTTACAAACCCTAATCACTGCGTACACTAATTTTATCATCTTATGTGCAGGTACCTGATGTTGAAGGATCAAACGAAAACCAGTGCCAGCTTACCAGAACACCCTATGGCAGACACTTCATTTCTCAGGTTTGCTCTCAAAATTCAACAATAGCTGTCAATGGAAAAGAGAGAATACTTGATGCTGAATTTTTCTCTGATTGCTGGAACTGAATGAGTATCTGCAATTTTTGTTTGAACTAATTGTCGAACGGGGTCCATCTGTTGGGTTGGATGTTAAGTTCCGCTTTGATCTTTTCCATGGTCACCTCTTTCTATCTATAAACTCTGGAAGACTTGGTATCTTGTATGTTCATAGTTTGTGCTGCTGATATTTACATTCACTTTATTACTGCATTATTTTAGTTTGTTTGAGTTAAGAATGTAACTGTTTCACATTTGGCAGATTCCATGCAAAGGAGTACCCTGCATATGATAAACTAGTGCTCCCGTACAATATGGGCTTTTGTCAGAGAGGTATATTACTATGAGTCTTTGACCTCATCTATAGATGTAATGTATAGTTTGAGTTCCTTTTATCTCTGTTTGAGCTTCCAAGTTGTTGCCTTAAGAGGAGAGAACCTTTTGCGTTTCTAAGTTAAGAGGTTCTCTTCTTGTAAGTGACAGATTTATAAATGTTTGATTGTCTTTTCTTTTGATACTCAGATTTTAAAGGGTGTTTGGTTTTTTGAATCCCATGCTCTTCTTTCAGGGTCCAATTTGACATACGACGATTCAATGAACTTGCGTAATATTCTCTGGCTGGCTCCATTGCCTGGCAGTTCTGCTAATTCTTGGGTGGCACCAGGTACCACCTTCTTTAATGTTATCATATGTGCACAAAGTTTGAACTCTTTGCATACAATACATATACATACTCTTAGGTTTCACACTAAATTTTTATGATCAATAATTGGATCAATTTGTCTCCTGTACAAAAAGTCATCAACCTGTGCAACACATTTTTTTTATTACTGTGATTTATGATCTTTTGAAAAATTTTAAGTTATAGCTTAGGTGCACGTGCCAAAAGTACAATGGTAAACAATGTTTGGAGGTTGCTTTTTCCTTTTTATTCATTAGATGTTGTGGTATATGGTAACTTGGAACATATGACTTCTTGTCTTGTGTTAAACTCATTGAGTTGTTGGCTTATGGAGCCTAAATTTCCTAGTGTTAAAGAGGAATTTGATTCCTTGTAAAAAGTCCTACTACCACATTGCATCCTCCTTAATACTCTATCGTGGCTAGTTGTGGTTTGTTGCAGAGTGTCCTCTTAAACATAACTACATTGCACAAATGAGATTCTAAGACCTTTAACTTTTGCGTGGATTACTATATAATTGTTCTTGTTTGGCTTTCTCATGAGCCAACTATTCCATAAACTTAAGAGTGTGTTTGGATATTCCGTCAAACTTGTTTTTGTAAAATTGATTTGGTGAAAACTGTGTTTGAAGTTTGAACTAAAGTGAATAAATAATTAAGAGTTTTCTTGTAAATTTCTTTTTCTTGTTCATTAAGTCTTCATTTCCCTTTCTTTCCAAATAATCAAAAAATCATAGCCCAGGACATATCAAGACTATCACAATAAGAGTTGGGAACCAACTTACAACACTTATACAGATAGATATATCAGACTGGTTATGGTGAGATAATTTAATTTTTCCACAGATTTTTGGTATGAGCTGGGTAAAAGCTTTATATTAGGATCATTGGGGGTGACGACTATCTTGTGATCTATAAGACCTGTCTCCTCTATAATGTCGAGATTATACTTCCTCTGAAGCAGCGATAGCTGACTTTGATTGAACCACTTCAGTCCCAAGTAAGCAATACAAACAAAGGACTCAAGTCCTTAATGTAAAAGTGCTAAAACCAGTGTTGTTACTTTTAGAGTCTTAATGTCCTCTTGATCATCACTTGTAATCACAATAATATATACATAAATAACAAGATATGTATATTTATTTGCTGCATAGTTTTTGTAACTAGCTGATCATAATCCCTTAATTTTATGGATTGATTGATTCTGTCAACTGTGTATATAAATATTTAAATTTTGTACAAATCTGAACTGCATCACACCACAAACAATCTCTTTGTATTATTTTTCCTCTTTGTCCGTGTCCTTCGCCACACATCATGCGAAGTTGTATATCATATAGACGTGCATAACTTTGCTGTGTGTAACTTGGACATTTAACACATCTCTACTTCTGTATCCTCATACTTTACATTGTTATCAATTGTTTATTTCATGTTATTTGTCGTGCTTGGATGGCTGTATATAGATTGTCACAGAGATCTTCTGTCATACCTTATTATAAATTGTAATTTAAGACAAATAAGATCTGTTATTTCCTTTTCTCTTTGTCTCTTAATATTGAACTTAAACGTATGATGAGTTAACAACTTTTCTATGATTGGATAATTAATCTATATCTTAAAAAATATCAACTGCACACAGGGGTTCTTGTAGTGCTGGATGCTCGTCCTGATGGAATCGTATACAGAGATCTAATACCTGATTATGTAAAAGTTGCAAGGACTATATATGAAGGTTTTGGTTTCTATTCTTCTGGTGTACTGCTAATTTGCCAATGTTGCTGATCAATTTTTGTTTCAGAAAGGGTAGTCACTGTGTTTTTATCATCAAATTTTTCTTTTCCTTGCAGATGATCTCGGGAATGTTGCTGTTGATGTGAACTCCTTGAATGTGGGGGGATCTGAAACTGGAAATCATCAAATATTCATATGCTGATGCTATATGTTATTGGCTGATACAAATGAAAGATTGCCCTAAGCTTACACGTGTAACTGCGGATGGGTCGACTGCAATGAAGATTGCAGAGCAGATATCCTCCAATATGAGAGGTCATCAGGTCAATATGTTTGAGTACTGTATATCTTCGTGCAATTCATACAAATTGGCCGTCCTATTATCTGCACTTCAATGTCTTCATACCACAAGTTTCCTAGCAATCATGTATGATTTGTTCCGAGTACAAAGTAAGCAACGAAACTAGACTAAGAAATTCTTTTTTAAGACTGCAACTATTAACACCGGTTACCTTGTCTTTTCAGAAGTTTATTTTTAAACGGTAAAAAATTATATTAACATAAACTTCTAAAGGGCAAAATGAGTACCAAAAATAGACATCAGAAATTTAACTTCACACGGAGAGTTTGTCTGGAAAGTAGGGTCTCCACTGCAGGTTCTCATGTCCATTCAAAAGCTATAGTTTGTAGCTTCTTATTTATACGGTAAAATGGCATACTTATAGTGTGTTGGCGGTGAGACTACCACTCTCAAACATACACTTTGTAAGCTGAAAAGAACAAAAGCAATTATAGTTGCACCCTTTATAATTTTTTTGAACTTATTTTTCGTAAGTTTTCATTTTCATTAGAAGTAAGCTATTTTTCAGTGAGTAAAAAAATTCGGTCTGGAACCAATATTCTCTCTAGGAAAATTAGTTGTTGGAAATTCTTGAACATTCGTGATAGTCTATATGTATGTAAATAACTCCTCTAATATAAAAATTTTGGAAGCAAAAAAAAAAAATCGAACAATACTAGGAAAAATGATTGTTGGAAATTCTTCTAGAACATTCTTCATAGACTTATGAAGTGACATATCTTATACTTATATGCGGCTTGTCATGCTGGCGCTAAAGTGCCGTTTTTTTTTCTTCATTTTTTTTATGTTTTGTTTCCTTTTTTTTTTCTTGCTTTTATATTTTAAGGTTTTTCTTTTTTTCATTTTTATATTTCAAGGAGTACTTTACGGTTTCTAAAATTTAATTTTTTTTGGTAGAGACTAATCTCTCGAGTCAGGTAGGACTACTATGGGCGACAAAGCTATCCCTCAAGAGATTTAACACTAATGCTTGCCCAAGGCTAGATTCGATCTCAGGACCTTAGTTAAGCTGGAAGAGACCCTACCATCTCATCCAAGTACTCTTGGGTCTCTAAAATTTAATATGTTTAAATATGTGAAGTTTATTCTTCAATAATTGATTGGATAAAAAATGCTAAACCGTGTGTTTTGGGGTGCTTTAGTGTTTATAATTTTTTCTAACTATATAAATACTCAAAGTTCATTCCTCTATAACCGATTTAGTAAAAAAAATATAATTTTGTGAGACTAATCCGTGCAACTCACCATTTTACTAATTTTACCACTTTAAAAATCAATTTCTTTTTAGAACCATATTTTTCTGAACTTTTAGAAAATTAATTTTTTTTTCATACTTCTGTTATTTATATTTTTTTAGAACCATATTCTTTTGAATTTGAAATATCTTTTAAATATATTTAGTTCAGTTACTACCAACTATGGATGTTTAATTTCAACGTTTTTGTTAGTAATTTTATTAAATTTTATGATCTTATTTAATTCATGAGTTCTAAATTTTTCTTATTCACAGTTACTTGACTATATATTTTACAAACCAACATCATTGGTTCACTGACATAAACTACCCTAGGACATGGAATCGACTCAATGCTCTCGAGTTTGATTCCCGCAGTGGACAAACTTTACACGGTTAATAAAAGAAACCAAGCATGCATATTTATAAGGAGGTTTGCTAATAATTGCTAAAAAAAATTAGGCCTTTATTTTCGGTACCCCCCTCATTCCCTCCCACACCCCCATAATGTCCCAAATGGACAAAAATACCCCTGAAAATTTACAAAAATTACATGGTTTTGTTAAAAAAAAAAAAAAAATTACAAATTTCGAATTACCTCTAAAATTTCGAATTACCTCAAAAATAATGGAATTTCGGATTTACCTGTAATTAGAAAGATTTTCGAATTACCTCGAAATGAGGTAATTCCGTTCAAATTAGAACCTAATTACCTATTTCTCGAGGTAATTCAAAATTTAATTTTTTTTTCGAACGAATAATTTAGGCTAAAAAAATCGGTTTGGACAACATACTCGGATCGTGTGCGTCCACACCCATTAGAAGCGAAATAAATCAAGAATCAAGACTCGTAGAAGGGACTTCTTACGGGACAACGAATTTCAAAATCCCAAATTCCATCGTTTACTATTTTTTACGATTTTTTTAATTTTTCATAGTCTCCAAAAATCTTAAAAATTTGTATAGCCTTATTTTGGTTTTGTTAGATTTTTAGTGGTGTTTTTATATTTTTTAGAGTAGTTTTGACTATTTTTAGTAGCCTTTTAGTAATAAAAATTAAAACAAATCGTATATATACGCATCTGCGCGTCCTGGATTGGCCCGGATGCCTAGATGTCGCCCATTCACCTACTTCACGTGCTTATTTTCATCATTTTTAGACATTTTGGACCCATAGTTGTATTTGTACTCTATTTTATGTTGGTCATTTTATATATTTTGACGTATTGTTATTAAATCGTAAATCGTTCAGTATCATATTTCCAATAAAACGCGTTTAAATCTTAAGACCAAAATACAAACTTTTTTTTAAAAAAATTACAAATTTCGAATTACCTTTTTAGAGGTAATTCAAAATTTTTTATTTTTGACCAGAATTACCTTTTTTGAGGTAATTCAAAAATTTAATTTTTTTTTTTTTTTTTTTTTTTTAAAACGCAGGGTATTATTGGCATTTTTGGTATTATGGGGGTGTGGGAGGAATGAGAATGCAAAACAAACACCCAAAAAATTATTACTCATTTACACCAAAAATTTTAGCCAATCCCGTGCGATGCACGGGGCATAGGGCTAGTTCAGTTGTATCTGAAGTGTGCCATCCATATCCATTACCCAACCACTTACCATATCAATAATCAAAATTAAATTAAAAAATAATTCATTCAATTCAATAATAATAAACGGAAAAACTAATCAGTTAGAAGGGTTGCTTTCGTATTGAACACGCGTAATAACAATACTCTTACGGAAAAGTTGTTTTATTTTTGCACTAAAGAGGCGGTGCCAAGCAATGCCCTAAACTAGGACGTACCCTAATTAACAGAAACACAAGTCAAGAAGCGTGGTGGTGTTTTGTTGCATTGCATCCAATAGTCTTCTTGCTCTACACTCGCGCTTTGCTACTTGAGCTTTGTACAGTACTTAACTGCAACCAACAGTTTTTTATTATTTTCTAAAAACAAAAACCATTATTCTTCGCTTGAGATTTCTCTCCTTCCGCATTCGATGCACCGTCTTGATCGCGGTGATGTTTGGAAGAGCAAGGCCCGATCCTTGCAGCTGCAATTAAGAAACCGCTTTAGAGTCGCCGTTGACCGCCATTGGCGCCGCCACCATCAGCACCTCATTCTCGCCGCCGATGCCGATGGTTACTTTTCCTCCACTCTTCAGCGATGGCTTAACCGATTCCGTGATTTCCGCAGGGATTCTTTGCCGTCTTCCACCTCTTTCTATCGCAAACGAGGTACTCAATTATTTTCCATTCTGCTTCGTGATCGATTCTATACTATATATTCCGTTAATTCACATGTATTTTCTTGAAATGCAAATGTCATTGGCGGTAGGTATTGCTTTGGTTTTTCATTCGATTAGTTATTTTATTTTTTATTTTTGCATATCTATCTACAGTGACTAGGGATTTCAGTTCCGAAGAAGATTCAACCATTCTTCGTATGATGCAAGCTGTTGCTGTTCCTATCCTTGGAAATGTCTGTCACGTGTTTATGAACGGATTAAACCGTGTTCAGGTATGATTTTCCAAATATCTTCTCTTCTCTTATATTTGCCAGAAAGAACCGATAGGAGATAGCACCGGGATTCAGCAAATTATGGACACTGCCAATGCCTGATAAAACACATAAAATTAGTATAAAATTAATATGAAACATAGATTATAATTCATCAAGGGAATCGATCCTATGGTTAGTACCAATCTTTGTTGACATTATAAAAATAAAATGTAGTCATTTATCTAACTTTTGTGATATTCTCATATTCATTGGTATTGAACATTAATAAGTTTTTTCCAAAAATTGAAAAATACAACTATAAGTATCGAATAAGTGTCCCACGGTACTGCACTGCACAGATTCTTGTTTTGAGGTGTAGGTGCTTCCTTGGATATTTGATCTGAAAGATGTATGTTGGGAGTAACAGGTGTATGGATTGGAAAAATTACACACTGCATTGCTAGAAAGACCTAAAGGCAAGCCTCTTCTTACGGTACGCGCTCTTCTAAGCCATGCACTGTGCAAAAGGAATCTTTGTGGGTTTAATTCTTTGGCAGAGCTTGCTTTTTAATTTTAACTTTTCAGGTCAGCAACCATGTTGCTTCCATGGATGATCCACTTGTTATTGCTTCACTGCTCCCTCCACAAGTTCTTTTGGATGCTAAGAACCTCAGATGGACACTTTGTGCAACTGATAGATGTTTTAAAAACCCTGTAACTTCTGCATTCTTTCGATCTGTCAAAGTCTTGCCGGTTTTGCGAGGTGAAGGAATTTATCAGGAGGTATGGATCCATAACGCTTTGCTAATAACCTTACACCGTATTTGTTAATATTTAGTGAATGGATCTCAAAAACCTCATCATCTGAAATGAAGTTTTGAAATCTGTAATAATGGTTAATTTCTGGTGAACGTTATGGCACTTGGTGAAAATATCACGGTTCTTTATTTTTATTACACTGCTATGGCTTGAATTATTGTGTTCATCTTCTTGTTCTGACCTGAAAATGTTTTTTATGTCATCCATGGCCTAACTATCCTCAGCGCGCTTCTTTTTGTAGAGTTATCTTACAGAGCCTCTGTATCATTTTGCATCAGTTGAATTCTTCCATTTTTCTCTTTTCACCAACTTCTCCAAACCGAACAGAAATCACATTTTTCTGTTTCCTTTCTTGTTCCTCTAATATAAAACCTCAGGGCAATACTAATAAAAAAGGTTAACAATCCTTCTAATGAAATATTTTTCAGCAATTTAGAAAATTAATAAATAAGGAAGAGTGTAAATTTGTAGTGCGAGCAAGAGAGAAAAGTTTCATTGGGGGAACTGAGGAGACATCAAATTTCTTTCCCTCCAAAATGGAACTTGTCTGCATATGGATGACTCTAATTTCTTCTGCTTGGTCTCGTTGCTGTAGGGAATGGACATGGCCATTTCGAAATTGAACAATGGTGGTTGGGTCCACATATTCCCAGAAGGTAGTCGCTCCCGGGATGGTGGAAAAACCATGGGATCTTCCAAGAGAGGTGTTGGCAGGTAACAAACCAAGAATCTTCCACAGTATTTTTTAAGTAGAATAACTGGCTGAAAATTTGCTCATTTTAGGTTATTGAAGTTGGTTCTTACTTAAAATTCTCTCATTTCATGTTATTCAAACTTATTTTCTTATTCATTAGAGTATTATTAAAAATAAAATTGTTGTCTGAGGAAATAGTCTGTTCTCTACAAAGTATTGAAACTGTTCCATTGGCAATTTCAGAATGGAAAAATTATAGATTTTGGTTCTGATTTTGGACCTAATTGTTAGTGGTCCTTGATTTACTATCTCTAATTATTTTTACCATGTATTCAAATGGGAGACTCACAGATGAAAACTTCTATTATTACGGTGCTGATAAATTCTGAAAATGAAGTAGTTTTTATTTGTATTGTCAAGACTTGCTGAGAATTTTTGTTATTTGCATAAATAAGTTGGCTCACAGATGAAGAAGATAACCGAGGGAAGAAAAAAAAACTTTTAATTTTGTAGGCAGTTGTTGGTATAATTTTTGCAAGGGCTAAATTCATAACACCTCATATTTAAGCCTCCTATAAATAAAAATTATGGGACCTCTTCTTGGGAGCTATATGTTTTAAGGATATATTTGTATTATCGTATATTATATTGTGTTTTTATAGTTTGTTTCTGTTTATGCACGTGTTTTAGGCATAATGTGATAGTAACTTACCACAAACACTTTTTGACATGGTAAATATTTATATAATAACTTAAGAATGAATAATTTCTAAAATATCTTATTTTTCACTTTTTACTTCCACTTCTCTTTGTTTCTACTACTTCATATTTTGATAGAGCAATGCGTTCCTGATGTAAATTTCCCCATCAGGTTGGTCCTTGATGGAGAGAGCTTGCCCATTGTTGTCCCATTTGTGCATACAGGGATGCAGGAGATTATGCCAATAGGTGCCAGCTTTCCCAGAATCGGCAAGATGGTACGTACTCTTGACCCATTTCTGAAAATATTTCAATAACATATGTGGAATTAATGAAATCATCCAGCTCTAGTCATTAGTCAATGTATGAACCTTCCAAGTTTCAAATTACTGGAAGGTGCTAAATTGCTGGCTTTAGTGGAATGCCACACTCTTTGTCCCATGGTTTTGGAACTCTTTATCACATCCTCAAAATTCAAAATGTTCATAGACAGAATTTAAATTTTCAATGGCATGGTTTATCTTTTTATATGGCGTTAATTTTGATTGTTTGTATTTTTACTGAATTTTGATGAGCTTGGATTGTTTAGGTTACTGTGATCGTAGGTGATCCAATCAATTTTGACGATATAGTCAACATGGAGAAAGGTCCGGATGTGCCAAGAAAAAGGCTATATGATGCAGTAGCGGCAAGAATTGGTGATCGTTTACATGAACTGAAGGCCCAAGTTGACACTATAGCAATGGAACAAGAAATGCAGTTACAAGATCACTCCCCACACAGCAGCGAACGAGCATCTGAAATCTTGCAGCAAGTTGATTGGGAATCACTTGGAATGGATAGTTTCATATCTTCTGCCCAAGATGTTTCCGTGGAGAGACGAGAAACAGTTGACCTTCCAAATACAAGTATTTCTCAGCAGCATCTGCAATCTCATAGTAAGAGAGTTGGTTTCTCATACAGGATGCGTGGTTATATGGATCAGATGGAACTCATGTCTTTTGCTGCCAGAGGCTTCTTTATGCATAATAATGAAACTAAGAACTCTGCTGGCTTTAGTAGAGGGATATAGGACCCTTGAAGGCATGGAAACAGTTTTTCGAAGCTCATCTGTTACAGCAGTGGAATTACAACCTGTAGAGGTTGTAAATTCAAATGTTTGTTTCTTTATTAAAATAATAATCTGAGATTTTGTTAGATAAACTGTTAAACGTAGTAGAATTGCTGAGAAGTTGTAACTTGTAATTAAACATAGCTAAAATGTTAGTTTAAACTATGGACAAAAACACCTTGGTCCTCTGGACCTAAGTACGTGAATAATAGTATAGTTCAACTGTTGTAAATATTGATTACCGAAGTTTTGGGTCTCTCTATGTTCTCTTGTTTTGGACTTGCTGTGATAAGACATGGTTCTGTTCTTGCCTATTGATGCTGAACCTCACAAGTTCCTCCTCTGTGTGGCCTATCTACTAATTCTGTTGTATTAGTTTGTTAGGTTGGTTATGAACTAATTCTGTTATTTTTGAGTTACATGTAAAAGTGGGAGATTTCTGTTATTTTTGAGTTACATGTAAAAGTGGGAGATTTCGCCGGTTTGGATCAGCTTTCACACTGCTATGCTATTGTAATCAAGAGAGAGAGCATAGCATAAGAAAAAGAGAAAAAGTAAATAGAAAGAGTGGATGAGTGAAGAGAGCTTGGAGTACATCTTGCAAGAGTTTGGTTTGAAGTTACCATTGTAATCTCTCTATTATCACAGTGGCTTTCTCAGTCGGATTCAGTCTCTAAATATAAGAGCAAATGCACTGAACTGGGTTACCAATTCTTGGTATCTTCTTTCCCTTTTACTTGTTCAATTTCTGCAATTTTATCTATTTGTGTTCTAATAATCTAATCTGTTCGTTTGATATTGATTAGGATCGCAAACAGTAAGCATGAAGGCTTGCAAATTAGCTACATAAAATGTAAGCAAACCGGTCACGATGGAGAGAGAGTACTCCAACTACTGCAAGTCATTCTACCCCTGGCCCATCCCAAGCTTCTTCGTATGCCTCCAGTGTCTCTGTCCTATCCCAACTTTCACATGCGCCTGCTTCATCTTAATCAGCAAGTCAATCCACAAACAACTGCAAGTCAATTCACAATTGCCTCTACTCCATCCCAACTCGTCCTTACCTCATCCTAACGTGCAAATCAATCAGGAAAAAATGCAAGGAAATCATACCTGTTATGTGCTTGGTGCAAGTATCTCTATTATATTAAACCATGAAACTTACACCTATTCATTCACTTCATCATCTACGTCACTAATGACATCAGCTACAATTAAATCCACGTCAGCCTTGAACTACATGTGACAATGACCTAACTCAGAAAATCCCAGCGTAAAATTATAAGAGGTGGGATTCAAACCCCTGTCCATTTGGTTATGCAAAGGCAACACTACCACTGTACCAATGATCGCATTTGATGTTTCTAAGCACATATTTTTAGTATATTTCTTTCCATTTCAATAAAGAAGCGTTGCAGCATAAATGGTCTTGATAATTACTACTATCATTATTATATTTATTTATTTAGTTATACTCTTTCTCACAAACAAGTCAGCACAAAAAGAGTGAACAATTAATGAAATTATTTTTTTCATAATATATATTTTAAAGTTTTGTTGTAGAAATATTTTTAATGTAAGAAAATCATTCTACCAATTCTTATTACTCTCTTGGATTATTACACTTTTTTATAAAAAAAATACTATTTTTCTTACAAAGATAAATTGAATGTATTAGTTTTTTATAAGTTTTATTTTTGTAAATTAAATTTTATACATATGAAATTCATAAGCCTTGAAAGTTTGGAAATATTTTAATCGAGATCGGGTCAATAGTCATGCGGTTCAACTGTTAACCCTTCGGTCCGACTCTTGACCCAGTGACCCAATACCTTCACCAAGTCGATCACCGGTCCGGTTTTTAAAACACTGGTTCTAACAACAAAATCCACCAAAATCGCAGTCCAATAATTCTCCCCATTTATTGTCACTCAGAATCCGTTGACCAAACACAGCTGTAAAAAAATAACTCAATCTACATATTGACACCGAAAATCAACTGCAAACCAATGAAAAAATACATTTTAAAATTAAAAAAACGCAGCTGTAAAAACCTAAAAAATAAATATTACAAGATTTACAACAATGAGTCGTTGGTGAAAAAAGACTCCAGTGAAATTGAATTCCTCTTGATGTTGGGACTCATAATCTGGTTCAACCTAAAGATCCAATGGAAAAATCGTAAAGATAAACCCTGTAATAAATCGTATCTGAGTTTATAAACTCGAATGATTTCGTTGAGTAGATACTCCCATCTGTCGTCGTCCACGTCGCGAGAAAGAAGGTGTGTCCTGCGCAGCCATTGTTGATCGGAAGCAAGAAAAACAGATCTGATTCATGAACAGAGACAGTTATGACACAAGAGCCTTCCAGGTTTCCATTAAGCCGCATAACAGTAAAGGAAAGTAAAGAGTTTCGGCTATGAGGGTTTAGAAGATGGTAAGTGACGATTAACTTAAAGCTTCATTTACGAAAGTAGCACTAATATTTTACAAAAAACCAATTCCACCCTTTTTGAAATTACACTTACTTAATCTTCTATTGTGTGCTTCAAGCTATCCTTACAACTGTATTAAAACTATGTTTTTTTTGTGTGGCCCATATATATATATATATATATATATATATATATATATATATATATATATATATATACTATTCCTTTTGGAAATTATCCCTATTAGAAATTACAATTAGCATACCTTACAGAATATTAACGTAAATACTTTTACATTTTTTATTCTTCTTTCAATGATTTCGTTATAGAGGCTCCTACACCTACATTGTACGTACTCTCAAAAATGATTCTTTTAGTCAAACTATTATATTTTATCCAATTTATTAGATTTTTAATTCTTAAATTATTCACTTCATAGTCCTCCCAAATCACTTCCACAAATTTATGTCTGTTTATTCTCATTGTTCTATGTGCGTTTTGAAGGATTACTCAGAAATGAAGTCATGAATATGAAAAATTCAGGGTTTATAAATCTAGGTTTTGTTAGATTGATGTCAAAAGAAGACGATGCCACATAGGCGTCCAACTTATCTCCCAAACGACCAATTTGAAACATAAATGATTAATTGAATAAAAATAATAATTACGAAATCGGAACTTTAAATTAATAACAGTCAACTATCATTCCTTCTACTTCAAAGAGGTTTGTTTGGATACTTTAAAATGAGTGAAGCGGAATGGAATGGAATGAAGCGGAGTAGAATGACATGAAATATTCATTCATTGTTTGAGTATTTTACAATGGAACTTTATTCATTGTTTGAACAAAGTTCTCTCTTCTTTGTTTGGACAATGAATGAAACAAAACCAATTTTAACATTTTTAATCATTTATTAACCTTAATATTTTCTAACTATTAAAAACTTTACCCAATGATCGAAGTTAGCTGAAACATATATTTCTACCCAATGAGATTTCCTCCTCCCAAATCAATGTGTTCTCACCTAAAAACACCACGGCTGTTCTGTACCGTATCTAGGGATAAGTATATCCGAGATAGTTGGTAGATAATGAGGTTTTGATCAATCTAGAGTTACGTCCGGAGTTGATGTTCCGAAATGAGGTGGGGTGTACTGCACAAACACTCCGATGCTAAAGTCGATGAGTTTGTGGAGTTAATGCAAATCAAGAGTATTTAATGCGCACCTCCTTCTTATGATAAATGTGGTATTTATAGGCTTTGGAGGCATTCAATTGTGTTGATCTCGTCCGTTCGTTGTGGAGGTGCAATCCGGGCCATTTGATGAGTAGATATGGGCTTGGGTGTTGAAGGCCCAATCGGTTTAGGTAAAAGGAGTGGGGGTGTGAATAGTAGGCGTGTGATTTCTCCATAACAGTTGCCCCCCAAGTCGGTTTGGCATGTTAGGTTAAACTAGACTTGAAATATGCGTAAAAGATAAATTGTTTAAGTGAGATTTATAAAAAATAGTCGTGTTCGGTTTTCCTCACCGATCTTGTAGGTGGTTGAATCGAAACTATGTTACCGATTTTTGAAGATGGTGAAGCCGAATCAGATATCGATCTTGAAGATGGTTGAAGCTCGAATCAGATTTACCGATCTTGAAGATGGTTGAAGCCGAATCAGATTTACCGATCTTGAAGATGGTTGTGTGTTGGTGACGCCGTTTTAATACTTCTTTTCTCGTCGAGCATTAAATGCTCGTGTTGATCAATCGCGATCGTTCGCGGGACTCGAGGCGTCTTTTTAATGATGACTCCTCGATTCTCGTGTTTGCTGATTTTTGATTGAGTCGTCGCTTGAATGAACACGATGAATTCGTCATATCCTTAACCCTATAAATACAAACGAGGTAACTCATTCAACTTTTTAGTTTCCTACTTCACTCGTGAGCTACCGACTTCGTGATTTTAAGTTCTCCGAGCTCGCTCCTTCGAATCGACATCAAATCTCTCCATTTTTATCAAGACTTTCTTACGAGGTTAGTACTTCCATTTGAATTTACTTTTTGCTGCGTTTTTAGAGAATTTATTCTTTCGTTGCGCCGTTTTTCCATTCTCACGGTGAGATCTAGCCTCACCTGCAATCTTTTTGTCGGGATGGGGTTGTCGCCTGGGTTCCGATCTTGTTCGTGAACCCAACGTGTTTTTGATTTTATCCTGATAGCTTGCCCCCATTCCTGTAGGTTTAAACTGGCGAAAACAAAACAGACAACTCGCGCCGAAACGCTCCGACTTATAGACCAAGCCGAGCAAGCTCGCAAGTCTAGAGGCCCTGACATCGGAAAGCTAATGGCATCTAGAACTGATTCTAATCCTTTAGATAGGGAAAGAATTGCTGCACTGAAATACGAGGAAGAAATGTCTTCCGGCCGAGAGAGGAAGCGACGATGAAGAGCTTCCGACGAAGAATCGCCCACCCTTCCGTGCCTAATAATCCGAACTCAGAGGCTCAAGTAGATGTTGACTTAGATCCGAGCTCTTCAGATGACTCCGAGCTCGATTCAAGTTCAGAATCCGATACAGAATCAGATGGAAGAAAGGTTGACGATCCGTCTGTTGACCCAGAAGAAGAGAATGTTGGTGAAGACGTAAGAAGAGGTAAAGAGCGGGAAGATACCGGAGTTTCGAGTTATTATATGGGTATGAAGATTCCGGGGTTAACAACGTCGACCTCCCGTAGTTCCCCTTTGGGCTCGCCTGTGATTACTACGGGTATCCGAAAAACTTCGTGGTATGACTCGCCATCGACTCGAGAGATCGATATTAGCAATTATTCAAAGAGGCTTTACGCCAAAGATCCCGTATTTGGCGTGTTTTGGAATGGGAAAGAGGCGAGCATGTGGCTACTTACCCCGATTCTCTTAAGTTCATTGTTTATTGGACGACTTTAGCTCACATGCGCATCCGTCCTCCATTCACGGCTTTCCAACGATCGGTATTGGCGAGTTAAGTAGCCCCATCTCAACTTCACCCCAATGCTTGGGCATTCGTGACGAGCTTTGGTGGTATGCATTCATTTAGGTCGGCCCCTTTCCTTACAACTTTTCTTACATATGTTTCAAATAAACAAAAGGATCGAGAAGAACAAATGCAAACCTGCGCGGCGCTAGAGCATTATACCCTCCGATCCGGACCGGGAATCAAGGTTTTTCACGCCGTATTCGTAAAGTTTGAAATATGAATGGAAAAATAAATTTTTAGAGGTCGAGCCAGGTGTTGCGATGATGGTAGATCGAGTTGGTACATTTAATGCCGAGAATGACATTGTTCTCACCACCAAGTTTCCTCTTGGTTGGACCCGTCGAGATGAATTCAAAAGACATTCTCGCTGAAAAGAATCATTTAAATGTGGAAGATCGAAAAACCTTGAAAGTCTTTGATGTTCATTGCGGATCGGATTGTCACAAATAATGAACATAGGGCGAATCACTGGGGTTTCGATACTAAGTTGTTGGTAGCATCCGTTAAGTTTGAGCACGTCGAGAAAGCTTTAGGTCGGTCCATAAATCGTTTCTCTTAGTTTATTTTTACTATGTCTGCCGATCTTATATCTGCCGATCTTTACTTGCATAATTTTCCTAACTGAATTTTGTATTTCTTCTGCAGATAGTATGGCCCCAAAACGAAATATGGAAGCTTTGAGAGCCCTGGCACTTGAACAAATTACCCCAGTGGTACCTCACGTCGGAAGTAGTAGCGGGGTCGCAGCTGAGGGGACCTCTGCAGCAATTGTTACTCCTGTTGCGCCTATCACTGTGGTTAATCCCGAAGTGGAAGATGAAGAGGAAGATCGGCCATTCCAAAGAAAAAGAAAGCAACCATCTGGTCAACTCCCTCCTAGGTCTAAACCCCAAGATCGGGAAAAAACCGTGATTGATCTGAGCGACCAGTCAAAGAAGCACAAAAACATAAGTATCTTGCTCCTTTTGATCCAGGGCATATATGACCCTCAAAACCGAGGAGTTCCAAGTCGACCCTTCTGAGTTTCACTCTCGGTGTTTTCGAGGATGGTCGATTTAGTGAGGGAGGATAAAACAGCTGCTGCTCTACAAATTAAAGGTATGGCTTCTGGTTTTCAAAGCTCGTCCACCCGGTCTTCCAATTTCTTTTATACTTATGTTTTTATCTATTTGTATAGATCTTGAAGCCAAGTATGAGTCACTTCGGAAAGTTTGTAAGTCCACTTCTGGCTGATCTTGAGAAATCTCAAAAGATGTGGATCTTTATAAACAGATGGCCAAGATTTGGAAGCTAAGCGCCTACAACTCGAGGTGAAAAGAAGCAGCGGTGGAGGCCGAACTGAAGTTTGTCGAATGAAAAATTTGAAAAGTTGCCGCCGTTGAGCTTCAAGAAAAAGATGATAAGATCGCGGAGTTGATGGCTACAACCCCGGCCCATAATTTTCCCGAGCTTCAGAACAGTTGAGAAACTTATCGCTCAAAATGTTAAAGCTCGAAGATCGGATGAAGACAATTCAAATGGGTCAAGAGGGCATCGTCGAGGCTTTTAATAACGCCCTTGACCAAGTTGCCGTAGTCAATCCCGACTTTATTGTTGATCGTGATATTCTTAACCCGGAGTACGGGGTTCATGATGGGCATATTGTTGAGTTTGACCCGGAATCCGATGAAGTGTCAAGGATCGTTTATCCAAAAGATGTGTAATTGTTTATTTTTATTTGTTTTTTGAAACTGAGGGCCCGGCCGCAACCGGTATTTTTTTGTAATGACATCATCGTATTAATATCTGTCATATTTTGGCTTCCTTTGTGACTGTGTCTTTATCTCGGATATCTCTTCTCTTCTGTTTTAAAAAAGTTTATGAGATAAAAACTGTGATATCGCCCAATCTTTGACTCATATAGAAATAAGATCGGAAATAGAATGCCTTCACAAAGCAAGTCTATATTTAACAAGATCGGAAATAGAATGCCTTAGCAAAGCAAGTCTACATTAAACAAGATCGGAAATAGAATGCCTTAGCAAAGCAAGTCTATATTAAACAAGATCGGAAATAGAATGCCTTAGCAAAGCAAGTCTATATTAAACAAGATCGGAAATAGAATGCCTTAGCAAAGCAAGTCTATATTAAACAAGATCGGAAATAGAATGCCTTAGCAAAGCAAGTCTATATTAAACAATATCGGAAATAGAATGCCTTAGCAAAGCAAGTCTATATTAAACAAGATCGGAAATAGAATGCCTTATCAAAGCAAGTCTAACTGTAATATTTCTTGAGTTTGGTGGCGTTCCACGTTCTTGGGATCGCCTTGCCTTCTAGGGTCTCCGCTCGGCGCCATTTCTGTCTTACGTCGTGACTCGATATGGACCTTCCCGATTCGGTGCTAGCTTGCCTTGTGATGCATTTTTCAATCCTACATCGGCTCTTCTCAAGACGAGGTCACCGACATCAAAATCCTCGGGGCGACTTTACGATTATAACGGGTGGCTATCCTCTGCTTGTTGATGGCTTCCTTGAGGATGTGTGATCTCGGATTTCTTCTATAAGATCCAAATTTCTTCTCGTAAAGCTTGTTCATTGTCTTCTAGTGATTTCGGTTTGTGGTTCTCCAAGTCGGTTCTCGATTTCGATCGGGATGATCGCTTCGCTCCCATATGATAACCGGAAAGGCGTTTCTCCTGTGGAGCTTTGGGGAGTTGTTCTATACGCCCATAAGACATAAGGGAGCTCTTCAACCCAATTTCCTTTAGCATTGTTGTTCGCGTTTGTGTAATAGTATAGATTTTCGCAATTATAGTGCAAGTATACACATCGTACAAGTAATAAAGTGGTTTTAAGTAAGAGATCGTTCCCACGAGGATTGATAAGTTTTCAAAGTTCAAGTTCCAAAACACAAGAGAAACAAGTGACAAATCGACAATAAGAGTTGGTTTTAAAGCTAAAGATTTAAACAAAACAAGAAAACTAAAATTGATTGTGAATATGGATGAGAGATGAGTTGAGTTGTTGCATGCAGATGAATCCTTCCTAGCCAGACGTTATAACGTTTAGACGTTATGACGTTCAAATGTTAATCTGTGTAGACGTGGCCACGTCACGAGCATTTGTTGCAAAAGAGCTATGCTTTTCAAAGACAAAACGTCCGAGTTTCAAGTACAAGAAATCCTATGTCTAGGTTCTAAATAGGCCCACCTGTATTTTAAGTACCCACAAAGAATGTTCTATGAACTATTATCCATTCTATGTCTAGACTTAGATAAAGATGCCTAAATGTCTTTAGTGCATTGTTCATTCATATAAATCTTTGATTTCTTTTCATAGACCATGTCCATGCATTCTATGAATCTACCCATTTTAAGAGGCCAACCTCAAAACAAGTTTTGAAAATATTATTACGCAAAGATTTAAAACGGGCAGCGTTAACACTTCATAACATTAACTAGAAATTCATTAAAAGCAATTCAACAACTCAACTACAAAGTGTTTAGCTCATGCTTGAGCATCTTTCTGAGAATGAAAAGGATTTAAAATCCTAATACCATACATAACAGAAAAGAACTTCATGTAAAAGATACACCTAAGTAACTTTTAAGCATATCTACATTGTATAGACGTTACAACGTCCGAGCTTTACAAAATGCGAAATAAAAACTAAGTTCGAGATAAGCAAAATACGTAAGTCCTGCTTCCGGATCTTCTTTACAAAACTAGTTCTGAATTTAATGGAGAGATGGTGAGAGATGAAGATGAAGTGATTCTGAAGTTGGTGATGCCTTGAGAGAGAAATGAGCCTTCAATAAATAGCCACCTTCTCGACGTGCTACCGATGTCACTTGCCCACCTACCGTGATCTGCTTTTCCTATCTTCTCCCGACAATCGCTCGGAGCTCTACGATGTTTCCATGCGTCACCTTATAGGGAATGGGAGATCTTCCGACTTTTATATCTTTGACTATCATTGCTTAGCGCGCCAAAATTAAGATCTTTCACCCTTTCTCTCGCGCACTTCAGAGCGTGGTGAGGGCGTGGTAACGTTCAAAGATCGAATTTCTGCCACAAGCACAAAAAGCATCAAAACGCTCTCGAGGCACCTCTTGGTGCCTAAATGCACTGATTTATCACTTCATTCAATTATTTACTAAAAACTCGTAAATTACATAAAACTAATTTAATAACCCTTGTATTGTTAGAGAACTTGCATGACTTATTCTTTGAATGAGTGTAAATAACTCATATAAATATGAGTTATCACACCCCAAAACTTAAATCATTGCTTGTCCTCAAGCAATCAAGATAACAAAGAAAACAAAACATGGGATCAACTACACTAGCGAGGCTATGCTCTTACTCACTCAAGAGATCAAAATTCATTCTCGAGGGCTAATTCCACACTCACTCACACACCACTTGCATGATTAAATTCCAGATTCATTAAAGCTCAAAGTGAGTGTGTGATCTCTGTAATTAAATCTTCCTCTAGTTAGTTCAGAAACTGTTTTGGCTTATGAAAGAGTGGCTTCCCAAATGGTGACAGTAAAACATCTTTCAAAACAAAGAATAGGCTAACACTTTCACTTAAGAAATGGGGATTCATTTAGAGCATGACAAAGGGTCTTAATTGGATGCTAGGACTAGGTTAGTGCAACTAGTTTATTGACTCACACACGCCAAAAAGACTGTAACCCCCTCATTACTGAGCAACTCTCCTTTATTAGCTCCATCTTTTTTTTTTTTTTTTTCATATATTGGAGTGCTTCAGCATTTGTTTCAGGGTATTACAGGGAACACAACATACATGTGGATTTTCCACTTATTTGTAATAACACACTCTTTTTGGTATTTTTGGGAATAGACGTTACAACGCGTTTATGGGTGAGACGTTGCAACGTCCGAGCACACAACACAACACACACTACGATATCGTTATAACGTTACGGGTAGACGTTACAACGTTGCACTAACACTACACCTGCACTAACCATCCTACAGTCTTTGCACCCAGCCTTAGTACGACTTGATTTCACCCCCAAACTTAGCTTCTACTGCTATTCTAGGTTTTTAATCAAGTTTTATTTTCACCAAAGTTCACCAAGACTAGCTTCAAAGACAAAAATATTCCCTAGCTAACTAGATTCTTTCTTCAAAACAGAGTTTGTGTAGAGCAACAATCAATTCTTTTCATCTAATCATGCATAGGTTACTCACACACACATTTTCACTTATCTTTAGCCCAAAGAGAATTATTTTCATGCTTGACAGAGTAAGTGTAGCAGCCGGGCCTCATTCTGCATGGCGTGCGCTACCTCACAAGAACTTCTCTGCCCAGTAGAGTTTTTGCCTTAGTGGGAATCGAACCTCGTACCTCTTGTACATTTCCTCGCATTCCCACTACCAATTGAGCTAGTAGCTCAATTGGTAGTGGAATGCGAGGAAATGTACAAGAGGTAATGAGGTTCGATTCCCTGAAGAAGAGCAAAAACTCTCTACTGGCAGTGTTCTCATGAGGCAGCCATGCCATGAGAGCTGAATGCACATAAAGAAGAACAGAGACTACTTTTGCATTTGATTTCATGTACAACACACACGATCTTAAAACATTAAAACATTAACATTGAGATTTCCCCCCCACACTTAAAGTTGAGCGGTGTCCCCACTACTCAAAGAGGAACAGCAAGATTTTTTTTTTTTTTTTTTTTTAGAGAGAGGGGGTCTCATTCAGAACATGAAAAATAAAAACTAGTAAACTTCAACTTAAAATTAAAACTAAATAAAACTACAACTACAATTGACATTAATGGGGGACTTACTTGCTTGCGACACGGACACTGAGCCTTCCGCTCACATGCGGTGGGAACTCCTTTCTGACCTTCTCCTTTCTTCTTTTCCTTCTTTTCTTTCTTGACCTTCACTCCTTCTTGCTCAATGGTTGTTGTTTCATCAGACTCCTTTTCTTTTGAGCTAGCACCCACACTCGCACTCGCAGCAGCTGATGCTTCGAGGCTTCAAACAATCCTCTTTTAGCTTCCTCCCACATCCTCATTGCTAACTCAAGTGAGGTTGACTTGCATTGGTTCGCTGGGTATCACCGGCTTTTTCCACCTCGGCTCTTTAGACGTTGCCACGTCGATGATGATACTCGGTTCGGCCAACGGATCCTGGGCTTGCTTCAACAAGTGCTCGCTAGTTTCGTGTGTGGCCTCCTCCATTGCTTCTTTGCTTTACTTTTTCCAATGCGACTTCGTTCATTGTTGACTTGCATTTACGCAAGTTTGGTCACGACCTCTTTTTAAACAGACGTTACGATGTCTGCGCAGCATTTCTTCAAAGAATAGCGGGAAGGGGCTTTTCGAAACACTAGTGGCAACGAATGCAAAGACTAAGTAGCGATGCGAGTTTCCCTGCAAAGACTTTGACTTTTTCTCTTTCTGAGGAAGCTTCACTGAGTGTTGTAGTGGGTCGCAACTTCCTCTTTTCTCCACTCCTTGAGCTTGATTTGACTCAGCAGCTATTTGTTGTCTCTTCTTCCTTCCAAAAGGATTGTATGCAAGTGCAGTTTTCACTCTGGTTTTCTTGGGTGGGGAGATGGGTTGGGACTGTGGGTTGCTTTCTGTGTTTGTTGGCTCAGACGTCGCCACGTCTGGCTCCTGCGTTTTCTGGGGTGATGGTTGCTTTTGTGATTCAGGTTGGGCTGGGGGTGGTTTTGTTGTTGGTTGGTCTTGAGCTTTGGATTGTGGGGTCTTTGGGGTGTTTTGGTCATAGGTGGAAGTTTCTTTTGGTGAAAGTGGTGGTTGTGTGGCTTGTGGGGATGGTGGTTTAGGGCTAGCTTCTTTGGATTTTGGTTGGGCTTGCTCTTCGTTTGTTTGAATTGCTGGGGACTCACTTTCAGTCCTTTCACTCGAACTCCCTTTTTCCTCAGGGCTCTCCTCTTCTTCCTCTTCACTAATTACCTCCATGCTCACTTTCTTTGACTCCTCTGCATCACATTCAGAAATATCATCTAAATCATCAGAATTAAAATCTTCTTCACTACTTACCTTCTTTTGTTTCTTTGCTTTGGGCTTTGCCTCTTTGGTGGGCTTCTTGCTCGCTTTGCTTTTTCTCTCTTGTGATTCTCCTCCTTTGGATTGTAGACAATGGAACATCATCTTCATTTTCTTCCCCGCATCCACTCGAGCAATACAGTTCTGCAATAGCTTTCTTTCCGCTTAGACACTGGGCAAATACCTTCTTTTGCCACTCGAATTGATCTTTGATAAACTTGGCGAGGAGTTACGTTTATCCTCCGGGCGTTGTAACGTCTGAGCATCAACAGAACTTGCAGCACCTGCAGATTTCACCCTAGGCTGAAATTTTGTTGAAAAGGGGCCTTGAGGTTGCTCCCTAAGCTCACGAGGCCTCTATCTCCACTCCCGCCTCCATGCATGCAGATCGGTTATCAAACAAGGGAAGTACAAATATCCATCCTTCCCTGTTCTTCCATTTGTTGAGCTCGCGGTTGATCAACTTCCCAACCTCCACTTTGTCTCTGGACATGATTGCATCAATCACAATCATTCTCTCCTTGTCAACCCATGATGTGTGAGAGGTAGGGATTAAGCAGTGCCTTATGAAATGGAACCAAGTGTTGGCTTCATCACAAAGGTATTTCTTCATTATCTTGAACTCGCTTCCATGCTCACCTCTTCTTTCCCAGACAGCACCTTCAACACATATTCTCTCCTTAATGGCATCCATTTCAGCCAATACATAGTTCTTCTGTTTGGTCTCCACAGCTTTGCCATAGTATCCTAACCCAAAATAATCGTTGATGACTCTGACCCCAAATTTTACTTCCTCTCCTCGCACTTTTGAGACAATGGATGGCTCTCCTTGAGGCCTCTCAACGATTCCCTTGTAGAAATCGTGAACCAGAGTAGCAATATATTCTTTTCTGTGCATAACAAATTTCTGCCAACCCAACGCTGCGATGATTGCGAGAAAATTAGGATTGGGGCTTTCTTGACTGAAACCCCTTTCAGGAAGTAGAGCTTTCTTTTTGGATGGGTTTGGTGTTTCAGGGATGGGGGCTGAGGATGAACTCAGGTCAGCATGCTTACCTTTCCCAGAGGATTTGGTGGCGGATTGCTTCACTTTAGTCATGGTATTTGCGCAGGATTTTCTTAGAAGAAAATGGGGGATTTACAGGAATTTTAGGTTTTGAGAGAAAGGGATGGGAGAATTTGGTTTCGAGAGAGAGGTTTAGAAATAGGTTGCGGTGGTGGAATGGTGGTGAATGGTTAGATTTTTATGGGGAAGTGGTTATGGGAGTTGAGAAATGGTAGAGTGGAGTAATGGAGAAAAGTAACCGCTTGATTAGACAAGTAGGGAAGGAGATGACGTCGTGGTCGGTTACCACGTTCGTTTTGCGAGGGAAATCATTTCGACATCGTCATCACTTACGCCTTTGGCTTCATTTAAATCGCCTTGATCGCCTGGGCGTGCCCACGCCTCGTAAATACCGAGGCGTTACGGCGTCTACCACCTTCACTTCCACATTTCTTTCAACACTTATTCCCGCAAAACAAAAATTAAAAAGATACGTGAAAAATTAAAAATCCTTGGGTTGCTTCCCAAGAGCGCTTGCTTTAAGAGTCTTCACCGGACTTTTGTCTCTTTTTATTCAAGAATTGTTGAAGGACATTTGAATCTTGTCCCTTTCCACATGTTCTCCATGATATTGTTTCACACGTTGGCCATTAACTTTGAACATGGTGTTTGTCTTTTCATCAAATAATTCCACGGCACCATGAGGATATATCTTCATTAATTTGAATGGACTCGACCACCTTGACTTTAACTTTCCCGAAACAACTTAAGCCTTGAATTGAATAGCAACACCGTTGTCCTTCTCGCTAGCTCTCTCCTTTGGATTCTTTGATCGTGCCACTTCTTGGTCTTTTCTTTATACATTCTTTGAGCTCTCATAGGCATGGTGTCTAAACTCTTCTAGCTCATTCAATTGTAACAATCTTGCCTCACCAAATTTTTGCATGATCCAAATTTATTTGTTTTATTGCCCAATAAGCCTTGTCTTTGGAGCTCAATTGGTAGGTGACAAGCCTTACCATAAACTAGCTTGTAAGAGACATGCCCAATGGTGTTTTGTATCTTTGTGCAGAGGCCCAAAGTGCATCATCCAAGTGTAATGACCACTCCTTTCTGTTGGGACCAACCATCTTCTCTAGTATTCTTTTAATCTCCTGTTGGATATTTCTGACGCAGCCTTTGGTTTGGGGTGATAAGTCAGAGCAATTCATGTTTTACTCCATATTTAGCCAAGAGGTTCTCAATTAACTTATTGCAAAAATGAGAGCCTTCATCACTGATTATGGCTCTTAGAGTACCAAATCTTGTGAATATATTCTTTTTCGGAACTTGCTATGATTTGGCTTCATTGTTTGGTAATGCCACCGCTTTCAACCCACTTTGACACGTAATCCACGGCTACGGAGATGTAGAGATTTCCATGGGACATAGGAAATGGTCCCATGAAGTCCATTCCCATACATCAAACAATTCAACTTCCGAAATGTTTGTGAGTGGCATCTCTTGCTTGCTTGATATGTTTCTGTTCTTTGGCACTTGTCACATCTCCTAACCACTCATGTGCATCTCTCGAATAATGTTGGCCAATAGTAGCTTTGATTGTAGGACCTTTCTTCTTTGTTTTAGTACCTCCAAAATGTCCACCATAAGGTCTTTGAATGACATTGTTGCGGCACATGGAGTTGCTCTTCCTCGACTAGGCATCTTCTTAGTAAGCGATCTGGACACAATTTGTACAAGTATGGTTCATCCTAAATAGTGCTTTATAGTGTGGAAGAACCTCTTCTTCTGGCGATAGTTGAATCCTACGAGGCACAATTTTGCTAACAAGGAAGTTAACTATGTCGACATACCATGGAGCGATAGTATCGGGCGTTATGGCGTTTGGCGAAAGTGTCGTAGGCGCGTGGCCACGCTTGACTCACCATGAGGCTACTAACAATAGTCTCTCATCGTGAAATTTTTCTTGTATATCTTTTCACACATGCACTGCATCAACATTCTCAAGCCTAGAAAGATGATCGTGACTTGGTTCTCCACCCCTTTTTGTCACGAATTTCCAAGTCAAATTCTTGGAGGAGGAGAACCCATCTAATAAGTCTTGGCTTTGCATCTTTTTTAGAAATTAAGTACTTAATGGCTGAATGATCGGTGAAAACAATAACTTTTGCACCCACTAAGTATGATCTAAACTTATCAAATGCAAACACAATGACCAAGAGTTCTTTTTCATCCAGATAATTTAATTGGGCATCATCTAAGGTTTTACTAGCATAATAAATAGAATGAAAATTTTTTCCATACCTTTGCCCCAATCACAGCTCCCACGGCATAATCACTTGCATCACACATCAACTCAAATGGCTTGGACCAATGGAGGTGACTATTCACTGGAGTCATTACCAAGGCGCGGTCTTGATTTGTTGAAAGCTTCATGACATTGCTCATCAAAATTGAAGACGTGGTCACGCGTGCAAACAAATGAGACACAAGGGGTTTTGAAATCTTTGAGAAATCCTTGATGAATCTTCTGTAAAACCCCTGCATGTCCTAAGAAACTTCGACTCCTTTGATAGTTGTGGGTGGAGGTAGCTTGTCAATAACATCAATCTTTGCTCTGTCCCACCTCTAAACCTTTCTTTGATATTCTCGTGTCCCAATACTATTCCTTCTTGTACCATGAAATGGCATTTTTCCCAATTGAGCACTAGATTGGTTTCTTCACACCTTATCGAACTCCTTCCAAATTATCCGGGCATCCTTGCGAATCTCCATAGGCGAGAAATCGTCCATAAAAACTTCCATGGAGTTCTCAATGAAATCGAGAAAATAAGGCCATCATGCACCTCTCGAAATGTTGCGGGAGCATTACACGTACCCCAAATGGCATCCTTACAAAGCAAAGGTACCATAGGGACAAGTGAATGTTGTCTTCTCTTGATCTTGAGTGCTATGGCTATCCGTTGTAACTGAATAACCATCAAGGAAACAGAGAGAAATCTTTCCCTGCGAGCACATCTAGCATTTGATCAATGAATGGAAGAGGAAATGATCCTTCTTAGTTGCTTTGTTTAACTTTCTGTAATCCATGCATATCCTCCAACTCATTCTTCGTTTTTGGAATTAGCTCATTTTTTCATTTTTACCACAAGTAACCCCTCCTTTCTTGGGCACACACTGAACTGGACTCACCCAGGAGCTATCACTAATAGGGTAGATGATTCCTGCATCCAACCATTTGATGATTTCTTTCTTCACTACCTCTTTCATTATGGGGTTCAATCTCCTCTGCGCCTTTCAATGCTATTCTTGGCATTCTCCTCCAAGACTATTCTATGCATGCGGATCGTGGGGTGATACCTTTGATGTCTGCCATTTGCCACCCAATTGCCTTTTTATGTCTTTTTAGGGTAGTAATGAGATCATCTTCCTGCTCTTGAGTGAGCTTGGAAGAAATGATCACTGGCAGAGAATCATTTTCCCCTAAGAAGACATACTTTAAATGATCAGGTAACACCTTTAGTTCCAAGATGGGTGGCTCTTTAATGGAAGGCACATTCTTCTTCAGATTTGACTCCTCTTGCCCTAAAGATTCATACTTCTTTGTCCAAGACTTTGGTGCAGGGGGCTCAGACGTGGCCACGTCTGCAACAGACGTTACGACGTCTAGAGGAGCAACTTCTTCTGCTAACAATTCTTGTATTTCATTATTCCCCAGAAGCTTCTCCAGATGATTATTGTCCTTGTTGAACTGCTTTTGGACCATATGATCAATGGCAACCACATAAGAACACTCCTCTGTATTTGGTTCTGGATACTTGAGCGCATTGAGGACGTTGAACTTGACTTCTTGGTCATTGACTCTCATGATTAATTCTCCTTTCTGCACATCAATGATTGTCCTTCCAAAGCTAAAAATGGTCTCCCGAATGATGGGAACTTCTTTATCTCGCATCAAAATCTAAAATAACAAAATCTCACTGAAACCTGAAACTTGTCAACTTTAATCAAGACATCTTCTAATATTCCTTCAGATAAACTCGCTTTTATCGGCTAAAGTTAAGCTTAAAGAAGTAGGCACAGCGGTTCCTATACCAAGTTTGTCATAAATGGACTTGGGCATCAAGTTGATACTTGCTCCCAAGTCACATAAAGCTTTGCCAATGTAAAAATCTCCAATGGAGCATGGTATAGTAAAGTCGCCAGATCCTTGAGTTTTCTAGGAAGTTTATTCTCGCATAATTAAACTACATTCTTGATTAAAGCAACAGTTTCAAACTCCCCTAGTCTTCTCCTTTTGGTGATGATGTCCTTCAAGAACTTGGCATAATTTGGCATCTGCTGTAAAGCATCAACCAAAGGAAGGTTGATGTGTAACTGCTTTAACATTTCCATGAACTTGCTGAACTGCTTATCTTCATGGGCCTTCTTCAATCTTTGAGGGTATGGTGGAGGAGGATACTCAGGTACAAGCCTAGGTACAGTCTTGATTCCTGGTTCAAAATTAGACGTTGTAACGTCTGGAATATCCTTCACACCACTTGTGCTTGCTTCTTTCCCTTTCTTTTTCTCTTTCTCTGGTACTTCTTTTTGCTTCTCCTGTAATTCTTCTTCCACAGGTATAGTTGGTTCAGGATATTCAGTACCACTTCTTAAAGAAATTGCATTTACCTGACCATTTACCCCATTATTACCATTAGGGGTTGATGATGATGGTGTTTCTGTTGTAGAAGGGAAGAGATCCATTCTGTCTTTGAGTGAGGGCTAGAAGCTATCTGTCCAATTTGATTTTCCAGTTTTGATTGAAGACTCATGAGTTTGCAAAGTAGTCTTACAATCACTTATGAAGCTTTTCATCATGGCCTCCAAGTTGCTATTGTTGTTGTTCTTGCACATACCGCCTCTGTTGTTGTTGAGGAGGGGAATCTCGGAGGTATTGCGGGAGCGTATTCTTTGGCATTCAATGCATTGTTGTTTCTCCAATGAAATTTGGATGATTTCTCCAGCTTGAATTGTAGGAATTGGAATATGGACCATTTCCTTTGTTCCGAGAGACAAAGTTTACTGATTGAGGGTTGTAGGGACACTCCTCATAGACATGCCCTTCTTCACAATAAACACACACTATTCCACCAGGATCGGGTAGGTTCAATCTACTGCAATGACGATGCAGCTTCTCGACGTGGCCACGTTTGAAGTACTCAAAGTTTTGATCATGTTGGTCGGGGTAGCCACTTGAGCGAGAAAGAGAGCGATGACTTCACTTATCTCATGAACACCGCTTTTTCCGAGGAGTAAATCTATCGATGGCCAATGAGAGTTATGGGTGGCTATTTCATCAATGAGCTTGCATGCCTCAGAAAAGGACATGTTTAGAATGACACCACCTGATGAAGCATCAAGTATTAATCTTGTAGGTTGATCTAGGCCATTATAAAACGTCTCCATTTGGATCACCACAGGAATGCCATGGTGAGGGCACATTCTTAGTAATTCCTTCCACCTCTCCCAAGCTTCGAATAATGATTCCCTTCCCTTTGTTTGAAGGAAGTGATATCATTTCTCGAACAGCGCGTTCTTGTTGGGAGGGAAATATTTGGCCAGAAACTTCTCTGCTAGCTCATCCCAAGTATGAATTGAATTTGGCTCCAAGGAATTCAGCCAATTTTTAGCCTTATCCTTGAGTGAGTATGGGAAGAGCTTCAATCTAAATGCATCCTCTGAAACTCTAGGAATGATAAAGTTGTTGCACACATCCAGAAATTGTCTCAGGTGAGAATATGGATCTTCTTGAGGGAAGCCTCCAAATTGGCCTGCAGTCTGCAGCATTTGGAACATCATTGGCTTGAACTCAAAGTGACCAGTATGAAGGGTTGGTCTAGCAATGCCTGTTTGTAGATGAGCAGGATTGAGCACGGCATAATCACGCATCGGCCTATCCCTGTCATTGACCATATCTTGTGGTCCTGCATTGATGAGTTGCTGCCTTTGGTAGTGTTCATCATCAACAACTATTGTCTCTGTATGAGTTTGTGGTCCAAGACCTTGTCCTCTGACTCCTCTTGGTGTATGTCCACCTCTAGAACCAGTGTTATGTTCAGACATAGTTGGGTGTTGTTCTTGTTGTTGCTGCCTTCTTCTTAACCTTTGTTGTCTCCTTAATTGTCTGAAAGTTCTTTCAGTTCGGATCAAACTTCGAGTTCAGATTCACTACTTAGTTCGATTGAACTAGAGCTTGAGTCGGAACTAAGCATACGTACGTAACGCCTACTGTTCAAACACGCACCATGACAAAGAAACAACACAGTAAAATTCCTTCAACTTGTGTTTCAATACTTTGAACAATGAAAATCACTACAATCCCCGGCAACGGCGCCAAAAACTTGTTCGCGTTTGTGTAATAGTATAGATTTTCGCAATTATAGTGCAAGTATACACATCGTACAAGTAATAAAGTGGTTTTAAGTAAGAGATCGTTCCCACGAGGATTGATAAGTTTTCAAAGTTCAAGTTCCAAAACACAAGAGAAACAAGTGACAAATCGACAATAAGAGTTGGTTTTAAAGCTAAAGATTTAAACAAAACAAGTTAACTAAAATTGATTGTGAATATGGATGAGAGATGAGTTGAGTTGTTGCATGCAGATGAATCCTTCCTAGCCAGACGTTATAACGCTTAGACGTTATGACGTTCAAATGTTAACTGCGTAGACGTGGCCGCGTCTGAGCAGCTGTTGCAAAAGAGCTATGCTTTTCAAAGACAAAAACGTCAGAGTTTCAAGTCAAGAAATCCTATGTTTAGGTTCTAAATAGGCCCACTCCTGTATTTTAAGGACCCACAAGGAATGTTCTATGAACTATTATCCATTCTATGTCTAGACTTAGATAAAGATGCCTAAATGTCTTTAGTGCATTGTTCATTCATATAAATCTTTGATTTCTTTTCATGACCATGTCCGTACTTATGAATCTACCCATTTTAAGAGGCCAACCTCAAAACAAGTTTTGAAAATATTATTACGCAAAGATTTAAAACGAACAACGTTAACACTTCATAACATTAACTAGAAATTCATTAAAAGCAATTCAACAACTCAACTACAAAGTGTTTAGCTCATGCTTTGAGCATCTTTACTGAGAATGAAAAGGATTTAAAATCCTAATACCATACATAATGAGAAAAGAACTTGATGTAAAAGATACACCTAAGTAACTTTTTTTAAGCATATATTACAGTATAGACGTTACAACGTCCGAGCTTTACAAAATGCGTAAATAAAAACTAAGTTCGGACAAGCAAAATACGTAAGTCCATTCCGGATCTTCTTTACAAAACTAGTTCTGAATTTAATAGAGAGATGGTGAGGAGATGAAGATGAAGTGATTACGAAGTTGGTGATGCCTTGAGAGAGGCGAGCCTTCAATAAATAGCCACCTTCTTTGACGCGCTACCGATGTCACTTGCCCACCTACGGATCTGTTTTTCCTATCTTCTCCTCGACCTTTGCTCGAGCTACGGTGTTTCCATGCGTCGACTTATATAGAATGGGAGATCTTCCGACTTTTATATCTTTGACTATCATTGCTTAGCGCCAAAATTAAGATCTTTCACCCTTTCTCTGCTGCACTTGATGAGGCGTGGTGAGGGCGTGGTAACGTTCAAAGACCGAATTTCTGCACAAGCACAAAAAGCATCAAAACGCTCTCGAGGCACCTCTTGGTGCCTAAATGCACTGATTTATCACTTCATTCAATTATTTACTAAAAACTCGTAAATTACATAAAACTAATTTAATAACCCTTGTATTGTTAGAGAACTTGCATGACTTATTCTTTGAATGAGTGTAAATAACTCATATAAATATGAGTTATCAATTGTCTAACCTTTTCTTCAACCCGTTGAGAAGTACTTTGTTCTTTATACCTTGACCGTTTGTTTGGGGATGCTCCACCGACGTGAATCGATGTTTGATTTTAAGATCGGACATCAACTTCCCGAATCCTTTATCGTAATTGAGTTCCATTGTCCGTGATTACCACCTCGGGCACCCCAGAATCGACCGTAATTATCTCTTTTCGGAAAAAGAGATGCAGCTTCTTTGCCTTAATAACGGATAGTGGTTTGGCCTCAATCCATTTAGTAAAATAATCAATCGCCACAATTAAAACGTATTCTCCCGGGGCTTTTGGAAAAGGTCCTAGAAGGTCTATCCCCACCATGCAAAAGGCCATGGGGAGGAGAGAGTGTGAGACCGTAGGAGGTGCAATGTGAATGTTTGCGTGAATCGCAATTCGGACATTTCTTCACATAGTTCCTTGCATCAGCTTCAATGGTTGGCCAAAAGTATCCTGCCCTTAACACCTTCCTGGCTAAGGATCTACCACCTAAATGTTGGCCACATATTCCTTCATGAATTTCCATTAACACATAGTCGGCCTCCGTATGTTCTAGACATTTCAATAACGGTGAAGAGAGTGCCTTCTTGTAAAGCTGCTCATTGAACACTGCAAAAGATGCTGCTTTTCTTCGGATGATCCTGGCTTTCTCAGGATCGGAAGGTTCTACGCCCGACATGATGTAATTCAAGATAGGAGCCATCCATGTTTGGTCTTCCCTTATTACGTACACTGATGAAATCGAGTGTAAGTCATCTTCAAAACTAGGTTTGCTAAGGATCTCTTGTATAACTGACCGGTGGTTTCCCGCAGTTTTGGTACTTGCTAATTTGGAAAGAACATCGGCCCGAATGTTGTTTGTTCTTGGGACATGTTTAACCTCGGCGAAATCAAATTCGGTGAGTAGTCTCTTCACATGATTCAGATATTTTTGGAGGATTGGCTCTTTTGCTTCGTACTGTCCCCCGATCTGGGAGACCACAAGGAGTGAATCGGTATGGAGATTTAACCGAGTGATACGGAGATCTAAGGCCAAACGTAGTCTGCCGCAATGCATGCTTCAGATTCAACTTGATTATTTGATGTTGTGAATTTGAAAGTGAGTGACAATTCTATAACCACTCCAGAAGGACTTTCAAGAATAATTCCAGCCCCACTCCCTTTGGGATTGGAAGAGCCATCGACATGGATTGTCCATACTTCATTCTCGGTCTCTGCCGAAGTCATTTCTGCTACAAAGTCGGCTAACACTTGAGCTTTCATTGCCGATCTTGATTCATATTTGATATCGAATTCGGACAGCTCTACTGCCCACTTTATTATTCTTCCTGAAAGGTCTGGACGATGTAGGATTTGTCTGATCGGGTGGTTTGTTCGAACCACTACTTGGTGAGATACAAAATAATGTCGGAGTCGCCGAGTAGCTATTACTAAAGCCGAGCTATTTTCTCTATTTTTGATATCGAAGTTCGCCCCAGAAAGCTTTGCTCACAAAGTGCGCAAACCTCTGCTCGCTTTTTTTGTTTCTCGGACCAGTCTTTGCTCCTAATGCTTCCTCGGATATTGAGAGATATAAATATAATACTTCCCAGCTCAGTCGGGTTAGTATCGGAGGTTACGATAATATCTTTTTAGTTGGGTGAGCGCCTCATCCCGCTCGTGGTCCGATAAATTCGATTCCTTTTTCAAAAGTTTAAAAGGGGTAGTGATTTAAACGCGACATTTGAGATGAACCGAGATAGAGCCGCAATCATGCCATTTAGTTTCGAATTTCCTTCTTAGTGTTTGGGGTTTTCATCTCGGTCACCGATTTGCATTTGTCCGGATTTGCCTCAATTCCTCTTTCGAAGAGATAGAATCCCGTGAATTTTCCGCTTTGACTCGAATGTGCATTTCTCGGATTTAATCTCATTCTGCTTTTCCTTATCTCTCGCAAAAATTTCTTTGAGATCGGTGACATGACGATCGCTTTCGCTCACTTTTTGCAATCATATCATCTAAGTATACTTCTACATTTCGTGCGATCTGGTCTTTGAAAACTCGCTCATCATTCATTCTCGATAGGTTGCTCCTGCATTTTTAAGACCGAAAGGCATAACTCGAATGTAAATTTCCGCTTTCCATAAAAGCGCTTTTCTCTTGATCGGGGAAACATTGGGATTTGGTTATATCCTCAATATGCATCCATGAATGATAATAAACAAAATCCGATGCGTGATCGACTAGTCGATCAATATTTGGAACCTAAAAGCATCTTTAGGACATGACCTATTGAGATCGGTGTAATCAATGCACATGCGCCATTTTCCATTTGATTTTTAACAAGTACGTGGTTCGAGAGCCAAGTAGTATATTTGAGCTCGATTACAAAATTAGCTTTTACTAAGTCGTCTCACCGCCTTGGTTGTCGCTTGATCTTCTCGATATTTTGCACCCTTTGCGTTGGGCAACCCACTTCGCATCGGGATATATTGACAAGTGATGGCAGTAATTTCGGGTGGTATGCCGGGCATGTCTTCACCACCAAGCAAAAAGATCGGCGTGTTCCTCAAGCACCGGGGTTAATTCTTTTTATTTTCGTCCGGTAGGTCTGCGCCGATCTTGATCGCTTTTGTTGGATCATCTCCCAATATCACTCGATGAATTCCCGTCCGGTTTCGGCCGTTTCGCCTTTTCTCTCGAATCTTTGAACGCTATCTTTCTCTTCGTCCGAGCTCTCGTGGATCGGCGTGCGCCTAAATCCATCACATTTACCTCGGAAAACTTCACTTTTCCTTCTTTCGCAGATGTATTCTTTGATGCAAGCTCGGCCTTGTCTCTTGCTACGATTTCAGCTTTGAGAAGGAGGTAATAGCATCTTTCGGAAGATTCTAGATCGGCATTGATAGTTATTACCTCGTTGTTTTGAGAGTGAAACTTCATTTTCAGATGTACAGTGGAAGTCACCGCCCCGAGTTTCCCCAAAGTCGGCCTTCCAATGATGCAATTGTAGATTGACGAGCAAGGTAGCACCATGAATTTAACCAAAATTGTCCGAGATAAAGGTTCCTCTCCAAAAGTGACTCTTAAGTCTATGTAACCCATCGGTCTAGTTCGGGACCCATTGAAACCGGAGAGGTCCGTTCCGTGATAGGGAAAAGTTCCTCGGTGTAATTCCAATTTTCTCGAAGACATCGAAAAACATAATGTCACAAGAGTCGCCTTGGTCAATTAAGATTCTTCTTATCTCTTTCTCGGCCATTATTCTTTGAGATTAACAGATGGAATGTCTTCGCTTACCTTCCCGCTTAGTAGATCGTCATCCCCAAATGACGAGAGGGGGACGAGTTGCTACGGGTTGGGCGATGATGTAGATGCTACACATTGAATTTCCTTCCACTTTCTTTTGATTGTTCTTGCTGCTGCTCTCCTTGGACTTCACCACCGAGATTACCATCACAACAGTCGGCCTCTACTCCTTCGAGTGTCCGGCTCTTCCTTATAATCTACGACTTCTTTCCTCTTACTTCGCCAACCTCTTTCTCCCTGTTTGATGTTTTTCTCTGTTGGAATGGCTTTCGACATCTTGCCGAGAGTTTTCCTTTTACGATAAGGTCTTCAATATCGTCTTTTAAGGCGCTGCACCGATTTGTTTCATGGCCTACGCTTTGGTGATAACGATAATATTGTTGTTCCTCATACAGTCTTTGGGGGAATAGGATCGGGATACCTTATATGTTTGAATTCATTGTTCGACATTCTTGCAAGATCTTCTCCTTTCCACATATGAGTTCGGTGTAGTCTCGATGTCGCCTCGCCCGTGGTTTGAATTCCCTAGATGGGCACTGGGTGCGGAATCTCCGAGGATTTTCAAAGATTTGGATTTGATTTCTCGATTCGAGGCACTGTTCTCTTTGGTTTGGTTTGCTACGCTTTTCACAAAGAACTTGCTAGCTTCATCGCTTCTTCCTCATGATCTATGTACTTTTACGAAAGTCGGAGGAACTCCCTAAGGTTGAGGGTTGGTTGATGCTTACGTCAACTGGAATAAAGTGCCTCTGCGTAAACCCCGGATAGGAAATACAGACGAAATTCTCCTCATTTAACCCATGCACCTTTCCGGCTCGGTGTTGAATCTTGCAATATAAGACCGGATAGATTCATCATCGGCTTGGTGGATTGCATGCAACACCATCCATGATTTCGCCTTACTTTCGAATGTGCGGAAGCTCGCGAGAATAACTTGGAAAGTTGTTCCCGTGGATGAGATTGAATTCACGGGATGTCTCTCAACCATAAACTGCGCAGATTTATCAAGGGTGAGGAAAAAAGTCTACACATGATCTCACCTGGAGCATTCCGATATTGCATCATGGTCTCATAGTATTCTAAATGAACGTCTGGGTCTCCGAGTCCGTCATAAATTTTCAAGTGCTCAGGAGGTTTCTCTTAACCTCTGGGAACAGGGAAATAATCTATTTCCGAAGTAAACGACCCTCTTCTTGGTGGTTGTACCTCCTGTTTTTTTTCCTGGTTCCGAGTTTTGCGAGGTTGGTATTTGGAACGATGTTGTTTAAGTTCCGGGGCTCTCTCTTTATGGTAGTGATGTTCTCGTTTTGGAGGACTTTCTCTGCTCCTAGATCGTTGTCTGCGTGGTGAGGATGATGCGTAAGAGGAATCTTCTTCGCCAGAGTCGTTTATGTTTCTAAGAGTTGCCGCTTGGTTCTTCTCTTCCTCGTCTTCTCGGGAGATCGATGATAATGACGTCGCCTTGGGGGAGAACGATGTCGTCTTCGTGGGCTCGATGAGTTTCTGCCGTTGCTCGCTCTTCTGTCGGGTTAATCCGGGGATCATATCGCTGCGGAGAACCCCGATCTGCAATATCTCGGGCTTGATATCCAGCAATCTCGGCTTCTAATTCGGAGATACGGAGACTCCTAGCTTGAGATGCTTCATTATGCTGATTTAGAATTTGAACTAGCTGTTGTAAAGTGTTTACTGGAACGGGAATAACCGTAGGAGGTGAAGGAACTCGATTTGAGGTTGACTCTCATTATTGACATTTCGGCCGATGAATGATTGGGTTCTCGCAATTCCTCCGGTCCCCTCTTCCTGTGACCGGATGATACTTGCTATCCGTACACCGGCTCGTAATTCGGGGTCCATGACTGATCAAAGAAAAATAGATAAAGTTTTTTATGAGTTCGGGAAAAGCTCCCACTGTGGTCGCCAATGTTCTGTACCGTATCTAGGGATAAGTATATCCGAGATAGTTGGTAGATAATGAGGTTTTGATCAATCTAGAGTTGCGTCCGAGTTGATGTTCCGAAATGAGGTGGGGTACTCGCACAAACACTCGATGCTAAAGTCGATGAGTCGTGGAGTTAATGCAAATCAAGAGTATTTAATACGCACTCTCCTTCTTATGATAAATGTGGTATTTATAGGCTTTGGAGGCATTCAATTGTGTGATGATCGGTTCGTTCGTTGTGGAGGTGCAATCTGGGCCATTATGAGTAGATATGGGCTTGGACTGTTGAAGCCCAATCGGGCCAGCTTGCTGAGAGGGAGTGGGGGTGTGAATAGTAGGCGTGTGATTTCTCCATAACAACTGCCAAATCATGCAACATGCTAATCTTTTGATTTTTGGCATAATATCAAATATCAAACAATGGCCACCACCAACGAAACAATGCCATCAAGAATCTTGTTCATTTGTTTCACAATAACAAATATCAAATATTGTTCATTTGTCTTAGCGAATCATGCATAAAATATTAGAATATGTATTACATGTTCAAAGTCAACCAAAATACTTGAGAACAGACTCACAATCAGCCCTTAAAACTAACATATAATTTAAGTCTAGCATAAAATATTGTAATCCTCCATAGCCAACATGGCAAAAGCATTCATATCATATGACTATACTCTTCTTCAAGACCTCCTGAAAATCTGCAAAACCAAATAACTAAGCATACTCAAAATCAACTTAATATTATATTTATTATAACAGAGCAATTAAATATATATTACCATCAATTAAATGGGTATCTTTGCATAATATAAGGTAACATTTCTTTACGCTTGTCTATTGAAGCTCTCTCGAAAGCTTTCAATGCCTCGGGATGTTGAACAAGATGCATGTAAACACGGTGCAATGAAGTTGATTCAACGCCAATATTTTCCAATTCTGTCCAAATATCCCCACGGCTAGCATTCTTACTTTGTTTGATTATCTCTGTTGTGCTCATTTCAAACGCATCAGCCTTTTTTTGGAATATTTGAGCATGTCCACTAATGCTTGTTTCATCAATAGATTTCTTTTTCACCTGTTCCTTAACCCTAGAGGATGTTGTATCTTGAGATTGGTTGATGGTACGCTTTATAGCAGAATTGTTTGAAACCAAAGTTACCTCATTGATTGAAACCAAATAGTCAATTTCCTCTATGATCGCACCATAATCACAACCACCATTAGATCTTTTGCCTCTCATTTCAACTGATGTATTCTGTTACTCTCCTATTGCTCGATCCTTCCCCAAAAGTTTCTCAAATCAGCAGCGACATGTTTTGCCTACATCAAAGAAAGTAAAATAAAGCATCACATAAACTTCTTAGTGTAAACTTACGTTTTAGTAAAAAAAAAGTGTAAACTTACGCGACACAATCAAATATTTGGAGGCACTACTCACACCTTCAACGGGAGATGAAAGATCTGGAGTTACAACTGCAAGAAATTGAAGTCGTGAATACAAAAGTTCAAGGTTTATAAACCTAGGGTTTGTGAGAGGAAGGAGATAAGAAGTGACGTCAAAAGAAGTCGAAGCCACGTAGACAACTAGGCGTCATTCTTATCTTCCCAAGCGACCAATTTAAAACATAAATGATCAATTCGAGCAAAAAAATACCAAATCAAAACTTTAAATTAATAAGAGAAATACTAAAAGTTACAAAACAAAATGTCAAGAAGTTTAGTACTCTTATTTTAACACCAGACACACACACACGAATTGTTATTAGGTGTACTCTTTCTAACATTTCGTAAAATAAATTTTGTACCGAGTATCAATGCTCAATTAATAATAGGTCAACTATCCATCTCTCTCCTATTTCTAATACGTTTCTATTGTTTTTTCTGGTCTGATAGTCGAATTGACAAGTGTCAGGACCTAACACACATAAATGGAAAAACCAATGTTCGACACCTGATGAAGATCGTATCCAGCAACCAAGTGTCCATAAATATTATTTCTGCCGCTGCGATGAATCAACTTTAGACATATTTTAAAAAAAAAAGTAGAAATATTATTTATAGACGTACGTTTCTAATGTTTTTAACCAAATGGACAACTTTCTTTGATAAATAAAAAATGGATAACTTTCATTTTGTACGGCATGTAATAAATCCATAACCTTCTAAGGCAATTCATTCATTCAACGGTCAAAATCATCAACATGGTATACAATGTCTGAGCGTGATTGTCGACCAACATGATTTGAGTTGAAGGGGGTCGCCATGATGGAAGAGATGCTTTACAGATCACGCACCAAACCAAACACTCACAACAGAACGAAGTGTTAAGTATGATTATTAGATTAGACGATCTTGTCCCAACCGAACGAAGTGTTAAGTATGAAAGAGTGTAACTAAAGGAGCGTAAGCAAGAGTTCTCAACTTCAAACTCGAGAAATTAACATTCCCTCTTCCACTAAAAATGGACGATGTTGGGCCCATCATGTGGAGCCCACTCTCTGGACGGTCCTGATTGGCAAAGAAAGAAAGAAAAATAGAAACGCCCCTTCTAATAAACTAATCAATTAATTCAACAGAGAATATACGAGATTGCGAGAGAGGCTAGATCTTCATATTCATAGTTGATTCGCAATCCTGTTTTATTGTCTTCTTCTCTCTCTCTCTCTCTCTCTGGAGTGAGATAATGGCAGATGAAGAAGAAGAATCAGAGTTGAGCGATAAGCAGAAGGTAGAAATCGCTAAATGGTTCCTTCTTAACTCTCCTCCTGGAGAAATTCAATACGTTGCCAAAGGTTCTTCTTCCTCCGCATTTTCCTTCCTTTCTATTTCTACAATTCAATTCATTTCATTTCAATTTCTCTCAATTGTTTTGTTTTCTTTCCGCAGATGTGAAATCTATTCTGAACGACGATGGTTTGTACAATGAGGCTGCTTCTGAGGCATTTCCCGTTTACAATAAGTCTCACTTGCTTGTTCTTCCAATGCCTCACCGAAGCGGAGACGTAACTAACTAACTAACTAACTTAGGGTTTCGTGTTTTACTTGATTAATTGGATCGGTGTTGTTGTGATTTTTATCTTGATTATTAATGATGAATCAATGTGCATTTTGTTTCCAATTTCTCGTGGTCAACATAAACCCTTGAATTTGCACTTGCATGCAGGTAATGGTTACTTCATTTGGTGAACTTGAGGAGAATGCATTTATTGATCCTAGAACTGCTCAAGTAGCAAAAATTGACCATGTTAAACAAGTAAGTTAGTTCTCTCTCTATTTGAGCCTTAGTGGATCAGCCAAATACCAAGTCAATTTGTTGAAATCTCTTTCAGGAAACAGAAGCAGGGTTAATGGTTTATTGTTGTTTTGAATATACCAGAACCACAGTTCTACTTTATTTATCTTTCTTGAAGAATTAGTTGAATAAAGATCCTTCTTGTAGTCACGGATACCCTTATCATACTGTATTTTATTCATTGAAATCAGTTTTAGTTAATTAAAATGTCGAGCAAATCTTAGGTTATAATGATAGTAATTTGTATCTTTGCGCATTGTGATGTGGAGCATTATAAGGTTCAACTTCCTGCTTATTAAACTTGTTGGAACATGCATTTTCAGTGGACACATTGAAATTACAAGTAAACTCTGTTGGAAGTTAGGTGATAATAAAGCAAATAATGACAATTTTGTGTTACTGCTAGTCTTGAGATAAATAGGTTCAAGTATATTTGTGGTAAGTTATATTGCCTGTTGTGTCATGACAGTGTGATAAATGGTTCAGGTTTGTACAGAGGTGAGACCTGCATTGGACGAAGAACTTCCATCTGCATACATTGAAGAATTTCGGTAATGCTCTGCAATTTCCATGATTCAAATTTTTATATCTAATCATCTGATGTTCATTTAGTTCTTTATTAAAGTGAGCTGCACAATGTTTTTTTTTTGATATTGGGGTAAAACACGCTGCTTCATGTTGGATTTCAATGAATTTATTCATTTTTACAAATGAACTTGTTTTTTTTTTTGACAAACAAATGAACTTGTTAGTCTCTGTTGCTAGTAATTTATTATTCCTCAATTGTTTGCTTTGTGAACTCAGATTGTTAATTGTTTACAACAGATTGACTAAGGAGATTTCTTTGTCAATACAACAACCACCACCAAAGTCTTTTCCCACTAGGTGGGATTGGTTACATGAATCAAGCCACATTATAATGTCCTATCATGATTCATGTACAGACATAAGTTTTTTTATTCAATGTTAATTATTCAACATCCTTTAATTGTTATACTGCTCTAGATTTGTGGTATCCATGCAACTATTTTATTGGGGATGTGCACCTTGTTAGGTAGTAGGAGTCATACAACTTATAAGTGGTAGATAATACTCCACCTGTTCCTTTTTGAGTGTCTTTTAAGGTTATAACACAAATTACGAAATACAATCAATGTCATCACTTATATTAAAATGATTGTTTAATTTATCAACACACCTCATTGACATCCTTGTTATCCCTCTTGCATTAGCCCATCCTTCACATGTTCAGCCCTGAGCATGAAGGAGTGTGTTGAGAGCCCCACATCAACTAGGGATATGCCCAAAGTAGTCCTTATAAGGCTTGGACAATTCTTATCTTATAAGCCAATTTTGTGGGGTTGAGTTTCGACCTAAGCCCTAATTCTATGATGGTATTAGAGTCTATCCTAGATCAGCTATTGGGCCAGAAACTCCGTTTTTCCACCTGCACTTGTCCATGCACCATATGTCCCTTCCTGAATGTGAGAGGGTGTTTTGAGATTCTTGTTATTCTACCCATCTTAGACCACACTTCAGATGCACAACTTTGAGCCAGAAGTGTTTTGAGAGCCCCACAACAACTAGAGATATGCCTTAAGTAGTTCTTATAGGTCTTGGAAAATCCTTGCCTTACAAGCTAGTTTTGTGAAGTTTAGTCAGACCCTAAACCCATATTCTAAGAGACCCTTTATCTCTTTAACATGTTATTTCTCCATAGTTCTTTCTCTAATTAATTAATTAGATAAAAATAAAGATATAATTGTCCAAATAGAAGTTAATTTCATTTTGTTTTAAAAGGACTAATAAATAGGAACACAAATTATGTTAAAACAATACTGAAAAGTAATGGAGGGAGTATTTGGGTAATAATATATTTAAAAAAATAAAAATAATATTGATTCTTCGAATTTTATCTAAGTTGAGTACCACATGCCTGTATCTTTTTATACTTCATTGCTTGCATAACTCTGAACTTGTTTATTGCAGATGCAGTCTGGATGCTGAAATACTTAAATATGTTGAAGAAGCTTATCCAAAAGGTGTCTGCTCTGTCTACTGTGTAAAAGGGAAGGATGCAGAGGGCCCAGGCTTTGATTTTGAACTTGCTGTGGTGATTTCGGCTGCTAGGCATAGCCCACAAAATTTCTGGTGTGCGAATTTAGTTGAATGAAATTAAACTATTCTTGATGACTACTTACTACTTTACTACAGTAAGAAAAGTGATGCATTGACAATGTTTTAATATACTTTATTCTTTTCATTGGTTTTTGTTTATAGCAATGGGAGTTGGTGTTCAATATGGAATATTGATTTCAAAGACGAGTCGCAAACAGTTGATCTAAAGGGTAAACTGCAGGTATTAATATTATTATGTTGATATTTGATGCATTGATTTAAATGATATGGTGGTACTGGCCTTCTTTAACGGGATCATTTATATCCTATTTTCAGGTGGGTGCCCATTATTTTGAGGAAGGAAATGTGCAGTTAGATGCAAAACATGAATGCAAAGATTCAACTTTGTTTCAGGTTACTATAAATCAGCATACTTAAAACATTTTCTTTTTATTAGAAGTAAATGTATCACTCAATTTATTTGTACATGTCCATCCATATTATTATTTTTGCAATCTAATGTATTTGTATCGTTGCTTGTTTTCTGTCATTCTGCAAGCCAGTGAATGTGTAAGCAACTTCTACGATATAAAAATGATAAATATAGGTGTAGATATATAAATGGAACATTTATAAAAAGATAATAGTTATATATGCATGTTTCATCTTTTGATTTGTTTTCAGGCCCCCGAAGATTGTGCGCTTGCCATATCAAGCATTATTCGTCACCATGAAACAGAGTACCTTGCTTCTCTTGAGGTTCTGAATTTGATCTCTTTTAGCTAGGATCTTTTTTCTTCCTTTCTTTGTTAATGTTGCTAATGACCATAATTTAACAGGCTTCATATCTAAACCTTCCTGATTCTACTTTCAAGGTACCCTCTACTATATCATCCCTTTTTTTATATTCACTTTTCAGTATCATATTTGGCATTTGTGAAGTCTATGAAAGTAATTATTGGGTCAATATGTGTTATTGTTTTATCATGTCAAGCATCATCTATGGCCGCACGTGAAGTTCCTAACACTTACAATGATATGCTCAATCAATATCGAGTTCAGTTTATTCTAGTGATTTGCACTTATATTGTGAAAGTTATGTCAGTTTGCACTTATATTACTTCGCTAAATCATTCCCCGTGTTCAAGCAACGGGGTAATTAAAGGTACTAGCTATTATCCTCTGTTGTTGGTTGCATTAGCAATTTCAGCAACTTCTTCCGGGTGTGACCGTGTGATAGGGTGTGTGTATTGTGTATTTGTCATTTTATCTAAGCCGACCAAAAAGGGACTAGCTATTAACTTGCATTTCTTAGGTGTTAAATCTGTAGTGTTATTACTTGTTGATTTTGAAGCCTTTTGATTTCAATTATTTGCAGGATCTTCGGAGGAAGCTTCCTGTCACTCGTACATTATTTCCATGGCATAACACTTTGCAATTCAGCTTGACAAGAGACATCTCAAAAGAACTTGGTATCGGAAAGTAAATACACACATACACAGCGATTAAAAGTTGTGTTTAGTCGACGAACTCAGTGATGGCAAATTCCCTATATATTCACATTATGTAATTGAGCAAGTCAATGATGAATCATTCTTAGGGTCGACTTTCTTTATCTTTTACTTATTTGCTTCCTATAGCATACTCCTTTTTGTGTCTCCCTTACGCCAGTGTATTGTACTGTAATTCTTTTTCGACATTATTTGTATAGCAGTGAAGAGTTACACATGTTTCTAGCCATTGTTCCAATTAAGTTTTCGTGATTGCAATTAAAAGTAGTACAAAACTTGTCATTTCTTTAGTCCATTTTATCCATTTCCTCTCTCACAAAAAACAGTTTTCTTTGGCAAACATATGCTATCAAACGGTTATACCTTACATTTTAAGGTAATTTATGACGGTTTTTATTTTTATAAATTAGCGGTACCATCGTGTTCTTTATATAATAAATTGATTAAGTCAGAAACTTATTAACCCGAATATATAAAAAGTAAATAAATGTCTCCTGTTGAATATTCTTATTAAATTGTTAGTCTTCTATTCATTTATTTGACAAAATGATCTCTAACCTTTCAATAAATGTTTTCTTGTAGAAGATTTTGATACCATATCGAAAAACTCGGTGGAAACCATTATACTATTCTCCGTCAAGACTTAAAAGTAAAAAAATTACATATTATTTGGCTCAATTTTTGTCTCGTTTTAAATTTGTATAGTTATATTAAATTTGGCCCGGTGCATGAAGCCAAATATTTGCCATATATTAACTCTAGGGTAGTCCTTAGTGTATGGAGGATATTCTCACTGTTGTTAGCAGACCTTTAGCACGATTGATCAAGAGTAGCAAAAAGCCAGATGAAATGTTTATATTCTCAGGTAGATTGAGCTTCCAGATCCATCTCCAGATAGAAGGTGGAGGTTCAACAAGTTGAATCAGCCAAGAATAGGCATTCTTTGTAGAATATATACTAGTTGGGGAGTGTTCCCGTATGAGGAGGTCAGTTGACCAATTATGGATAAAAAGACTTTGTATCTCAAATTTGATAGGCTCGGAAATTTGAGAATACAAAAGGTTGAAATGCCATGAATTGTTGATGAATATGTCCTTAATGTGGACATCTATGTCATGAATGTCAACGTAAGGAAACATATCACTAATCCTGCCCCTTTGAAGCCATTTTTTATACCAAAGAGAGATATTCCCTTGCCCAACTCTTGTGATGATAACCTAATTGGAGGATAACTGCTGCCTTCTTGATAGAATTCCATGTATATGATGCACCCTTGGTTCGCGTCTCCTCAAAGACGTTGTTATTCACGGTATAACGAGCAGAAAGGAGTTGAACCCAAAGTTTCTCGGGGTGATGGATCATTTCCCAAACATGTTTACCAAGCATGCAGTGTTCGCTTGCCTACTTTTTCCCATCACTCCTTCCTTAATAGGAGTGCTCACTCTGCTCCATTTGACCCAACGATTATAAGAACCTACCCAAATAAATTGCCGAATACACGAATCAAGTTTGTCACAAATTCCTTGAGGGATCCACAGATTGTTCATAGTATATATATAGGCATGGAACTAAGAACAGATTTGGTCAAAATGATCATGCTTGCTCTAATCAATAAGTTACTCTTCCAACCAGCTAAGCAATTATTAACCTCGTCAAGAATAAATGAGAAGTCAACATTTGTAACTCTACCTTGCAATAAAGGAAATCCAAGGTAACAACCAATGTTATTACTTATTAGTGTGGCTAAATATGATAATGCGTTCAAACTTGGCGACCTTGGATCTAGCTAGATTTTTAGAGGGGAGGAATCTTGATTTTTGAACGTTGATCTTCAAACCAGTAGCCAAACAGAAATCATGCAAGACTTATTGTAAGAGTTTAGATACAAACAATAATTAAGAAAAATTTCATTGAACACTAATTTTGTAATACAACAAAACTATTATAAAATAAAATTTATAAGATGAAAGATTCTTTTAATGAACAATTGTGATATAAAATAGATGAGAGATTACCTAAATACTAGAAAATAATAAGACATCATTAAATTATAGGGTATCAATGACTTTCTATTAGATTTAGGTTTAACTTATTATTTTATTTTTGATGTAGCAATGACTACGTACCCCATAGAAATGAAAGGAGCTGCCATTGCTGCCATCGTAAAAAAATTTTACAACATCGGCCAGTCATGAAATGACACATCATAATAAATGTTTGACTTTATTTTAAGTACCTTGAAAGTCATCCATTCATACCATAATTTTTAATTGGTTGATTGTGTGAAACTTTTAATTGTGTATACCAATTAAACACGTATAAAGTATGAGTTTTTCGACCAAAAAAAAGTATGAGTTTAATTGCTACATATTATTGGCATAATTTTTTTTTACAATCACAACCAATAACAATTCATAGAATGGTTGAGATATAAGATGATTATTACTAATTGACTGATTTGTTTTTAATGATGTGTCGATTTGTAATTGATAGATGATGTAAAAAAATTATAAACATATTGTATATATAAATTAAATCTATAAAATATAAGTTAATCAATAAAACATATTTTGGTACAATTTTTAATCCAATTTTTGGTGCAAATAACATTAAAAAAATAGTCTTATTTTTAACGCATCCCACTCCCCTTTTCTCTCTTACATTCATCAGTTCACTGGACTGGTCCAATCTCTCTCTCTCTCTCTCTCTCTCTTAACTTCTCTCTCTCGAATTCGTCCTGCACACACAAACCACCTTTTCCCAACCATAACACACAGAAACGACTTCTGTACTGTGCACATCAAATTGCTCCGACCACCACACGCCCACGCTTGCACCTCCACCTCGTTCAAGTCTCCATCGATTCCGACCACCACGCAACCACACTGCACCGCCCCTGCCTCGTTCTTCTTCATCTCTTGGTGAGTTCTCTTCTTCTCCCTTTCTGAATTTGAATTTCAATAAACCATTGTTTCCCGAATCTTGCGTCCCTTAGGTTCAGATTTCAATTTCCATTTCCAATTTCAATTTCACACGCCTACTAGAATAGTTTGCGTGAATCTGAGAAACAAGCTTGAAGGCAGAATGACATTCCTTACCAACATTCACCACGTCTCTTTGCTGTTTTTTTGAGAAACACAGACACTTGGACACCACTAATATCCAAAATATAGGACACCAAGCCACCGCGTATATAGGACACCAAAGCTTACGACTCTATCTCATGGGATTTTCTTATTTATATGATGAATCGCATGGGATTTCCTCCTAGGTGGGTGGCTTGGATGAGGTCGTGTATTTGCACTAGTTCTATGTCGGTTCTCGTTAATGGGAGTCCTACCCAAGATTTCAAAGTCCAAAGGGGATTGAGGCAAGGAGACTCATTGTCGCCGTTCCTTTTTCTTATAGTCGCCGAAGGCTTAACGGGTTTGATGCACAAAGCGGTGGAGATAGGGGTTCACCAAGGATTCGCCATCAACGAATGACCTCAACTTTTCTCTTATGCAATTTGGTGGATGCACATGGAGGGGTTCACCAAGGATTCGCCATCAACGAATAACCTCAACTTTTCTCTTATGCCATCAACGATGACCCATCAACTTTTCAACTTTTCTCTTATGCAATTTGCCGATGACACAATGATGGTGGGAAGGGCTATATGGGACAATCTTTGGAGTATCAAGTCCATCTTGAGGTCTTTTGAATTAGTATCCGGGTTGAAGGTCAACTTCCACAAAAGCAAACTTATCGGCATTAACACCCCGGACGGTTTCTTGGAGAGAGCATCCACTTTTCTCTTTTGTAGATCGGAAACTATCCCTTTCAAGTTCTTGGGCATCCCCATTGGAGCCAACCCCCGGCTGGAATCAACTTGGAAAAACGTTCTTGATGGTCTTAGGAAAAGATTGTCGTCTTGGAAGGGACGACTTCTATCCATCGGAGGTAGGGTAACTCTTATAAACTCCGTTTTGAATAACATTCCCTTATATATGTTCTCTTTCTATAAAGCTCCAAAGGTGGTGATTAGGAAGATGACTCAAATACAAAGAAATTTTCTATGGGGGGTCAAAGACGGAGAGAATGCGATGCATTGGGTGGCTTGGGACAAGATTTGTCGCCCGAAGAAGGAAGGTGGGTTAGGAATTAAAAATCTTAGAGCTCTTCAACATAGCTCTTTTATCCAAGTGGAAGTGGAGGGCTTTGTCGGATCCTAATGCGAGTTGGAGTAACTTATTGACATATAGATATGGGGATTTCGCCTCTTCTTTTATCTATGACTCTATGGAGGGCCAAAACCGTAGGTTATCGGGGTCTATTTGGTGGAGAGACTTGGCGTCTTTGGATTTTAAGGTGGCGGAGGACAATTGGTTCGCATGGAGTATCCGAAGAAGTTTTGGTGACGGAAAGTTGATTAATTTTTGGAAGGACCAATGGTTGGGTATAGAGCCCTCTTCAAAGTGTTTCCCTTGTTGTGCGACGGGATTGGACATCAATCTATTTCAGTGGTCAATTGTGGCTCTTGGATTGACGGGCGATGGTCGTGGAGCGTCCCTATGAACCAAGGTGAAGACGAAATTCCTGCTGCTGAAGCAGAAATTCTGCAGAACATTTTGATGCTTATCGCTCCGGATTTAACGAAGGTGGATGAGTGGAAGTGGCCGCATGATCAATCCAATCGTTTTTACGGTCAAGTCTTGTTATTATCGGCTATGCAGCAGTAGCTCCGCACCTTCCCCAAATGTCGTTGGAGTCCATTTGAGCGCTGCATTGTGGAAATCTATTGCTCCGTCGAAAGTGATAATTTTTGGTTGGTGTTTGTTGCTTGCTTCATTACCAACCCGCGAACAGCTGCTGCACAAGGGTGTGATCCACACGGGAGAGGAGGTTGCTTGCCCTTTTTGCCACAACGCGTGTGAAGACACGCAACACTTGTTCATGACTTGCGACTTCGCTCAATCAGTTTGTTTAGCCATCGGTGGTTGGTTAGGCGTTGATATTGAAGTCTCCTCGAGTATCAGGGACTTTTTTATAAGTTGCGGGCATTGGCTAAGAGGAAAGAAATCAAAGCGGGTGAAACACTTATTTTGGCTCTCTACGTGTTGGAGCATTTGGCTTGAAAGGAATGGCGTCATCTTCAAAGAGGAGGAAGCGAGCGCAGAAAGGGTGATAATCCGGATCAAGAGCTTATGTTGGAGTTGGTGTCTATACAAATTGAAATGTAAATCCCCTTTGTCTATTTCTTTGTGGGGTTCTGACCCTCTCTCATGCCTTAAAGAGGGAGAAACTGTGGGTTGACATTCACTCTGTTAGCAATCCACATCTGTTTTGAGGCACTCTTTTTTCCTGCCTGAGTCTTTTTCCACTGGTTTTGGCTCAGGGAGGTTTTAAGGAGGCCCTCCCCCTTCCATTTCTGTATATGGGTTGGCGCACTCCTAGTGCTCTCATTAATACAATTTTTGCTTATCGAAAAAAAAAGTAATTACAGATAACTAAGTAAACACGAAATCAACATGACAAAAATCTAAATTGAGAATTAGGATTGGTTTATTCACGTTATAAAAACAAAATTGCTAATCTTTACAAAGTTTTCTGAAGATAAAAGATTTTATATCCTAAGAATAAGTATAACAACTTCAAAAAGTTGATTTTTTATTTAAAAAATTATGATGGGAGTGTCGGAGAGTTGTCCAAACGGTGTAAGACTAGATACATCATTTATTGAATGAACCTAAAAAGTGATTTTTCTCTTATAAAGTGGACCGGAAGGAGTATATTTTTAAGAGGGACACTGTAAAGAGGTAAAGAGGTGTATGGCGCGTGTTGTGTCAGTGTCCAACGAGTGTCGGTATCTGACACGAGACACGACATTCGAAAGAGGTGTCCACGCTTTAGAGGTTGTGTGTGGATTTCTAGTTAGTTGCAGTTTGTTTTATTTTTTGTTTTAACTAGATTACTTAGTTCGGGTTTGGAAAAAGGAGACATCAATATTTTAGTGGGGTGAATCTTTAATAATCTGTAACCATTTTGAACTGAAAGTAATTGACTCTATTGGCCCCCTTCTCTCTTTGGCTCTGGAATGATGTGACTTAGCCAAATCTGACATTAATGTGCTCTATGAGGCAACAAACATTATCTGTTCCAACTTGTTCCCATGGTAAAGCTAAAGCATATAGGCATGTGGGCAAGCTTTGGATCATGTTGATGACCCTCATGTTGAAGCGCATTTCTCTGGTGATCAACAAAGAGATTGGTTTTTTTGCCTGACCAGAGAATGGAAGCCCAACCACCGATTTGGTTTGCTAGAGAAGTTTCTTTATATCCTAATATCTAAATTTTGTTTTTGGTATCATTTCTGGTATACATACAACTCCAATAAATGGAAAAAAGGAAATCCAGATGTATGTGTTTGTGAATCCTCTGATAACACATGCATTTTGAAGAGGGCACTTCATTTCAGCAAGGGTATTTCTGATACATTTTGCCATTGGATTGGATTGTGTCCTGTAAGAGTTGGAATTGTTTCTGTATTAGACATGTATCATGTAGTGTCTCTAACACTGGCACTTCAAATCTTAATGGGACACTTAGGAATGACCATTTTAGGGGTTTATGGATTTCAATTTGCTGCAAATGATTTTTCTGAAATTTGACTGTGTTGCTTGTTTTTTCTATTTACTTGCAGTTTTATGTTGCTTATATCATGGTGCTTCTCATAACTTATCTTGCAGGATATGTATTTGTTTATGATGTGAACTTTTAAAAGAATCAATTTATTTGCAATTACTTGGTAATCAAGAGAGTTGAAAAGGGGATAAGATATATTCAAGAAAGTGTATTAACATGTTACATAATGCATATTGGACCTATTTTTACACTAATTGCAATATTGCAATTATTACATGATGATTACAGACTAGTACCCTTGCTTCCTTTTGCAAAGCATGTGTTTTAGTGTAGGCTTATTAAATAGTTTCTCATGCCCTTTCTTTACTCCAGCTATGACCAGTTAATCTAGTCTGGTGTAGTTTTGTTTGCACTTCATTGAGTGGCGGTGTCTGAATATTCTTCTGGAATTCAAAATTTAGTTTTTCATCCCTTAGTCTTTTCCAGTCTGTTAGTTATATATGCTTATTTATGATTTGAAATGATCCTTTTTATCTGGGTAACTGGTGGTCTAGTCCATAATGAGTCTGCTGCAATATTATATTCTATCCATTTCGAAATGGTTCAATTGTGTGCTGAAAATGAAATAACGAACTTTTGCAGGTTTGAGTAGGAAATTTGGGCGACTCTTCATTGTCAATCTGTCATCTACGTTTGCAATATGCTTATTCTGCTTTACATTCTCCACATCATCATGAAGGGCTCAACCCTCTGCTTTGGAAATATGTGAGTGTGTAGAAATCCTCAATTATGTCTTCATCATAAGTCATAACTGTTTGGAGCTTGGACTCTACAAATTAGCAGTTTTTGTGTTATTAACTTGATTATAGTGGTCAACTGATCATTATCATAGGGTTGAGGACAAAATTTTGAAAGTTGGAGAAGAGCTGTGGAGAGAAACTTTGCCATTACAGGGTGGCTCTTCCTTTTATCAATTGCAAGGTCTGAAACCCCATACGTGGTATGAAGTGAAGATATCATATCCAGCATCTGTATGTATATTATATCATGTCTTCCTTCAGTTTTTTGCAATAGATCCTTCCTCTAGAAACTAAGACTAAATAAAATACCAGATACCTGCTAGCTTTTCCATACAATTGAAGAAAGACAAGTCAGATGTTGTGCCGAACAACAACCGGAGATTGCTCAACACTGAAAAGCTAATTTTTAAGACCTATAGCGATCAGGTGTGATGATAGTATGAATCAGTTCATCCAAATTTTCCGTAAAAGTGTGTATGTGGAATAACTTCAAAATGTTTTATTCTTACAAGTTAATTCAGGATGAAACTCCTTTACTTTTGGTGACTGTGGAGCCAGAGGGGTTTCCTGCAAAACTCCATGTTCCAGAGAGGCAGTTTATCATCTTTAATATAGGTAATTCTTTACATAATATATTAATCATTTTAATATTAGTAATTTGTCACATCTTATGCTTCATTACTAGTTTTATACGCATTTGATTTTATCTGATATTTTTTAGATTACTATTCAACAGTACACAATATTATGATAATTTCCTCTGGTGCTAATACTCCTGTTTTTCTATTCTTCTGTTGATGCTACAGTGTGTGATGAACTATTATTAGGCATACCTCACAAAGCTTGGTGGGTAGTGGCACTGGCAGTACTGTGTCTTGGACTCGCATTCATAGTTCCTTCTTTTCTTCCATCGTATTTGCTACCTCGATCAGATGATCGTGCTTCAAAAGCTTCTTGACAAGCTTCCACGCAAGATATAGTTATTGTAGGGTTGTTTATCCAAATGCTGAGGCACACTGCATATGTCTTGGAAGATAGATACTGGAATTTTTTTGGAAGTCAGCTTGTGGCTGCTAATTTGTGACGTTTTCTGTCTTATTCCATCAGGAATCATGTTTGATGTGCTATACTTGTAAGAGAACTGTAGGATTTGTTTTCACCCAAGATCTTTTTGCTTATGATGATGATTTTACAACTTTGTAGTGTTATTTTAGCAATCTGTTACATTAGTTGTCTTTTCTGCCCTTGTAACTCAACAATAAACTGAATATGTTTTTTTTGGGGATTGAGATCACGATTTTCAGTTTTTTTGAATCAATCGACTTAATCCTTGAAATCATTTGACATGGACCAATCAATATATTGATTATACAACAAATGCAGGGATGCTACGATATTCATGAGGAGTAGCCATATCCCAAATGATTGTAATTAACTAATAGTGGTAAATCACTAATATTTACAAGCCAAGTGTAACTTGCTGTTTAAGTAACGTATAACTAAATTGTAAAATAAGGAGCAGTCAAATTGGGAGCATCAGTTGCATTATGAATTTACATCTAAAGACTTTGTTAGGAAGTCAATGAGTAGTTGAAATATGTAGCAAATGGAATAGTTGGGTTTGATGCTTTTCGCAAACAATGTAGTATGTGGTAAAAATGTGTATTGTGTGTTCCTGAAGACTATGGAATTTGGATTAGGTGCAGTTAAAATTTGTGTGAAAAGTTGTGCGGTCGGCAAGTCCAGAGTCGTTTGATTAAAATCGAACAGTTCAGAGAACCTACAACAACAGACACAGCAAATGAATAAGGCACGCACACTTTTGTGCATATGCAATGTTTCTGGCCTTAACTCATCATGTACAGAGATTGACACATAACCTGCACATAATAAAATAGGAGATAAATCCAATTGTGGTCCTTCACTATGGACCACATGATGATTGATGATGATGCACTTCCCCATCCACCTTAGAATGTGTTATTAAGAAATTATGCATATACTATTCGCACCCCCTTATCTCGAAACAAATTGATTGATAAATCACTCATTGTGGTCCTCAATAAACTGAGATCGTATCTATGGACCACATGATGATGCACTTCATCAAACTCATCCACCTTAGAATACAGTACAGAACAGAATGTATAACGGCTTCAACTCACTATCTTCTAGTACTAACTAAGCAACTCAGTTGAGAGTTGAAAGCAGAGAGAGAGACTACAAACAAACAAACAAACACCATGGCGGAAGCGGAAATCAAAGGCGAGCACAATCTCCATGTTTCGGAAGCCGCATCTGTTTCTGATAAAAACCTGCCTAAGCCAAAGCGCGTTGCCTCCCTTGACATCTTCCGAGGTCTCACTGTTGTGGTACTGGCACCTCTCTCTCTCTCTCTCTCTCAAGTAAACTAACTGTTGTGCTGTTATATAAGTAACATTTCACCAAGAAAACATCATTTGTTGTTCTAAGACTTGTAAATATCATTTTGATATTATGAATTGCAGCTTATGATATTGGTTGATGATGCTGGAGGAGAATGGCCAGTGATTGCTCATGCACCATGGAATGGTTGCAATCTTGCTGATTTTGTCATGCCTTTCTTTTTGTTCATTGTGGGGATGGCCATTCCACTTTCTCTCAAGGTAACTTGTGTGTATGATACAAATACAATAGACTGCCTAACACCTCTTTCTCCTCCTCCTCTGGTTCAAACAATTCCTATATTTCATGATGTCCAGAGAATACCAAATAGACTTTTGGCTGTTAAAAAGGTGCTAGTAAGAACACTCAAACTCCTCTTTTGGGGTCTTCTCTTACAAGGTTAGTTTTTCTCACAATAAGAGAAGTAATATAATAAGGGTTTAATTACCAACAAGGGTTAGTCCTGAGTGGTAACTGAACTCGGATCCCACTTCAATGTCTCGTTCAACCTGTTGTGAAAAAACTCACGGAAGGAGTGGCGAACTGGCTCTGTTGGGAGGAGATCAGCAAAACGGTGAAATCACACCAACCGAACGCATATAGTAACCAAAATAATAATAAGGGTTTAATTGGTATACACTGTTGCTGTAAAAAATTATACACCATCGACCAATCAAAAGTCATGGTACGAGTGACTTTTACCTTTGATGTGATGAATGGCCTCAATGATGTAGGTGGTTTCTCACACACTCCTGACCATCTAACTTATGGAGTTGACATAAAACACATCAGGTGGTGTGGCATTCTTCAGGTGGTATTTTTATCCTTTTTTTCTGCTTATTTTTTTGGTTGAGTATATTTTAGATAATAAATTATTAAGTAAAAAAGAGTTATGCTTGTGTTTATACTCCCTAGAGAATTGCTCTAGCATATCTGGTTGTGGCACTAGTAGAGATATTTTCAAGAAATGGACAAGCCAGAGATCCAGAATCTACCCACCTCTCAATATTCAAGTTGTACTATTGGCATTGGTTAGTCTATAATGATATAGTTTTGGTTGATTTTCAATATAATCAGCTTTTTCAACATTTTTTCTATTAAAATTTCAGGGTGGTGGGGGCATGTATACTTATTTTTTACATGTCTTTACTTTATGGAATACATGTTCCAGATTGGCAATTCACTGTCCATAATCCAGATAGTATATATAATAGCACAACTTTCCCTGTAAGCCTTTCTGTTTTGTTTCTTCTTGTACTGTAGCTGCCTTGGATTGGGTTTCTGTGCAGTGGTCGACACGTGCAGTTACACAGTCAGCGAATCTATGCCTTTCAATCTTGATCAGGCGTTTTACATCTTATCTTTATATTTTAAGTTGGTTTTAAAAGTTAAAATCTAGACCGTCCAATCAATATCAAATGGCCTAGAAATGTTGACTGTATGACTGTACCAAATTGACGACCGCATATAATCTGAATTCTATAGCCTTTGGCTTTCTAAATTCTCGTGTAGTCAGGTTCAGATCCTCTCTAGTAACTGGACACTTCCGGTAGGAGAGAGACAAACTCACACATTAAAATATTATTGTATATAAAATATTATTTTAATAAATGTGTCTGTCTATTTCTCTCTTAATAGAAGTGTTCAGTGGAGAAGATCATGTTCCCGTGTAGTCAATATTATGATTTTCTTCCATTTTTTTAATTCCCTCTGATTTGTTTGCTTTGTTAATTTCAGGTGACTTGTGGTGTGAGAGGGAAACTTGATCCCCCTTGTAATGCTGTGGGATATATTGACAGAAAGGTGCTTGGAATTAACCACATGTATAAGAAACCAGCTTGGAGGAGATCTGAAGTGTGTAGCGATTTTCTACCAAACACTCGTATACTATAGGGTCCGTTTGGATGACCTTAATTTTGAGCTTCTGAAAAATAACTTATGGAAATTATTAGGTTTTTATGTTAGCCCATAAGTTCTCACTAACAAAAATTATATCTCCATAAGTAGTTTTTTCATAAACTACCTTGACAAGCTTATGAATAATACAAAAAAAAACTTTTTTATTTGCATACGTTATTTTTCATAAGCTCAATATAAGCTCTAACCAAACGGGCCTTGTAAATTTGGGTTACTTTATGGCGAATGGAAATTTCAAACACTAATTGCCTTTTTAAGTCCTGCAGGCTTGCACTGAGAAATCTCCATATGAAGGTCCTTTTAAGAAAAATGCTCCTTCATGGTGTTATGGTCCTTTTGAGCCAGAAGGTATTTTAAGGTCAGTATATATGGTCTCCAAATCCTCTTAGTAGATGTTTAGTTTAACGGAAATTCCAAACATACTATTAAAAACTCTCTTAGAATATGGTTTGGGTCTAACTGCATTGCAGCTCAATATGTGCTATTCTATCGACGATCATTGGATTGCATTTTGGACATGTACTCATACACCTTCAGGTAAAACTTATTGACTCTTAAGTAATAAGTGCTTGAAATCTCCTCAACTTCTGCTCACTTAATCACTTTTTTGATTTTAGGATCATCCTTCTAGATTGAAGCATTGGCTTTTCTTGGGTTTAACTCTCCTTACTTCAGGATTTGTTCTTCACTTCACTCATGGTATGAACTTTTACCTTAGTGTTGGTTAAAACTTACTATATAACCACACAACCATTAGTAGTTATATTAGTAGTTATATTAGTCATCATTATTAATTCTTCATTTTCATTTTCATCTGGACTTATATGTATAAATAGGGTCTCTTGTATTCATGGTTAATTCAATTAGTCAACTATCAATAATTTTTGTTCATTACTACAGCCATTCCTTTGAATAAACAGTTGTACACACTAAGCTATGTTTGTGTAACATCCGGTGCTGCAGCATTAGTTTTTTCAGCCTTCTATATAATGGTATCGTCGTAAATTTATCTTCTCGATTACATTTTACGCCGGTTGTAATTTTTCATTAATCTCATTTAGGTTGTTTTGGAATTGATACTCTGTGACTACAGGTTGATATATGGGGATTAAAATTGTTGTTCATGCCTTTCAAATGGATTGGCATGAATGCCATGTTTGTTTATGTAATAGCAGTTGAAGGAATCTTTGCAGGGTTTATTAATGGATGGTATTATGGTGACCCTCATAATACACTGGTAGGTACATTAATCAATGATTTATTATTCTGATTATAATTTAATGTTTGAATTTAAGGAGCACATAACTGATTACATAGTTATATTATTCATGTATTGTCAAAAGATATATTGGATCCAAAAGCATGTGTTCATTGGAGTTTGGCATTCAAGGAGAGTAGGCATTCTACTGTATGTAATCTTTGGGGAGATCCTATTCTGGGCAGTCATAGCAGGCATTTTGCACCAATTGGGGATTTATTGGAAGCTTTGAATTTTTGAAACAATGTGTATATTATCAAACAGTGTAACCACGCTATTCATGTTTTGTTTTTCCCAATTTTTGTTTCAATTGTCAAGAAAATATCATTATGGAAATGAGCACAATTTTATATCCACAATGCCTAACTAAACTGTAAAATGTCATCACCCAACTTCGAACCTGGAACCTCACAGTTTTATATGTGAGCTTCAAGTAGCACTTGTCTCTCTATCTACAAACTAGAAAAAGAAGGGACTATTGAGTCTTAAGACTTTTGTCACTGGCCCATGTTTTCCCAATCCTTCCTACTCACCACACACCTCCAAATTTAAAATATTTCAAAATTACTCTCATGTGGAACACGCGTGAAAACCCCCTCACGCTGTATTTTAGAATTGGTTGGCAGTGAACCTCTCGGATTGGTTCGGTTGCCAGTCACCAAACTGGTTTAGTGATTAAGTACCGAACGTTTAAAAATGTGAAAAAGAAGGGTACATGTTAGGCTTCTCACAATATAGCTACACATGTCATTCATATGAATTCTAGATTTTAATGGGTTCAGGGACAGACAACCAAACCAGTTCGGCAGCAGACTCTTGTACATGTTAAAATGTGAAAAAGGGGTGTTTGACAAAAATTGTAATTTTAATAGGTACGGTAGTGCTGATTTGAACTGGTTTGGTTGCCTGCCACCAAACCCATTAAAATTTGGAAGAAGAAAAAAGGCGAACACGATTGGAATATTTCGCTTCATTAAGGGTATTCTGGCACTTTTACTGTGTTTAAGAGTGTGTGATGAGTAGGAGGGGGTTAGAAATAACATGGGCGTCACTTCATTTATTTATCCAAAAAACAGGGGGATTGTTTTTTGCCACCCCATTTTCTCATATAGGCTCCCCTTTAGCACAACATGTGATAACATACCCTAAAATAAAAATAGTTTGTTGCATGATTTGCATCCTACACATCGCATAGTTTCATAAGTGTGTTTCTAGAACTCAACAATTTTAGTTCTAGAAATATGCCTTTGAAACCATCCACTCTTTGAAAAACTACATTTCAAAAGTATATTCTTGAAAATATCAAAACACAAAAAATTGCAGGGAATAAAGGGAGTGATGTTTGGTTAAGATGATCGTAAATAAATTGTCTTAGAAAGATAGCTCACATAGTTGAATGAAATGAACATTATTGATGGAACGTAGGTGTACATGGTTCAAACCCCACTCTCTTTTAATCTAACAACTAACATTAATTACTAACCACTTCGCCTATTAAAAGAAGTGAGGACGAAGGGTAGAAGAAAAACAATTTGAAAGTATATAACTTTTCGAAAAAATAGGATGGATCAAGTTTCAAAGGCTTGATGTTAATTGGGATTTTTTTTTGAATAATCTACGGTGCAAAAAGCAATCTCCAAAAATAGAGCATAGCAAAGCCCATTTTTGTTATTGGGCATCGATGATATGATGTAGGCCCATATTTCTTACAATCCACCCGCTACACAGTGCACAACCCTAAATGTGTGAAAAGACAAAAATGCCCTTAATGAAACGTGTGTGTTTCATTTTTTTGAGATTACGATGGTTCGAAAGTTTCCCACCGAACCGGTTAAGAAGTTTACCATCGAGTGTTGTATCTTCACAGACACCCCCCTTAATATTGAATTTACCAGGTTCAAAAGTTTACCACCAAACCGGTTCGGAACTTTGAGTCCAAACCATTCAGAGTTTCAGAAAAAAAAAAAAAAAGGGCATTTAGGAATATTGGAGTGTTCAGGGTGTCTACCGAGTAACGGGTGAGTTGTAAGAAGTGTGAGCCATGATGTATAGCCCATCTTTAGTACTCCAATTCGGCCCACTAGTTGATTTATTGATGAAAGAAGTGTGAATGCTTTTCCTCTCCAAGAAGTTACTCTTCTGTGCAGTGCATCAAATCAAACCCCAAACTCAAAAAAAGTAGGACTTGAAATTACACTTAAATCGGAATCCCATTCATCGGAGTAGCTAAGGCATGGCCGCTATGTTAGAGGATACGAACTTCGAAGATGATGATCTGGCGTCTATGTCAACAGACGACGTCGTTAGAGCTTCTCGTTTACTCGATACCGAGATTCGCATTCTCAAGGTCTCTCCTCTCTTCTCTTATTTACGATTGATTTTCTGTTTGAATTTATGATTTTGTTAATTTTTTTTTTTGTAATTGAAGGAAGAGTCGCAGAGAACGAATCTGGAATTGGAATCGTACAAGGAGAAGATAAAAGAGAATCAAGAGAAAATTAAGCTTAATAAACAATTGCCCTACCTTGTCGGCAACATTGTTGAGGTCTTTTCACTGCTCTCTTATATTACTTGTTTTCAATTCTAGGTTAATTAGTTATTTAAAATGTCCAGTAATTAGGGAACTTAATCCTCTGAGTGAATTCTAGGTTATTTAGTTATTTACAATGTCGAGTAATTAGGGAACTTAATCCTCCGAGTGAATTCTAGGTTATTTAGTTATTTATAATGTCCAGTAATTAGGGAACTGCCTGTGTTCTGGATAATAAATTCAGCTACTAAGTTTCTAATTTACTCTTTGTCTGTTGGTATAGTGCTCATTCTCTTCTAGGGTAGCATAGTATGAGGTTGATTTCCGTTGGAATTTTTAGATTCTAAATTTGAATCCCTGTTTCATTTCTAGTACCGAGATTTGTCTAATTTGGATAGAAACATTGATATCTCTTTTCACATAGGGTTTACATGCTTTCCCCTTTATATATCATGGTTCATTTGTAGCATTGGGTGCAATTATTCTAGGGTTTTGATCTGTGTTATTTCATATTCTGTAATGATATTTTTGGTTTTAGATATTGGAAATGAACCCGGAAGATGAGGCTGAAGAAGATGGTGCTAATATTGATCTTGACTCCCAAAGGAAGGGAAAATGTGTGGTGCTGAAGACATCTACTAGACAGGTGACGAAACTGATATTTTCGTATCTTTTGGATAGCTATTTGGTGTTTCCATATTTCAATTTCCAGTGTTGCTGTTTCTATAATACCGTTTCTTATTTTTAGTAGTAGTGCTTATGCTTTTCTTATGGAGTCCCCAACAAAAACAATGGCTTTGGAGTTAATTAGTTGGCCAAAAAATCTCTTAATTTAGCTTATGCAATAATAAATTTTGTTTTCTTTTGTCTATAGACCATATTTCTTCCCGTTGTTGGGCTAGTCGACCCTGACACGTTAAAACCTGGTGATCTGGTTGGAGTTAACAAAGATAGTTACTTAATCTTGGATACTCTGCCTTCTGAGTATGATTCTCGAGTCAAGGCCATGGAGGTTGATGAAAAGCCAACAGAGGACTATAGTGACATTGGTGGGTTAGAGAAGCAGGTATACTTTAATTACTGGGAATTTATAAAGGCACATTTTCTTTTTTTCTTATGTGTGGTCAGGTGATAGGGCCTCTGATCAAAAACTTGGTCTTTGCCAACAGATTCAAGAATTAGTAGAAGCTGTTGTTTTGCCTATGACTCACAAGGAGCGGTTCCAGAAATTAGGCGTTCGCCCGCCAAAAGGAGTGCTCTTGTATGGACCCCCAGGGACTGGGAAAACATTAATGGCCCGTGCTTGTGCAGCACAAACTAATGCCACTTTTCTGAAGCTGGCAGGCCCACAGCTGGTCCAGGTATGACTCTTCCTAATTTATTTTTTTCTCTTATCTTACTGATTATGGCTAATAATCTCTGTTTCTTATTTCTTACCCTTTTTCCATCTTTCATGTATAACTCAATAGTTCCTGATATAATTAATTTTGCTGATTTTAATGAGTGGGTATTTTATTACTCTCCGATCATTTTTGGCATGCAATTTTATTGTGATCTATGTTGATGAAACTTGTTATTTCATGGGGATTAGTAGTCCTTATGTTCTATTATGAAAGATTCAAATGTGCCCGGGTTTCAATATCTGATGACTCCCTACCTCCTCAACCCATCTAAATAGTCAGTTTTTTCCTCTATTACATCTGTATAATTTTTTTTAAAAGGGGTATAATTTGTCTATAAGTTGACACTCTTGTCTATGTCTTGGGTATGGGAGTGGAGGATTCATCTAACCTGAAATTTTACAGATGTTCATTGGAGATGGAGCAAAACTTGTCCGTGATGCCTTTCAGCTGGCGAAAGAGAAGTCTCCCTGCATTATATTTATAGATGAAATCGATGCAATTGGAACTAAGCGTTTTGATAGGTATGATCGAATGAGCAGACTGGATTTCAGATCTACATTTGCATTTTCCTTTTTGGGGAGAGGGTTGGTTCTTGTTTCAATTATAACAGCAGCACAGCAATCTTACATGTGTTATTGGGTGCGTGATTGCAGTGAAGTAAGTGGAGACAGGGAGGTACAGCGAACAATGTTGGAATTGCTCAATCAGCTTGATGGTTTTAGTAGTGATGATAGGATTAAGGTTTGTCTTATATTCTAATTTATGTATTGCTTTTTTCTGATTGTTGCTATAATGCTTATAAGTTATAAACAATAAGCTTCCAAAATGTTAACCGTCTTTCGGTTATGCTGCTTATGCATATCGGGAGATATCACCATAAAACCCATCTATGGGATTACTCACAATGTCAACAACTTATTTATTGATACTTTGGCGTGTAACAACTCAAACAATATTATTTAGAGCTCATGTGTTGGCACTAAATGTATTAGATTTTTGTTCAGTTGGGATTTCATTTAGGTATTGAAATGCCATCTTCACTTATTTTTATACTTCACAGGTGATTGCAGCAACAAACCGTGCAGATGTCCTTGATCCCGCCCTTATGCGTTCAGGTCGGTTGGATCGAAAAATTGAGTTCCCACACCCAAGTGAAGAAGCAAGAGCCCGAATTCTACAGGTTTGGTATCTTCAGACTTTATCTGCAGACTTTTTGTTTTTGACAGAACATTTACTTACTGCTTTCACGTTATAGATCCATTCTCGGAAGATGAATGTTCACCCAGATATCAACTTCCAAGAATTAGCTCGGTCCACCGATGATTTCAATGGAGCACAACTTAAAGCTGTCTGTGTTGAAGCTGGAATGTTGGCCCTTCGCCGTGATGCAACTGAGGTTTGCTTTCATTCAAATATGCAACTAAACAGTTTAAAAATCATGACTGATTGTGTGACATTACTGCGTTGTCATTTCAGTCTGGATCTTAATTTTTCTTTTGTTTTCTTTTACAATGCTGGCTTTTATTACAAATGTTGTCATTGCTTCCTCACCAAAAAAATGTTGTCATTGCTTTTGTGATTTTCTGCTTCAATTCAATGCCAAAGCTTTGGACCAAGTTATAATTTGTAATATGGATCTGTCTACTTGTGTAGAAATAATGGTTACTTTTTGTCCAAATTGTAGGTGAACCATGAGGACTTCAATGAAGGTATCATTCAAGTCCAAGCGAAGAAGAAAGCAAGCTTGAACTATTATGCATAAGCAAGCATGAAAAGCATTGATGTTTGACATTTTTACTTGAATCATATGTAACCTATATAGCTTGCTGACATCATCCCCATTTGAATTTATAACTTGGTAGTGAAATTTCATCTACGTGTGTTACATGTGATTTTGGTTTCCATAAATTTAGAGTTTCGTGTCTAAGGAACCTTGAAAGAAAGAGATCCATAACATTTAAATATTATTTTACTCTCCATTTGTGTCAAAGTGGAGAGAAAATATCATTTTAAGATGTAACTTATATGTTTCATCTGCTTTGTAAGGGAATGAGGTGCAGGATCTGATGTCATTTGTTGCCAAATAATTTGAGGAGATAGACGAGATGACCACGACTCACTTTTAGGCTAAGTCTGGTTCGCTAGAGTCTCTTCTTTGTTTTCCTTTTTGTTACCATGTTTTTGGTGCTCAGTTTTTACCGGCTTTGCTGATGACTAATCTACGCCGAGGAACCTGGCTGGCCATGAGTAGCCGGCTTTGTCGGGTTCTCACCTCCTAACAGAGTTTTTACCACACCAAGATTCGAACTCGAGACTATGGAATGGGATCCAACCCTGCTATTTTTGAAATATCTATAAAATCCTAATAATATACATCAACATCTAGAATTCATCTAATTGACATACCATAATTTAATACACTTACAAGATAATAACTACACAAATAGCGTTTCAAAACTAATTGATCCACTAAACAAACCAACACAAGAATAGCTCTTACTTTCTAAGTCACAAGACAATGGCTGCCACTCAAGATAGAGATTTACCAAAAAGAATGATCTATCCCCAAAGTCTAACTCACCAAACTTCTCCTAATTAGAAAAGAAGGAACTACTAGGTGGATCTGAAACCCCAAGAATTATATATTTTGTAATTTGTGAATCTAAAGAAGAAGAAAAGATGAAATGTGGTGAGGTGCAATGACTCAACGGAGCCTAAAATACCAAGTAGACAAGAAGGAGAAATAAAGATTGCATTTTTGCGGGCGACTCAAAATCACAGCCAAAGAGAAGCTCGCACTTGGAGCTTCAGGTTGGCCACGAGATTTTTGCAGCGAAGCCAACAATAGACGTGTCTTTAGAAATGCAATTGTGGAACCAAACACTCACTTCATGATGCTTTCCATAATGTTACACATGGACAATCATCTTGATAAATAAAAATGTGGAGGAATGTCAACATAATAAGTCAGATACCTTGTAACTTATAAGCATGTTTCATGTTCATTACCAACAAGGAAACAATCCTAGAATGAACCTCTTTGCCATACAAAGAAAAGAACTAATGTCAAAAAAAAGATAATGAATTGCCAAAAAATAAAAAAGAACTAGGAATCATAGTACATCATTTCAAAATCCCAGGATTTCTATTCCAAGACAAGTAAGAAGGATCCCCAAGTGGTCTTGGCTTAATAACATATAAAAGTATAAATCCAATAGCACAAAACAAAGAAAACCCACCAACATAAAGATATGCCATCCCTAAGAATGAATTTTTACCACCAATCCAAGTTGTAGTTGAAAGAACCAATCTCTTTTTACCTCCAAATTCATATGTATTATAATTATTCTCTATCACTATCTCTATCTCATCATTAACCTCAAGATCAACCTCAATTTTCCCATATAATTTTCTAAAAGTAGGTAATGCTGCTGTTCTCATCCAAACAATAAGATCCTCTTGTTCACTCAAAGGTACACTCTCATTAAGTTTTCCACCTCCAATTAATTCTCCACTTTGAAAATTCTTTGGAAAAACATGAGAACCAAATTTTGACCTTTTGTCACTTCCCCATGCTATGTTCTTTTTGTTGACATTCAAATCTTGATTGTTCATTGAAAATCTATATGTATCATTGAATAAACTCCATGCAATGAGACCACATGGTACAATTGGTTCATTGTTTTTTGTTTTGGATTCAGGATCACAATCTTTTGTCTCCCATTCACCTCCTTTATTCCTTAATTGCATGTCATTTCTACTCTTAACATATCTACGATGATTTTGATAATAATTATCAAGTTGATAGTAAATGAAAATAGGAGCTTGCATTTTATGCTCAACAATCCATTTCTCTGTGCATGTTTTGTTGATGGTATCAGTTTTAATATAATCCAATGCATTATCAACATGAGAAGAAGCAAGACACGTGTCATCATATCTGAATACAGCTTCTTCTACACTTTCTGATGAAAATAATGAAACAAGACCAATAGGAACAAATGTGATACCAATGACAGTAAATGTTGCAATTACCCAACCAGGTGTTAGAATTGGTTTCCATGCTGGAAGTTCTTGTTGTGAGAATTTTGAATATTTTGGTTTCTTTGAAGTTTTCTTTGGATTTGAAGGAGATTGTCCATCTTTGCTAACCATTGTGCTTTTTGAAGGGATATCAATCATGATTTGATTACTTTCTTTTTCTTCGGATTGATTAATAGAAAACATGAAATGAAATGAAATCAAAGGAACATTATTATTATGTTGATAATAACTAGAAGGTAGTGGTTAAGGTTTGAAGAGATTCATGTGTAGTTTTGACAACGTTGGAGGAGGACCACACAATAAGATTGTTGAATCGGGCCATTTTACTACCGAAAATACCGGCCATCCTTAAAATAAACAGTTATCTTAATGAATTTGTCCTTACCCACAATCACACATGAGTACAACAACTTAAAAAAAATGCTTCTATTTGTAAGACCGGCTCAACGGTCAAATGTCAAAATTATATTAGACCGAATATCATGTCTAAAGTTTGAACTCGGGACTTCGCAGTTGTATGTGTGAGTTTCAGGTGACACTTGTCAATCTGTTTATGGACTAAAAATATAAAAAATATGGATTTAATTTATATACACTGTCGGCATATAATATAATTAAATGTCTTACACTATCGATGAATTACAAACCGACTCTTCATTAAAAAAAAGTGAATCAACTAGTAACCATCTTATATGTGAAATATACCATGAATTATTATTAGTTGTGAGTGTAAAAAAAAGTTTATACTTACCATGCATAACAATTAAACTCAAAAAGTAATACTATGTAGTCATTTATTAAAATAACGAGGTATGTGTGTTATTATTTTGGTTTAAATATAATTTTGGTCCTTACAAATACAGCCAATATCCATTTTAGTCCCAGCAAATTTTAAAGGTTCATTTTACAGTTGATGTGTCACTTTTTATCATGTTGGCATTTGGTGACCTTAAAACTCTGGTTTCTGAAACCGGAAACAATTTTTCTTCCATTGATAGAGAGAAGGACGCACTTGAGAGAGAGAGAGAGAGAGAGAGAGAGAGAGAGAGAGAGAGAGACCAATCAAAAGGTAGGTTTTGTTCACTAAATTTCGTTTTGATTCATGATTTGTGTGTCATTTTTTTTCAGTGAATAAAGAACATATATGGGTAGGGTCTGGCCAGGAACAATATTTTAGTGGAGTTTTACTTTTCTCACTCTCCCTCCTACTCAAAACGCACTCCATAAGGGTGTGAAAAGACCAAAAGACCAGTTAAAACGTCTTTTTTTTTCAAGAAATTTCACGTGTTTGAACACGGGCCTTCGAGCAGGTTCGAACAAGACCGTTCGAGTGTGTTAAATATGAACTCACACCTCTAAAGTTGTGATTTTAACCCGTTCGGACAATGTCAACCGAACAAATTCGGATAGTATCATCCGAACAAAGTTAAAATTTACAACTTTATTTGTTTTGGTCTTCAAATAACGTTCTTCAATAACACTAGCACCACTTATATACCTTTATTTCTCTCTCCTTTGGGGTGTTATCTCGCAAGCTACACACTTGTTGCATAATGGATTGGTTTCATGACATGTGTGCTACTTCGATTTGTTTTAGTTATTTTGTAGCAAACTCCACCTTATTTAAATAAGGTTTGGATATTGTTGTAGTAAGAAATTATTATAAAGTAGTCCAAGCTTCTATGTTACCCATTTTGATGCTACTTATCTTTTTAGTGAGATGATCATGGACCAATATGTTTTACAGCATTATGGTTCATTGCAACCAACCAGAAGTTTCCAATTTGGAAACAACTATGTACGTAATTTATCTCTATCATTCTTAATAAACAACGTACCTGCGTAACATTAACTATAATTTGCGTTTGGTAATTTTAACTTTGTTCGGATGATACTGTCCGAATTTGTTCGGTTGACAATGTCTGAACGGGTTAAAATCACTGCGTAGGGGAGATTTCCACGTGAGGGTAATTTTAGAATATTTTAGGTTTGGGGGTGCGCATATTTCATGGCCCAACCCAACGGCCCACACAAATCTGGCAGTAGGCATGGCAACAAAACCCGAACCCGCGGGTACCCACCCGACCCCGACCCGAGTTTGACGGGGAATGCCCGCTTTGACCGGGGGCGGGGACGGGTTCGGAGATGTCGATACCCACCCCGACCCCGCCCGAAACCCGTTCAACAACACATTAACTATTTATTTCATTTTATTTAATGCAAATATATTCATTGATTTTGTTTCATAATTTTGTAGGTTACTACCATCTTCTGCACGATTCTCTTGATATTCTTATTGGCTGCTTTGACTGCCCCATTCATCTTTGGACGGTAGGGAGAGGAATTGTGGTGTTTGATCTTAAACTCTATGCCCAATTCTTTCATCATCTTACTGTTTAGTTTAATCATTCGCTGAATACTCGTCATATTTCGAAAACTCACTAAAGAGATAAAAAAACAAAAACCTTTTCATGACAACCAAGAACTACGTAGCTTTGAAATCTCCATCGCACCAGGAGATACGTAGGAGCGAGAGGCCAACTCTCGTCAAGCGCCAAAAATAAAATTTTCATTAAGTTTTTCCCATTCATCTTCAAACAAGAAATAAATAGGCAAATCTAGGCATTTTTCAAATCAAACGTAAAACCACACACTTAGTTAAAGGTTCCCTTTCGGTAGAAAGGACGTGTGCGGTGCTAATACCTTCCTCACACGTAATCGACCCCCGAACCCATATCTCTAGTTTTTCAAAAGACCATCCGCCTTGTTCAAAAGACCTTTTTTCAATGTTTTGGTCTTAAAATTAAAATATTGATGGCGGCTTCAAAAAAATTTCCACGTTGTACATTGAGAAACCCTAAACCGGATTTTTCGGGGTGCAACAGAGCATCCTCCTCCTCCTGATGCTCAACTGCTGGGGCCGGGGCCTCAAACCTGCCCCTACCCATACCCCTACCACGAGTCCGAGGCATATCTGAAACAACAAGTACAAGTTTATACCCAATTAGACTAAACCAATTTAATAAAATCAACCAACCAATTAAACTCCCAACAAAACACATAAACTGTGTTGTCAAACAACGGTTCGAACAACACCATGCGAACCATGTTCGAACAGCTTCATGCGAACAGGTACGCATGCTATCGTTCGAGCGCCTTCTTCCTCAGTTGTTCGAAGGGGTGCGTTTGAACAGGGCAGTTTTGCAGAAAAAGAGAACGCAGAGCAGATCAGAGGGGGGCTTACCTTCAATTAAATGGAACGATTGGATGGTTGTTGATGGCACGAACAATTGGAGGGTGTTGATGGATGAATGAGAGATTGGAGTAAGAGATTGAGAGAGAAAAATGAGTTTAGTGAGAGGGATTTTGGGTTAAGATGAAGGGGAGAAATGTGGGGAATGAGAGTGTGGGGAATGGGAGTGTGGGGAATGAGTGGAGGAATTTTATGTTATTTGAATTAGGGGTATTTTGGGGATTTAAGAAGTTAGGGGGTGTGTTTGGGGATTTAAGAAGTTGTGAATTGTGATCTGTAGCGACCGAAAAATCCGGGAAAGGATTCTTCGAAGTTCGAAAGGAAGTCGCCACCGAAATTCTAGTTTAAGGGCAAATTCGGAAAATCTTTTTTGGTTTAGGACAAGACAAGTTTAGGGTTCGGGAGTCGTTATGTGTGGGGAATGTATTAGCACCCCACGACATCCTTTGTCTAATTAATTATGGTTTATTAATATTTTACCCTTTTATTTATAGAGAAAAAGACTAATTAAATTTTTAGTTTTTAGAGCTTGACAAGAGTGGACTCTTGCTCCTACGTACCTCCGGATGCAATGGAGGAATCAAAGCTACGTAGTTCTTCCTGAAAAAGGTTTGTGGGTTGGTGTTTTTTAGTGTAGGGGTCCTAGGATTCCTTGAACTGCATGTGTCTCATCGATTCTAGGGCGACTAACCCGATTGTACAACCGACTTAGTCCCCTACTTTTTGAAAGAAATTGGTTTGGTGTGAGGTGGGTCAGTTTTAGAATAGGTATTCTAGAACTCCTGAACTGTACAGCTCATTAGTTCTAGAACGCTGACTAACCCGGTTGTACAACCGACTTAGTCCCCTATTTTTAGGAAAAATAGTTTATTCGTATTTATTAAGTTTTCAGGGTTACTGAACTATACAGCTCAATATTGGCCCTAAAATAATGACTAACCCGGTTGTACAATCGACTTAGCCGTTTATTTAATTTCGAGAGAAAAAGTATTTATATTTGAGTTGGAAAAGAATTAAAATGAAAAAGGGGGGGTGAAAATTGTAAAATGAGGTTTTATTAGTCGCAGGGGGTTGTATAATTAATAGGAGGTGTGAAAAGGAAGCCCAGTTCGCATAGGAGATCCCAGTATGCGAAACTGGGCTTAAGTGGGGGGAGGTGTGCGCGTGAATTGGAGGGGCGTGACTAGCAATCTGAACATTTTTTTAAAAAATAAAAAGAAGGACACTATATAAGGGAACCCTAAAGAATCATAACCCTAATTTCAAATCCACCCTTCTCTTCCCCCTGGCTGCGGCGCAGCCGCTCTGATGAGAGAGAGAGTTTACTTCGGCGAAAATATCGCTGGCTTTAGGGGAGAGAGAGAGAGACGATCGGTTTCTAAGGTGAGAGGGAGGGAACGGCTCCGGTGTCGGTGACAACGAAGGAGACGCCGGCGAAGGGGATCCTGCCGGCGAGAGCGTGGTGAGCTTCGTTTTTCTCTCCTCTGCTCTTCTTTGTCCTTTTTCGTTTCTCTTCGCTTCTTTCTTTTCATTTATAGATCAACAGTTTCTGAGATGGTGTTTTCGTGTTCATTGGTAGTCGATCGGTTTTTGGGTAGAGGCTAGCGGTTTCGTGGTGGTTTTTTGCGGTTTTGGATGGGTTTCTGGGAGTCTCGCCGGAAGGCTCGTCGGAGAAGATGACCGGAGGGTCACCGTCGCCGGAGAAGGCAAACAGAGGTTAGCTTTTTTGGTTCTTTTTGGCTTTGTCTGGTTTTTTAAGCTTTCTTTGGGTCTGATTCTCTTCTACTCTAGTATTCTTCTCTTTATTTTGTTTTTGGCTCGTTTTGTGTTTCCTGGTATCTGGGTATATTTATTTTCACTGAAAAAAAGGGAGCTATTCTGATTTGAAACTACAGCAAACGAAACGAGTTTTTAAGCATAGCCTATTTGATGAACTCTAATCAAAGCATACAAGTTTTTTTTTTGAGACAAAACATAAGAACCTTATTCATGAGATCTTGAGACAAACCGAAGCTTGAACGAAACAAGTTTTTAATCTGATTTTATTTGTTTGACACTTCACTGATAAAATAAACTACTTGTTTTTTAATTCTATATCTATCTGTTGTTCTTTACTAACACAAACATGTGTATTTGATAAAAAAAACAGATCCATTGACACATGTAGTTTGGATATTGTTACATCAGTTTTAGAGTTAGGAACATATTTGACAAACCTACCTTTACTCCAGCTTCAGATTAGGCTCCTAAACGCTGTTGTTTGTAACTACAAAGAATCGCTCTCTGTGTTCTCCTTGAATCGCCATCGCTGCTACCCAAATCTTCAAATCTCAGATTTTTGAAAGAGCCGTGTTTAGTGGATTAGGGTTTCGATGCGAAACTCTAATCCTTTTTTTTGGTGATTTTCGCAGTCTCCTTCTGCCTTGATTTCTGTCTTTTACTGTGGACTGACTGCTTATTTATATTAAAAACTTAGGGTTAGCATTTAATTGGTTTTGACTGATTTGACTGGGCTTTTGCAGGTTCTGATAACGTGGGCTAGCTGAGAAGTCTTAGAGAGCAAGAACAGACCCAAAATTACTAATTGTTGCTGTTATTTATCTATTATTTATTTATTTATTTTCGTTTTTTACATTTTTTGTATTTTCTTGTATTATTATTTTTTGTATTTTTGGACACTTCGGACAATTAGACACTTTCAAAATGTAAATAAAATTAAACAGAATTTTTTGGACTATATGTATATGCTCAAAATAAGAACAAAATAATAAAATAGAAAAGAAGTCGGAATGATGAGCCCAATTGCGAGAAAACAACTCGAATAAGCCCATTTGCAAGGAAACGACTCGGATGAACCCAACTAAGTTCGACTAGGACCAAATACGAATATTCAACTAAAGAATGTGCGAAAAGATCGATCATTCGCGCGCATTCTCAATTTAAACAACGACATTTCGACTGAGTTGAACAAGTTAGTTGAGATTGGCTTAGGCGAGACTTTTTTTTAATAATTCTCGTAATTGTGCGACTTCAGAACAAATAATAAAATAAACGATTAAAACGAGAAAAAGAATACGGACAAAATTAGGGTATAACATGATCGATGAGTTCTGATTTTGTTTGAGGAACGAACTAGGGTTTCGATTGAGGAAAAAATCAAAGGGTTCCAATTTGGGTTGAGGATTTGAATAACTTTCTGGGAACGGAAGAGAGAAAGGCTTCCCAAGAAAGTGAAATCACCCTCGCTTTATAAAGTTTGGCTTCCAACCTCTTTTGTGAGCCAATATTAATGTTAGACTATTTTTTTTATAAGTTACCGTTAGACTATAACGTGCGCTTCTTGATAATTTATACGTTACTTTTAGTCAACAAAAAATAAGATTATATATAAGTTGTCCCGGGAAGGTAGCTCAGTTGGCGAGCTAAGGGACATGAAGGAGTGCACCATATGAGTGCAAGAAGGAGGTCCCGGGTTCAAGTCCCGGAAACTAACATTTTCCCCACCCCCACTAACAATTGTCTATCTAAAAAAAAGATTATATATAAGTTATCGCTGCACACACAATCACAAATAATAATTGTTATTATTTTTACACAATTATTATTTTCTTTTACAAAATGGTAGCTCTTTTTTTTTACAACAAATGGTAGCTCTTTTAAAAGGGGGAAAAATGTAATAAATTACATACTTTCATTACATACATACATACATTACACGCATACATACATTACATAATTTCATTACGCACATACATTTCGTACATCACATTACATTACAAACATTTCATATTACTTTTGTTTCGCTATGAGAGAATAACGATAATACATCCATAAAATTTGTTTTATACTACATAATAAGTTAGATGTAAAGAAATATATGTATGTATGTATGTGTGAAATGTGAAGAGAGTGCATACTATGTATGAAATGTATGTGTGTAATGAAAGTATGTAATGTATGTTTGGAATGTAATATAATATGGTGGATCTTTTAAAAGAGGCAAAAATGTAATAAATTACATACTTGCATTACATACATACATTACACGCATACATACATTACATACTTTCATTCCACACATACATTTCATACATCACATCACATTACGTATATTATATTGCATAGCTTTCATTACATTTCATTACAGCTAATTTGTTATGTAGTATAAACTAATGCTATGGATATATTACCATTATTTACTCATAGCTAAACAAAAGTAATATGAAATTTTACACTAACCCGACTTCCTTATTATTATTCTTTTATTATGCACTCTCGTCAATAATACTAACTCTCCCATTAGTAGATGTTTTATCTGGTTCGAGATCCACCAAATTACATACATACATACATACATACATACATACATACATACATCCACCTATGATTTTACCAATACTCTTAGTCTATCTAAATACATGGATTTTTGACATTTTGATGATCCGTAGAGTGAAACATCTGGGTATCAGTATAGATGATGAACTCTCCTCCTTTTCTCCTCTTGCATCCCACTCACTTTTTAGCTCTCATAATTACTTGGAAGAGTTGTTGCTTTGATAGAAGAATCCCCCAGGTCGAGCAACAACTCTACATTGGAATGGAATATGCTAACAATGTGACTGTTGAGGATGCTGTTAATAATGTAAATTTGTGCTAAAAAGTAAAACAACTCTATTGGAATGGAAGATTACCACCAATTATGGGAGACATCAGATTCCAATCTAAATGGGAAAATAGTTTCCAGACTAAACACAATTTCTTGGAATGCACTCTTCTTTTTTCTCATACCAAACATGTGAATTTTTCATTCCCAACTAATATTCTTTGGAACCCTCTTTATATCTCCCAAACAAACACCCGCTAAGGTAAAGTCATCAAACGTTTTTCTGATGCTAACAAATCCAGCTTATATCACGTTTTTTCTTTTTGATGTGTTATATCACGTTTTTTTTTTGTAAGCTAACTTATATCTAGTTGAATTTGCGAAAAAGTAAATCTCCTATTATCAAATGAAGGAGTTGAACTTGTTAAAACTTAAAAGTCTGAAGTTTTTGGTAAAGGAGAAAATGCTAATTTTTTTTGTTACAATAGTTTAGGGGATGGCATCACAGTGTATGATAAGAAAGCATTTGAGTTCTTTGAGTAATTATGAAGCTAGATTAGATTTACCTTCACGAAAAGAGAACTAGTACAGTACATATATACCCCCTATAATAACACTCCTTGGATCACATTTAGGTAATAAATCAATCATCCAATGGTTAGAATTTATTTAGTGATCATCACTAAACCAAAGGTTTAGTGATGAAATCCAAAGCCGCTCCGCTCCAATAGACCAACCCCTTAGTGGGAGAAAATACTAATCTAATATACAAATAAACTTGTAAAAAATATTATTATGGATAAAAATCAATATTATTGTGCATTCAACTTGAGAGCTAGAGTCTTTAAGAATAATAATCTGGTGAGTTATCATGCTTCCATATCTCATCTCCCTAATATTATTGAGCATTCAACTTGAAAATTTGGGAATGGTGCAACAGGAGCGACAACGAGAGACTGATAATGGGATCAACAACAACGGCAACAGGAGCGACAACGAAAGTGCTAGCGGGAGTGGCAAAGAGAGCTCCAACGAGAGACTGAGAATGAGAGCTGCAAGGGGAGTGACAACGAAAGAGGTAACGAGAGGCCGATGGGAGGGCCAATAGAGATGCATATTTTACCTCTAATGTTCAAATACATTATTATGGATCAATGTAATTCTGATTGTCAATCTCCTTTAGTTTCTTCAGCTCAATATAATTTGCATTTGTATGTTATATATGACATAATACTTATCTCTTTCCACTTTGAATTTCAAATCATTCATTTTGGACACTGTTCACAACTTATGAATATCTTCCAAATTACTATTATGATTTTATGGCAATACACTGACCATTCAGTATCACTCGTGCGCATGCACGGGTAAAATACTATTACGATTATGAAAGGAGGCTTCTAGGGCCTCGTGTTGCTGACTTTGAAAGAGGATGGGGAAAATTATCTATATGGTGGAGAGATCTTTGTCTATTGGGGAATGATAACAATTTGGAGGAAGGATGGTTTGATGGCATAGTTAAATTAAAGTTGGGCAGAGGAAATATGGTAAGGTTCTGGACTGAAAATTGGCTGGGAAGAGACACTTTTGTAGCTCTTTTCCCCTCGGTTTACGATAGGTGTAGGGAGAAGAATGTGGTGGTAGAAGAAATGGGTGTTTGGACCGTGAACGGGTGGCAGTGGGATTGGAGTTGGGCCTCAGATTTTCTGCATGAGGAACAACAACAACTTACATGCATTGCGGAGCTGCTATTGTGAAGCGATGCTATTGTTGGTTTATCAGTTTTTTTGCAGGTGGAAGGGAGCGTTTCTCGGATAGTATGATCAGTGCCTGCAAGAAATTATGGAGGAACGATGTGCCATCAAAAATAATTATATTCGCTTGGAGGGTATTCTATAGTAGAATTGCTACGCGTGATGCTTTGTTTAGAAGAGGAATTCTTCAGCTACAACAAGATAAGTGCTGCCTTTTTTGCTTTCAAGAAGACGAGACGATTCCTCACTTGTTCTTTCATTGCAACTTTGTCAAGACAATATGGCAGCTGGTTTTTTCATGGTTGGGATCTAATTACATTGAAGAAGAGGACGCGATTTTGCATTTTATGGAATTTGGTCGTTTGGTAAAGGGCAAGAGACAAAGAGGAGTCAAGCACCTTATATGGTTGGCGGTTATGTGGAACATATGGATGGCAAGAAACAAAGTGGTGTTCAAAGGTGAGGTGGTGTCAATTCCTGCGCTGCTCCTGAGTATCAAAGATATTGCATGGTGTTGGTTCAAGGCTAGGAAGGAGAAGAATTGTGGGGCAGGGTGGGTTGACTGGTACAATTGCCCTTTGGGTGTACTCTCCACGTTGTAATTTCTTATTGTATGTTATTCTAATTCTATCCGGGGGAGAAACTGTGAGGTAGTCTCATTGTGGTGCATTCTGCACGGGGTACTCTTTTTTCCTACTTGAGTCTTTTTCTCAATGAGTTTTGGCTCAGGGAGGTTTTGAGGAGACCCTTCCCTTCCCATATCTCCATTGTAAGGGTTGGGCACCCCTTGTGCTCCCTTCAATGATATCTTTGCTTATCTAAAAAAAAGTTTTACCTTCACCACAAAAGAATTAGGGGGGGTACTCTTTCCTTACTGGTGTTTTTTCTCTAAAGAGAGTTTTGCATTAGAAGGTTTTAACGAGACTCTATAACCATTTCTTTTGCTTAAAAAAAAGTAAGGAATTGTTGTTATGCTCCACTAGACCAACCCCTTTGGGTGGGAGAAAATACTAATCTAATATACAAATAAGCTTGTAAAAAAATGTTATTATGGATAAAAATCAATATTCAACGGATAATGTCAATTTAAAGACAAAAGACAAATTAATAATGTCAATTATTTAGAAAACTTGTGCAATGACTAGGAAAATTGTTACTGTGGCCTGGAGTAAGGTGGGCAAGCCCTATCAGGAAGGAAGTTTCGGTTTGCGGTCTATCAAACCTATTAATAATGTTGGTACGCATAAGCTTGGATGGAACTTTATCTCCACTACTCTGCATTGGACTCTTCTTTTGAAAGCTAGAGTCCTTAAGAATAATAATCTGGTGAGTTATCATGTTTCCTCTTCTCATCTCCCTGATATTATTGAGCATTCAACTTGAAAATTTGGGAATGGTGCAACGGGAGCAACAACGAGAAACTAACAATGGGATCAACAACAACGACAACAGGAGCAACAACGAAAGTGCTAGCGTGAGTGGCAACGAGAGCTCCAACGAGAGACAGAGAATGGGAGCTACAAGGGGAGTGACAACGAGAGAGGTAACGAGAACAGGAGGACCAATAGAGATGCATATTTTACCTCTAATGTTCAAATACGTTATTATGGATCAATGTAATTCTGATTGTCAATCTCCTTTAATTTCTAATGTAATTATGATTTTATGGCAATACACTGACCATTCAATATCACCTGTACGTATTCACGGGTAATATACTATTACGATTATGAAAGGAGGCTTCTAGTTGCGTGTGGAAATAAAAATTCCATGCTGTTTGTCTTCTTCTTATAAATAAACCAAGATTGATCATCCCAAATCTGAAAAATACTTATATAGTTACAACGACATTAGAATGAAATATTCCCAAATGGGTGTTATGACTTAGACGATGTAGTACTATTGTTGATTTGAACAAGACAACATTTCTAAGAGTGTTGGTGACTCGGAGTTCATTCCATGCACAGGAGGACTGGATGAAAAAGAAACATTTCTCTTCAAATTATTATGTCATTTCGAGATAAGGTGAAATGACATAAATCTCTTTTCTAAGGAAAAGTGGGACTATAGGATCAAATATATATAAGCTAGGTGTAATCAACATTTCTTTGCATTTTAGAATCTAATGACTCAGCATAGCTGAGTCACAACTACAAAATGACTCAGGCAAGAGTTGTTGTATTTAACTATACATATCATGGGAAAAAGCAAAAGAAACAATGTGCACTCCCTTCTAACAATTTTTGTGGAGGCAGACAAATGAAAACAAGGAGACTTAAATGTAAACGTAATGTTTTAATATAACCCTGATAAGATAAGGGGTTGGCAACATTAAGTGAGGTATATACACTATCTAATACCGCAAAACCAGCTGCAACCCCACCTTCATCAGATGATGATATTTTTGTCCTTGTTCCTGCAAATTTCATTTCACAGATGTCAATCATTATGTAGCATTATCCAAATTTTAAGCACAAAATTCTAATTAATATGTAGCCAAGCAATGTACCTTAAATATGTACCAAATATACCAAGCTCTGAGATGGCATGGTCAAAACTGCTGGAGAACTAGTTGCAAATATTCTCTGCATAAGTATGTAAGCTGCATCTTCTTGAGAACCTGTTTTCTGCAATTTTATGAGAGTCTCCCTTACAGCATCGCCGTAAATATTGTTTCCTGAAAAGTAATTACAACTCATTAGGTAAGTTTTTTGGTCTCCTTCTCTGCCTCTATATTTTTATTTTTTTTCAACAGAGTTAGAGAGTGCAGAAAGCTAAATCAAATTTTAGGTGGTGTAAGACCTCCTCCTTCTCTCTGGGGCTTCATCACAAAAAATTCGGGCCTTTCAATCGATTTTCTAACAATATCCGAGTCATCGAAACTCCACAGTCCTGCAAAGCATTCACGCAGTTTCGCAATATCATGTTTGTTTTCAAGTAACCTGGTTAAAATAGTGACTCAAGGATTTAGGGCAAATATATCGACCAGACAAGCAAACTATGATTAGCTAAAAAGTGTTGAGTACATATAATTTTTTTCTACCTGTTAATTCCCTAAGAATTATAAGTTTTTCTTTTAATCTTTCAAATGATCAAACTGCTTTCAAAACATATAAATGAAATAAGTCATGAAGAATTCTAATAAGAAGACCTCTCAAGAACACCAGGCTTTGCAAGTTCCTGCTGAATCTTCTTGGTGCCAACCAAATGATAAGATATCGAAGGGCATTTGATAGCAGAAGATTGTTCCATCAGTAGCCTAGCTCTCCATTCCTTCATATTACACAAAATATGCCCATGCCATTAAAAGTGAGAACTCATGATCAGGATACAAGTTTAGTTCATAATAGAAGATAATGATAGCAAGACACAATATCATGGAAGAGAGGATAATTCATGGAAAGCAATATCTTTCGACACTGGAAAAGCACAGTTTTAATGAGCAGCAAAAAACTGATTGCTCACTGATTCTGAAGGATAATCAACTGGTGTATAGCCAGCCCTGAAGTTACCTACTACAACCAGTCAAAACATTGTTGCCAAAGCTAATGAATCACCGGATACAGCAAGTCAGAAACCTGCTACAGCAGGTCACATTACTTCAGGCAATTGTACTGAGCCACCTGCAGTAGCAAGTCACAATGATATTGGTAAAGTTGCATCTAGTCAGTTGCAACAAAATTAGGTTTCTGTTATTATTAGTTGAAAAGTTTGTTAAGTGTGTAATCTTGAGATCTTCTTGTAAATGAGCAATTGATCAAATGTATAAAACCAAGTCTCTCTCTCTCTCTCTCTCTCTCTCCCTCATGTTTTCTTGGCAGTATGCTCTCATACAGATTTGTAAGAAATGGAATGATTCCATAGGAACTCTTGTATCATTGATTCCACTATTGTAATTGCTTTGCTATTAGTGAAATCCAGTTCAGATTTTACTTCAGTTGTTGTTACTAAGTAAATTTTGCTGAACCACCAAATATACATGATGATGAGCTCCTCAAATCTCTCTGTGAACATTCACTCCAAGGCACTGAATCACTATCAAGAGATACTTTGCTAGATGCTAATTCTCATATTCAGCAGAACAAGGATGGTGTTTTAGAGAAAGATATGGAATCCCAAGAAAAATTGTTATGTGCAAACAAGTCAGATACATCTGATTCCTCAACTATATATTTTCTGCAACAAGAAGGATGGAAATGTATTGAGCAGTGTCATCTGATTCCCTAAATCCATTTCCTGCAACTTTTGTTGTGGATAACCAACTAAAGTCTGACCAAGAGGAAAACTGCAAGGTACTTAATGAAGAAAAGAAACTTAAAGAATTCAAGTCTGGCTGGTATGGTCAATACATAAGATATGACAAAAGGGTCTAATGGAGACTACAGTGGAGATAAGCACACCATACTTGATTCTAGTGTTTTTGAGAATGGACTTCAAATTGATGCTAGTTAAATCTATTTTTATGATCTACAATGAGATGGTTGAAATTTAATTAGTGTCCTTATTTGTTGCTTAATCTCCATGGTTTGCACAACACCTACAAATTTATTTCCACAATTAAAGGTTGATGTTAAATCCAGTTCAGATTTTACTTCAATTGTTACTAAGTAATTTTGCTGAACATTCCAGTGTGTTTGCTTGCTTTCAATTCTAGAAGCAAAATGAACGCAAATAGATTCAAAAGTCCCAATTGATGTGTTTGGGTAAGAAAAAACAGTGGCTAGAATTATTTTTGGGGAGGACAAAATTGTTTTATAAAGAAGCAACAATTTCTTGGTTGCATATGAATTGAGTAAAAATCAATTCTGAGTGCGCTTCAGAATCTAATGACTCAGCATAGCTGAATCACAACTACAAAATGAAAGTATGCGATTGCTTAACATGAAATTACAAGATATAGAAAACCACCAAATGCAGCATGAAAACAAAACTAAACTATCAAATTGACTTTAATATTAAAACTGAACCACATCACTACTATAAACTTCCTAGCAGCAAAGCCTCTGTTAATTTGAATCAAATTAACAAGCAAAAGAAATTAAAACTCAAAACTGATCATGAGAATCAAGAATTTAGGAGAGGAATTTTGATGACTTAGCTGGTAGCTAGCTAGCTAGCTAGCAGTGTCTCATAGAAAGGAGAACTAAGTTTCAATTGAGTTGAATGATAAGGGATAAGGTGCTAACATACAAGCATGGTTGAGTCAAATGAAATTCCCAAGCTAGAGTTAGTATAGACAAAATCTCAAAATGTGCGTGTGATTGTGACCTATTCAGAAGGAGAAAAAACCATAAACAATTGCGATTCCAAGGAAGCCAAACAAAAAGTCTTTGAGAGATAATTTTGCAGAAATTGAATCGAACTATCCACATGCCATTGCAGATCCATTAGAAACTGAAGCCCTGCCTCTGAAAGAAACATAAAACATTAAAAAAAAAAAAAAACTATTTAACATTGTAAAATGGTGGTTGCATTTAAACAATACACAGACCATGAACTATAACATATAGTATATAATAATAATAATAATAATCATAATAACCAACATATTACTACTGCCTAAACTATGTAACGAAATAACATAAGAGAGAGTCTGCAAAATAAGTTAAGATAGGATCCACAGATGGTGGTTTGCTATCAACACATATCACACATAAAGTTTTTATCCAGTTTCTTTTATATTCTTTACTCTAGTACTTACACATCACAAGATAATAACACTAGTTGTTAATCGAAAAAAAGATAATAACATCAATATCACAAGCTAATATTGTCTTACCCTGAAGCCCTGCCTCTGATAGCAGCAAGACTTAGATGGACTTCACAGATTTAGTTTCCATGCTTAGTTGGCCAGCCTCCTCCATGCATAGCCTCATTCTAATGTAAGAGAAAATTAGATATCAACGAAATTATTTAATGTATTAATATAGTAAAATGGCATATCAATTATAATATATACTTAGATTTATAATCTTTTACGGCTTCAAGATCGTTGGCATCTATAAACAGCTTGGTGCCATAATAACTTTCAATAGCCGTTTTTCCTGATTCAAATCAAACACAAATAATAAAAAGTTAACAAAAACAAAAAGGTAGAAAATATAAAAACATTAAGAACGTTAGAAATGTCAGCACAAAATGTGCTATCTTCAGCTAGAGAGAGAGAGAGAGAGACGAGCAAGATGATCACACACATTAATTACATTACGATAAGAAAAAGCCAAACCTTTATATCTGGTCAATCGGCAAATTTGAATTATAACAACCGGCGACCCAATCTTATTCAGATTGTGAGCCATCATGTTAGCCAACTTACCGAACAAGGTACAATGGAGTCTTTGAAATCTATCGACAAAAATACACAGAAATTGGTCATAAAAACTTACATATAAGATGAGATGTTACATGTATGCCTATCAAATGAATCATAACATACTCAAGATCTTCCAAATCAAAATGGATAACGTTAATGAACTTTTTATTTTTCATCTTCTCTTTAAGTTCACTCATGTCCACGAGATGCCCAATGATGTCTGAAATAGGAGAAAGAGTTAGATATTTGTAAGAGGAAGAGTTCTAAACAAATCTCTCAATGTTGAATATGTTGCTTCCCACATATACTCACCAAGCTTTCAATCGCAATGCATAACAAATTCTAAAGAAAATGAGAAAGAAAGATACAAACCTACTATGGAGCGATCCTTTGGTTGAGCGGCTAGGACATTAGCAAAAGATGTGAAGAAAAATTTGTTCAAAGGAATATTGTCCTTTTGAATCTTGGAACACTTTGTGTTATCCATGAAAGTCAGCCTGTACTTGTGAGGAGTGGTAGGATATTTTGCATCATTGTAATCAACTTTGACTTTTTCGATTCGAACACATCGACATTCCTCTAACACCAACTGGAGGAATGGTGTGATTATTGAACTATAGACGGTGCAATGAATCCTGTCCAGCTAATAATAAAAGAAGAAATCAATAACAAACAAATATGCATGGCAATTTCAGAATCATTTCAATGCGACAAAAATGATAAAAAAAAAAAAAAAAAAAAAAAAAAAAACTTACTTTCTCATCTAAAAGAATCATTTCAATGTTGTTGCTTTGAGGATTCTTATGATTTGGAACCGTCCAAAGTCGAATGATTCGAACCTCTATCCTCCAATAAATCCATCCGGGGACAATTGTAGAGATCGGGTGTGTTACCTTTCCTCCAAAACTATCTTTACCATAAAAGTCCTTTCTGGAAAAGAGTGAATCCCAATCCCAAATAATCTTTGCTTGCTCTATTATCTCTCTTTTGGTTCGGCTCAACCGACAGATGACCAACACTTGATATCCAAGATCATTGAGAATCTCCAATGGCTCTACAAAGTCACTGTCACCACTTGCAAGCATGAAATATGGATTTGCGTTCTTGTTCTTGTACTTCCTCATCAAGCTTTTTATTACATCATCAGCAACTTGTTTGCCTTCTTTAGTTTCAACGTAGCTAACTTTACACTTTAACTCATGTGCTATGGGCTTCAGTTCAGGGCCAACTATTATTATATTTGGCTTGGCTTGTATTTTGCGGGCATTTAGGGCCCTCTTGAAGGCGGCCACGGCATCTTTCAAATGGCGGCCATGTGGAATAGGGATGTTCTCCTTGTCCCACCATATTGGAACCGGCCGTTCTTGTCTATTTGAGCAAAACAGTCTCCTTTGTAAGAAACGAGTGGCAAGTCTCCTCATATCCTGCAAATGGATAAATATATATATTATCAAGTCCACTTGAAATCATGTTTATAGCTATAATTACACACAACTATAATGTACCGATAAACTAGACATTGGTTACTTTGTTAAGACAATTTCAAGATTCAATCAAAAATGTGTTTGTGCTGATAGTCATTTTGTTTCTCATTCAATAATTAATTACTATTACTATTTTATAAAACATTTTTGAATAGTGCTCAAATCTCAGCAGTTATCTATGCATGTTTCATCTTTTGGTTTGTTTCTTCCTACTTTCTTTGTTAATGTTGCTAATGACCATAATTTAACTGGCTTCATATCTAAACCTTCCTGATTCTACTTTCAAGGTACCCTCTACTATATCATCCCTTTTTTTTATATTCACTTTTCAGTATCAGATTTGGCATTTGTGAAGTCTATGAAAGTAATTTTTGATTCCATTTAAAACATTCCAAAAGATCCTAGACTTCACAAATGGAATCAAAATTTACATAACCACAGACAGAAAATTTCTGTTTCACTAGCAACATTAACCACATTATGGTCATTAGCAACATTAACAAAGAAAGGAAGAGAAAAGATCCTAGCTAAAAGAGATCAAATTCAGAACCTAAAGAGAAAAGGTACTCTGTTTCACTGTGTTTATACATAACCACAGACAGAAAATTTCTAACATTAATACAACAAAACTCATCATCCAAAAATATCTCTAATACTAACACTAACTGAAAACCAACATGAAATTTAGGGGAAAAGAGAACTTACCTCAGTCAAAGAGAATCAGAATAGCAAGAAACTGAAAAACAAAAACAGATTAAGTGCCTGGTTAGCTATCAAATTAAGAAAAACATAAAATGAATGAAAATGGTACAAGTGGAAAATGAGAGAGAAGAGACCGTAAAAGAAGTGAATGAAATGAAACAAAATTGAAAACTAACTTGTGTGGAAGGAAGAAGGGTGTTTCACACTTTCAACTAGTGGGAAAAAGAAAGTGTACTTTTTTTCCTCCTTTGTTTGTGAGTAAATTAGCAATCAGGGTGCTGTGCTGCAAGAGGGTTTGAGAAGGAAATAGGAAAAATCTGAAAAAGAGAAATGTCTTACTTGTGTGGGAAGGAAGGAAGAAGGGTGGTGCAGTAGCATAGTGGTCAGTGAGGTTAGCGGGTGCTGTGTGTAAAAAGTAATCATTACATTCAAATTTTGTCTTTTAGTAAAAAAAATGAAAGTTTTGATTAAAACGAAACAACTATCATATACGGTCAAACATCTAAAACTATTTGATACTTTCATATCCTTTTGTTTCAATTAGCTACTATCCAATTAGGTCCCTGACATTTCGAAAATATTCAATTTAGTCTCTGACTTTTTATCAGTATCAATTTAGTCCCCAACATTTACAAATGAGTATCAATTTAGACCCTGAATCCCTGTTTTAAAACCAACTACTCCTATACCCGCAGCAACCCGACCCAGCCCAGAACCCACATCCTTCGAAACTCTAACCCTGATTCTTGCATTTCTTCTCGGTAATTTTGTAAGAAATAGTATAACACATGTTTAGGTGGTAAGCCACCTATGAAACCCCGATGCTCCAAAATATGTCGCGTACTGGTATCCGATCCGATACGGATACGTATCGGATACTTCCGGATACGTATCCTGAGAGTATCCTAGAATTTATATTTATTTTTAAATAAAAAAAGACCAGATACTTATCGGATACTTTGCGGATACTTTCACCTGATACGTATCCAAATTTTGGGAGTATCCTAGAATTTATATTTATTTTTATAAATCAAAAAACAATTAGATACTTACTCTTTTATCATTGTTTTTTTTGTCGAGACCAGAGTATCCATTACCAAACGCAGTGACTAATCCCCTCATTGTCATTGGTACTCTTTTATCCTTTTGTGACATGTTCGTGAGTATATTTTAAAATGGGAGGGGAAAATACATTTAACTATGCTTACTTATTTTTTTGAGTTACCGTGTCATTAGTGCACAATTTCTCTGAACTTTTTCGGTGATTAATCTGTGGGAACTTGTACTACCACTTAGTCTTAACTTGGTTGGCCTTTTGTGACATGTATCTTTATGTTTTATATTTTTAACTTTTAATTTAATTTTTTATTAAAGTATCTCTGCCGTATCGTATCTTGATTTTCTAAATTTTCCCGTATCCACGTATCGTGTTGTATCTTCACATTAAGCCACCAGACAAACATGTTGTATTTACAAAATTGTGAAGATATTTTTATCTTAAAAAAAGTTTTAAAGTTTTCTTATTGTTCGTTCTAATTCTCTCACATATGTTTAAAGACGATGATGAAAGAAACTTATTGTTTTTTAGAAAGCTTAAAGAAGCACAATTAAAATAACATAAAACAGGAGGATCATAGGATGATTAGCATAAATAAAGCTGAGACATAAACGAACGTACCTCCAAAAACGGGGTAGGGAAAAATGTCAGTTGATAATAATGTATCTCTTGCCTCTCTGTCGACCTCTGAAGAATAAAAACTAACATAAGCCTTAATCTCAACGTCACCCATAATCCCATTAGCTCTAACGGCTGCTATAATTGAAGGTGCTGCCTTAGAAAAGCTGAAACCAGAAGGTACCCCACAGCTGTCAACATCCCACCATGCGAAAACATCAGCATTCCTCGAAGGAGAAGATGATGATGAGAACACACGCGCTTTAAATCTACTAATAAAAAAGTTGCGAAACAAGATGTTTTTCCCAAAGGTAGGAAACATTGTTGGGAACACAAGATTTTGTTTACTCTCTCTAGATTCAGTTCGGAGCAAACAAGATCGTACACCCTAGGGTTGCTTCTTTTGGCTATTGCTTTTCACACACTCCCTCCTACTCTAAACACACCCCACAATGGTGTGAAAAGACCAAAAGGCCAGCCAAAACCTCTTTTTTTTCACGAAATTTCACCTGTTCGAACACGGGCCTTCGAACAGGTTCGAATGACATCGTTCGTGTGTGTTAAATCTTGACTTCACACTCTCTTTGAGTGTTTTTTTCACTGTTCGAGCGAGTCATTCGAACGTGTTCGCATGACCTGTTCAACCCGTTCGAACGACATCGCGCTCGAGTGTGTTAAATATTGACTTCACACCTCTTGCGCGTAATTTCACCTGCTTGACGAGGTCATTCGAACGTGTTCGAACGAGTCGTTCAACGTGTTCAACAAGGTCGTTAACGTGTTCAACACTGATCGTTCGAGCGATCTTTTAACACGCGTGAACTCAGCGTTTCACGCGAGGTTATTTTTGGAATAAAATTTGTTAAGGGGTGTGAAAGAGTAGGAGGGGGTGTGGGAAAAGCAATAGCCCTTCTTTTTCCCCCTTTCGGTTCCTTTGCTAATGTGCGCGGCTGCAATCTCTCACTCTCTGCCCTAACTTGTGATAAGAATTTACAGTCAGTCACACAAGTTTACTTTTCCAATAAGAAATTAAGATCCGGTTCGGACCTTACCCAGTGTTGTTTTTTGTTGGGCCTTCGTATTTTATTTGGGGTATCTCTTCCTACTCAAACACACTCCCAAACTTAAAATATTTCAAAATTACCCTTACGTGAAAACCTCCTCTACATAGTGTTTTTGACCCGTTCGGACGCGGGCAACCGAACCCGTTCGGACACTACCATCTGAACCCGTTCCATATTGATTTTAAACTGAAGTTCATGTATAGTGCTAGGTCTGTATTCTGTTCCTTCATGTAGAATCTTTGTTGTAATGTTGCCTGCTTCATTATAAGATAATTGTATTTCAATGAAAACATAATGTTGAAATACAATAGAACCTTAGCTATTCCAGAAGTGTTTAAGGAAGCAGGAATTAAAGGTGAGAAGGAACTTTTTGGTGTTACAATTATCATGGGAATAGCTAAGACATGTTTTGTTTTCATGTCAGAGCTAGCATGGCGTTTCTGAATTTTACAGATCCAAATTGATTTCGATAGTTCAGATGGTGGTATCTGAATTGATTCGAACGAAGCCATCCGAACCAGCTAATTTTCACACAATGGGGGTGTGTGTCAAAAATCTAACACACTCGGATGATTCTATTCGAACAAGTTCGGATGCCCGTGTTCGAACCGGTGAAATTTTTTGAAAAAAAAAAAGACGCTTTAGCCACAGGGGTATCACCTGGTTTACAATCCTGCATGCCATATCTCTTGAGAACCTTTTCAATATAGCCTTTTTGGGACAATCCAATAATACCCCGAGAACGATCTCGGTGTATCTGTATGCCCAATACAAAAGATGTTGTGAACACTCAATTTTTAACGGTATTTTTGACATTTTCTCGAGAAATTACGAAAATATGCACTTTTTGCGTGTTTTGCGTATTTTAGTCGTCGAATACGTCATTAGTTCTCATCACTTTCGCGTTATTTTTACTCTTTTAGGTTAAACAAAACGAAAATATATAATTCATAAATTACAAAAAATAGTAGTTGTATTTAATTGTTTAGTTACAATATTTTTCTTTACAATAATCCAAAAATAATAATAAAATAAATACTAAATTAAATAAAACAGCAGCTTCAGCGGATTCAGGGGTCGACAAGCAGTAGGAGTTGATTTGGTTCCGATCCAAACCTACAAACAAAAGTCAGGCCTAGTCAAATACAGTCAAATGTAATTAATGAAAAAACCTAAATTTTTAAGTATAAAAATACAATCAAGCAACAGTCAAAAGGGAGACAGTCGGCAGACACGAAATTCGAGATCTGAGGAGTCTAAAATCAACCATCAGCAGCCAAGAACAGTAGCTCATAAGCAAAGTACCAACATACAGATTCGTTTGGCATTAGAAGACCAGGTCATATTTTTTTTCCATTTTAGTCCATAGGTTCTCGTTTGTTGTGGAGTGTATGCATAGATCAGAATGCAATGGTATTATTAGTGTTAGTACTATAATACAATAACACATTCGTCGAATTAAAGATAATGAAATTCATAATCATTATCTTGGACATAATATTCAAAATGAATTAATAAATTTGCTAACAAATGAAATTAAAACAAAAATTATAACAAAGGTTTTGAGCTCAAAGTATTTTTCAATCATACTTGATTGTACTCCTGATGTAAGTCATCAAGAACAAATCTCTATTACTTTACGTTGTGTGAATTTTTCTTTAGCCCCAATAGAAATAAATGAATATTTTCTAGAATTTTTAAAAGTGATACCAGTGGAAAAGGTCTTTTTGATGCTATTATGGATGAGCTAAAGACTATTGGACTTGATATTAGTAACTTGATAATAGGTCTAATATGAAAGGAAAGCATCAAGGTGTTCAAAAAAAGTTTTTAGACATTATATCCTAGATCATTTTATACACCATGTGGATGTCATAGTCTAAACTTGGTATTTTGTGATATGGCAAACTGTTGTGCTAAAGCTACATCGTTTTTTGAAGTGATGCAACACATATATACTATATTTTCTTCTTCTACTAAACAATGGAAAATTCTACAAGATCATATCCCTAGCTTAACTCTTAAATCATTGTCACAAACACGTTGGAAAAGTCGTATCAAAAGTGTAAAAGCCGTACGATTTCAAACTTCACAAATAAGAGATGCTTTATTGAAATTAGTTGAAGCTAAACATGACGAACCTAAATTACAAAGTGAAGCTGAATGTTTCGCAACTTATGAGCTTGAAAATTTTGAATTTTTATTAGGCATGACTATTTGGTATGATATGTTGTTTGTAGTGAACTCAGTTAGTAACAACTTTCAATCAAAGGATATTCGTATCAATGTTGCTATTGAACAATTAAAAGGCCTTATTTCTTTTATCTTTTTTTAAAATATAGAGAATATGGATTTGAAGATGCCATGACAACTGCTAAAGAAATTGTTATTGAAATGGATGTAGAATCCAAGTTTCGTGAGAAACATGTTATTTGTAGGAAGCGACATTCGATGAGAATATTGATAATGAAGTTGTAAAATCTCCTGAACAATTATTTAAATCCGGTTACTTTTTGTACATATTCGATAAAGCAATTTATTCATTTCAAAGTAGATTTGAGCAATTTAAAATATATCAAAATATGTTTGGTTTTCTTTTAAGTATTAATAAATTAAAGTCATTGGAAATTAACGAATTAAAGAAATATTGTCTCAACCTTGAGTGTTCATTAAAACATAACAATGACTCTGATATTGATGGATTAGATTTATTTTCAGAACTTAAAATTTTAAGAGAAATCATACAAGTAGAAAATGATACTCTAATTAAAATACTTGATTATATAACAAGATTTGACTCTTTTCTAAATGCATTTATTGCTTATAGAATAATGTTAATCGTTCCTGATTAATTTAATCTTAGTCCACTAATAGCAATTTACATAATATCCTACGATGAATTTAGTGGCTCACATGTGAGAGATTTGATTTCCAATAAATGAACAATTTTTTTAAAAAAATAAAATAAAATAAAATAAAATTAATAGGCCGAATATATAGGTTGGATTGGACTACAAGTTACTAATATCTTGTTTGTAATAAAGGAAGGAAAAACAAAAGGAGATTTTGGTGGCATCATCTCAATTCCAATCTATCTTGGTCCTCTCTCTTTCTCCTCTCTCTCCAAAGAAAAAACAGAAAGAAACCGATTGAAATTTAGATCTTAAATAAACATAAACACATCTTTCGCCTTTCCCATATCCGTAGCATTATTCTCTTACGTCTCTTAATCCTAACTCTCCTTCACACACAACACATGAACACACCACACACCTTCTCCATACTCTCATTCTAGGGTTTTCAATTTCAAAGAATGGTTCTTACAATCGATGACGATGATGGAGATAATAAGCATAAGTCCTTCGATTCTGCTTTCTTGTTCAATTTGCCTTGACGTTGTTGCGATAACGGAGATAGATCCTTCGCCAAGCTTCAATGTGGCCATCAATTTCATCTCGGTAACTATTCCGCTGGTCATCTCTTGCTGTTTTTCAATTCAATTAATTGGTTTTGATTTTGCAATATCTTTTGACACCGATTGCTCAACGATTTAATGAGCGAAGAAAAAGCGGAAAAAGCACGCTTTTAATGAGCGACAAAAAAAACGATTGCTCATCGATTACGAAGGATAATCAATCGTGTATAGCCACCCACGAAGTTACCTACTACAACCAAATAAAACATTGTTGCCAAAGCTAATGAATCACCGGATCTGACAAGAAGTCGAAACACACTACAAAGAGTCACATTACTTCGAGCAATTGTACTGAGCCACTGCGCAGAGCAAGTCACAATGATATTGGTAAAGTTGCATCTAGTCAGTTGCAACAAAATTAGGTTTCTGTTATTATTAGTTGAAAAGTTTGTTAAGTGTGTAATCTTGAGATCTTCTTGTAAATGAGCAATTGATCAAATGTATAAAACCAAGTCTCTCTCTCTCTCTCTCTCTCTCTCCCTCATGTTTTCTTGGCAGTATGCTCTCATACAGATTTGTAAGAAATGGAATGATTCCATAGGAACTCTTGTATCATTGATTCCACTATTGTAATTGCTTTGCTATTAGTGAAATCCAGTTCAGATTTTACTTCAGTTGTTGTTACTAAGTAAATTTTGCTGAACCACCAAATATACATGATGATGAGCTCCTCAAATCTCTCTGTGAACATTCACTCCAAGGCACTGAATCACTATCAAGAGATACTTTGCTAGATGCTAATTCTCATATTCAGCAGAACAAGGATGGTGTTTTAGAGAAAGATATGGAATCCCAAGAAAAATTGTTATGTGCAAACAAGTCAGATACATCTGATTCCTCAACTATATATTTGCAACAAGAAGGATGGAAATGTATTGAGCAGTGTCATCTGATTCCCTAAATCCATTTCCTGCAACTTTTGTTGTGGATAACCAACTAAAGTCTGACCAAGAGGAAAACTGCAAGGTACTTAATGAAGAAAAGAAACTTAAAGAATTCAAGTCTGGCTGGTATGGTCAATACATAAGATATGACAAAAGGGTCTAATGGAGACTACAGTGGAGATAAGCACACCATACTTGATTCTAGTGTTTTTGAGAATGGACTTCAAATTGATGCTAGTTAAATCTATTTTTATGATCTACAATGAGATGGTTGAAATTTAATTAGTGTCCTTATTTGTTGCTTAATCTCCATGGTTTGCACAACACCTACAAATTTATTTCCACAATTAAAGGTTGATGTTAAATCCAGTTCAGATTTTACTTCAATTGTTACTAAGTAATTTTGCTGAACATTCCAGTGTGTTTGCTTGCTTTCAATTCTAGAAGCAAAATGAACGCAAATAGATTCAAAAGTCCCAATTGATGTGTTTGGGTAAGAAAAAACAGTGGCTAGAATTATTTTTGGGGAGGACAAAATTGTTTTATAAAGAAGCAACAATTTCTTGGTTGCATATGAATTGAGTAAAAATCAATTCTGAGTGCGCTTCAGAATCTAATGACTCAGCATAGCTGAATCACAACTACAAAATGAAAGTATGCGATTGCTTAACATGAAATTACAAGATATAGAAAACCACCAAATGCAGCATGAAAACAAAACTAAACTATCAAATTGACTTTAATATTAAAACTGAACCACATCACTACTATAAACTTCCTAGCAGCAAAGCCTCTGTTAATTTGAATCAAATTAACAAGCAAAAGAAATTAAAACTCAAAACTGATCATGAGAATCAAGAATTTAGGAGAGGAATTTTGATGACTTAGCTGGTAGCTAGCTAGCTAGCTAGCTAGCAGTGTCTCATAGAAAGGAGAACTAAGTTTCAATTGAGTTGAATGATAAGGGATAAGGTGCTAACATACAAGCATGGTTGAGTCAAATGAAATTCCCAAGCTAGAGTTAGTATAGACAAAATCTCAAAATGTGCGTGTGATTGTGACCTATTCAGAAGGAGAAAAAACCATAAACAATTGCGATTCCAAGGAAGCCAAACAAAAAGTCTTTGAGAGATAATTTTGCAGAAATTGAATCGAACTATCCACATGCCATTGCAGATCCATTAGAAACTGAAGCCCTGCCTCTGAAAGAAACATAAAACATTAAAAAAAAAAAAAAACTATTTAACATTGTAAAATGGTGGTTGCATTTAAACAATACACAGACCATGAACTATAACATATAGTATATAATAATAATAATAATAATCATAATAACCAACATATTACTACTGCCTAAACTATGTAACGAAATAACATAAGAGAGAGTCTGCAAAATAAGTTAAGATAGGATCCACAGATGGTGGTTTGCTATCAACACATATCACACATAAAGTTTTTATCCAGTTTCTTTTATATTCTTTACTCTAGTACTTACACATCACAAGATAATAACACTAGTTGTTAATCGAAAAAAAGATAATAACATCAATATCACAAGCTAATATTGTCTTACCCTGAAGCCCTGCCTCTGATAGCAGCAAGACTTAGATGGACTTCACAGATTTAGTTTCCATGCTTAGTTGGCCAGCCTCCTCCATGCATAGCCTCATTCTAATGTAAGAGAAAATTAGATATCAACGAAATTATTTAATGTATTACTTGACATGGTTGGACAATGGGACTACCAATGGACTATTTCATCTCTCGATTGGGGCCGACGACTCAACCTTGATTGTGGTTGGACAATGGGGACTACCAACGAACTATCTATAGTGTGCTCGGATTTTGTTAACTAGAGAGCTTGCCATTAGAGACTGATGGCAGGCGTAAAGCACACTAGATAAGACCGATTTGGACGATGATTTACCAACAAAACTGGAACCAACGAACAACCGAAACAAAAAGATGCGCGAAACTGCACCCGAAGCGATACACAATGATTGAAAGCGGTTGATGGGACATAAATGCAGAAAATGAAGGCCAAGAATTGATATATCTTGACTAAAATGCAGACTAGAAACAAACCAAGAACATTGAAACAAATCGAGAGATGCACCAAGAACAAGATAAACACTTGCTCAACAAGACATAAACAAGCAATATCTACCTAAAAACGCCTAAACCAAAAGAAAGAAAGCGATGTTTGTACTACCACATATAACCAAAGACCAAACCCAAAAAAATAACCATAGATCGGACTAGGAGAGAGGCGACGCCAACGATGAAAGGAACCACCGCACGGACGTGAAACAAAGACTTAACACTCTTTCTGCGTGTGACGACACGCGACAAATAGATGGAAGCGAGATTTCGGTGGTAGGCCGGTCTAACACATGCGCTTACGATGGTGGTGGCGGTGCGATGATTTTACTCAAATATGGGTTTATGGACCGTGATAAGTGTTAAGGAGAGAAATATAGTAAAATGGCATATCAATTATAATATATACTTAGATTTATAATCTTTTACGGCTTCAAGATCGTTGGCATCTATAAACAGCTTGGTGCCATAATAACTTTCAATAGCCGTTTTTCCTGATTCAAATCAAACACAAATAATAAAAAGTTAACAAAAACAAAAGGTAGAAAATATAAAAACATTAAGAACGTTAGAAATGTCAGCACAAAATGTGCTATCTTCACTAGAGAGAGAGAGAGAGAGCGAGCAAGATGATCACACACATTAATTACATTACGATAAGAAAAAGCCAAACCTTTATATCCGGTCAATCGGCAAATTTGAATTATAACAACCGACGACCCAATCTTATTCAGATTGTGAGCCATCATGTTAGCCAACTTACCAACAAGGTACAATGGAGTCTTTGAAATCTATCGACAAAAATACACGAAATTGGTCATAAAACTTACATATAAGATGAGATGTTACATGTATGCCTATCAAATGAATCATAACATACTCAAGATCTTCCAAATCAAAATGGATAACGCTTAATGAACTTTTTATTTTTCATCTTCTCTTTAAGTTCACTCATGTCCACGAGATGCCCAATGATGTCTGAAATAGGAGAAAGAGTTAGATATTTGTAAGAGGAAGAGTTCTAAACAAATCTCTCAATGTTGAATATGTTGCTTCCCACATATACTCACCAAGCTTTCAATCGCAATGCATAACAAATTCTAAAGAAAATGAGAAAGAAAGATACAAACCTACTATGGAGCGATTCTTTTGTTGAGCGGCTAGGACATTAGCAAAAGATGTGAAGAAAAATGTGTTCAATGGAATATTGTCCTTTTGAATCTTGGAACACTTGTTATCCATGAAAGTCAGCATGTACTTGTGAGGAGTGGTAGGATATTTTGCGTCATTGTAATCAACTTTGACTTTTTCGATTCGAACACATCGACATTCCTCTAACACCAACGGGAGGAATGGTGTGATTATTGAACTATAGACGGTGCAATGAATCATGTCCAGCTAATAATAAAAGAAGAAATCAACAACAAACAAATATGCATGGCAATTTCAGAATCATTTCAATGCGACAAAAGCGATAAAAAAACTCATCTAAAAGAATCATTTCAATGTTGTTGCTTTGAGGATTCTTATGATTTGGAACCGTCCAAAGTCGAATGATGCGAACCTCTATCCTCCAATAAATCCATCCGGTGACAATTGTAGAGATCGGGTGTGTTACATTTCCTCCGAAACTATCTTTACCAAGGAGACTGTTTTGCTCAAAGAGACAAGAACGGCTGGTTCCATTATGGTGGGACAAGGAGAACATCCCTATTCCACATGGCCGCCATTTGACAGATGCCGTGGCCGCCTTCAAGAGGGCCCTAAATGCCCGCAAAATACAAGCCAATCCAAATATAATAATAGTTGGCCCTGAGAGGGAACTGAAGCCCATAGCACATGAGTTCTTAGACTGTCAAGTTAGCTACGTTGAAACTAAAGAGGGCAGACAAGTTGCTGATGATGTAATAAAAAGCTTGATGAGGAAGTACAAGAACAAGAACGCAAATCCATATTTCATGCTTGCAAGTGGTGACAGTGACTTTGTAGAACTACATGAGTGTTGGTCATCTGTCACCACTTGATATCCAAGATCATTGAGAATCTCCAAGGGCTCTACAAAGTCACTGTCACCACTTGCAAGCATCAAATATGAATTTGCGTTCTTGTTCTTGTTCTTGTACTTCCTCATCAAGCTTTTTATTACATCATCAGCAACTTGTTTGTCCTCTTTAGTTTCAACGTAGCTAACTTGAGAGTCTAAGAACTCATGTGCTATGAGCTTCAGTTCCCTCTCAGGGCCAACTATTATTATATTTGGATTGACTTGTATTTTGCGGGCATTTAGTGGCCTCTTGAAGCGCGCCACATGATCTCACAAATGACGGCGGTGGTGGAATAGGGATGTTCTCCTTGTCCCACCATAATGGAACTGGTCGTTCTTGTCTCTTTGAGCAAAACAGTCTCCTTGGTAAGAAACGAGTGGCAAGTCTCCTCATATCCTGCAAATCGATAAATATATATATTATCAAGTCCACTCGAAATCATGTTTATAGCTATAATTACACACAACTATAATGTACCGATAAACTAGACATGGGTTACTTTGTTAAGACAATTTCAAGATTCAATCAAAAATGTGTTTGTGCTGATAGTCATTTTGTTTCTCATTCAATAATTAATTACTATGCATGTTTCATCTTTTGATTTGTTTTCAGGCCCCCGAAGATTGTGCGCTTGCCATTATTCGTCACCATGAAACAGAGTACCTTGCTTCTCTTGAGGTTCTGAATTTGATCTCTTTTAGCTAGGATCTTTTTTCTTCCTTTCTTTGTTAATGTTGCTAATGACCATAATTTAACAGGCTTCATATCTAAACCTTCCTGATTCTACTTTCAAGGTACCCTCTACTATATCATCCCTTTATTTTATATTCACTTTTCAGTATCAGATTTGGCATTTGTGAAGTCTATGAAAGTAATTTTTGATTCCATATAAAACATTCCAAAAGATCCTAGACTTCACAAATGGAATCAAAATTTACATAACCACAGACAGAAAATTTCTGTTTCACTAGCAACATTAACCACATTATGGTCATTAGCAACATTAACAAAGAAAGGAAGAGAAAAGATCCTAGCTAAAAGAGATCAAATTCAGAACCTAAAGAGAAAAGGTACTCTGTTTCACTGTGTTTATACATAACCACAGACAGAAAATTTCTAACATTAATACAACAAAACTCATCATCCAAAAATATCTCTAATACTAACACTAACTGAAAACCAACATGAAATTTAGGGGAAAAGAGAACTTACCTCAGTCAAAGAGAATCAGAATAGCAAGAAACTGAAAAACAAAAACAGATTAAGTGCTTGGTTAGCTATCAAATTAAGAAAAACATAAAATGAATGAAAATGGTACAAGTGGAAAATGAGAGAGAAGAGACCGTAAAAGAAGTGAATGAAATGAAACAAAATTGAAAACTAACTTGTGTGGAAGGAAGAAGATGTTGAAGTCAAGGGTCAAGAAAGGGGGAAATTGAAAAGATAGGTCAAAATTGTTGAATCGTGGGATTCAACAATCGATTGAAGGAAGAACGGACCAATACTGTGAGTTTGGACCAAGAATTTCTGGAAAAGAACGGATCAAAAAACCGATCTTGACGAAAAAGGAGAAGGCGAATACGATTCAACAATCGATTGAAGGAAGAACGGACAAATACTGTGAGTTTGGACCAAGAATTTCTGGAAAAGAACGGATCAAAAACCGATCTTGACGAAAAAGGGGAAGACGAACACGACGAAGACGAGAGAACGCAGGAGTGGATATAAAGCGAAAAACTTGCAGCGATGGGTGGCAGAGCCCTCTGATACCATGTAAAAAGTGAAGCATAAACTCCATTGATGATAAGAAGCTCAAAGGTGATTTGAGTTTCTACACAGACAAGATCAAAGAGGAAGAAGATAAAACTGAATAATACTTCATTACCAAATAAACGGGGTGATTACAAGGTTTATATACGGGTGATGTTAAACTGAATCAGTTGAGCCGTTGCAACAAACTCCAACGGATCAATCAACTGACAACTAAGCTTCTAACCGTTTTTAGAAACAAGAGGAAAGGTAAAGGTTTTAATCATGATATTGGAATAATAGAACTAAAAGAAAAATAACAGTGAACTAATTGTAAAATTCACCGATAAGAGAAACGTGACAACTTAGTCCCCTTGCTGTTGTGGAGGGTGACGTGGAGTGTCACTTTGTCTTTGACCCTTGACTTCAACAGCCCCTCTCAAGCTTGGAATGTATCTTAAGCATTCCAAGCTTGCTTTGAAGATGATAAAATGGACCTGGATGCAGAGATTTTGTAAACAGGTCTGCAACTTGTGATCCTTGGAGCAGATAGGCAGCAAGTGAAGAGTCCCTTCTTGTATTCTGTCTCTAACAACATGACAATCCAGCTCGATGTGTTTTGTTCGCTCATAGAACACGGGGGAAGTCCAGGGTCAAAGACAAAGTGACACTCCACGTCACCCTCCACAACAGCAAGGGACTAAGTTGCCACGTTTCTCTTATTGGTGTATTTTACAATTAGTTCACTGTTATTTTTCTTTTAGTTCTATTATTCCAGTATCATGATTAAAACCTTTACCTTTCCTCTTGTTTCTTAGTTTTTAGGTTAGAAGCTTAGTTCTCAGTTGATTGATCCGTTGGAGTTTGTTGCAACGGCTCAACTGATTCAGTTTAACATCACCTGTATATAAACCTTGTAATCACCCAATTTATTTGGTAATGAAGTATTATTCAGTTTTATCTTCTTCCTCTTTGGTCTTGTCTGTGTAGAAACTCAAATCACCTTTGAGCTTCTTATCATCAATGGAGTTTATGCTTCACTTTTTACACTTCACACTTTCAACTAGTGGGAAAAAGAAAATGTACTTTTTTTCCTCCTTTGTTTGTGAGTAAATTAGCAATCAGGGTGCTGTGCTGCAAGAGGGTTTGAGAAGGAAATAGCAAAAATCTGAAAAAGAGAAATGTCTTACTTGTGTGGGAAGGAAGGAAGAAGCGTGGTGCAGTAGCATAGTGGTCAGTGAGGTTAGCGGGTGCTGTGTGTAAAAAGTAATCATTACATTCAAATTTTGTCTTTTAGTAAAAAAAATGAAAGTTTTGATTAAAACGAAACAACTATCATATACGGTCAAACATCTAAAACTATTTGATACTTTCATATCCTTTTGTTTCAATTAGTTATTATCCAATTAGGTCACTGACATTTCGAAAATATTCAATTTAGTCTCTGACTTTTCACCAGTATCAATTTAGTCTCCAACATTTACAAATGAGTATCAATTTAGTCATTTCGTCAACTCCGTTACTAATTGTTGTTAACGAATGGACTAAATTGATACTGGTGAAAAGTCAGGGACTAAATTAAACATTTTCAAAGTATTAGGGACCTAATTGGCTATTACCTCAAATTAAATTATCCGCCAAATATTTTTTTATTATCATTTTAAAGATATATATATATATATATATATATATATATATATATATATATATATATATATATATATATATATATATATTCTTCTAATTCTACTTTTTATTAATTACAAATGTAAAGCATCGACTATTTTATTTAAATCGGTATCCTCTCTGCAAGTGCAATCACAGTAATCCCTCTCAGTCGGGTAGGGACCACAAAGCATGCAGCTCTCTCCTCAAGAGATTTAACATCTGCTTTGCATGCCCAAGACTGGATTCGATCTCAGGACCTTGGTTAAGCTGGAAGAGACCATTACCATCTCATCCAAGTGCTCTCAGGTAACTTTATAGTTTTTTAGTTTAATTTCTTTTATTTTTATATTTTAGTCTCTCTTGTCTTGATTTTATAGTGTATTTTATTTGAGTTTGATAGGTTTTTGATTTATAGACTCTTTAATCTTAAGACTTGATTTTCACAGTTTTTATTTAAAAAATATAAATATCAACTAGAAAATATGAATCGGGTTATTCAAAGCTCAAAAAACAGAAGAGAGTTGAAGCTTTGATTAAATCACAAAAAGGGGCTTTGGATAGATTTGTAAAGACGAACAAAAAAAGTAAATTTGAAAGTACAAGTGATAGCTCATTGAATGAACAAAGCAACAATGTGAACCCAAATGAAAATAGAGAAGAACAATTTGTCGATGAACAAGCTAACAGCGTGGACTCAAATAAAAATGAAAATAGTGAAGAAGGAATTGGTATTGAACAAGTGAACACTACAAATGAAAATGAAAATAGTGATGAAGGAATAGCTATTGAACAAGTAAACACTACAAATGAAGATGAAAGTAGAGATGAAGTATTAGAAGATGGTAATGAGCAAGATGGTATCGAGTTTGATACTCACAATGAATATTGAGAAGTGTTAGAAGTATCTATTGCAAAAAATGCATATGACCCAAGTCGGTGGGCAAATATTGATACAAGTTTGAGAGATTTATTAGTAGAAAATGGTCCTATTAAAGTTACATATATAGATTTTCCTGTGAATGAATTTGGTAGACACTTTTCTTCATCACTTTACTTTCAAAAATTGTCAAATGGTGAGAAGCGTGAGAGAAGATGGTTAATTTATTCCCAAAGTTTGGATAAAGTATTTTGCTTTTTTGATGTAAATTGTTTGATGTATTTCCTAGTACAAGTAAATTAGCAAATGAAGGTAGTAGAGATCGTAGAAATATTAGTTCTAAGTTGAAGAGTCATGAGAGAAGTAATGAACACATTATTAATATGAGTGCATGGATTGATTTAGAAATGAGATTATCAAAAATAAAACAATTGACAAGTATGTTCAAGAAAGAATAAATAAAGAAAAAGAGCATTGGAGAAATGTATTATTTAGAATCATTGCAGTTGTTCAAACTCTTGGAAAAAAATTTTAAGCCTAGTTGAAATGATTGCCCAATTTGATCCTATAATACAATAACACATTCGTCGAATTAAAGATAATGAAATTCATAATCATTATCTTGGACATAATATTCAAAATGAATTAATAAATTTGCTAACAAATGAAATTAAAACAAAAATTATAACAAAGGTTTTGAGCTCAAAGTATTTTTCAATCATACTTGGTTGTACTCCTGATGTAAGTCATCAAGAACAAATGTCTATTGCTTTACGTTATGTGGATTTTTCTTTAGCCCCAATAGAAATAAATGAATATTTTCTAGAATTTTTAAAAGTAGATGATACCAGTGGAAAAGGTCTTTTTGATGCTATTATGGATGAGCTAAAGACTATTGGACTTGATATTAGTAACTTGGTATTTTGTGATATGGCAAACTGTTGTGCTAAAGCTACATCGTTTTTTGGAGTGATGCAACACATATATACTATATTTTCTTCTTCTACTAAACGATGGAAAATTCTACAAGATCATATCCCTAGCTTAACTCTTAAATCATTGTCACAAACACGTTGGAAAAGTCGTATCAAAAGTGTAAAAGCCGTACGATTTCAAACTTCACAAATAAGAGATGCTTTATTGAAATTAGTTGAAGCTAAACATGACGAACCTAAATTAAAAAGTGAAGCTGAATGTTTGGCAACTTATGAGCTTGAAAATTTTGAATTTTTATTAGGCATGACTATTTGGTATGATATGTTGTTTGTAGTGAACTCAGTTAGTAACAACTTTCAATCAAAGGATATTCGTATCAACGTTGCTTTGAACAATTAAAAGGCCTTATTTTTTTTTTTTTTAAATATAGAGAATATGGATTTGAAGATGCCATGACAACTGCTAAAGAAATTGTTATTGAAATGGATGTAGAATCCAAGTTTCGTGAGAAACATGTTATTCGTAGGAAGCGACAATTCGATGAGAATATTGATAATGAAGTTGTAAAATCTCCTGAACAATTATTTAAATCCGGCTACTTTTTGTACATATTCGATAAAGCAATTTATTCATTTCAAAGTAGATTTGAGCAATTTAAAATATATCAAAATATGCTTGGTTTTCTTTTAAGTATTAATAAATTAAAGTCATTGGAAATTAACGAATTAAAGAAATATTGTCTCAACCTTGAGTGTTCATTAAAACATAACAATGACTCTGATATTGATGGATTAGATTTATTTTCAGAACTTAAAATTTTAAGAGAAATCATACAAGTAGAAAATGATACTCCAATTGAAATACTTGATTATATAACAAGACTTGACTCTTTTCCAAATGCATTTATTGCTTATAGAATAATGTTAATCGTTCCTGATTAATTTAATCTTAGTCCACTAATAGCAATTTACATAATATCCTACGATGAATTTAATGGCTCACATGTGAGAGATTTGATTTCCAATAAAGGAACAATTTTTTTAAAAAAATAAAATAAAATAAAATAAAATTAATAGGCCGAATATATAGGTTGGATTGGACTACAAGTTACTAATATCTTGTTTGTAATAAAGGAAGGAAAAACAAAAGGAGATTTTGGTGGCATCATCTCAATTCCAATCTACCTTGGTCCTCTCTCTTTCTCCCTCTCTCTGCCAAAGAAAACAGAAAGAAACTGATTGAAATTTAGATCTTAAATAAACATAAACACATCTTTCGCCTTTCCCATATCCGTAGCATTATTCTCTTCTGTCTCTTAATCCTAACTCTCCTTCACACACAACACATGAACACACCACACACCTTCTCCATACTCTCATTCTAGGGTTTTCAATTTCAGCAATGGTTCTTACAATCGATGACGATGATGGAGATAATAAGCATAAGTCCTTCGATTCCGTTTCTTGTTCAATTTGCCTTGACGTTGTTGCTGATAACGGAGATAGATCCTTCGCCAAGCTTCAATGTGGCCATCAATTTCATCTCGGTAACTATTCCGTTGGTCATCTCTTGCTGTTTTTCAATTCAATTAATTGGTTTTGATTTTGATTAATTGCGATCTGAATTTTAGTTTTTATCTCTTACGAACGCTTCTTTTATGACGATCGTGCTATTTGATTAACTTCATGTTATATCCGTTTTTAAAATTATTGTACTCTTTGCTTGAGTGGTATTTTCTGTAAGTTTTTTTTTTTCTAATTTTTAGAACGGCTTAATAGTGCTGGTTTGGGTAAGCTGTGTAAATTCAATATCTGGACATTGATGGAGAGGATGGAGTTAGAGGGGGTGAAGGGTGACATATTGAATAAACCTCAAATTTTGTCCCTGAACGATCACTTTTGCTGATATAAAAATATATAATAAATAGTCTTTAATCTATTCTAAATCCATCAAGCTAGTCTCTAAACTAAGGGAAAGGATTCAATAACCTGAGGGCGCAATGCCTTTGATACCTTTTCTTTAATCTGCTCCATTAGATAAATCCCACGCTCCAGCTTGTGCCACGTTTAAAATTCATTAAAATAAAACCTTTATTTAAACCTCACACAGAACCATGACAACTATGCTTTACCCACCGCTCTGCCGACGCCGTCTCGCCTCTCCAAAGCTCCGGTCGTCGCACCTCTACCCCCGTTATTCAAGCTCACTCGAGGAAGCCATATGAAAACGCAAAACGGGAGACCTGCCGGCTGCCGTCGTGACTCACGACACTACTGCCACCGTCTTTCTGCCTCTATTGATATTGCTACCTCCTTCCGTCTTTGCCACTGCAAGATTCTTTAGCCAATGTTGTCAGTTTGTGTCACGAGTCAATGTTCTTGATTTGGCGAGTATATCTTCCTCACCATTTGAGTTGTGGAGCAGGGACAATATAGGGTATTAAACTTAGGAAAACTAAGGGCAGTGGTGGAATATTATGCCTTGTGAGGACTTGTGCATTATAAGATCAAGCTATGATTATATTGCTATGTTAAATGCACAGTGCACGTTTGTAGTGTGATAATCTGTGATTAGAAACTCTATCTTGCTGTAATATCCCTTTGTGAAATCATTAAACATTTCCAACTAGCTCCAATCATATAAGCTAATGTTGTGTGATCCGACCAAATTCTTCATGGTTCTTTGTTTCAATTAAATTTTATTCATCATTTTGGTTTATTAGCTTATTTGATACAAATTACAAAAAATAAAGGACATTACACAATTTTTTTTGGTCTTGATTCATTTGCTTTAACTTGCTGTCACGTGTTTTCTTAATGTGTTGGGAAAGGGTAATTAATTTCATTATGTTTTGTTTGCTTTTGGCAAATCATCAAGCTCTCAAATCAGAAACCACATAATTCACAGATATTTCATTATGCCTGCGAAGAATTACAAACTTGTAATAGAAAGGAAATACTTTACAATTACAATTCATTAGGTACATTATATCGTTCTAAAACTTCTTTACAAATTCTGCTTCTCAAGAAAATACACTTTAGAAATCAAAACAAACTTCTTTGTCCAAATTCTGCTTCTGCTGCCATATGAAAAGTCTGCTTCTTTGTCCAAATTCTGTTTCCGCTTCTTTGGCCAAATTCTGCTTCTTTCTCCAAAAGATCTGCTACTAGATGAGTGAATGAAAAGCATTACTATCTGAATGTTAATTTCATGGGTACTTCATCGCAGCCAAATGCTAAAGTATATGAAACAATTGGAGTAAGCTAAAATCTCAGTCAGTACTGGTGAAAAGTTCAAAACATGATTTCCTCACATTTAGTTTCATTACTGCATAATTATGAAACTGCAGAATTTCCCCTAAAAACCAGTAGATTGGCCAAGATCCTGTCGTCCACCAACAAGGAAAAATCCTCTTTATAATGATCATGTTACAGCTTTGATAAACTCCATCCAGCTTTTGGTAAAAGTTTATACATAGTGATTTCATAACCAACATAGAATGTCCTATCATAGGTCATAATTCATAACCAAGCTGCAAATAGTGATTTCATTATCATCAAAGCACGGAACAAAGTGGTTACAAATAAATGTTCAATCATATGGAACTTCAGCATCAGCACCACGTTTTGTTGAGGTGCTTGGACCAATATTAGCAGCAATTAACAAGGCATTGATTTTAATTCAACAATCTGCGCTTCAATACCAGTCAAAACCAGAGGCTTAAAATCCTCTCCCTTTCAAGCCATGATGTAGACAGAAAAACATCACTGATCTAAGGGTAGCAGTGGTGTGCGTTGCAGTGACAAAGGCGAAGAGGAGGTAGCGTCGATAGACCAGAGAGACGGTAATGGCCGCATCGTGATGGCAGGTCTCCGCTTCTGCGTCCTTCTCAATTCTCATCGTTGCTTTTGCGAGTGGTTGAAAACTAGGGGCGACACCTTTACCGCGGGGGAGACAGGGGTGGTGTGGCGACCGAAGCAGTGGGTGGTGTGATGGTCGAGTGGTGAGGCGGCGGTAGGAACGGTGGGGTGGTGGAGTTGAAGTTCTGTTTGTGTGTGAGGTGTGGTTGGTTGGTTTTGTTTTACACTGAACTTTAAATAAAAAATGGCATGTGGCACGTTTTGGGCCACTTGATTTATCCAAGAACTGATATTAAAATAAAGGCATCAAGTTACCGCGCCATCAAGGCACTGAATCCGCTTCCCTAAACTATCACCCTCTCTTTTGTTTAGCGTTAAATTGAGAAACTAAATTGATGGATTTAGAATAGCTTGAGAATTATTGTTTATATTTTTATAGTCCAGGTACCAAATAGGAGAGAAAATGATAGTTTAGAGACCAAACTTGAGAATTTATTTGTGACAAATCAGAGGGAGATGGAGAGTATTTTATGTTTTATTATATATCATCTATTTGTTAATTTATTATCAATCATCAATTTTTAAGGGGCAAAGAGAGCATTAAGGTAGATCTTTTGTCTTATTTCTCCCTCCTGTCTCAGTATCGTGTTCCTGCAATTGAAATATAGCAAAAAGATAGTGATTTTATGAGTGTCTTTCTAATTTCTTGTTTCTTGTCAAACTGGCTGATGCTGAGTCTTTTGGAAGATATTCTAATGGCACTTAACTTGGTTGAAGGCTTATCTAAATTATGCTAATTAAATTAAATGTCAGGAATATACGTTATATATATATATATATATATATATTCTCCTTTCCTTTTGTACTATTAAGGGCTATCGTAAAAAAAAACATTGCTTGTTCCTGACCTAAACAATAAGAAAAACAACAAATTTGTTTTACTGAGCTAGGCAATTTTTTAAGGTACAACAAGGTGGTTTCTTTGTTACTTAAATCTGTTGCCTTTACAGAAACCACATCCTACCCCCAGCAACATGTTCTATGTAGGGGTCACAGTTGGTAAAAAGGAAAAACGAGAATTTGCTGGCATATACTAGTATTTTAATTTACTATACTTTTGTTATAAATATGGACCTGTTTTCAAGCAAAGTTTCCAGGTCTCGTGTTTTTTACGAGAATCAGATTTTAACAAGCTGATTGCTGCATCTGCATGGCATCACATCATGTTGTTGCGCTTCTTACTTCCTTTATATTTTTCAGATTGCATTGGCTCGGCCTTCAATACAAAAGGAGCAATGCAATGCCCTAATTGTCGGAAGATTGAGAAAGGTCAGTGGCTATTTGCTAATGGCTGCCGATCTTATCCAGAGTTTAGCATGGATGATTGGACACGTGACGAGGACCTATATGATCTTAGTTTCCCTGAAATGGTAATAGAAACTGCATACATCCTTATACTCGTTCCTGCCTTTTTTTTATACATTACATTACATTACATCATGAGCATGTTTTTGACAAACAGTCTCGAATAAATGTTTACTGTTTATTTTGTATTGTTGTTTGTCATTTTGGAGTTTGTGAACTTATTTGCTGTTGTATGTTATTGTTTCAGAAGTGGAAAAATCATATACTCCTCTAATGAATAGCATTTTCACCTTCCTTCAAGCCACTTAAATTGGTTATCTTCCCTATAAGACCTATAACTTTGCCTTAGTGTGATAGCTAATCCCTGCTGGTGCATTGTTTCCTCCATTACAACTTAGCTCTTAAACCTAGCCAAAATCCTGTTTTTGTAATGTATAATAGGTGGAACTTGGATTTTAAAGGTTCTTAATTCTTATTACCTGTTTTTAAATGGAGTTATCTTCTTCATTTCATTCTCATTTGTGCGTAAATAGATATATTCTGTCTACCGTTTGGGCTAAACTTTTGTTTCTAAATTCTTTCTGCAGCCCCAGGGAGTTCACTGGTGCCCTTTTGGTAACTTTACCCGACTTCCTTCTTCATTCGAGTAAGCTTATACATTATAGTTAGCATACTAAAATATGCATGCAGACTAATCTCTGTTCAAATTCTATTGGTATTTGGTATATTCTTTTATTCTTTGAAGTTTCTGCCTGAGAAACATGCATTAAAATTTTGTGAAGGCCAGTTCTGAGGTGCAATTGGTACTTTCAGTGTTACTGATTCCCCTTTTGACTCAATCATGTTTGACATTTATTAACCAAATTTGGTTTTAGCTCAACCCCATATTATAAAAGGTCAATGTTGGTGTATTTAAATTGTAACTGGATTAGGTTGATAAACTCTAATGTAGTGAAAGCTAATGGTGATATGAATACATGAATACCATCTTAAATCTCAAATTCAAGACAAAATATCCCTTCTCCTGCTGTATGAGTCGCACTTCAGAATCATAGACAAAATAGACCTGTCCAGTTTTGTTAGTTAGGAACTGGTGAAATTTCGTGGGATATCTGCATGAAGGATTATGTTATGTGTACTTTCGTTGCCGAATTTATTCTTGTCGCAAATGGTTTACATTCTTTGGTATTTGGTATATTTTTTATTCTTGGAAGTTTCTGCCTGAGAAACATGCATTAAAATTTTGTGAAGGCCAGTTCTGAGGTGCAATTGGTACTTTCAGTGTTACTGTTTCCCCTTTTGACTTAATCATGTTTGACATTTATTAACCAAATTTGGTTTTAGCTCAACCCCATATAATAAAAGGTCAATGTTGGTGTATTTCCGCAAAATAGTAGGTTTGTTCCTTCGAAAGGCCCCTGCTACTAGAGACAATTTCCGGGGAGTATTGTTTGCCTCCACCTTGTTTTCATAAGCTCTCAAGGATAGCTTATTTATTAATAAACGTGAAGGGGGACATTTACAGAGACAGCTTATATCCTCATTTCCGCAAAATAGTAGGTTTGTTCCTTCGAAAGGCCCCTGCTACTAGAGACAATTACCGGGGAGTATTGTTGGTTTCACATCAGCATATTGCCTTGTCAAGGCCCAGTTAGAGTTGGAGCCAGATTGAAACATGGTGCCTGCTGGTGGACTTAAGATGGAAAAGTTGACCTGTGCCTAACAGCTTTAGTGTTTTGCTAAGAAGTAACCATTTGATCCAGCAAGTCTGCAAGTGGCACAGGCACTAGAGCTAAGTTCATGAGTTCAATGCGTAGAAAGGCGAGAACTGGGCTCCGTAAGGGAGTCGTGTATTTTTTTGTATAGCGAAGGTAGTCGTTGATTATAGGCCAACATTCTGCCTTTCCAGAAACTCCCAAGGCAGCTGATGGAAGGTAGATTGTTGCTTGTGGGTCAGCATAACGCCTTGGCAAGGCATATGTATGTAAGACAGCTTATATCCTCATTTCCCCAAAATAGTAGGTTTGTTCCTTCGAAAGGCCCCTGCTACTAGAGACAATTATCGGGGAGCATTGTTGGTTTCACGTCACCATCTTGCCTTGTCAAGGCCCAGTTAGAGTTGGAGCCAGATTGAAACATGGTGCCTGCTGGTGGACTTAAGGTGGAAAAGTTGACCTGGGCCTAACAACTTTAGTGTTTTGCTAAGAAGTAACCACTTGATCCAGCAAGTGGCACAGGCACTAGAGCTAAGTTCATAAGTTTAATGCGTAGAAAGACGAGAACTGGGCTTCGTAAGGGAGTCATGTGTTTTTTTGAATAGCGAAGGTAGTCGTTGGTTACAGGCCAACATTCTACCTTACCAGAAACTCCCAAGGCAGCTGTGGAAGGTAGATTGTTGGTTGTGGGTCAGCATATTGCCTTGGCAAGGCATATGCATGTAAGACTGATGTTAGATTGAACCGTTGCTCTTGATGATGGACTCAAGTAGAACAAGTTGTACATCAAACAACTATGACCTATGACTTATGCCTTGTATAAGTGCTAATCCAACAACATTCTTTTTATGCAGTGTATGAGGAAGATAACAACTAGGCTTTTAATACAGGTGGTTAGTGTGGCTGTGGGTTTGGGTGGAAATTTTTAATTTGAAAATCTTATTGGTACGTAAAACCAAAAAAAGGTTTAAGAACATATTTTACCCTCCTTGCTTTTGTAAGTGTATACTAGTTATCTGATATAATTGTAATGATTCTGTTACTGATTCTGTTATATCAAATAACAGAGTCAGTTAGGCAGTTTAGTTTAAGCCTATAGTGTAATCTGATATCTAGTTCTGTTATACTAGTTCTGTTTCACTAGTGCACAGGTTAAGAAAGCTATGCACAGGATAAGCATAGGCTATAAAGTGTAATCTGATATCTCAGAATCATTTAGTGAAATGAAATGAAAAATACACAATTCACTCCTTACTTTTCTCACTGCTTTCTTTAGCTTTTACATGGTATCAAAGAGCCAGTGATCATGGCGACCGAAGATCCCTCTTCGCCGCCGCCAACTCCAATCCCTACGCCACTCTCCACCGCACCACCGCTTCCAAATCTCGTCACGTTCACACTGAAAATCTCCGATAAACTTGACGAAAAGAATTTCTTGATATGGCGACAACAAGTGGAGCCGATGATAAACGCACATAATCTGCAAGATTTCATACACTATCCGAATATTCCCGATCAATTTCTTACTCCAAACGATCGTGAAAATCACAACGAAAACCCGTTATACCGTAACTGGTTGAAGCAGGACCAATGGTTACTGTCATGGCTTCAATCCACCTTGTCGAGCGCGTTCATGCCACGTGTTCTTGGCTGTGCTCACTCCTTCCAACTGTGGGAGCGCATCCATGACCACTTTCAAAAGTTGACCCGCGCAAAGGCCCGTTCCTTGAGATCGGAGCTCCGATCCACCACCATTCAATCTCGCACTGTTGAAGAATACCTCCTACGAATCAAGACGATCGTGGATAGCCTCGCTTCAGTCGGCGATCCCGTTCCTCCTCAACAGCATATCGATGTCATTCTTGAAGGTTTGAACGAAGATTTCGCTCCGGTCATCTCTGTCATCGAGAGCAAGTTCGAAGCCGTTCCGCTTGAAGAGGTCGAAGCTCTACTCATCGCTCACGAAATGCGCTCGGAACGATTCAAAAAGAAATCTCAAACTGAAATTGCTTCAATCAACCTGACGCATTCACAACCGGACTCCACTTCGCAGAATCCTGCTCCAGATACTTCCGGTAATACTGTTCCTAATTCAAATTTTGATCAAAATAACTATGCGAACTCTTTTTCCGGTCCTATTAGAGGCCGTGGTGGCCGCGGTGGTCGGAATGGCCGCGGCCGTGGCCGTTTTGGCAACATACAGTGCCAAGTATGTTTTAAATTCGGTCATCTTGCTACAATGTGTTATCACAGGTTCAATCAACAATTCCAAGCACCTATACCTGTAGATTTCCAAGGCTTTAGTTCACAACCAAACTCATACACAAATTTAGCCCCAAATTACATGAACCCTAACCCTAACCCTTACTCCTACATGCCACAACAACCTATGTACAATAATCAATGGACTAGACCTCAATTCAATCCTCGCCCTTCACCATATCCTCCACCACAACAGCAACCTTACCTTTTCCCCCAAGCTTTAATGACAACTGCTCCACCACAACCATCATCCCAACCACAAAGTACTTGGCACCCTGACACCGCAGCCTCCCTAACAGCAACCCTGCAATCTCAAAACATTCATCAACAAACACCTTTTGAAGGACCTGACCAGATTTTCATTGGCAATGGCCAAGGTTTGTCTGTTGCTAACTGTGGAACTTCTACTTTTTCTAGTCCAATTAATCCTCAAGTCTCTTTAGTGCTTAAGAAAATGATTCATGTTCCTTCTCTCACCAAAAATTTGATCAGTGTTAGTCGTTTTGCTGCTGACAATGATGTTTATTTTCAGTTTCACGCTAAGCACTGTGTTGTTCGTTCTGAAAATACACACCAACCTCTGCTCTATGGTCCAGTTCGTGCTGATGGCTTGTACGAGTTCCCACCACTTCAGTTTCATCATCAATCACCAGCTCATGCTACTGCTTCCCACAATTCTGCAGCAAGCACTCTATCTCCTAGCACAGTTTCTGTTTCTCAGTCTGTAGTTCCCTTTAGTAATCCTACTGCTACTACTAATGTTGTACCCCCCCCTTCTCTAAATGTTGTATCCACCCCCTCCCCCAATTTACGCACAACTTGGCACCTTAGACTAGGACATCCAAATCATATAGCAATGAACAATGTATTCAAAAGTTGTAACATCCCTATATCCAATAAAGATATCTCTGAATTTTGTGCTGCTTGTTGTATGGGCAAAGCCCACAAATTATATGCTCCTCCCTCAACTTCAGTTTATAATACACCTTTAGAGCTTATTTTCAGTGATTTATGGGGTCCTGCCCCAGTTGCTTCAACCTGTCAAGCCTTGTATTATGTCACCTTTGTTGATGCAAGTACTAGGTTCACTTGGCTATATCTAATCAAACGAAAATCTGATACATTAGAGGTTTTCAAACAATTCAAAGCCTTGGTTGAGTTGCAATTTGGTCACTCAATCAAAGCCATTCAAACTGATTGGGGTGGGGAGTTTAGACCATTTTCCTCTTACCTAGCTGATCTTGGCATTGTTCATAGAGTCACTTGTCCTCACACACATCACCAAAATGGTGTTGTAGAACGAAAACATAGGCACATTGTAGACCTAAGTCTCTCTCTCTCGAGTCATGCTTCCTTGCCTCTAAAATTCTGGGACTATGCTGTCCAAACTGCTGTCTACCTCATCAATCGGCAGCCATCAGCCCCTCTTGGTCATGTGTCACCCTATTTCAAACTGTTTCACAAACCACCTGATTATCTATTTCTTAAAGTGTTTGGTTGTGCCTGTTTTCCTCTCTTAAGACCTTACAACACTCACAAATTTGATTTTAGATCTCATGAATGTCTCTTTTTAGGCTACTCTACCTCACAAAAGGGTTACAAGTGCCTCTCTCCAACTGGTAAACTCATTGTCTCAAAAGATGTTTTATTCAATGAGTCTTGTTTTCCTTACACCCGCCTCTTTACTAACTCTACCACCACCACAGTTCCAAAATCCCACACTGCCCTTAGCCCCATACCTACTCTATCACCTACCACACAACCCACCACTGCAGCTTCAAATACACCACAAGCAATCCCCACACCAGCCTTACCAGAAACTACGACCAACCCCCAAACCACACCTACAGATCCCTCTACTACAGCCACAACCGCTCAATCCATTGATATATCCACCACTGCCCCTCCCTCAAACACTCACAGCATGCAAACTCGTTCCAAATCTGGTATTAACCTTCCTAGATTACCTCCCTCAATCTTTGCTCTCACCACTGAACCCAAAACAGTTAAACAAGCCCTTAAAGACCCTAAATGGCTTGCAGCCATGCAAACAGAATACACTGCCCTCCAAACCAACAACACTTGGTCCCTTGTACCCCTCCCACCAAATAGGAAAGCCATTGGATGTAAGTGGGTATTTCGTGTGAAGGAAAATGCTGATGGGACTGTGAACAAATACAAAGCAAGATTAGTAGCAAAAGGATTTCACCAAATTCAAGGATTTGATTACCATGAGACCTTCTCCCCGGTTGTTAAGCCTGTGACTATAAGAATTATTCTTACCCTTGCTATCTCTTATAAGTGGCCTATTCATCAATTGGATGTAAACAATGCCTTTTTAAATGGTATTCTACATGAAGAAGTCTATATGGAGCAGCCAGCTGGTTTTATTTCTGCTGATACTTCATTAGTTTGCAAATTACACAAATCCCTTTATGGTCTTAAGCAAGCACCACGCCAGTGGTTTGAAAAACTAACCTCCACTCTTCTCACAATGGGCTTCAAGACTAGCAAATGTGACCCCTCATTGTTCATCTTTCACTCCAAAACATGTGTTGCTTACTTGCTTGTCTATGTAGACGATATCATTCTCACAGGTAATTCTCCATCTCTTCTTAAACTCATCACTACAAGATTACATAAAGAATTTGCTCTCAAACAACTTGGAGACCTAGACTACTTCTTAGGAATTGAAGTGCATCACCAACCAAATGGATCAACCCTACTCACTCAATCAAAGTACATACGTGACCTTCTTACAAAATCAGGAATGCTTGATGCTGCCCCCATTGCTTCTCCAATGGCCTCTACCACAAAATTATCTAAAATTGGTTCTCCTCAAGTTAAAGACCCAACTCTTTACCGATCCATTGTTGGTGCATTACAATATGCTACCCTTACCAGACCGGACATCTCCTATTGTGTCAACAAAGTATGTCAATTTATGGCTAATCCCTTGGAGAGTCATTGGGTAGCAGTCAAACGAATATTGAGATACTTAAAGGGAACCACTCATCATGGTTTGATACTATACCCAGCCAATATTCATCAACCTTTTCAGTTAACTGCCTTTTGTGATGCGGATTGGGCCTCTGATCCTGATGATAGGAGGTCCACATCCGGCTCTGCTGTCTTTTTTGGACCTAATTTGGTATCTTGGTGGTCTAGAAAGCGACCTCCGGTACGGCCCAGTCGATCTTTGAGCCCGAAACGTAAGTCCGCATGCAGCACAGGCTGCTGCGAATACTATGGATACAAACCTTACTCTCTGAGCTCCATGTCAAAATCAGTCCCCCAACTATTCTTTGTGACAACCAAAGCACAGTTGCCTTAGCTCACAACCCTGTTTTACATGCAAGAACAAAGCACATGGAAATTGACCTATTTTTTGTTCGAGAAAAAGTCCTTGCCAAGCAACTCTCTGTCAGACATATACCAGGACACTGTCAAACTGCTGATGTTTTCACAAAACCTTTATCCACTACAGCATTTCAGGAATACAGACACAAGCTCAATGTTTGCTCCCTTGTTGCTCAAGCTCACCCTCCTTGATCTTGTGGGGGGGTGTGTAAGTGTATACTAGTTATCTGATATAATTGTAATGATTCTGTTACTGATTCTGTTATATCAAATAACAGAGTCAGTTAGGCAGTTTAGTTTAAGCCTATAGTGTAATCTGATATCTAGTTCTCATTATACTAGTTCTGTTTCACTAGTGCACAGGTTAAGAAAGCTATGCACAGGATAAGCATAGGCTATAAAGTGTAATCTGATATCTCAGAATCATTTAGTGAAATGAAATGAAAAATACACAATTCACTCCTTACTTTTCTCACTGCTTTCTTAGCTTTTACAGCTTTGAATTACCTTTTCATATTAGCAGGAAGCTGATTTCTCGAATAACCTATAACCTCCTAGTAACGGCAACTCCAATTCCAGCTATTGTGTCTCGGCTCCTTTGTAATGAAATATGTTATTTTATTTAGTAGAATAAAAAATAAGTGCTATGTATGAATGGTGATGGTCTTACTATATATCCCTGACACTTTAGTCATGTTAGTCATTTGCAAATTATGTTTTGTTAAGATTGATATGTTGGGTTTCAAAATTGGTCCAGTTATGTAACTATATAAAATGTCATCACTAGTTATTTCCAAAATATGATCTATTTAAATGATACTTAACTTGTGTTGGGGTTTCGAAACTGTTGTATAGTTATTATATATTTATATATGTAGAGCAAAATTATGGTCTCTATTGGTCGTCAATTGATTTGTGTGTTACTGTTATTGGGGGACTGGGGAAAACACATTTTTGGATGCAATGGTGTTTTGCAATGTTAGACTGCCTTTGGTATTCCTTGTACCCCTCCCCCTTTCATACCAAAAAAACTTTTTGATCAAATGGTAACTCATGTTATGCCTTTATCCTTTTTTTAACAGGGAACGGGAAATTTCCTCAACTCCATGTAAGATCCTTTTTTCTGTATATCACCCTCCTTTTTGTCAACTTGCATTTAACTGATTGTGTTAACTCCACTGAAATTTTGAGATGCAGATCATGATATAGTTGGACAACATGCTGTGTTTCCCGAACATTCTGCTTTATCTTCTGGTAGTCATCTCTGTCCATATGTTGCTTATATTGCACCAGTACATCCCTCCGCCTCCACCTCTAGTGGAACCGTTTCAGAAGTTTCAAATTTCAATCACTGGGATGGTCCATCTCTACATGGTGACATGTCAACCTCCTACGCTTTTCCTGCAGTGGTTCTTCACTATCATAGTTGGGATCACCATTCCTCCTATTTCTCTTCTGCCAGTAGCCATCTAGGTGCTGCCGATCAGCCCTCAGTATCGACAAGTAATCAAAGGCTGGCCAGGGGTGGTGGTTCAGAGGTCCCTAGATCCGGATCATATATACATCCATATTCATCCCCTTTTGGTCACGGTCACAGGTCCATTTTTTAAACTCGTGTTCCTTTGCTAGAATGCTTGTGTTGGCAGAAGTCGTATATTGCCTGGCATCAAAATGAAATATAACATGATAAGCACCTAACGAAACTGGGTTGACTCCTACTAAAAATTGAAAAAAAACAATGGAACTAGGCATCTTTTACTGGCTGGTGGAAATTTGATAAGGCCATTAGGTTGCCACTTGATATGTGTAATTTACTAATTTTGAACTCACCTGATGTATGTAACTTTGCAGCTCTGCTAGAGTCGGGAACTCTGTTGCACCTTCAATGATCCATCCTTATCAGGGCAGCAATGCTCGTGCCCGTGATAGAGTCCAGGCACTTCAAGCTTACTATCAACCCCAGCAACCTGTTGCTTCTAGCCTCGGAGATCCAGCAGTCATAGCGGATCAGCTCCATTAGCATCAGTGGCCTCAGTGCCAGACAGTCCTAGCTATGTCTATGTTCCAAATTCTCGACGCAATTTTCAAGAAGAAACTCATCTTCCAACTCACTATCATAGTTGGGAAAGAGATAACTTGCCTTCATCTTCATTAAACCAAGTTGATAGAGAATCAAGTTGGAGGGCATACCACCAGATTGCCAGTGGGTCAGACCCAGGTATCAGATCAACCAGCTCTCGATTAAGGAGCCATTCAGAACGAATGCCTTATCAAAATATGTGATGCACTTATTTTGGAAAATCAAAATTTATGTATGTTTGAGAAATGTTACATAATGCTTTGGCCGGCTGGCGTGTTATCTTGGACTATATATATACTTTGGCTGGCCTTGGAATTGATCTTTCAGGCAGCCGTGTGGAATTGTGAATATTGGCTTCCTCTGGTTTCTTTGCCTTGGAGAGCATGCAATAAGATTGTATTTAGTTGGAATATCAGGTTTTGTGAAGAAATACTGAGGCGTTGTCATCTCAAGTGATAGATTAAGTTCGATGGTTGGATTTGTTGTAGTAGTACTTAAATGATTTAATCATATTGACGCTCATGCAAATGCTTAGTATTGTGGATAATAAAACTTACTGGTATTGGTGGTGCTCTTTCTCACATAATAAAATAGGTAACTGCTAGAAACTATCCAATTAGTCATTGTTATGTCTGTTAGAAAAAATAACTGACATTTTCTCTCTGGAACGGGGCGTACAACATCTATAGTACTGTACGTAAGTAATGCTCGTGTGGATATGCTTAATCTTGCCACTACTTGGCAAATCCGCAAATGTCATGATAGGTTTAACGAAGTAAGCTTCATTTGGTTGAAAACTAGTAAACTAGGATATTTTCAAGATTGATTTACCTTTTGAATTTGACGGCAAGAGAAAAAAAGGGATGGGTTTGACGATATTTTTAAAGTTTGTAAGAATATCCCTCCATTTAATAGAAGAGGGTCTAGATTAGCGCTAAATGTAAGATTACGTTTTTTTGAACTGAGGCTTCATTTACTCGGATTAATAACACTTATCTCTAACAAAGATTTAAATGTACTTTTTGCCCTCTAGTATTATGATTTGGAGTTGAGATCCTCTTCATTTCTCAAGAGAAATGGAGGGTTCCATTATTATAGCTTTGGGTGTATAAATATAAATGCATAATTTATTGCTATTTTGGGAATGTGTGTATTTGTACATCTAAAACTATAGTAATGGAACTCTCTATTTCTTTTGAGAAATAGAGAAGATGTCAACCTATTGATTTGGCGACTTAGGTCCCCCACTTTTAAAAGGAGTTGATTGGACCCTTAAAGTTATATACATAGGTATACTAACTTATATTTATACACCCAAAGCTATAATAATGGAACCCTCCATTTCTCTTGAGAACAATTTACCTGCATAATTTACCTGCATAATTAAGAACAATTTTATTAAGAACAATTTTATTATAGTTTTTGTTAACCTCAAAGCCATTATTATAGTTTTTGTTAACCAATATATTGTCCTCAATAAATCACATGTTTATTTATAATAGAATAACAAATAACCCTAATTTATTGTAATATTGGATTATCATCTTCCTCTTTTTCCAGTATACTCAAACAACAATGTTCATCATCTCTCTAATTTGTTTCCCATTTCTCTAAATCCCGCACTAATTCTCAAACAATCAGGCATAGTATAGTGACAACCAAAGCCCTCATCCTCACTCGGAAAAAACAACAATGCCCACCCCAGTCATGGAGTCACCATCTTTCCCAAAAACCCATCCCCACCTTAAACCATCAATGCCCACCCCACTCATGGAGTCACTATCGTTTGTCACACTGCCGTCTCTCCACTCCACATCCCCGTGAGTCCACCAGAGTTCCAAATAACAAGTGCAGTACTTTCAAGTTAGTTTCCAAATCACCTGTTCACAAAGTGTTGGATTTTCATTTTGTATTTTTGTCACTTATAATATACTCATCCAAAAATTAAGTTTCTGAAAGTTTATTTCAATTACACATTGGAAAACTAAAGTGGACATCCAAAAATTAAGCCCTTGGAAACTAAATTTCTAAATGTGTAATTTAATTAAACTTTTAGAATCTTAATTTCCAGACGTTGAATTCAAGGAAAAATAAAGCAAGTTCAAGGTATTGCAGAAACATAGTGAGGTTGGTTGTTGAGTGTTGCTCACCCCTTGCGGTGGTTGTCGCCTATTGCAGTGGTTGTCGTAGTGGAGGTGGGGTTTTGCCGTGACTGGGTTTTGGGGGTTATCGGATGATTGATGATGAAGTGTGGTGTAAGAGGGTGTGTAGGTTAGGAAGGAATAGTGATAAGAGTAGTTTTGGTATTTTAAGTGAGTTAACGAGGTTGAGAGATGTGGGGAGTAATGAAGTGGGGTGGGAGGTGCTGGGTTAGGCCCAATAGTAAGCATGGCCCATTAACATTGTGTCCGATGGCTCGCACGAACCCACTATATAAAATCACAAATCCAAACCCTAATTACCTCTACTTGCTGTCTCTCTTCCCAGTCCTCGCCGCTGTTAGTTTCTCACGGTATTACTCTTTCTCTTCTCTGTGTGTACAACGAGAAATAAATGCGATTGCTTACTATCTTCTTCTTCTCAATCGCTTGTAAATTATGAATCTGTCAAGTTATGTATGATTAGAATTAGAAAAACTCGAATCTCAATTGAAATTCAATAGAACAAACTATGAACCCTAGATTCTATTTTTTTTTTGGTGAATAACTATGAACCCTAGATTGTAATAGCGATTCTAATAACATGAAATTCATGGTTATTTGTTTGTTGTTTTTGATATGCGTAGTTGTATAAAATAAAGAAGGAAAGATGAGTCGAGCTGCAGCTGGAGCGAAAGGAAAGAAGAAGGCAGCGACATTCACCATTGACTGTGCAAAGCCAGTGGAAGACAAGATCATGGATATTGCATCTCTTGAGAAGTTTCTTCAAGAGAGGATCAAGGTTGGTGGAAAGGCTGGTGCTCTTGGTGATTCTGTCACCGTTACTCGTGACAAGTCTAAGATCACTGTTACTTCTGACAGTAACTTCTCCAAACGGTAATTCCTTTTCATTTGTTTGCTTTAACTCTGCATTCTTCATGTAGCTATATGTTGTGTAAAATGATTATTTACCACTGTTGAAGTGTGATTTTATATCTAGATAGATACTCCTAAATTGAAGGTGTAGCTGCAATGGGTATGTTTCTCATTGGGTATTTGTAGGGTTGTACCAGATTTGTTTGTTATACCAGTGTACCTAAACTCTATTTAGTTTGCAAAATCTTGTATCTATATATATACTATATACGATGCGCATGTGTAATCATGTAGCAACCCATCCATTTTTGGTTTTATGTAATGTTTAGAATCATTATTATATGTTGCTGACATTGAATAGTTAACCTGTCTTTTGGTAAAGATAAGGTGGTTTTTTTAACAAGTTTTAGAATAAGACTGTAAATTGATCCAAGTTATGAAATGATGCATTATTCTAGTCTTCCTTTTCTATTTTTCCATGTTTGGTTACCTCTTTTAAATTCTCTTTTTTTCATTGAAGTTTTTATTTTGCTTTGCTTGTTGTAAAATGAGTCCTTTCTAGAATCTATAATAATTAGATTGCCTATATATGCTAAAATATGATAGAGTTTAGCACCATAGTTACACCATCAGGTCAGTGTTTTGGAATATGAACTTGAGTGTCATTTGATATTTTGATTTTGTTTTTTTGAACTTGTTATTTTTCAATTTTCATTCATGATGATTTCTACAATCTAAGGTTTCCTTGTTTAACTTCTCATATGGTTGTAGATATTTGAAGTATTTGACAAAGAAGTATTTGAAGAAACACAATGTCAGAGACTGGCTTAGAGTGATTGCTTCAAACAAAGATAGAAGTATTTATGAACTGAGGTACTTCAACATTGCTGAGAACGAGGGAGAGGAAGAAGATTAATTGTATGATCAGCTTCGTTTACTTAAGAACTTTGTTTACCCTTTTACCTAGAGCTACTTTTCCTTTTGGCAAGTATTGCTTGAGACACAATGGGTTTTTTAGATTGCTTGCAATTTAAAGTTTTGATTATTTAAGAGTTATGTTGCCATTGCTGAATTGGGAATAGTTACATATTTTCTGTTGTGTTATTTCCATTATTTTACCTTCCGTATTACAGTTTTAGTGCTTCATGTTTCTTTCCTCGTGCCAAAAATAAATAACATTTTCTTGGAATTCAACTCAAATTCCTCCCAACACCCTCTGCACCTGATCCTTTCTTTATGTCCAAATTTGTTTACCCAATAAACATAATTGCATATATTTTTTAATTTTTTAAAATTTTTGCTAATATGAAAAATAACAAAACTTTCTAAATTTATTGTGGAAAAAATGGTTTCTCTCCTTCAACAATGTATTCTCATTTACATTTAAGAGAGGAATGAAGGTTACCATGTTGTCATATTATGAGTTGATAAGTTTAATACATGTTCACTTAACCTCAAGCTATTTACCAAGACTTGTGTTTTTTAATTTTCTTTTTGGTACATTTTTTTTTTTTAAATTTATAAGATACATATTGTGTAAAAATTGTTTTCTAGTATTTGTGTAAAACAAAGGTTTGCTATCTTAAAAATTGCTGTATAATGTTTTATGTAAATTTGTACGAATGTTAAAGTTGTGTGGCTAATATTCCTCAAAATTTAGACTACTATTTTTAAACAATTAAACAAGCATAATGAATCTTAAAGGTGCCTAATTTTTACAAGTTCTTTATAAAACAATAAGTTCATAAGCTACCAAACATTTAACATCAATCATAGTTCATTATCAAATTAAACATAGATTTTTATCTGTTAATCATACAATATGTGAAAGTAGTTTGGAATTTGATATCCTTCCCTTTTAGTCCCATATTCATAATGCCAGTGGGATTTTGCTATCTTTGTACCTTATGTCTCAATCATCTCCTTCACCTTCTGCCTCTCAAATCCTTTCTCACTACGACTAGGATATTTTGAATTTTCCCTCTAATCAAATTACAATGAATATTTCCTATTTTTCTCGTGAGTTCCTTCAATCTGTCTCTCTTTCCTTGCCAATCCTTTTCACTTGGTATCATCAATATCTGATTTATATTACCTAGGGGAAGCTTTGTGGAAACAACAGTTTATGGGTAACAGTAACAACTTTCTCATATCACAAAAAACTTGTTGGTGTTAATATGTATCAATCTTTAGAAAAAGCAGTGGTTTGTTATTTTTTTATTGGGATTCTATTTTGTTATTTCAAATGATAAATAATTGTATTACCTTATTTTAATTATTATTAGTATTATTTATTAATTTTCTTTCACTAGTACTAATCTATCTTAATCATATTAATAGATATGTTAACCAATACCGTTAATCCAGTGACATAAGCTACCCTTAGACACGCGGGGTCCATCCGGTGCTCTCAAGTTTGATTCCACTATATATAGACGACCAACGCAATATTTGCCAGCGATGAAATTTGCTTTTAAGCACTAACGGTGAAAAGTCTTTTGCTGAAAACGTTAGGACACTCTGTGTGTAGCCAACAATAGTCCAAACCTAAAAAAGATGCATTAGTGATTGATAGAGCAAAGTATTGGGGTGTTTTATGATTTGAGCAAGTTCAAACAAATCCTTAACCCAATCCTAATAATAATGTTTGGTTCATACATTTTGTGGATTTAAAAAATTAAACTTGTATGCTCGTGAACTCGAGTACTAGTTTTCTGTGAGCAAGAGTTGCACAACTTAAGCAATGTGCATTGGAGATAATGTAAGAATGCAGAGTTTTATCTCTTTAAACAAAACTTAGGAGAGATGAGTAATATTTTTAATAAATATAAGAGAGACAAGTTTTCATTTTCAAAATAGAATAGATGGGTGTTTTGTATATATACTAGCAAGTATTTATAAATATTGTTTTAAATTAAAATATTAAAATCATAAAGTAAAACTAAATTTAGAGTAATATTGAACAACTTTTTGTTACTCTAGGAAAACTCTATCCATTCAACGTGCCAATTTCCTTACCTCACAATCTCATATAGTTCTATTTTAACCTTCAGTTTACTCAAAGAGTTGGTCCCTTAAACCTCTTTTTTCTTTCTCCAAATCCTATTTATTTTTCTCCAAATCCAATTTGACTTGCATGTGTGATATTGCATCACAAATTTCCTTTTAACATTGATACTCGGATTTCCTTTCTACAAGACGACATTTTCACAAAAGCAGTGTCCAATTGGGGTATGTATATGCATGTATAAACCCACTCTTCTGCTTTGGAGCCAAAACTAAAAAAATGTTCGAAGTCTGTCAGGACACCGACATTTTCACAAAAGCCAATAATCACGCTCTGATCACACGGTCATAATTCATCAACCAAACTTTGGTTCCTGTCTCCTTAATAATCAAGGATACAGTAGTACGAGCCTATAGAACAGATCCTGTTCAAGTAAGGTCGTGCTCTATATCCTTCGGCTAGCGTATATAAATATTCGGTCCTCTATTTGTACCGACGATGTGGGACTATTTCTGAATATTATTACTGGACTTTCGCCGTACTATCTCCGTTTCTGAATCTCTTCGACCCTTTTAGAGCTGAGAAGAGCTTCGACCCTCTTATAATCATAGCATAATAATCCGTTTATCATTGGAATTCACTAGAATGAATACAATTTGTTAGATGGATAATTCGTTATATGTGAAAGTAACTAGGTTGCTGGATTATCTGTTTATATAATACAGCAGTGCCACTCTTTTGGATAAATGATGTCTATTTGGAACATACATTTATGATAATTTGTGAGTTCAAATTGAAGAAACAGTTACTGTGTTAAATTCTAAGTAGTTTTTATCTGGAACTATTATATAGTAAGTATGTGATTCACTGATTCGTTAAGTTTTGTGAACTTCATTCATTTACTAGTAACAAACCTTGGATTTTCCAATGTTTTTCTCAGTCTTAAGGAAATGGATGAGGTTATTATCATACTGTGAACTTTTGATTTTGCAGCTGACTCAACTTTGATTGGTCTTTATGAACGAACTCAAAGTGGAAATGGTATTTTCCACTGCTTGGTTTTTTCTGATGTGCCACTTCTTCATACTTATTTTTGGAAATTGTAAAGACTAACAACTTAACAGCATAGTCAACTTGGATTGGCACTTGTATAGTTTCAGTCCCAGCCATATTTTCTGCATGCCAAGTTTTCCTTTCCAATGCAAATGTGCCCTGGACTTACATGAAGCCACTGACTTATTAGCTTCTATGGAATCAAATATGAAATTAAGCTAGGCATATAGCATTTTTCTAACTTTTAGAGATTAACCAATTCAAGTTGTGCACTGCCTCTCAGTTCGAACTTCATTCATTTACTATAATTTATCCTCAGCTTTTCCCCCTTCATTCTTCTAATTAGCATCTGATATTGAACCGTATAGGATATGCTAATTAATTTAGCAAGACTTTGATGGTAAATATGGCTTGTGTATATATCTTACTTCAGTTGTATTTAAAACTTGTAGAACACAAAATTAAAGTAATAAGTTTTTATCTATGCTGTGATGGGGAACTCAAGAGAAATTGCAATTGGATCTGTAGCTGTACGTAGTGTCACTGCTAATATCTTCTCTAGTGGTTGACCCTAATGTAAATCATGATGACTACAGATATGTTGTTTTCACAGTGACCTTATTTTCTGGAATCTTTGGAGTTTCATTGTGAAATTTCTTGTAAATGTGTATGTAGATTTATTTCCCTATAAAGCCAGGTAATTTATGCTACAAAATCTGCTGCTGGTTTGGTTGGGTTTTCTTACACATGTTGTCCTTGCAGGATTCATTTTCATTCATGGCAGGTGCAGCCATCATGCATGATTGGTCTTCAGCAGCTCAATGGATTGCTAGAAGGAACAAAAAGAACTTCCTTTTATACATTGCTAGTTGTTGGCAAAGGACAGAATTGTTCAATGTGTGTTAACAATTTAGTTCTATGAATGACATGCCTGATCAAGATCAAGGATAATATAACTTTATTTATCCTTGCAACTTATTCTATGACACTAGATTTGATATGTAACATTTATTTATATTGTTTGTTCTCTTTAAATTTTTGTTTCTGCAAGGTAGACTGTTGCTGTGATGAAAGAATGAAAGAAAGAAACAAAGAATCCAGAATCTTGAAAGGGAGTGAGTACATTTGCAGTTTTGCACTTTTATGGATATGTATTAGGGACTCCATTAGGACTTTAATTATGGACATTTCGTTGTATTGATTTAAAGACTTCTATTATGCACTTTTATGGACATGTATTGGGGTGTAGACTTTTATAATTATTATATTATGGATATTATGGACTTGTAATGTAAGTGAGAGGGCCTATAATTAGATGATCTCAATTGAAAAGAAAGTGAGATTGGCCTGCAGGTGGCATGTTTAATTTGAGTAATTTAGAAACCCTTTTGGTGTTTCTGGTCTAGAAATTTGGCCTAAAATTAGATCTCCATTGAAATTAAATTTTGCCTAGAATTTTTTTGTTGTGTTTTATACATTGGGCCTTTAAATTAAATTTGGCACAGAACTTTTAAATTGAAATTGAACCTGAAATTTGGCCTCCAAACTTGGGCCAAAAAAATATGTTTTGGCTTGAAAAAATATAGATTATCCCAGAAAAAACAAAAAAAAAAAACTATAAAAAAAGGCCTGATTAGGCCCAACCCGGTTGAACCCACCCGAACACTCGCACCCGATGCTACCCGAACCTGCCCAAAACCGAACTTGTTCCATGCAAAATTAGGACATGTTTTGGGCCACAGTTTTGGTCGGTTTTGACAAATTGGCCTCGAACCCGGCCGACTTAAGCCTATACACAAAGAATTGTAGTTCAATTATAAAGCATTTCCTTTTTGTTATAGGTTTGTAACACTTTTTGAATATAACGAATTGAGTTTATTTGTTTCAATGCAATTTATCATGTTGACTCAATCCAAGAGAACACAATGAATGCAATGAACTTAAGCAATGAATTGCACAACTTAAGCAATGAGCTTAAGCAATGTGCATTGGAGATAAGGTAAGAATGCAGAGTTTTATCTCTTTAAACAAAACTTAGGAGAGATGGGTAATATTTTTAATAAATATAAGAGAGACAAGTTTTCATTTTCAAAATAGAATAGATGGGTGTTTTGTATATATACTAGCAAGTATTTATAAATATTGTTTTAAATTAAAATATTAAAATCACAAAGTAAAACTAAATTTAGAGTTTAGAGTAATATTGAACAACTTTTTGTTACTCTAGGAAAACTCTATCCATTCAACGTGGCAATTTCCTTACCTCACAATCTCATATAGTTCTATTTTAACCTTCAGTTTACTCAAAGAGTTGGTCCCTTAAACCTTTTTTTTTTTTCTCCAGATCCTATTTATTTTTCTCCAAATCCAATTTGACTTGCATGTGTGATATTGCATCACAGATTTCCTTTTAACATTGATACTTGGATTTCCTTTCTACAAGACGACATTTTCACCAGAAAACATAAAGCAGTGTTCAATTGGGGTATGTATATGCATGTACAAACCCAGTCTTCTGCTTTGGAGCCAAAACGACAGCCTCTGCCAGTAAAATCTGTGTTTATTTATAGACTTTTAGTAGGAGGCCGACAAGGTAATAATGAATAACACAACTCTTCCCTATTTTATTTATCCTGTAAAAAGGAAAAAATATTATTTGAAGTCTGTCAGGACACCGTGTGACCACCCCAAGCAAGCGATGCTAGCTGGGAACGATCCTCTACGGCCCAAGATGAAACCCCACAAGTGAGGATCAACAGACCATCAATCACGCTCTGATCACACGGTCATGATTCATCAACCAGACTTTGATTCCTGTCTCCTTAATAATCAAGGATACAGTAGTACGAACCTATAGAACAGATCCTGTTCAAGTAAGGTCGTGCTTTGTATCCTTTGGCTAGCGTATATAAATATTCGGTCCTCTATTTGTACCGACGATGTGGGACTATTTCTGAATATTATTACTGGACTTTCGCCGTACTATCTATCTCCGTTTCTGAATCTCTTCGACCCTTTTAGAGCTGAGAAGAGCTTCGACCCTCTTATAATCATAGCATAATAATCCGTTTATCATTGGAATTCACTAGAATACAATTTGTTAGATGGATAATTCGTTATATGTGAAAGTAACTAGGTTGCTGGATCATCTGTTTATATAATACAGCAGTGCCACTCTTTTGGATAAATGATGTCTATTTGGAACATACATTTATGATAATTTGTGAGTTCAAATTGAAGAAACAGTTACTGTGTTAAATTCTAAGTAGGAAATTAGGGATATTAGAAACAATTTTTTTTGAAAAGTCAGAGACTAAATAAGATATTAGGGATCACGATCCTTTTTATTTACTGGACAATTTCAGTAGAAGAGAGAAAAACACACCAAATTACCGGAGAGGATCCAACCCGACGGGGTAACTCATAAATTTGACCAATAAGTGTGTACAACTAGAACTAATTATAGTAGTTTCCTTCAATAACTCATTTTTTTTGACAAACTTGAATAACTCTTTAAAAACGTAGATGTTCGTCATCTTACGCATTGCGTGTTGAAATAGCACTAAGAAAAAATCTGATTCTCTCTCTCTCTCTTAATTTATTTCTTACCCATTGCTTGCATTTTGAGGTTCTTACACACACGTTGGCATTGTCTCCCTCCCACAATCTTACACTTCAATTTCCAACACACAGACAGACATGGTAAAATGCAACTTACTCACACTAAAACGAGCCAACAGCAGGAACTGAAGTTGATAGCAGAATCCCCCACTTTGTAAGGTAAAAAACTTCCACTTCTAGTGCTTCTTGCTTGCTGCAACTTTGGGATTAATTGATTGGACTGTCGTTATCCTCACGCCACACTATCTTCACTGTCATCATCCCTTTCTTTATCAATAATGCTATTCCAACAAAAAAAAATTTGACAAATCTACAAATCACCAACTTACAACCCCAATTACTTGAAGTTTTTAGCCCAATTAATCAACTCAAGCACACAATTACCCAAGTTTTTAATCCACGCCAAAATTGTGAAAAGTAGGTTGGTTAATTGGTAAAAACTCGTAATTAATTGTAAGTGCTGATTTGATAGATTTGTCAAATTTTTTTTTGTTGGAATAGCATTATTGTTTCTTTATTGTTCAACCTTGTCTCTTTGCCTAAGAATTAACTCTGCACTCTGCACTTGCGTTCAGATAAATTTACCCTAAATATGAAACGACAAGTACCACTTTATTACATCATCTTCTTTGTCAGACAGATATCATATGGTCAAAAGCTTCAAAGCATGCCTGCCTGCCTGCCTTAGTCAAAAATCAAGAGGAAATACGAAAATTTGATACAGTAATTAGCAATTAGTGGTACTATTGAAGTAAATTAAGACAAAATAAGTGAATAATTGATAATTAGTAATTAGTAGTACTTTTTTGTTGAGGGAAGTAATTAGTAGTACTATTGAAGTAAATTAAGACAAAATAAGTGAAAGAAAGAAGTAAGTGTTTTTTAAGTTCATCTAGACCATATACATCAGTTATTTAATAAACCTAAAAAGTGTGCTTTTGTTTATAAATGAGTCAGGAGAAGTATTGTATAAAATTACAAGTAGAAATTATGTACCTTTTTTTCTCATATTTTTTAGGCTCTTTTTGGCAAGTCTCATCTGCTAGCGGATAGTTGATTTGATTAGTGAATTTGACTAACCGGTGATGAATAGACATACTTTGGTAAGCATTAGCGTTTAACATTTTTTAAGTAGCGTTTAATGTTTTTTCAAATGTTACTTCAAATAGTGTCTTTTGAAATACTACTTGGAGCACATAGCGTTCTGTTTATTTTATTTGTCATTTTTACACTTAGTATTTTTCTTAAATTCCTTCTCTATCCTCTTTAAATTAAACTAAACAATTTTAAATTCTTATTTTTAATGTCATTTTAAATGAATCAGTTAGTTTAACCGCTAGTTTTACCTAACATGTGATTTTCTATTTGTTAGCTTATTCCTTATCCGCTAGCTTATTTGGTATCCGCTACTTTTTGACTCTATTTGGAAAGCCAAATTCGCAAGGTTATAGTGGACAAACTCTTTGTAGGTGTTTCATATGACTAGTTAATAGTGTTTTTTCAGTAGCTTATGTCATTTTTTGTAACGCTACTTGAAGTAGCATTAGCATTTCATTTTTTCTTCAAATTTTACTCTTATTATTTTTATTAAATTATTTATTTATCATCCATTAAATGAATATTCTCTCTCATTTTTAAGCATTAATCACAAATATTTATGTCATTTGATGTTTATAAGCTAATTCAACCGTTTTTTTTTTGACAAAATTCAACAACTAATTTTATCAAACACTTTAAATTCAATAGCTTGTTTATCCGCTATTTACTAATTTATCCACTATCCATTCTGGATCCTCATTTTAATTTTCAAGAATAATTCTCATACTTTTTATTCTACACAAATTTAGTCTTTAATTGTATTTTTGATCTCAAAATTGTGGAATTGAAATAATCGACCCCACAAGCCTAATACAAAATTATATATAAAGAAATACTTATCTCTTTTTGTGCAATGATATGTCTATCTTTAATTGGTCAAAAAAAGAATATGTCTATCTTTAATTAGAGAGGAAACAATTAATAAAGAAAAAACAAAATTAAAATAAAGAATAATTTTTGTGACTTTTATTCGCTAGTAATTTTTCGTTCAACAAACTTATCTATGATAAATAAGTATTAAGAAGTTAGTTTTAAAGACTAGTTTAACTTAGTTTTTCTTGTCCTAACAACTTTCATAATTGGTTAGTTGGTTAGATTCTTACATTTATTTTTACTTGGTGAATTATTATAGTGGCCACCTCTGATCTTCCTATCGTATCAAGTTTTTACTTCACACTTCATATTGAATGAATTTCATATTCAATTCATAGATTGAGTTTGTAACTTTAATATAGTGTCAAAATAATTTTTTTCTTCCGCCAAAAGTTTTCGAAAGAAGCCATATTCAATTCAAAGAAGAAGCCATGTTCTTCCAGATATGTTTTGTACATTTTAGGATTTGCTCTTGTAGTTTCTTCTTTGCTCGGCGATTTTCGATTTCAATGTCAAATTTGTCTTGATGTGATTCATCTTGTTTCCTTGTTAAATTTTTGGCTTAAATGCATTTTTGGTCCCCATCTTTTACTAAATGTGCAATTTTGATCCTCCTATTTTTATTTGGGCAATTTTAGTCCCCCTGTTTTACAAATTTTTACAATGTTGACAAATTATAATTTTCAACTCTTAGATCTTGATGGGTCAACATTTTAATTGATATGGCACTTAACTATGCCTACTTGACATGCCACTTCACTTTTTTTCAAAAAAAGTTACTTTTATTTTGTTAAATATTTATTTTACAAAATTAAATTAATTTTATATTTTAAATTAATTAATTTAAATATTTAAATTAATTATATAAAAATAATTTATTTAAATGTAAAAAATATAAATTATTTATTTTAAAACAAAAATTCTTATTTAACTAATTAATTATTTAAATTATAAAAATAATTGAACTATTTAAAATAAAACTAATTTCGAATTTTTAAAATATAAAATATAAAATAATTTAATTTGAAATAAAAATTATTAATTAATTAAAATAAAAAATAACATAATTATTTAAAATAAATTTTTTCTAATTTTTATAATATAAAAATAATTTAATTATTTACAATAAATACTTAACAAAATAAAAGTAACTTTTTAAAAAAAAATGAGGTGGCATGTCAAGTAGGCATAGTCAAGTGTAATGTCAATTAAAATGTTGACACATCAATATCTAAGAGTTGAAAATTCCAATTTGGTCAACATTGCATAAATTTGTAAAATAGGGGGACCAAAATTGTCCAAATAAAAATAGGAGGATCAAAATTGCACATTTAGTAAAATAGGGGGACCAAAAGTGCATTTAAGACTAAATTTTTTAATCCACTTTTTCTTGGTTTCTTTTTCTTCGTTGGTTCAGTTTCCTTATTGTGGATTTATTGTGCAAAGATTACCTTAGCTGCATTCTCTTCGATTAACTAGAAGAGTTGTTGCTTCACTTTCGGATTAATAAGAAGAAGATCTTGCAGTGTGTGAAATAGAAAATGATGCCGTCTTGGAGGTTTTTGTAACAGAAAGTTTAACAGAAAAATGAGAATCTGTTATTCCATTGTAGCACTCAGCTATTATATATACAAATGGGCTTCATACACTACAACATTTGGACCCTATGGCAACGCCCAAAATTGCAACTTCAAAAAAACCGTTGCCTTAGCTAACAATGGCAACGATAAGCGGCGGTTTGCCGCTGTTCTTTTCATTTTTTTAAATTTTTTTTCAATGACAACGGCTCAAAACCGTTCCCATAAAGTCTATCGCAACGGTTTTTTGTTTATGCTTTAGGCAACGTCTCAAAACCGTTCCCATAAAGTCTATCACAACGGTTTTTTGTTTATGCTTTAGGCAACGGCTAAGAAACGTTGTCGTAGAAGAAGTATTAAAAAATAAAAAAACTGAAACGCAAACCTTCACGAACACATCTCTTCTCTCTTCACAACCCAGCTCTCTTCTCTCTCACGGCGACTCATCTTTCATCTTCTCTCTTCACGAACTCATCTCTTCTCTCTTCACGAACACATTTTGACTCTCACCATCATCTCCTCTTCCTTCGTTGTAGCTTGAGCGTTCGATTTGGTTTCGATTTCACCCCTAAATTACGAACCCTAATCTCCTCGTAGATCTCAGATCTGCTTCTTCTCAGCGCATCTGCGATCGTTTTTAACTTAAGCGAACCCCTCACGCCCTAGCTAGTGAAACGACACCCAGAAACCCTCACGCCCAGAAATCCCCAAATCCCTCGTATTTGCTGTTCCCGTTTCCTGGGTGCGTTCTTCCTCCAAGCTCGTTTTTGCTGTTCACTATTCTTGGCGTTTCTGTTGTTCGCGTTTCTCCTATTTTCGTATTGCCTATTTCCATTTTTGCATCTTCTTCTTCTTCTATTTAATCTTTCCTCTCCTGTTTTGGTTCTGCAATTCGAAAAATCTAGGGCTTTGGGTATTGCTTAAGGTCTCTGTCCTATTTTGGTATTGCCTAAGTTTCATTGTTAAGAACTAAGATCACTGTCTATTTGTCTAATATGCATCTGCTGCTTTATCACACTGGATTTTTCATGACTCTTTCCCTCTATTAGGTTTTAGGTTTACTTTTGGTATGTTTTTCTGTTATGTTTTGTATTACAAGATAGAGATATATAATAAGTTAGGGCGTGAGGGAAAGTATAGAGATAATATGCAGTGCAAGTATAGAGCTTAAATATAGAGTCCTGTTGTACTTCTGTGAGTTCTGTCATAAGGTAACTCCTTATTTTATTTTGAAATTTTCAATTTGTATCAAAATATTTTCCATATCATGATCAGATGACTCTTAACTTATTATACTACCTATTAAGTACCTGTTGTTACTTGTTACTATTGTTTGACTACAAATTTGTTCAAAGTTAGCTTGTAAATTCAGAAGATTTTAGGTTGGTCCTGCACTAATGTGTCTGTGGTGTGTACTGGGCAGTGATATTCATTATCTATCACTTTTAAATCCATTTTGTGCTTTTACTTATTCCCATTATAATTAACATAGCTACTTTAAACAGGTTTTTTCCCTTCTTTTTTCTAATCAAATTTTGTTCTGGGAAGGATTAAATTTTTGTGATATATTTTGGTGTTGTTTTATAGGTGTTTGGACTTTTTATTCAGAAAGCACACGTGTTGGAGGAGTTCTGAGGTAGTTACAACAGATTTTGCCTTCTATGCCTGTTCAGGATGGGACTTTTTATTGGTTTTCTGAGAATTTCGTTTACAAACTTTAGTTCCTTTCCAATTCAACAATTTTGGATTGCTGTCTTGATAGGATTGATATAGCTTCAATTCTTTGCTATATAGGTTTTGCCAGATGACATGGTTGTTTTGGCGTAACTCCGATCCCACCGATATGGTGTATGCAATTCAAAAGGCTATATCTATCTTGCCAAAAATTGACCCACAAGTCATGCATAATCGAGTGAGTTTGTAGTTCAAGTTGTTTTTCTAATGTATTTAGTGGGAAACTAATTCCTTTTTGTTTATGAATTTTCTCGTAGATGAAAGAACTCTACAACCGGCATGATGTTGCGAAAAGGATTTGAAATTGTGTATGACCGTGCTTTGAAGTGCTCCAATCAAAATCGCTCGAACGCCTCTCACGGTACACTAACCTCATAGGTTCAATTTTACAAAGAATGAAAACATATAGTAGATAGTTGTTATGCGAAGTCCACAATTCATTCAATTATGTGATTTTGTTAATTACCCGAGTATGACATTATATAATCTGCTTGTATCGTAAAGTTTGGTTGATACTTGGTAAAGCAATGAATTTTGGGATCTTTGTTCGACAAAGACTAGCCAATTCTTTTTGATGTGCATAGTAGTTCGTGTGTAAAATCGATACCTATTATAAAAGGAGGAAATGAATCTTATTAGTATAATTTTTTTCTCTCTTTAATCAAATATTGATGTCGCTTTAATATTAGAGCAAACTTGTGTTGGTGAACTGGGAACTACTTCTACCAAGCTGATTTTCTCTGTTCTTTAGGTACCTCTTTTGTGGAGCATGGACAGGCAAGCTCTGTTTGCTTGGTTATGATAGTCGGTTATTTGTTATGGCAAATTGTGGAACTATGGCGGTGTAGTAGGTAGTCTTGTGTGTTCATGAAATTTTCGGCATAATTATGCTTTCGCAATCAGTATTACATGTGTATTTCTTTTTAGCCTGCAGATGATATTGAGGAGGTGCGATTTCACTCTTCCACACAACCGTGATGAAGAGACGTTGGAAAAAAAGCGAATGAAATGGATGGCGGTGTTACATTATGTTGGTTGACCACGGAATTTTGTTTTGCTCACCAATCTGAAATGCATAATATCACAAGAGTTTCTGTGATTTCTTTTACATGTTGGCAGTGTTACATTATGTTGGCAGTGTTACATGTGTATATGAATGATTTCTTTTACAAGATTAAATCGGCTTGCTGAGTTGGATGGCAAAAAAGTTATTATGAACTTATCCAGTCTCAAGGAGATATAGTAAGTGAATTGTTATGAAGAACTGTTTCGAAACTTCTATCTGTATTTGGTTTATTGTTGAAAATATGCAGACTTACGCTTGCAAACTTAAGTGTCTCACAAATATATCAATCCTGCATTTTATTTTAATCTGCTACTACATCTCAATGTTTATAAATAATATGAATTGGCTGAGCAGAATAAAAACACAATATCAGCCATGTTAACTTTGAAGAAATATTGAATCAGCCTTGCAAGTAGAAGTAGCCCAGTAGGACTACACGTGGGAAATGGACAAGAATGATGATTGTGCAAGTCACTTTTAGGCATCTGGTCATTTTTAAGCGTAAAGCATTGTAATTTCTACAGGATCTTTAAGCTGTGAAAGCATGCTTAGTTGAACACTATAGAAACTTTATAAGGTAGTCAATGATATGTTTTATTCTTTTCCTCTGTCTTTTGAGTCCCTTTTTTCTGTCCTTTGTTGCTCTATAATCGTAATACTTCAATCCAAAGATAGCATATTGTATATGCATTCAATATGAGATCTGGATTATGCATTCATTTTTGTAGACAATCATAAATTGGGATTTGTCTAAATTTAAAAAGTAGAATATATATATATATATATATATATATATATATATATATATATATATATATATATACTCTAATAAATATCGCTTAGTACTTGGGTGGTCTCGTGATTTCATGTGAGTGGTAGAATTATAAAACACAGCTTGTTTTTTCTCTCATGACTTGGTGTTTTTATCCTCTTTGTTCACTAGGATGTCAATTCCTCATATGTCGTTTGTCCGATATACTTGCTATGTACTCCTTATTTTGTTGGGGGTAGGGTAACACATATCTTAGAGTTAATTGAACTTGTTGTGATGCGAGATATAACAAAGAATGCGACAACGCGAGAATGGTTCTGGCGAATCGATGCACCTTGTTGGTCATATTCATCTAGATGAGGTTGTTGGATTTATTTTTTTAATATCTAATTTGATTATATTTACTATTTACATGAGAGTCAAAGAAGCTGGTTTTAAATTTACTTAGGTGCAGTGTTTCTAGTTTCCTAGCTTGTAGGAAATTAGAAGGAGATTAACATTAATCCAAATACTAGAGTATACTAGAGTAATAAAGTATAAATATTGCATTAATCGAATTTTGTTACTTTTGTAGGAAAATGATGAAGGAGATGAAGAAGATGAAGAGTTTGAAGACATGTTGAAGACTGGTGTTTTATTTTTTTTGGTACTTTTGCCGTGTGTTTTTGGACGATGACTTGTTACTTTTGCTGTGCTTTTTTGTAGTAACAAGTTTTCGTTTAAGATACATGAATTATTACTTTTGTTGTGTCCTTGAAGTAGCAATATAAGGATCATTATGTCTTTTAAATTGTTTCATTTTAGTAACAAATCGTTTCGATTAAGAATGAGATGCGAATAGGGTAGTTATTTGCGGTTGTTTGTAATAACAGTTGTTTTATAGCGTTGTTGTTGACATAGATTATTTAAAATGAAGAGAATGGTTTTTCGTGTTATAGCAACGGTTTAAGAGTGTTGCCATTAGTGGCAACGGTTTTTGTTTCAGTGTATAAGGCAACGGTTATCCACTGTTGTCATATCTGACAACGGTTTTAACATGTTGCCATAGGTGGCAACGGTTTTTAAATGTTGCCAAAAGGGACAACGGTTTGCAACCGTTTCCATAGAGTGGAAACAAAAACCGTTGCCTTCTATCTGTCTATGGCAACGGTTTTTCCTATCTGTTGCCTTAGGTGCAGAAAACCGTTGCCTTTAGTTTAGGCAACGCCCGCAGTATTAACGGTTTCAAAACGCGTTGCGTGAGGCTTTGGCAACGGTTTTTTGGCTTTAGGAGACGGTTTTTGACCGTTGCCATAGGGTCAAAATGTTGTAGTGATAGCCACAATGGGTTATACTAAAAGCAAAATGGGCCAACCTATACAACAACTGGGCCCAATACAACGACAGTTACTATTTGAACCACTAGAATTACTATTAACATTCTCTCCTTAAATCAAATGCATTAAACATTCAGTTTAATAGAGTTCACAAACTACAAATATTACACAAACAGCTTTCAAATACTGATCCAAAACCACAGAACTCCATTTTGCAGACAACTTCGCAGAACCAAAGAATTTTCACTTGTTGGAGCACACTCCAAGTCTTCTTCTTAGCTTGATGAAGCTATCACTCTTCAAAGGCTTTGTGAGGAGATCACTAGTTGGTCTTCCCGAGCTAACATGCTTCATTTCAATAGTTCCTTCTTTGCTCATATTTCTCAGAAGTGATATCTAATATCAATGTGTTTGCTTCTTCCATGCATCACTGGGTTTTTTGACAGCTTGATAGCTGAGCTATTATCACAATAGACTGTTAAACACTTATCCATTACCAAGCCAAGCTCTCCCAATATCCTCTTGAGCCATACACCTTGACAAGCACAATAGGCTGCAGCTATGTACTCTGCCTCAGTTGTAGATAAAGTCACAATTGGCTGTTTCTTGGAGGACCATGAAACAGCACCTGAACTCAACAAAAAGACAAAACCAGTGGTGCTCTTCCTGTCTACTATGTCACCAGCATAGTCACTGTAACGCCCCAAAATAATTTAATTAATTATCTAATTAAGTTATTTAAGGGTTACAATATTTATTTGAATGAAATAATTAAATTGGAGTGGTTTTATTTCAGGAGGTGAGTTGAATTAAAAAGGGGTGGTGTGAATAGGGCCCAAACCCATTAGTTGGCCCAACCCCTATTCATAACCTAGTGGGTCTCTAAGTGGAATGTCATTCCATCAAAGAAAGAAAGAAACAAAACCGTGAGACTGAGAGAGGGAGGAGAGGCGACGTGAAGCAAGGAAAAAGGGAAGGGAAGGATTTTCTCTCAAGCTCACTTAGGTAATGTGTTTTTAATCCTCTCTTTTCCATTCTTCTCCATTTTCTAATGTTGTAATCTTCCATCTCTCATTCCTATTTTTGGTTGCTTCTCCCTTGGGTTCAAAGAAGAGAGAGGAGCCACGGTTCTTGAAGGAGGAGAAGGGAAGCTTGATTTCGTGGTGTGCTTGTGGAGGTGAATTCGAGTTCATAAGCTTTCAAGGTATGGGGGTTCTTTCTATACCTATAATAATACTTAGGATTGGGATGATGCGTGGTGGGGTTTTGTGGGGTTTTGATGTTATTATGGATGTTGTTGATGAATGATTGTTATTGTTGATAAAATATTGGTGTTGTTTGATGAATCATGGATGTTGTTTGATGACTTCTTGATGATGATTAAATTTTGAATTGGGTAAATTCATGAGGCTAAAAATCGATTTTTGTTACACATATGAATAAGAGTATGTAATTGATTAAATTGAGAATGAATTAGATTGTGATGTAGGGTGAATTCTAGTTCGAATTGAGTATTTGGGAGGTATCACGGTAATTCGTTTATATGTTTAGATATGAAACGAGATCGAGAGTGAGTTAAGGGATATTGGAAGTGGTGTCTAAATTGTGCGTGTTGCTGTTTTGCTGTTTTTTTTTCTGCTGTAAACACGCTGTTTTTCTGCCAGAACGCTGTTGTTTTTTGCTGTAACGCGCTGTTTTTCTGCAGTAACGCGCTGCTTTTTTTTTTTTCTGCTGTGCTGCTTTTTCTGCTGCAAACGCGCTGTTTTTCTGCTGTAAACGCTACTTTTCTAGCTGTTGTTTGCGCGAAAAAGAGCCTGTTTCACCGCTGTTTTGACTCGAAATTTCTGCTGTTTTTTTCACACTTTGTTTCCTGCTGTTTTTCCACATCGCTTTTTCCTCTTTGTTTTGGCTACGATTTACGCCCTAAAAGTCACCGATTTCACTGCTTTTATTGCTTTATTCATGAACCGAAATTTTCTGCGTTTTTCTTTTAATGAGAAGGCATGTAAAGTGGCTGTTTTTATAAATAAAGTGGTCAAGGTTTTACTTCTGTTTTGCAAATTAAAAGGTGACGTTATCAAAGCATGAACAAGAGAGGTTTTCCAAAACTAACAATATATCGTTACCCCAAATTTCTATGTATTGTTACTTAATCTTCCTTTGGGTGTTGTTACTTAAATTTGAAAGATGTTGTTGCTTGAGAACTTAAAGGCGTTGTAAACTAAGGCTTATATGTGGATGATGTTGAATTGAGAAATATAAAGCGGTGAGTTTAATAATTGTTGCGTAGTTTAATAAATTAAAGCGGTGAGTTTTAATTATATGTTAATAATTATTGATGGGAAAGCGGTGTGGGACCTCAGTCCAAAGCGGCGTGTAGCCCACAAGGCTAGATTGTTGGTGAGGTAGAGTTGAGGGTAAATAAAGAGGTGTGCATAATAAAATATTGTGGCATAGGTGTTGTTTGTGGCGCATTGACATGGAGTCACATATTGCATGTGCATAAAGCGGTGTGTAGGCTTCGGCCAAAGCGGTGTGGGACTCCGGTCCAAAGCGGTGGGTGCCCTCCAGGCAAATTTGCGGTGATGAAGGATCCTCATGCATATTGCACTCATGCATGTACACATACATATGTTATTGATGTTTCCTTTGAATGGTTATATCTTATGAATGCATTATGATTATGATGATGTGTGCTGATAATGTGGTGTGTTGTTGTGGATTAGCTGTTTTGCTCTGCCTGACCAACATATACCGTATATCTTGATTATTATTATATGTATAAAAGACTCACCCTCTTTGGCGTGTTGCCTCGTATGTCGGCAAGAACTCTACAGTGCACCGCGAGTGAGGGCATTCTTATGCCTCCCTTCTAGTATGGTCGAGTCAGCTCTGATACGTAGCACCTGGGGGGAACGTTTTGTTGATTGTCATTTCTTTTGTGTTTGGATTATTATATAACCTTGCATTTCTATATTGGAGTTTATTACTTTCCGCTGCTGGTGTTCATTCCCAGATTTTGTTTTGGTGCTATGTATCTTAAATTTGGAGCTATTTATTTATTGACTTTGGAGTTTTAACAATTGGCTTTTTGATGTAACGCTTTCTTTCAACGATTTTATGAAACTCTGATAACATATATATATATTAAAAACTAGTTGCTTATAAAGGGGGTGTTACAGTCACTGTCACAATAAGCAACTAATTCCTTGCTTTCACCTGCATTATACTTAATGCCCAGATCTGCAGTTCCCCTTAAGTACCTCAGAATTGTTTTTGCTGCAACAAGATGACTGTCAGTGGGATGATCCATAACTCTGCTAATCACATTTACAGCATACATGATATCTGGTCTCGTGGCATTTAGGTACATTAAGCTACCTACTATCTGCTTGAAACCAGTAATATCCACCTTGTGTTCATCTGCAGACACTCCATACTTGCTGCCACTTACTGCAGGATTGATAACAGGTTTGGAATCCTCCATTCCAAATCTGTTCAAGATCTCAAAAATGTATCTTTGTTGTGTAATGAAGATTCCTTGATTACTTTGGATAACTTCAACACCAAGGAAATGCTTCATTCTACCCAAATCACTCATGTCAAAGTGAAGTTTCATGGATTCTTTGAACCTTGCTATCATATCTGCAGATTGTTGCTCGTGAACGTAAAGATCATCAACATATAAGTTTCGACAATGAGAATGTCAAGCTTGTTCTCGATCTTGGTATACAATGTAGCCTCATGAGAGCACTTCACAAACCCTTCCTTCTCAAAGTAAGCATCTATCTTACTATACCAAGCCCGTGGGGCTTGTTTTAACCCATATAGGGCTTTATTCAGCTGGTATACTTTCTTCTCTTGTCCCTTTTTCACATAACCCTCTGGTTGGTCAAAAAAGCTGCCTCAAGTAACTCTCCATGAAGGAAAGCACTTTTGACATCTAACCGATATACAATCCAACTTTCATCGGCAAAGAATAGCCAAGATACATCTAATTGTATCCCATCGAGCCACTTTGAGCAAATACCTCACAATAGTCTATGCCATATTGTTGAGCATAGCCTTTTGCAACAAGTCTTGCTTTGTGTTTTTCTATCTTTCCTTGCTCATTTAGTTTAGTCTTGTAAACCCACTTCACACCAATCTTTTTCCTCCTCGAGGAAGTTCAACTAACCTCCAAGTATCATTCTTTTCTATGGATGCTATCTCACTATCCATAGCCTTCTTCCATTCATCATGTTTCACACCTTCTTGATAACAAGTGGGATCTGCAGGATTTTCAAGTACAACTAAACTCGAGCACTATTCTCTCCCCTTGTAGATCATCACGCCATCGCATCGCAAATAAAATCATGCGGTATGAGGGCTTTCTCACAACTCTCCCCGATCTAGATACTCCGCCAATGTCAATGTATGCGCATTTCCATTACCACGCACTTCTTCATCGATGTCGATGATTCGTAAATCATCGCTCGAGCTATACCAGTTCGATATTTTCATTCACCATCGTTTCGATGGCAACATCGATTGTCTCTTGCCCGGATCGCATTATCTCGTATCAACTATTTCTCGAATCAACAAGTTCAACATTCATATCTCAGATCTCGACTTGGTATCCCACTTCCATACCTTGTCTTCATCAAATTCAACATCCTTGCTCACCATGATCTTCTTTGTAGCGGTGGTCATACAATCTGTAAGCCTTGGATTCTTCACTTACTCCAAGGAAAATGCATTTAAGACTTCTATCATCAAGTTTCCTTCTTTGAGCACTTGGTACATGCATATAAGCAATGCACCCAAATACTCTAAAGTGCTTGACTGATGGCTTTACACCACTCCACATTTCTTCAGGTGTGATATCCTCTGAGACACTGTAGGCTTCTATTCAACACATAGAAGGCCCATTTAATGACTTTCAGCCGAGAATTCCTTTGGTAGATTACCTTCCTTGATGAGGCTTCTCACCATATTCATGACACTCCTATTCTTTCTCTCAGCCACCCCATTCTGTTGGGGTGTATATGCAGCTGTGAGTTGCCTCCTTATCCCATTCTCCTCACAGAAACTAGTGAATTCATTTGAATTAAACTCACCTCCTCTATCTGTTCTTAGGCAACTAATAGCACAATTTGATTCCTTTTCTATCATGATCTTAAATTTCTTAAAAGTCTCAAAAGCAAGAGATTTTTCAGACAAGAAATACACCCAGGCTTTTCTGGAAAAATCATCAATTAAAGACATGAAATACCTCTTTCCCCCATTTGATGTTGGTGAGATAGGACCACACAGATCAGAATGTAGCAGTTCTAACTTCCTTGAGGCTCTCCATTTACTTTGCTTTGACATATTATCTCGATCTCGCCTCCTATCAAACACTCGTGACACTTCTTCACAGTTCCTTTAACTCTCTGCGTGCCATTCACCATCATTTTCTCACTTAATGACTTTAATCTACTATGACTCAGGTGAGCATACCTTCTATGCCATAGACTAGATACTTCTTCACACGTGGTTTGCATACAAACAGAAGCAACAGTGGATCCTAGGACAGTAAAAACGTTATTACTAGCCATCTTCGAGGTTATCAACGACCCTCTTTCTCCTCATGGTAGACTTTACACAGATCATCCTCAAAAGTAACCCTCAATCCTCTGTGTTGTAACTGTCCAACACTAATTAAATTGTTCCTCAACTCAGGCACGTAGTATACATCAGCTATGACTATTATACGACCTTCAATCCTTAGTTTGATACTCCCTTTTCCCATTACATTCAATCTCATGTTATTACCTAGCTTAATCAAGCTCCCTAAATGTCTCATCTAAATCATAAAACCATGCTTTAATGCTACACATATGATTGGAACATCCAGAATCAAGAAACCACTTTTCATTTCTTGGTTCTTGACATGTCTCAACATATTTGCAAGCATTAGTTTTAGATATAGATTTATCAGCACAAGAACTAGGCTCATCAAGATGTGCCATGAGAATTACCTCTTCTTCTTCATTTCCAAGATAATTCGCCTCCTTTTCCTCAAGATAAGGACACTCACTCGATAGTGGCCCATCTTGCGACACTTGTAGCATTCAATGTGGTCTTTTGACCTCGCTCGTCCCTTCCTCTCGCTCGCGGTACCTCTTCCACGGCCCGGTACTACCTCTCTCTCGGAACCGGTGACTTTCAAGGCTTGAGCACGAGCTTGCTCATCGCCCTTCCGAATCTTCATTCTGCTCTCGTTCACAAGAATGCTACTCAACAATGCATCAACCGAGAGCGTTTCAACATTGGTGGATAGCTCTATTGAACACACAACGTAGTTGAAATCTTTAGTCATCGATCTCATGATCTTTTCAACTATGAAGGTTTCGATTATGCTTTCCCGAGCGCGCTTTCATCTTGTTCACGATCGCAAGAGTTCTTGAAAAATACTCACTCACCGCCTCCCCTTCTTTCATGCGTAGAGCTTCAAGTTCCGATCTCAAGGCTTGCAATAGAGCTCGTTTCACCTTCGACGAGCCCTGATACTTCTGTTTCAATGAATCCCATATGTCCTTTGAGGTGTCGATGCTCACAATCGTCTCTAGAACACTCCTATCTAGAACTTGAAACAGATAATTCTTAGCTTTGAGATCCTTCGGGCGCTTCACCATATCTTCTCGGTGGTCGCACTCGCCGTTTAAGTCCTTGTTCAACAACATCCCAATACTCTTTTGAACGTAACAAATTTTCCATCAGCGTTGCCCAATGGTCGTAATGACCGTCAAATTTGGGTATTGCCGCATGGACGTAGCTTCCATTTTCCTTCTCCGCCATGGATGATCGCCGGAAATCTTGATTTCACGATTTGCAGAGTCCCCGTCACCGGAGCTCTGATGCCAATTGTAACAGAAAGTTTAACAGAAAAATGAGAATCTGTTATTCCATTGTAGCACTCAGCTATTATATATACAAATGGGCTTCATAGCCACAATGGGTTATACTAAAAGCAAAATGGGCCAACCTATACAACAACTGGGCCCAATACAACGACAGTTACTATTTGAACCACTAGAATTACTATTAACAGTTTTGACTACTACACTATGCCCTTGCGTCTACGTGTTGCCGTCAACAACGTAACACTATTGTTTGGTATTGTGGAATGAGATTTTTTGCCCGGTATGTCTACGATTTGTGGGAATGAAGAAAATTTCACTCGAGAGTGTCAAGTGTTAAATCTTGACCATTTATTACCAATTCTCCCTTTTTTATGTTTTAAACTTTCTCTCTTACTTTTCAATCAATTGTTGAGATTTTACTTCACCATAATGTCTAGAGAATCCATTCCGAGATTTGTTGAATGGAGTTCATACTTATGTGGTTTATGTATTTAGATTTGTGGTTGAGTGATAAATCAAGATACATAAAATATTTGTTTTAGCATCACATCTCTAAGTTGAGACTTATTGGCATCTCTCTTTTAACTGAAAGGGGAGTATTAGAAAGTTCGTTTTAGAAATTAGTTTAAATTAGTTTTTCTTATTGTAACAACTTTCATAATTGGCTAATTAGTTAGATTCTTACATGTACTTTCACTTAAATGTGATTTATATATAGTGATCACTCTTCCTATTGTATCATATTTTTATTTCACAAATTATTTTGAATGAAATTCGTATTCAATTTATAGATTGAGTTTTAACTCTTAACTAGGACGATTACCCGTGCGATGCACGGGAAGGTGATTAACAGGCCTACAGATGTAGTTTCGAAAAACATCAACATTTTATAAGAGGGTATAAAAATACGCAACATACATATATAAGCAAAGAGGCAACAATAACTCTTGGTGGGATGAGGCAACAATGTCGGTCCAAAAATATAGAGTGAGGTATATATTGGTAAATGAGTGGGGTACAAAATGAGGGGTACATTTTGATATTAAAAAAAAAGTGTTGGAAAAAAAATTTGTCAGGGTATGTCGGTCCTAAAATATAGAGTGGGAGTATATTGGTAAATAGGGAGGTACAAAATGAGGAGGTATGTTGGTAAATAGTGGGGTACAAAATATAGAGTGGGAGTATGTTGGTTCAAAAATATAGAGTGGAGATATATTGGTAAACAGTGGGGTACAAAATGAGCGGTACATTTTGATAATAAAAAAAAAAAAGTGTTGGGAAAAAAAATTGTCAGGGGTATGTCGGTCCAAAAATATATAGTGGGGGTATATTGGTAAACAGTGGGGTATAAAATGAGGGGTATATTGGTAAATGGTGGGGCACAAAATATAGAGTGAGGTATGTTGGTCAAAAAATATAGTGTGGGGTATATTAAAGCAGTGAATGTCTGAATGATAAATATATTAGTAAATGGGGAGAAAAATATTTCCCCCCTGGCAAGGTGTGCCTTAATATATAGCTGATAATAATATTCTACTACTAGTCTACAGTTGTAACAAAATAACGTCAAAAATAAATATATCCACAGTCAACCAAAAAAACAAAATATATATCGTCATCCTCTTTTTTTGTTCTTGTAATGGAAACACTTATTCTCGTGAAATATTTAGGGTGTGTTTAGTTGTGCAGATCGGAGTTTTTTATATAGATAAGGCTCGAGTTTTGTAAAAATCTATTTACTTAAAAAAGTGATGTTATAGGCCATTGAAAAAGTCTATGTTTACTAGATAGAAATTATTTTTTGATACGCTATTTATTTTCTAAAATATAATACTAATGGAACTGGATTAGTCATTCATAAACCAAATAATAAATCAGTGTTCGCATAAGATTTTGAGGCCAATCTAGTTAAAAACTGAGTTTGGAAAAAAGATACAAAGAAGTAACTACTGTGTGCAAATAATATTAACAGTATTCCCCCAAAGTATAACAGCTTCTGTCTTCCTCTGAAATAGAGATTGCTCTGTTTCTCTACGTACGTCAACCATTTACTTCCTTCTTCTGAGCTCATCTGATATTTTTGCAGTACACTAATTCCATTATTATAACACCAAATTTAAGCTCTGTTTCTGAAGGTAACTAACACAACACTGTTCAACCTGGAAATGAAGTTAATTCATAACGTGCATGCAATGTAATGTAGTTACTAGTCAGTACATAAAAATAAAAAACTAACCTAGGATAATCGATAATTTATCTTACCAAAAACTTGAATGTAGATGCTGCTAGCTGAGCTTGAGAATTAGGTAGCTACTAGAAAGAAGATGGTAGGAAAATCATGTTGGAAAAGTGGAGCACGTGCAAAAGCTTCACTGTAGTGTGTTTGCACGTGCCCTGCTTCTCCAACGAGACTATCCCACCAATCAGAACCACAATGAACCATGGTTCTTCAGTTTTGGATGAGAAGAGCATGAAGAAGAATAGCTCATCTGATGCATTTATATACTGGTTGTGAAAAGGAGAGAGAAATGAGAAGAGTTTATTAAGAGATTGAGTCTTGAAGTGTACATTCTTTAAAATCAGCTAGCTAAAGAAGCAAGCAATCATGAATTTAATTTAATATCCCCGTTCTACATTGCGTATTGTTTGGAGTAAAAACAGGGGAGAGACGGACCCTCTCTCTCTCTCGTGTTTCTCAATGCTCTTTTTTCTAGTATTTTCTACTATTACACTCTTAATACATTGCATTGTGAGAACAAGATTTGAAGTGATAATTAACATTCACTTCACGGTATTCTACTACACCCTAGTAGATTTGATCTTTAATTTGACATGACCCCCCCCTGAATCTTATTCTTACAAGGGAAAATATAAAAAAGTAACATCAAGTAAAAAAGTGAAACAAAAAAAATATCAGAACTATTTATTGCGTATGCTGATGATCAGCTTACGATTGAGAGACATTGAGTATGATCATGTAAAGGGGTCAGTTTTTATATATTAATTAATTGACACTTTTTGCCGTCCATTGCAACTCCATTTCTTAAATTAATTAATTAATCAACAAGCTAGACACTAAAAATAAATAAATTTGAGTTTAATTAATTAGCTAAAAGCATTGTATTTTGTATGGCACGGGACTTGTTGATTTTACATGTGGCATGGGAATGGTTAAGTTAAGCAAAAAATGTGGGTGGCGGCAACTGAAGTAGTACTTACTGTGATGGTAAAAAGATGCAGTCTTTCTTTACACAAAGAAAAGACGAATAAAGTGTGGGCTATTAATTTACGTACCCCCCTCATTCCCTCCCACACCCCCATAATCCAAAAAATTCCAAGAATACCCCTGCCTTTTTAAAAAAAAAAAAAAAAAAATAAAATTTTCTAATTACCTCAAAATAAGGTAATTCCGGTTCAAAAATAATTGATAATTTCGAATTACCTTTAAAAGCAGGTATTTCCTGGTTCATAAACATAAAAAATTCTAATTACCTCTAAAAAGGTAATTCCGAAATTTGTAATTTTTTTTAAAAAGTTTGTATTTTGGTCTTAAGATTTAAACGCTTTTTTATTGGAAATATGATACTGAACGATTTACGATTTAATAACAATACGTCAAAATATATAAAATGACCAACATAAAATAGGAGTACAAATACAACTATGGGTCCAAAATGTCTAAAAATGATGAAAATAAGCACGTGAAGTAGGTGAATGGGCGACATCTGCGGCATCCCGCCAATCCAGGGCCAGTGATCGTATATATATACGATTTGTTTTAATTTTTATTACTAAAAGGCTACTAAAAATAGTCAAAACTACTCTAAAAAAATATAAAAACACCACTAAAAATCTAACAAAACCAAAATAAGGCTATACAAATTTTTAAGATTTTTGGAGACTATGAAAAATTAAAAAATCGTAAAAATAGTAAACGATGGAATTTGGGATTTTGAGGTTTGTTGTCCCGTAAGAAGTCCTTCTACTAGGGAGTCTTGATTCTTGATTTATTTCGCTTCTAATGGTGTGGGTTTCATTACGATCCGAGTATGTTGTCCAAAACCGATTTTTAGCGCTAAATTATTAGTTCGAAATTAAAAAAAAAAAAAATTTGAATTACTCCGAATAGGTAATTAGGTTCATTAATTAATGAACCTAATTACCTCATTTCGAGTAATCCAAATCTTCGGAATTACAGGTAAATCCGAAATTCCATTATTTTTTGAGGTAATTCCAAATTTTAGAGTAATTCAAATTTGTAATTTTTTTTTTTTTTTTTTTAACAAAACCATGTAATTTTTGTAAATTTTCAGGGGTATTTTTGTCCATTTGGGACATTATGGGGGTGTGGGAGGGAATAAGGGGGGTACCGAAATTAATCCTAAAGTGTGGGCGAATAGATGAGGTTGCTTGTTTGGTGTGGTCCCCTCCCCCTGGCCTAGATTTGAAGGAACGTATGATATATATGTGTGACTTTTTATCATAACATCAACAGTTCCAAGGTACTTCACATGTACTATGTTTGTGTTGGCCATAAAGGCAGAAAGACCCACAACACCCAAATTACAAGTAGCGGTTGAGATCGGCTTAGATCTGATCGTACGATCAGGAGACGATCTCGGCCTCGATTATCAACTTATAACTACATTGTCACTTTGGATGCATGCGCCTAAACGGTGAATTCACATCAGCAGGTACAATACCTTATAACTAAGCAATTCAATCATTGGATTATGTACGGAGTTATTACTCACTACCTCATTCTCATTTCTCAGTGTTGATTTTGGCACTGAAGTGCATGTATCACCTCCACTAGGTCTATGCAGCGAAGCCACTACCAAAAGCAATTTCAACAACTCATCTCAGTTCGACATCTGGATCGAACAATTATATATTATGACTAGTAGTATTAGTTGTGAATAACAAAATGTAAGATTGCATGGAATCCACAAACAGCAGAGTGGATAATTAATAATAAAAAAACTGGTATTTGTTAAGGCTTAACATGTGTTAAGGTTTAGAAAAATGATACTTGCAGATGTTTTTTTATAGAAAATTAATTATGAATGAAGAATTACAATTTTAAGGAAAATAAAATAACTTATTTTATTCAAAAAGTTAAACTAGACCTTATATTTGTGCCAAAAAAAAAACTAGCTAGACCTATATAAGATGAAATTCCTGTATTCAAAAGTAAAGGAAACTTTGCTGGTGGGCTCTTTCTCCACTGGTAGATGTCTTTGTCTAATTAATGTCCATATTATCAGAGAGCAGTGAAGGAGAAGGGATGAAAATGATTTCAAAATTAAAAAAGAGAAAAAGACAAAAAGAAAGGGATTGAATCAGTTGCCATTATTTGACGTAATTTGAATTATTGTAATTTCTAGACTCACTAAACAAAGACGGGCATTCCAATGAGAAGCATGGAGATTGAAGACATAATGTAATTTTAGGCTTAAAGCAAAATATATATGAGATAACATCAGTTGCCATTATTTGATGTATATGTTACAAAATATATATGTAATTTTAGGCTTAAAGCAAAATTTTGTGGCGTTACAAATATCTATTCATATAGATGTATATGTTACAAATATCTATATCATCCTATAATATATGCAGCTTGTCACTATGGCGCCAACTGCTCTTTTTTTTCCTCTTCTTTCTTCATTTTTTTTTTGGTTTTTTTGTTTTTTGCTTTTGTTTTTTGTTTTGTTTTTTGCTTCAGTTTTTTTATTATTCTTTTATATTACTTCACTATTTTTAACTTTTTCCTTTTTTTAACCCAAAAGACTTTGATGAGATGGTAGAGGCCACTTCCAACATAACCAATGCCATGAGTTCAAATCCAGACTTGAGGATACAATAGTGTTAAATCTCTTGAGGAGCTTTTCACGCCAATTGTGGTCCCATACTGGGCTGAGGGATTAGTCTTTATAATTGTGCACATAAGATACCTAGGTTTATACCAAAAAAACATCTTCTTTTTTTTTTTTTTTTTTTTTTTCTTTTTTATATTTCAAGGTTTTGCATTTTTATTTTTTATATTTTAAGGGATACTTTAAAGTCTAAAAATATTAGATGTTTAAATATGCATATTTTGTTTTTGAATACTCGATTCGGTGAAAAATTATTTAATTTCATGACAAAATACATAAAGTGATATGCTAAACAGTGTGTTTTGGTGTACTTGATGGTTAAATTTTTTTTATTTTGTAACAAAATCGCGTAAAGTGAAATGTTAAGCGGTATCTTTTTGGGGTACTTTTAGTATTCGAAAAAATTAACTCTTCAAATACAAGAAGTTTCTTCAGTAAATCACCGATTGGTAAAAATAATAATAAGTTTGTGACAAAATACGCAAAGTGTGATCTTTGTATTTTGGAATAATTTAGGTCGTCTCGAAAAAATTTAGATGTTTAAATACACGTGAAGTTTGTTCCTCAATAACCTATTTGGTGAAAAACAAAATAAATTTATGACAAAATACATAAAGTGTGATATTAGACATTGTGTTTTGGGGGTACTTTAAGATCCAAAAAACATCACACATGTCCAAATTGTTGTTTTCTTCTTTATTTTGATAATTTCGCACCAACAAGTATTAGAAGGATACTTATATTAGTGTTTAGTTTTAAAATCAAACTCGGCATGATATACTCTACGTCGTGTTTCACTTTCTAATTGTGTTGTCTTCTTTTCTGTAAGTTTTTATATTTTCGATGAATATAGATAACGTTATTAAAAAAATTAGATTTTTTCTTCTTTTTATCAGTTGATGTTCAATTCCATTGTCTTTGTTAATTTTTTTTGGTATATAAAGAGAAATAAATGGAAAAGAAAACCAAAAAAATAAAAAACTAAAGTCTTATGAACTGCACTCCGCTAGCATCGGCATGCAATAAGGCAGAATGGCAGGAGGAGCAGAGTCAAAAATAATCCATCTGTGAGTCGAAGAAGAGCCAAACTTAGCCAAATAATTTGCACAAGAATTTCCTTCCCTGAGAGTATTAAGAAGCTGAATTTCCCAGTTGCGATCAAGTAAGTCTTTGATATTCTGGATAATAGAAGCATAGAGGTGCAACAGGTTGATGTTGCTGGCGACCAACTTGATCACAAGAGTAGAATCGTGAGTATACACACCTTTTGGTAGCCTTTAATCCAAGCATACTTTAGCCCATGATATAAAGCCGTGAGCTCAAAGATGCAAATTGTTGGAATTCTCTGTTGACCCGACAAACCCCGAAAGCCAAGCACCATCCTCATTCCTAAGAATACCACCAAAGCCAGATGGGCCCGGATTACCCAAACGGTTACCATCAACATTGAGAACCACAAGAGGGTCTCGACCTGGATGCTAAGTAGCTATCCGAGGAGTAGGAGTGGGGTGACCATCAATAGTAACATTTTGAGAGAGAAAATCTGCAAGAAACATAACCTTATATCGAAGCTGAGAGGGATGAATAGATTCCTGAGCCATACAAAAAGAATTATGGGCACGCCAAATACACCAAATTCCTGCAATAAAAATAGAGGGGTTAGTGGGAAAAGCCGCCCTTGAACCAGTCCATGATCACCATCTCCTGAAAGAAAGACGGGTCACGATATCCCAAGGCGTGCAAGATATGAGTCAAAGTGGCGCAATCTCTGAGACAATGAAGAACGTCCTCCGGGCCAGCAGTGCATTGCTGACAAATTGGAGAGTCAGATTCCCCTACGGTGGAGCAGATACATAATAGGAAGGGAAGCATGACAAGCAAGCCATTTAAGAAGCTTTATTTTAAATTTTATAATTTTTTATTTAGTTTACATTTATAATTTAACTTTTTCATGGAAACTTGATCTCATTTACAATAGATTTCCCTAACATTTTCTTTCATCTTTGTATAGGTTCTTTTATTTTAATGGTGGTTTTTATTGAACCTCAGATGATGTATTGATCTACTCTCTCTGACTTTAATTATAAGCAAAAATAACTACCTTTACACATATTAAGAAGGCTTAAATATATGTTACCCCACGCAAATATACCAATTATCCATTTAGGACCCCAAAAATTTGTAGATGTTCAAATACACGTCCGCTCCTTAATAACCCTTTTTTTTATTTTATAATCTTCTTATTTAATTTTATAGTTTTAATTTAATTTTATCTACTGAACTTCAAATTTCATTTACAATAGATCATCAATCGTACTCTTTCAACTTTCTATATGTGCTTCTATTTTATTGGTAATTTCTATCAAACCCAAAGACGATACCACGTGTTTCACTTTCTATTTTGTTGTCTTCTTTATTTTGGTTATTTTGCACCAACAGGTATTATATAATTGGTTTTTATATTTTTATCTTTCTTTAATATTCGAGTACATGCAGTGTTGCTGCATTGACTGTACTCCCCGTGGGAACAGTCACCTTTACAATAGAACCTTCATCATCTTCTTTCAACAAGACCTTCAAATACATTTAAAATAAAACCTCCATAATCTTTTTTCAACTTTGTATAATCTGCTCCTATTTTATCATGGGTTTTCCTTCAACTATGCATGATATCAGAATTAACGGAGAGTTTTTTTTTGACAGAAAAATCAAGGGAGAGTTTTTTGACGAAATAATCAAGGGAGAGTTAATAGTCTATATTTGGTTCCATAACAAAAAAAGTATATTTTTTTGACAAAAAAAAAACTATATTTGTTTCTATACTATTTAGCTTTTATTTAAAGTGTCATTAGTAATCCAAGTGTTCTTTGGGTTTGGTGGTTTGATCCGTGATTGCGGTGGAATTTTCATCCGTGGTTTTTATGGTGCTCTTTGTGTGACTGATGTGATTTATGGTGCTCTTCTTTGTACTTGATTGTGAAAAAAATTATTTTGTAACAAAATGTCTAAAGTGAAATGTTAAGTAGTGCGTTTTGAGGTACTTCGGGATTTGAAAAAATTTAACTCTTCAAATACCGTAAGTTTGGTAAAATATAATAATAAGTTTGTGAAAAATACGTAAAGTGGGATGTCTTGTGATTGTATTTTAGGGTACTTTAAGACCCCAAAATTTGTAGATGTTCAAATACACAAAGTTTGTTCCTTAATAACTCTTTCTTTTTTTATTTTATAATCTTCTTATTTAATTTATAGTTTTAATTTAATTTTATCTACTGAACTTCAAACCACATTTACAATAGATCATCAATCGTACTCTTTCAACTTTCTATATGTGCTTGTATTTTATTGGTAATTTCCATCAAACCCAGCACGATACCACGTGTTTCACTTTCTATTTTGTTGTCTTCTTTATTTTGGTCATTTTGCACCAACGGGTATTAAATCTTTTATTTAATTGGTCTTTATATTTTTATCTTTCTTTAATATTCGAGTACATGCGCATCTTTGACTCCCGTGGGAATTTCAGTCACCTTTACAATAGAACCTTCATAATATTCTTTCAACGAGACATTCAGTCACATTTACAATAAATCCAAATGCTACCTGCAGACATAAATGTTTTTAGAAATACTACATCAAGGATTATAATTACCCCTATGTATGTTTTACCCCTTATGTACGAAAACTTCTTAGTGTGACCTTCCCAATAAAGGGTACACTTGAGTAGCGCCCTTACCAATGTAATTATGTCATCTACATTTCGAAGCACGTGACTACAAAGTTGATATGACTATTCAACACAACAATACCCCACATGTCCAACATTGATGGTGTGTTGGAGGGAAATATTGTTAAAGGAAATATTGGTGAAGGAATGAACGTGCTTAGAAGGTGGATTGAAAGCGAGATGATTCTTCGTCTTCTTTCCATTCTTCTTCTTCCAAATCAGTGCCCAAGACGCTGGTGTCTTTGTAGGCTATGATTCTGTCTACAGCTTCCACACACAACTAACGCAACTCACCTCCTTCACATGCACAACCATCAAAAAATTAAGTTATACTCAAAATTCAAGAAGTATTCATGAACAATAACCCCAAACATCCATAAGTCTTAAGTAAAACATGGAAGTAAACACCACAAAAGTCAAGAAAACAATAAAACTCATCTAAAGCTTAATGTTACCAACATATATGTTAAATCAACACCAATACAAGTAAAGAAGTCTTAATGTTCATACTTGATTTAAGAACAAAATTAGTTTATCTCTTGCAAACTATAGAAGTATTCCCAATCATCATAAAAGTGAAATACAATTAGTCATATAGAGGAACAAATACTGAAAACAAATCTCATAAAGGGATACCTTTGGGTTTGATTCTTTATAAGTCGGGCTTGAAAAATATCGAAGTAATTTGTGGCTGCCCAATCTTGATTCAATCTTTATAACCAAGACACTATGATTCAAAGAAAATGAATGTAAAATTGTAGGGTGATCTTCTTCTATATCATCATAAGTTCATGCTAATAATACAAAAATCTTGCTTTTCTTAGCCATTCTGATGAACCTACACACTGCTTTACTTTGCTTACTTCCACCGTCTTCCACTCACTTCTCTTTCCAAACTTGCATTGGACTTTCTCAGCTTTGCCTGTTAGCTTCATTTCTTTCCGGTGGTGGTCGCCGGAGCAAGGTGGTTGATCAGGATATTTTTTGAGGGGTTTTAATGCGTACAATGAGGGGATTCCAAATATCATGTTAGTTTTCTGGTTAGAAGTCTATGGTGGCTAGAAACGTGGAAGAAGGAGTAGATGCAAAAGTTTTCCGATCTACTTTGTTTCTGAAAAAGGTTGAGACTTTCTTGTAGAGGAGAAGGAGACAAACAAAATGGTGATCTTGGTAGGGAGGGGGTGGCCGGAGTTGGCCGGAAAGTGAGACTAAGGCGGTGGTCATTTTTCAAAACGGTTCCTTTTTGAAAAATAATAAGATAGGAAGATAGAGGGGGAGGAGGAGATGAAGAAAATGTAGTTAATATTTGAAAAAGAAGTTGAAATCGGTCGGATGTGAGAGAATAGGTGGAGAGCGGCCATGGGAGAGAAGAATGAGAGAAAGGGAGAGAGGAGGGCAAGAGGGAGACGAGAGAGAGAGAGAGAGAGAGAAATTCCTTATTTTTGTGATTTGAAAGAGAGAGAGAGAGATTGGAGCATGTACTTTTTGGAATTTAGTGAATAGGAACTACACTTGATAATTGCATTATTTACAAAAGTACCACTCACACTTTACGTACAACGTTTTTGGCGAGAGTTTTCCCGCTTCTCATAGCTTCTCATGCAGAGAGAGAAACTGATTTTTAAGCAGCTTGACTTCCTGCTATTATATGTGCGGGATAACTTTTCAAAAATTAGCGAGATTAAATATTAATGATTGAAGAGTTATGCATAAAATATTAATTTGAGGCAAATTTGGAATAAAAATATGAATATTATAATTCTAAAAAAATGCATTGTCCTTTTCTTTCTTATTATAGGTTAATTTTTTGTATTTGTATTTAATGAATGTTGATAATTATTAAAGTTCTTTAGACTTTTTATTCTTATTTTATCTACGGAGGATAATCAATTTAAATGTCTTTATTAAAGTTCATTTTAAATTTATAATATTTGTTATTTAATTAATATTTATAATTTAAGTTTTATTCACAGTTATTAGATTTTATATTTTGCAAAGTAACATCATTTGCCTAATGGCATAAGCTACCTTGGGGCACAGGGGACAACCCTGTGCTCCTTAGCCTGTTGATTATCACAGTTGACAAGCTTGATGTTGACCAGTGCAATATTTTCTTTCAAGTATGATGCAATATTATTCTTTCGAAAAAAATTAATTACTTGATTATACGATGAAATTCAGCCAACCCCGTGCATCGCACGGGTTATGGGGCTAGTATATATATATATATCAATCTGATCATTAAGGTCGACATAAATTTTTATTGTGCGTCTACCTGCAACCCTGCAAAGCTGATTGCAACTAAGGATCTGTTTGTCAAAACTAAATCACAAGCTTATAGCAGATAAGCTTGTGGTAGGTGTTTGGTAAGACAAATTTATAGCATTTTTCTATTAGCTTATAGCGTTTGAGTTGATAATTTATAGCGTTTCATTTTTCCATCACTTTTACCCATGTTATTTTAACTAAATTTCTCATTTATCCACCATTAAATGATTCTTCTCTCTGATATTCATCCATTAATTACAAATGGTCATTTATGTCATTTTATATTTATAACTTATAGTGTTTGAGCTTATAACTTATAGCGTTTCATTTTTCCACCACTTTTACCCATGTTATTTTAACTAAATTCCTCATTTATCCACCATTAAATGATTCTTCTCTTTGATATTCATCCATTAATTACAAATGGTCATTTATATCATTTTATATTTATAACTTATAGCATTTGAGCTTATAACTTATAGCGTTTAATTTTTCCACCACTTTTACCCATGTTATTTTAACTAAATTCCTTATTTATCCACCATTAAATGATTCTTCTCTCTGATATTCATCCATTAATTACAAATGGTCATTTATGTCATTTTATATTTATAAGCTAGTTCAACCGCTAATTTTACCAAACACTTCAAATTCAATCCGCTAGCTCATCTGCTATAAGCTAACTTATCAGCTATCCGCTAGTTTATCCGTTAACCGCTCTTTTTTGTCAAACTGGGCCTAAGGGTCTGTTTGTTAAGGTCTGATAAGTAGCATTTAGCAGATACTTTATAGTCGATAAACTTGCAAAAATAAATTAGAAGTGTTTGACAACACTAGTTTATAATGTTTTTCCATACGCTAGTTGAACTAAAGTTTGATCTTATAGCTTCTAATCTTTTATTTTTCTCTCATTTTTACCTCAATTATTTTAATTAAATTCTTAATTTATCTTGGATTAAATGAATAGCCTCTCATTTTAAGCATTAATTACAAATGTAAATTTATGTCATTTTATATTTATAAGCTAGTTATAATTTTTCCAATCACTTTAAATTCAATTTGTTAACTTATTTATTATTTACTATCCATTATCCGTTAGGTTAATCGTTATCTGTGTAGGATTTTAAACAGTTTTCTTATTAACCTCAAATAAGAAAAATTGGAAACCTAAATTTTAAATTTGAAGCTTAAAGTCTTTTTTTTTAAGTTGAATACCCTGACTTTAGTAACTTTAAGTTTGGGCTAGCCCTACTGAATATATGTTTGAAACTACTACAGAACAACTTATTATTTTTTGATATACACGATAGAACAACTTAAAACATGTGATTATTGCGAAGTTGTAAGTATTAGCTTATGTGTTGGAGTGCCCTACCGTAAATCCAAACACATAATAATGATACGAACTTAAAAGATGTAATTATTCAGCTATTTCGCTTTGGATCAACTTAAAACTGGTAGAATATTAGAGATCACCACCTAGTTCACAACTAAAATGATAGCAACAGACAAAAACTCACAGGAACACACAAACCCACTGGAGCCATGACACTAGGTGCTCGGAGAGCACGAGACACACAATGCAACTTGACACGGGCACGACAGAACAACACGCACACGATATGTTGGCAACAAGCATAGAACACATGGACGAGGTGTCTTGATTCTAGGCGCTCGAGACACTTTCGCACACACTCGAAGGGGAACTCACACACACTTGCACAAAGGTGATTTGGCATTAAAACTTGATTACTTAATTTTCTCATTCATTCATAGCTATTTATAGCATACATCATTGGAGCTAATTTTACAACTAGTTAATTATTCTCAACTAACTCATTTAGTTAGTTGGCAAAACAAACTAATTGAATTTGAATTACGCATACAGCAAAAACTAAATTGGGGAACTTAAAAGATCTAACCTAAGGTTTTGACAAGTGACCAGTATATAACAAAATGTGACATGATATCTATAAAATCAAATAATGAAGGCGTTGGACCAAACATAGGACAAATGTTAGTATTTATTAGTAATTAAAGACTACAAATGTTAGTATTTAATTATTAGTTATGTCTAGATGTTGATATGGACCTCTGTTTACTTATCATTTTGGATTCCACTTGAGTTGATCATTGTTATAATATGTGTTAGAAGGTTTAGTTAGGTGATTGCTTGTTATGTTTTGATGAAACTCGAGTTCTGTACATGTTGGATTATTTTAAAAAAAATAAATAAAATCTACAACTATGTCTCTTCTCTTGTAACTCTTTGGTCCAAAATTTTAACAAACTCTTATTTCTTTAAATTTTGTTTCCAAAATATTCCAATTTTAATTTTTTTAAATATAAGTATAATTTCTATTTCTATTTCTATTGCTATTACTATTACTATAAAATTGAAAATAACAATGCTACTGCTATGAATTATCGTCTTATATAGTTAAGTTTTAACATCAAATTACTTGCTTTGAGTTGTAACGCCTTATTGAACTATCACAATTCAAAAGTATTGATGTATTAATTAAATATTAAATGTATTTGTATGTGTGTTATGGACAAGTTGGATAACACGAGGTCAACTAGAATTCATCCTAACCTGAAGCCAAATTTAGCACTTGGATCAGTCTCATTGGTCCATATTTCTAGTGATGTGAGATTGGGTTCAACTCAAAATGATTGAGTTGGGATGGCTTGTGGTTCCTGCTAGAGCTGTCGTCTAACTAGGCCATCCGCACGAATGGACCAAAGTTCAAAAGTAGGTTTGGCGGGGTCAACTCAATTATCTACTAGACTATTTTTTTGTGGTTTAACCCTTCCCAAAATATTGAGCCAACATGTCAGCCCTGCTCAGGCCAATTTTAAACAAAAAATAAAAATTATTCAGAAAAGCATAAAAAGTAGGCTCAATCCCAACCTGTAGGCCAACTTTTTGGACCACAATGGCCCGGTTCTTTCTGGAACTCTTTTTTTTAGCTCTGTCCAAAATACTTGGAGATCAAATCGACCCGTTGTGCTGGGCCAAAACTACACAACCCTATATTTGGTTCTCTTGTAAAAAGTTAGTGTGCTCCACCACCTATTGGAATATCCGTGTTCATGTAGTAATTGAAGGGTGATATAAGTAGGTTAGATCCATGAAAGTTCCTTAGCTCTCTGCTAGGGTTTGGTGGTGTCTAGCGACGCCCTCTCCCTAGCCAAGCTAGGATTTGTTGCTGCCTCACGTAGCTCTCGTCGATTTCTCTCCGTTCTCATCTGATGTCCCTCAAGCTCCCTGCAACTTCGTCCTTCTATCGCTGTCGTGCTCCTCTGCGTCCTCCTCCCCACCCGCCAAATCGGACTTCGTGCTCGCCTGCTGACCTCGTCCCCCTCTTCCCCCTCCCCCTGAACTGCCAGACCCACTGCAACCGTCAAACTCTCTAGATATGGTTCTCTAACCCTCTCCTTACTATTATGTAGCGGTAATGATCCCTTCTCCCTCTCACTTGCTGTTCAGTTTTCAGATTCTATGGTTCCTTGTTTTTTACAACCTACTCCCACCTTATCCTCCGTGACCCTTAGTTCAGATCCTTTGACCTCGAGGCCAGTTGGCCTTCAAAACGGGAAAAGTCTAAACTTTCCGTCTTTCCTCACACACTAACATCGTGGGTCTCTTGATTTTTCTGTGGTGCCCCTGTTATTTCTCTGTGGTGGTGTCTAGTTTATGGATACTGTTCAGATTGTGGCTTTGGGTTCTCTGTATTTCGGTGCAAATAAAGACCGATTTTTTTTGTATTTTGTGCTTCATGGTTGTAATAGTTTGCATTCGTGTTTAATTATGTGTTTTATTGAGTTAATTCAGTAGAATTTAGTTTGTCTTAGGTGTTGCTCATATGCATGTGCTTAAATGTAATCTTTCGAGTTTCAGCTATACCTGATGTGACTTGTCCTTTAGAGGACCTATGGGTGCTTCTTATGTTAGCTTGATGTGGCTTACACTCTGCAGTCTTTGTCCATTATCAATGAAATGTAAAGTAGTAGAAAGTCGGGTTCATTTTTTGGAAAAAAAAAGGTGGTATAAGGTCTATGGCAAGGTTAACTTATGTAATTGCAAGAAAAACGGAGGACTTATATTAGTATTACTATCTATCAATTTGGATAAAACTAGTGAGGGATATCCTCAAACCAATCCATACGGGAAAGAAGCTGACTAATCACGTGATACAAAAGTAACATCACGTGTCAACCTTCAACTTTGGGCTGCTCCATAACATAACCCAGTAATAATCGGGTAGGCCCATGTACTAGGCGATACTTATCTCAACGTGAACACAGATCCAAGTGGCCACGTCACTAGTCCAATCTTTGATCTAATCTAACGGTCTATATTTCTCATGACTCAACAAGTTGTTCGACCTTTAACGCCCACCTTCTCATTAAATAAGGAATCGATGGGGCGCGCAATTGTATCTCTTACAACAAGACTTAGTCTTTGGGATCGCCGATACGCCGGATCTGCTAAAATACGCTTGATCCATATGGGCCTTCTCGATCACTTGTGGGATGACACCGTCGCTGGCCCTCGGCCGGAGAACGGTCTCGGAAAGCTTCGAAAGCATCACACCTTCGCTTCCCGATCTACCACCGGCAAGGGTACGACGCTGTACTCTGCCACCTTAATTACTCATATATATAATTTACTGGCGATATTTATATCACAAATCACATATAACCACAACTTCAATCAATCACTAACCATGAACTGAGTTATCATCACTATTATATAATCCATCAGTCGTATAGGTTGACCGTCGAATTGAAAATTGATTTCTGTGCTTTAGGTTCCATATTATCAGATCTGAAGCACTAAACACAATTTTGAACTGTGAAATTCGAAATCATATAAATCACTCCATATAATCTACACTACACAGTTATAGAAAGTGGAATTGAGAAATTTATTTATATCTAACTAGTTTATTTGGTGGATTATTTCGTTCAAAGATATTTTTCTCTGATTTTTCGTAAGAGAAAAACGAAACATGCTAACGTTTAGGGATATTGATTTATCAGAAACAGAGACCGGTAGCGTGAGATCGTTCGGTGACGAATTGCCTGAGGAGGCGGTGAGAGTAACACGGAGTATTATGATCGTGAAACCGCCTGGATACCTGAGTGGATCGCCTCCGGTTTCCCCCGCCGGTTCTACTCCTCCGGTGTCTCCGTTTTCGGGTAAGGTCGTTATTTGTCTTTTACTCTGCTTTTATGACAGTAAAATTTAAGTACTTTCTGTAATTTACTTAGAATAGAAGCTGTTAAGCGGAAGTGTCTAACTGTAAAATCCAGTAAAGTAAACGGTGCTCCTGAATTTCGGGCAGGGCAGATTTGTCTTTTTGTAGATTTGGTGGGGGTAGTTATCACACTCTAACGTGAAAATGACGTTTACAATTTTATCAATTTTGTGTGGTTATCCACGTCGTAGCACAGTCACCACCAGTCAATTATATTACCGTGTCTTCTTGCCCATACGTTAACTCAACCCAAGTGTCAATTACACAACTAGCTAAGTTATCTGGTTTGGTTAGAGTAGTGATAATTATATATTAATAATAATTACAACTATGATTTTTTTCATAAACCTGGTATCTGGTTTGGTCTTGATAATACCTTTTGCTTATGTAGTTGTAGAATGTAATACGTGCATCCATTCTGTTAGGTTCATTCTTTTTCATTGAGTTTCATTATTCTGTGAGGAAATTGTAGTCCGCAAAGTGCTATGATTTTATTGATGATGAATAAGCAATGATAACAGCAACAAAAAAAATTGAACTGAATTGACTTGTGTTTATGTTTTTTAGGAGAGTCCTTTCGGTTTAGAAGAAGGTCTGCATCGGATGCGTACGAGAAGAGAAGCCAAAACAGACCAAGCCCTTCTTCTCCTTTCGATGTGTGAGAAATGAGCTAGCTAGCCATATTTTCTCGTCTCCAGAAGCTTAGGATGTTACGTTTTGGCCTTTATTGTATTCATTTTTGTTCAGTTTTTTTGTGTGCATGTATCTGTGTGTATGGGTTGAATAGAAGTTTTCCTGCAGTTCATGTGAAGTGGCTGTTTGGTTTTAGCTTCTTTTATGTCTTAGTTAGGTGAACAATGTAATGGTTTGTAAGTTGTAAGTAAGAAGGTGTAACAGTAGAGTAGTAGGTTTATCTTATTATGTATGTATCTATGTGTATATAGAGCCTTTCCGGTGTTCTTTTGTTTTAAGCTTTCTTTGCTGAATAACAACCTACTTGATAGTTTCTTGTGCCTCTGAATTTCAACTTTCATGCTCTGTTCTCGATCTATTTCGATATGAGGAACTCACTGCGCATACGTACTAAGGAGTGAGAGACCTAGAAAGTACTTCTCTGAATTCATTTATAAGTAAAAAAACACTTTTTAGATTCATTGAACACTCAGGAGTGAGAGACCTAGAAAGTACTCCTCTGGGTTGGTAAGTGTAGTAATCAAATGTTGTCCAATTTGAGAACTATTTTTGTCTTGGAGGATGCTTTCAAAGGAAAAGACAAACTTAAAAATAGGAGTGCCGGCCCTCCCAATCCTCAAAACTATTCAATAAGTATGTCGGAAGATATGAGTGTATTATTTTTTAGTTGAAGAAGCCATATCATTGATTAAAGATGTGAATTAGGACAATTGGATTCCCTATCTTGTAATATGATTGATATTTTGCCTCCTTAATTAATTTAAGCTTTGTTTAGAAGAGGGTGTTAGAAGACTTGTCTTCAAGATTACTGTAATTTGTTCTATACTCCAAATCTTATATATTAAAAAAAAATTGAACATAAAAAGTTTTGTTAAAAAACTACTGGTGTTCTGTACATAATTGATACATTTACCCTGAAATTTTGCGAATCAGATTTACCTATTGTACATCAGATTTATCTAATATAACTATAGATTTATCTGTTGTACATCAGATTTATCTATTGTACATCAGATTTATATCGTCAGATTTATTATCTATTGTACATCAGATTTATCTATTGTAGGAAGTATGAGAGGTATTGTGGAAATATTGAAAAATGGTGGGGATATGAGGGTGATTGTGGGGGTTGAAAAAAAACCATTTTTTTATTAGAAAAAGGGTCGAAGCCCAAGAAAATAGAAAACCTATAAGGTCCATACTTTTTACACACCTCCAACTACTCATCAGACACCACGAAACCCTTAATATTCCAAAAATACCCTCAATGAAACACTGTGTTTTTATTTTTTTGTGCATTTAGGACGGTTCGATAGTTAGCCATCGAACCAATTCGATGACAAACTATCGAGTATTGTAAAAATTTGAAAGTTCGAAGGAGAAACATAAATACTATTGTCTAGGTCCAAAATAACACTATGTTTTGCTAATTTATCTCCCACGCGATTGCAACTTCTATCTATCTTCTTCCACACGAAGGGTGGTTGATAGAATTCAAAGCGGTGAGAACCTCCACCACCATGCAAAAGTCAGTTTCCACGATGGTCTTCTTAAAACCTTTCCCCCAAGCGAGATAGAGACTATGATACACTCTCCATAATTCAGCTTCAAGTGCGGGGCAATTCACAAGGTGGTGGGTGAACGCGAAGACAAACTCACTAGAGTTGTCTCGAAGAATACCGCCACAACCAGCAAATCCATCACAATTGGATACCGATCCGTCACAGTTAAGTTTCCAGTAGCCCATAGGGGGAGGAGACCAACAATTTTGATGAAAATTCATGTGATTTGAGAGTTGAAGGGAGCCAATTCTCTTGTTGCAAGAGGTGATTCACTCCACTTGATTCAAGATCTTCGCCATAGATGCTAGGGTAAAAGCCGGTTTCTAGGAGAAAAGCCAATCATTTCGGTTTCTCCACAATGCAAACTCGTAATGCTACAACCATATGACTATGTACATGAACACAGGTATACACAGGTAGAAAAGTTTAAGAGTGAGTGTGCATAATATTTCAACAAAGTAGGACTTAAAGGGATAGACAAGTTTAAAAAGAGAAACTTCCATAAGTTGGAAGTTAATTCAAACTACATTTGTCATATTACTTTCGAATTCCATATACATATTACAACTGTCATCTGATACAAAACATTGAAATTTATCAGGACAAATAACATTACTGCATTAACCATGGAATATTCAGGTCTCTAACAACACTACTGAGAAGTCATTCAGATAAATGACATAGAAATTTATGCACTTGATTACATGAAATCGCTTTGCACTTACAAATTACATGCTAAATTTGCCAAACAAAACCAACACATTTTGGTATCTAAAGCAATATTTTCTGCTCCTGCACAGAGGAATGAATGCCTGGCTAGTTTAGTTACAATATAGTCTCAACCATTATATGCTTCGCAATCTCGTAAAATTGGAAGGCTCTCCCATTCCAAACTTCTACTTGTCAATTTCAACTCGTAGAAGTTGAGTTAGTTAGATTCCTATTTCAACCGAAAATCCTTGCCAAGTCACAACTAGATCTTTCCAAGTTTAGGAGGCTGCCAAAAGAGTTACATCAGATACTAATATATACAATTATAGATCCAAACATAATATAAGAATGTTAAAAAAAAAACTAATACCTTCTTCAAATCCATTTTTGATGAACCACTTCCCGATCCTCTATCGCCTGGTTTCATTATCTCAAAGGAACATACAAGAGATTCATCAACGCTCAATAATGCACCAGCATTGTCAAATTCTCCACCATAATTTGGAGCTGAAAATATCGTCACTAATCTTCGTTTGGCGAAAAACTCGTATCCATCCTCCACAACCTATTTGAAAAGTTTTAACAAAGTAAAATGAGAATTTATTTTTTACTTTTTGATGAACAAATCGATATTATAAAGAGAGTGCAAAGGGTACTCAACCCATAATTTAGCAGAGATCACACCATATTCAAAGAAGACTTCTAACCCTTGGTCCTTTATAGCCATAAACTAGCCCTAAGATACCATGGAACCAAAACAAAACACACACTAATTCTTTCAAATGAAGTAAAAGGTTTTTTATTTTTTTACCTGGTGACCTCTGCAAACAAGATCAAGATCATTTTTATCCAAAAAGTCAATGAGAACATCAGGTCCGAAAGTAGTCGAAACGCCTCGATCACTATCCGCCCAACCCTCAATGTTGGGATCAGGATCCGACCAAAGTAAATCACAAAGGAGACCGCCATCTGGAATTTCGGTAGGCCTTTGAATCTCCCTAATTTGATCTAACTTTTGTAATTCTGGAGAGAGTCCACCATGCATACAAAGTATCTTATCATCAATCAATGCAGCTACAGGCAAACAATTAAAGCAATCTGTGAATATCTTCCATAGCCTAACATTAAACCTCCTTTTACATTCGTCGTAAAAGCCGTATATTCTGTTTATCTTTGCATCTTCATGGTTTCCTCTTAAGAGATGAATTTTGTCTGGATATCTTATTTTGTAAGCCAAAAGTAAACATATAGTCTCCAAACTTTGCTTCCCTCTATCCACATAATCCCCAAGGAATAAGTAGTTTGCAGCAGGAGGGTATCCACCATACTCAAAAAGTCTCAATAAATCTTGATACTGACCATGTATATCACCTGCAAGACAATTTCAACATTAGGAACAATGGGAGATAAATTTGACAAAGGAATTAATTAATTTAGTTGAACAGCTTCAAAATACAGATTATACTACATTTTTTTGTTTATCGTGTTATTGATGCGCAGATTTTGCCGGTAACTAATCTACGTCAGGGAACCTGACTGATCACGAATATACCCAGCTTTCCCGGTCTGTGTGGTTCTCCCCTCCTAACAGAGTTTTTGCCACACCCAAGATTTAAACCGAGACCTTGGGGTGGGATCCGAGCGTAGTTACAGCTCGGACTAACACTTGTTGGTAGATTATATTACATTGTTCCTAAAAATGCTCCTATATTTAACACTATAAGATTATTGGTTCACTGCAAAATGTTGCAGATAGAGGAAACAAAGCAAAGGCATCAAATTTTAAAACATGAAAAATTGACAGGAAAAATAATTGCATACTGCAATTACATAGAAACCAATTTTCATTTGTTGCCATTTGTTTTCATTATATAAAATATTTGAATATTTCATAGAAAAAATAAAATATATGCAATATGTGAGAATGTTATGTTCTAATCAATTTCTCTGGATATTCTGAATAAAAAACATCTGAATAGTTGAAGGATGAAGAAACATATATGGAAAAATCTCCCAAATCGGAGAATAGGAAGATTTGAATTTGATGTTTGATATTCCTTTACATAATCTGAAGAAGATACAAAAAAAAAATAGGGGAAAATTAAGGAAAGAGAAAAAAAAAACTAACCGCAAATGCGAATGGGAGCATGAAGGTCAAGGAGAATAGGTTGAGAAAGGAAGATTTGTCTGGCGTTGATGCATAATTGACGAATTTCTCCCTCAGAGAGTTGAACCTGTTTTCCTCCCTTCCCTTCTAACAACCTCGTTATCACATCATCCAATACCGCTATATCCATCATTCCCTCCATTGTCATCATCATCACCTTCTTTCTATGCGATGGTTCCTGTTTGTTTGTTTGTTTGTTTGGGTGGTAAATTAAATGAAGCGAAAGAAAGTTGAGAAAAAAGAAGGAAGGAGATAAATAAAGAAAAATTATTAGTTGTTGAATTGTTGAATGGGGGAAAAAATATGATTGAATAGATGGACACGATGGCACAACTGTAATTTGGAATGAGACAGACAGACAGACAGACAGGTTGGTGTTTTAGATCGAGCTGGAGGATTTCCAAAATCGATCATCTTTGAGTTTTTATGTTTTTAACTATTCATTGGGTTAATTCTAAATTTTGTTTAATGTAATTTTATCTTCTTTTTTCTTGACCAAACTAGTGTAGTAGTCTTCTTTACGTTTCGGTTGAAAGTTGAAAGCTTCAAAGGATTGGGATCAAATGACACGTAAGAATAAGAATGTTAGCTTGATGTTTTCCACGTGGAAAATAGTGGTTGGTCAAACATAGATAGATGTTGCATTCTCCAATTGTGTTTTTTAAGGTTTCAACTTTCAGCACTTGAGCTTTATTTTTGTGCAAAAGGAAACACATCATGAGATGAGACTTGTTTTTATTTTCACAATTTTATTTGATTGATCAAACGCATGTACATTAATTTTTGTCTCATGTTATGCTGTATGCCTATATCCTATAATAGTACGATGCACTTGAATCAATTCTCTGGAAAAGTATTGAATTTTCTCTTAAATAATTTTATGTTAAATAATAACATATAAAAAAAAATAGAACAATTAAATAAACTTACATCTAAAGTTGATAAAGTGCCTCAATAACAAATAATATTAATTGATTTTAATTTAATATTCCCATAAATAATATTTACGGAGAGCATTTTGCATTAGATGAGACTAATTCATATATAATATTTGGAATACATGACAAATTGACTACTGAGTCTCCATTGCATCCAATTTCTCTTCAATAGGAGCGTTTTGCATCAGATGAGACTAATTCATGGATTCATGGTTTGTACCATATTTAGGGCGTACCCAACTATGGGGGATTTAGCTCCAGTTCTCGAATTACGAATTGATCTACCTGAAATTGTAGACTCAGCAGTTGAATCAGATTATGATTGATGTAAATATTTTACGCTTTATATTATAGTGTAATTATAATATAATATATTCTGTCGTTCCTCCATGACAACGTGTAGTATAATTTTGCCGTTCCTACTTCTAGTTGGGGCACCACAATTAAATTACAAAAAATAAGGAAAAATGAAAAAAATAACCATCACAAATTTATCAATCAAATGGAGAAATTTCTAGTTTAAAAAATTAATTACGGATTTAATTGATAAATTCATAATTAATTTTTAAACCATCTTTAACTACAAATTTATCTATTTAATTGATAAATTCATAATTAATTTTTTAACCACAGATTTATCTATTAAATAGATAAATTCATATAGTGTGAAATTGAGAGGAGTGAAATGGAATTAACTAAACTCTTGGGGGGTATACCAAGTCACCCTATCCAAAAACAGAGACGTTTGCTTTTCCCACACCCCCTCCTACTCTTTCAGACTCCTTAACAAATTTTATTCCAAAGATACCCTCGCATGATGACGGTTCGAATGACGCGTTCAACACGCTTGACAACATCATGCGAACGCTATAAAACCGATGAATGTGGTGTGATGGTCCATTTTTGTAATAAAATAGGGTGTTTCGAACAGGTTATATGCGAACCCGGGTGAGTGACCCCATTCGAACAGGTGAAATTGCGCACAAGAGGGTGTGAAGTCAAGATTTAACACACTCGAACGATGTCATTCGAACCTGTTCGAAGGCCCGTGTTCGAACAGGTGAAATTTCGTGAAAAAAAAGAGGTTTTGGTTGGCCTTTTGGTCATTTCACACCCTTGTGGGGTGTGTTTTGAGTAGGAGGGGGTGTGGGAAAGCAATATCCAAAACAAAAACATAAGGCCCAGATCCACAACCAAAAAACCCTAGAATAGCTTCATCTCCGAGTTTCGCCGTTAAATATCAGAAGTCGCAGTAGTAAAATCAACGGCAGCGTGCTCTTCCAAATCCCGGAGCTGCAATGGTACCATTTTTTCCCCCTACTCTCTTTACCCTAATTTCCATTTCCATTGCCCTATAATGAAGCGTAGCATTTTTCATTTGAATTTTATCTTCATTTGCATTTGAATTTAATTTGATTTGATACATAGGGGATCGATCTTAAGGCTGTGGGGGTAAGAGCAAAAAAACCAAACGAACAGCACCAAAGTCCAATGATATCTACCTTAATCTCCTCGTCAAGGTCCATTTCACTTTCCTATATTCGTTGTTATGCTAATGAGTATGAAAAATCCGTGTATTTTTTTTTTTTTTTTTAAATTTCTAATGACGATGATGATAAATGTGATCCCAGCTCATTATGAGACCGAAAGGTCTGGGAATATACTATTTTCCACATTTCTCTGAGTCTTACACTATCATATTACACTGCAACTTCATTTTAAATTTCATTGTGTGCGTTTTTTTGTTGAATTTTATCTTTATTATTGTTGATGCCAAAGCTTCACTATGTGATTAGCCTTTTATAAGGAATCCCAATGATGCTACTTTTGAGCATGTTAATGCTTATAATGTGTAGTTTTATGATTTCATTTCTAATGACTATGATGATAATTGTGATCCCAGCTCATTATGAGACCGTAAGGTCCGGGAATATACTACTTTCCACATTTATCTGAGCCTTACACCCTTTTCATTCTTTGGCAAATTACACTGCACATTCATTTTAAATTCTTTGTATGCCATAGCTTTGTTTATGCTATATATTTTCTTAGCCTCTTGATGATGGGTATTTTAGGACTAAGGGTTCCCATTCCCAATGATTTTTCTTTTTACAACGCTAATGCTGATCACATATTTGTAATTGTGTAATTTATTTTCTCATGTCTATGATGATAAATGTGATCCCAGCTCATTATGAGACCAAAAGGTCCGGGAATATACTATTTTCCACATTTGTCTGAGCCAAATACCTTGTTTGTATTCTTTATACTATGTGTTTGATTAGCCTTGTGATGTTGTTTATTTTATGTATATGTTTATAAAGAACTAAGGATTCCCAATGATGATATTTTTACCATGCTAATGCTGATAACACATGATTATTACTTTCATTTTACTGAGGGAACTAGTTCTGTATTTATTGTTTGTCATGTATCTAATGCTCTTTCGACCGCATTAAAGTTTTTATCAATGTTTTATAGCTACCCATTACCTTGATGCATAATTGTTTGTTGTTTACTATTTTGTACGTCCAAGCACAATGATTCTGATTTTGTGTGTTACATTATCAGCTTTATCGCTTCCTTGTCCGAATGACTGACAGCAATTTCAATGCTGTAATACTCAAGCTTGTTAACCGACCTCCAATTTCATTGTCAAGGCTAATTGAGTACATGAAGGGGAAGGAGGACAAAATTGGTGTTGTTGCTGGGGCAGTAACTGATGATATCAGAGTATATGAAGTTCCAGCTTTAAAAATTGTTGCACTGCGGTTCACCGAAACCGCACGTGCAAGAATAGAAAAGGCGGGTGGTGAGTGCTTGACATTCGACCAGCTTGCTCTCGGAGCTCCCTTGGGTCAGAACACGATATGAGTTGTTGATAATTGGCGTCTGATGTTTTTCATATGGACTTTATCTCACAATTGCAGTTTGTGCACTGAGTCTAAGTGAACATTGTTCTTACTCTCATTATCTTTACTTTTTGGTGATTTATTTAGATTGGAGACCTTGTTTGGTATCCAATCTGATTCAGCAAATCTAATAAAGTTCAAAGTTACACTTTTTGCTGCCTCTAATATTTTCATAGTGACTTAATCTTATTATTGCAGCTTTTAACTAAATTTTTGGGAAAGATTATAAATAGAATTTTCAAATGAATGATTTGTTGAGGTTATAAGCTTTCTGGAACATAATATTGTTTTTATATAATCTTGAATGCAGGTCCTTTTAAGAGGCCCAAAGAATGCTCGGGAAGTTGTTAAACACTTCGGTCCTGCTCCTGGTGTTCCACACAGCCATACCAAGCCTTATGTAAGATCTTGTGGAAGAAAATTCGAGAAGGCTAGAGGAAAGAGGAAGAATAGAGGATTTAGGGTTTGAGCTGAAGAGCACCCTCTAATTGCAAGGTGTCATTTTCGCTATGTTGAAACAAAAGTGTGGAAGCAAATTGCAGATGGTGTTATCAAATAGAGAGTATAAAGAAACAAATATAAATCATGTCATGCATTTAAGCTCTACATAGTCACTGTCACAGTTTACAAGCATGACATGATTTGGATATGGATTTGCTTCTTTATACTCTTTCTTTGACTGTTTGATGACATTATCTGCAACTTCTTCCCCACTTTAGTTTCAACATTTCGAACATGACCACCTAGTATTCTCTTTATCCCACCATACTGGAGTTGATAACATTCCTTCCACATGTTTTCTCTCTTACGAAGACAAATGCTATAAATCATTGCTTGTATACGTAGGTGTGTTTTGCTTGAATTGCATTCACTTGAACTATGTTGTGCTGATTATCAAGTGGTTTTTGTTTGTATCAATTTTGTTCCCATTAGCTCTACTACGTGATTATGCTCCCTCTCAAACCTGCAGATCTTGACTAAAAAGTTTGAGTGGACCGCTCGTGAAAGAGGCATGGAAATCAAAATTTCATGAGCAGAGACGTGGAATCGCAAATATAGATAAATATAAATTTTAATTAAAATCATTTATTATAAACAAATTTAAATGAGTAAAAATATAAATTTGATGTCACATAGAGAGACATTTGATGTTGTTTGTAAAAAGATTGTTTTAAATTGGTAAGAAAGTCGATGATAATGATTAGGTTATCAATATTATCATACCTACTTATCAATAAATGCTACAAATCATTGGTAAGGACGTCATTAGGTTTTGTCTTGGGCAAAACATAACATCATCGGATAAAATAAAACTATAAAATTCCAAAATCTGTTACAATTACTAGAAAAGGTTAGGCGTTTGCTTTTAACACACCCCCTCTTACTTAAAACACACCCCATAAGGGTGTGAAAAGATCAAAATGTCAGTCAAAACCTCTTTTTTTCATCATATTTCACATGTTCGAACACGGCCATTCGAACAGGTTCGAATGACATCGTTCGTGTATGTTAAAACTTGACTTCACACCCTCTTGTGCGTAATTTCACCTGTTCGTATGGGGTCATGCGAACAGGTTTGTATGATGTTCGAACGTGTTCGAACGCGCCGCTCGAATACGATAAAAAACACGCCTCACAAATGTTTCACACGAAGTTATTTTTAGAATAAAATTTGTTAAGGGGTGTGAAAGAGTAGGAGGGGGTGTGAGAAAAGCAAACGCCAAAGGTTATGGCCAAATGGTGCTAGGAACCAACACAATGGGGCCTTGGGGCCTTGTTCTTTCTTTGCTACTTGCATTTTGTTGTCATTTACTTCCACTGTCATGTGCTACTAGCAGAACAAATGAAAGGGTCCATTTATGAAAGCACTTTTGTTTTTATCTTTTAATAAATAGAATGTGATCTTTTGCTTGAAGTATAATCAATACTGTCCCGCCAACATTTATTATTTCCTTGTTTAGGAGTTAGGAACAAAATTAATATACTACCGCTCCCCTGTAATACTCCCTCCGGTTCACTTTATAAATAAAAAAACACTTTTTAGATTCATTCAATAAATGATGTATCTAATCTTTAATATTGACTAGATACATCATTTATGAATGAATTTAAAAAGTTTTTTTGCTTATAAAGTGGACCTGAGGGAGTACTATGTATGACCAAATTAGGTCACGAAGAAGCATGTGATCTTCTATAGGTGCACCAAATACTTATCCATTCCTCTAATTGGCTAAATGACAGATCACTGATTGGTTTTGTCTAACTCACCTGTTTCAAAACTTTATCATGCTAATTAGTGTTAGGGTCTAAAGTTCTCATATATATACTAATTATTTTGTACCATGTTGTCTTTTCTGGGTCGGTTTGAGACCGCAGTTGGTAGTGTTCATAGCCGGGTCGAATCACCGTGTGTTTGAACGACAGAGAGGGAGGTTCTTGCAAAGACACTCGCGACGCTCAAGTCAATAGAGAATCGTGGAGTTGCCGGGTGAAGGAATGTGTACATTATTTGGTTATGAGAGCCACTATTTATAAAGTTTATGTGTTAGTTTTGAGCTGTTGTATCATTCGGGAGGATCTGAGCCGTCAGGGCTTAATGGGTTGGGCCTTGGATGTGTATCCAAGGAGATGGGCTGATCTAGACCCAAATTGCGCATAGACCTAATGACCCAAACTGGAGTGCTGAATCGTGGGCCTGGGTCCTTGATAATTGGGTCGACCCGAGTCCAATTTTCTTAGTGGGCCTCGTGGCCTAGTCCAAAACACTAATTAAGAACATAAGAAATATAAACTTTTCATTAAAAGTGGAACAAAATAATTCTTTAAAAACGACATGTATTGTGAAATGGAGAGTATTTTATACATTAATAGATGCTTAATTAATTTATGATAATTGCGTTGATATAAGTAACCGAAGCAATAGCTGCAAAAAAGAGAAATTGAAGCAAGAAATTTGATATAACCAAGAGCTGTAAAATAAAGAAACAGGGTTTGCAGTTAAGTAGGGTGTAAACTGAAAACATTAAAACAAATGTTTAGCTAAAAGCGCAATTTCAAATCACCATAAGTAGCAGATTATTTATTTGAAGAGCTAGGATGATTCCTAAGATCAGAATTTGCTGATAAATTGATAAATGTGATTGCTGATTTCCTCAGCAGCTTCTTGATTGTTGAAGTGAGCCACCCCTTCTTGTATAACAACTTCCTCCAAATTTGGTACATCTTTCTTAAAAGCACCGCTATCAATATAGTTCTTCATTCCAAGGGAAGTGTACACCACATCCAAATCACCTGTGATAAACTTCACAGGTATCTTCACTTTTGCTCCTGTCCATGGTGCCATCAGCTCCCAATTTCTGTATAATAAATAATACACTGACGCATTAGAATATGCTATATATTAATAAATAAGATCAGAGAATTCTATGATACTTTAGATCGTGTAAAACAACCTTAAAAGACAAATAAAAGGAACGACGAGGCTTACGTGTTGAGATTTCTATAGTAGTTAAGGCCACCAGTGAAGCCTGTCTTTTCAAATTTAGAAGCATAGTAATTGATGTCTTGTTGTGTGAGCCAAGAAGGGAGGGGCCTCTCCGTTGCAGTAGTAGTAGTAGTAGCAGAGAAAGTCCCAACCCTTCTTTGGGAAGGATTGGCGGTCCGGGTCTGCGACTTGTGAGCATGTTCTTGATCACTACTTCAGTGCCAGTTTTCGCAAATCCAGCTTCCGCTTTTCCTGGTTCCTGTCACATGGATTAGGCACCAAACCACACATTACCATCAGATTTATAATCAACGTATTGAGATGACTAGTGGTTAGTAATTAGTATATTAACTGTTAGAAGACATAAGGAAGTGAGGTTCAAACCCCGTAAACCTACTTTTCATCAAAAATAGTCTCTGAGAGCTACCTTCTTGTTGAAAATTTCATAAGAGTTAACAGGAATCATAACTCTTGATTAATAATAACAAGTCTTACTTTGATAAATAGGAATTATCCAATAGTACTATTTACTAACAACACTAGGCAACTCTCATCAAAGAATATACATCATTATTATTTGGTATTTAAAGCCCCTTATGAGTAATCACTTATTTAGAAGCCTAAGTATCATCAAATGAATCATAATATTAGCTTAATGTATGATATCATAGATTGTTAAATAAATATAGCTTTGTTCAAAAATCAATGGCCTTATGTTTCTATCTGACGGCCCCAATAGCAAATAAGTTATACTCTATTGAATTGGTAGCTTTCTTCAAAAGTCAATGGCCTAATGTTTTCTATCTGAGGGGGCCTACTATTGAATTGGTGTTGGTTCTCCTCTTAGACACATAATTAATGCAATGATATACTATATGTACTTAGTATCCACGAGTCTTATTATTGGTGACTAATATATATCGTGGAACTTGATTGACTATGTGTACCCGACTTTAGCAGTTATGTGGTTCTCCCCTCCCAACAGAACTTTTGTCACACCAAAGAGAGGTGGGATTCGAGTCTAATTACTGTTTGGACCAATCTAATTGTGATAACTTCCCTAATAACAAAATGGAAATTTGTACTACGTCGTTCATAATAATTGTTATTAATAAACATTAACAAGTGCTTCAAAAAAACATTAACAAAAATCACCAAAAAAAAAACTGCAAATAGTAAATTAAAATCCAACCTCGCTTGTACAGTCATTTCTCAAAATCCTACGGATCAGGCAAAGGCGCATGTTGTCGTGACACCATTTTTGGAACAACAATGTTATATAGACATATATTTTTAGACAAAATCGACAAAAACCAACTTACAACACCAATTAATTATGTTTTTTAGACTATTAGTCAAGTGATCAATTAACCAAGTTTTTTAACAACAACTCGAAAACTGTAAAAAAGCAGGTTGACTAATAAGTCTAAAAAACTTGGTTAAATGGTTTATGTCGATTTTTGTATAAAAACCTATGTCTAAATAACATTTTTGTTTTTGGAAAATAAAAAAAGACAGAAACCAGATTTTGAATCTAGAAATCAGATTGAGGAAATAAGATTGTACTACTAGTACTTGATTGCAATAATTAATGATCTAATCCAATCCAATCCAATACATAGTACACTGTAAATACTCCATTCCTTTCTAATTGATGATTAAGCTCTAATTAGGGTAAATCACAAAAGAGTAAATACCTAAATTGCATGTTAATCAGATTAGATTTCCAGAAGAAGGAGGAAAAGAATTTGGAACCTGGAATCTGACGATATAGTAATCATCACCATACAAAGCTTGCATGCCATCAACAGGTTTAACTTTCGGATTTCTAGGCATGAAAGGAACACTAAGACAAACATAAGCTTTAATTCTTTCAGGACGAAACAAACAAAGATTCCAACCAATAATAGCTCCCCAATCATGAGCCACAAGAAAAACTTGATCCACGCCAAGCGAGTCGATAAGAGCAACGATATCACCAACGATATGGAAGCATGTGTAGTTTGTTAGTTCAGTTGGGGAATCAGTTTCGCCGAAGCCGCGAAGATCAGGAGCCACGGCTCGGTAGCCGAGTGAGCTGAGAGCGAGGATTTGATGGCGCCACGAGTACCAGAGTTCGGGGAAGCCGTGTAGGAATAAAACTACTGGGCCTTCTCCTTTCTCTGCTACATGCATTTTGATTCCGTTTACTTCAACGGTTCTGTGTTGGATTCCTTCCATTTCTTTTCTTTGTTGGAATGCTCTGTGTGTTGTGCTGTGTATATATATATATATATATATATATATAGAGATATATATATATATATATATATATATATATATATGTAGGAAAGAGAGATATTTTTATTTTTTTAACTAACTTGGTCAATGGTCACTCTTTGGAAATAGTGCTAAGAGTAAATGCACATCCAATGAAATAATCTTTTCCCACATGATAATATTATATTTATGTAATCAATTTTCTTTATTACTGTACATACTTACTCTCTCCGTCCAATATTATAAAAAGTTTTATTGGCACATGAATTAAGGAATGCAATTATAATTAGTCAAGAATTTATAAAAAGTATTTTCATTCTTTTTAATATATCCTTCGTTCATTGAATTAAAAATGAATTAAAAAATATGGATTCAAATTTGAGAGTATAATAGAAAAAACATAATTAAAGTTTTATTAGTATTCTAAAAAGTCATGTAATATATATGAGATAAATTTTTTTGGCAAAAGAGTCATATAATATGAAACAGAGTAGTTAATTTTAAAATGGGCTAAAAAATTGAAGGTAGTGAATGAGCAGTATTAACGAGATTTAAAATTTAATTTTATTTTGAAGGAAGAATGGATTTAATTTTGACATTGGAATTTGAGGTTCTTGCTGACTAAATTAGGAATGACTCATACTTCCTACAATCTTCCCCTTATTTACTGGACACTCTCAACAATCAAATATTCCAAAAATACTCTCACATAAAACACCCTCCACCGCCCCACGCTGCATTTTGGCTTGGTTTGGAAGTATAGTTCTGTGCGTGTTAAAAATCTTGTAAATGAGGGTGTCAGTTTAATTCAGAACTATACTTCTGAACCTTCGTAATCCCAAAAAAAGGGGATGTGCACGTTTCGTCAATGGCTTTTTGGAAACCCGGGCCGACCCGGGCGGACCGTGACCCGGTCCCATCCTCGGTTTGGGTTGCTTATTAGATCGCACATGTATCAGACCCAGAATGACCCGGCCGATTTACATGTTGGCCCGGTAGATGAACCGACCCGTAACGGGTTGTGCACCAAACTAGCAACTCATGAAAATATCATATATATTTAAAAAGAAAGTCTGTGGGAATCAAACACACGACATATACCATGCACAACCAATAGATTTACCACTAAGCCACTGCCAAATTGTTGAAATCCAATGCAATTGTAATGTATATAGCACTAAGTCAGGGGTGTTAATTTTTTTAAATACACAATTTGCTAAAAATATAATTAAAAACAACTATAATATATTTAAATAAATAAAATATACATTTCATAATTGTCCGCTACGTGATTTCATATTCTGAAATCGTTGAATAATAAGCTCAGAGTTAATTTTATTGAATACATCACTCTCAATGTATGTCACCAAACAGTCGTTCATCCATGTATCCCACAACCGGACACACAACTTATTCTTCACAATATTCGTAGCAGAGAAAGCTATTTCTATCGTTAGTGTTGCAACAGGCAAAACTAGTGTCAGCTTTAAAAGAAGGTTTTATCAAGTTCAACTTGTGTTGCACTAGACCAACACAAATTAAATAGCACAAATTAGTTCCTAAATACAAATTAAATAGCACTAAAAAAATCAATATTGGTGCTTCCCTTCCAACTGAGTTTTTGCCACACCCAAAATTCGAACCTGAGACATTGCGATGGGATCCAAGTTACCACTCAGATCAGTTGTTGTTGATAAAAATTTCAAATTAAATAGCACTAACACAAAATACAAACTAAATAGTACTAACAGATTCAAAATTAGGATAATAAGAACAAGAACGGATCCAAGGAGATTGAGATCGACAGAAACTTTTTTAAAATAAATACAAGAGTGTGAGTGGTTGTGTGAGTGTGGTGCATTAGAATGGTGCAAAATTAAGAACTTTGGTGCAAAACTAAGAACTTGGGTGCAAACCATATTTTTCAGAAGATGCAAAAACATTTTTTCCTAAGGTATCAGTGTTAATTTTATTATTTGAGGGGGTTCACTTGAACCCCCTGAAATATATGTAGATCCGCCCTTGTATAGCATTTATTCTTTGGTTAAAAAGCATTTATTTAATGAGTTAATGATATTGTAGCATAAATGTTTACACAAAAATCTAAAAAATTATATTTTTAAACAAAATTGTTTTCTAAAATTATAAAAAATATATTTGTAATTCTTAATATGTGTAATTAAAATGTCTAATTGTGTATCTTAGACTATGAAATAAATTAAAAAAAAAAAGACTACGAAATCAATAATAAGATTAAAAACATTTCTTTAGGCATTTTTAAGGTATGAAAAAAAATCATAGTTCTGTGATGTGCGAATTTCTACACATTATGCCTATTTTAATCAATTTTTAGTAGTGTTACGGGTCATGCGGGCTAACAAGTGACCCCTCGGTCCGTCCATTGATCCAGTGACCCGGTGACTTGACCGAGTCAATCACCGGTCGGTTTTAATAACATTGCTTTTTGGTATTTTCACAAGGTGTGGAAGTGTCCAGTGAGTAGTTGGGGGTTGTCGGAAGTATGAAATTTAAGAAAGCAACACCAAACCTAGACTTTTTAGCATATGTAAGGTCACATAATTTACAAGTTGGGTCCGGTTCAGTAAGTTGGGTTGGGTTGTGAGTTGGGTTGCGTTGAAGTGTATATATTTCACAATTCTTGTTCGAGTTCTCTACCAAAAAACAAGGAATTTTCCGCGGGTAGAAACTGTTGAAATGCCAAAAAAACGTCGGTAAAAACACCGTAGGAAATAGCCATTGGCAGCTCGGCCACTGAACGGGCAGTTTTATTTTTTATATTTGTAAATGTTGGCCGTAGATAAATGGTGACCATCTTTTTCCGGGAATGTGTTGTGGTTCAAAGTTGTTTGTCGTGGCGCAATGTGATGCTGCTTCCTCTTGCTCACCTTTTCTTTTTCTTTTCCATCTGCCCTTTGCTTTTTTCACTTCTTTATTTTCTTTTTTAAAAACACTGTAGGAAATAGCCATTAGTAGTGTTAGGCTGGTGCCTTTTGGACCACTGCAACTAGGTAGGCGACTAATCGACGACAGCTGGTCGAATGGTCGTATCATATTGTTGTTGGTATACGGTGGCAGAGACATATAAGCGGTATACTGTTGTTGGTAAATTGTGCCAAAGGCGACTAAGTTCATGTCTAAAAAGCACCATAATGCTCCTGGGAAAGATAAGTCTCTTCAAAATTAGGGCAGAAAGAGCAAGTTATATTACTAGAAGAAGAATGTGATGGATCCAGATAAGAGGTTCCACTCTTGTAGAAATACGAAATGTTTTAAGTCGCTGGAAATATTTTTTTTTTTTTACGCATTATTGGTGGCTTGGCCGTCAGAAAGCGTCGCCGATCGCATTTACTGACGGATTTGTCTACAGGACTTGTAACAAAAATGTTGTTAGGGAGTTTTTGGTGGTCAAAACTGTCAAAAAAATTGACAGTCAGAAGGCCGCCAAAAATTAGCCACCAATCGATACTCTATTTAATAATTTTATCAATTGGACAAAAAAAGCCTTCATCAGTTCAACTTGTTGAATGAATATTTCTTAGGCTATTATTTTTCGTACCCCCTAATCATCAATCTCACCCCCATAATATACGTTTTGGACAAAAATGCTCTCAGGAATATATAAAATTTCGGAATTACCTGAGCGAATTGGTAATTCCGGTAGAGTTAAATAGATTTCGGAATTACCAAAATTGAGGTGATTCCGGTTCGGTTCAAAAAATGTGAACCGGAATTACCTCAATTTTTGTAATTCCGAAATCTTTTAACTCTACCGAATTACCTAGTTTTGAAGGTATTTCCAAAAAAAATTAATTAAAAACAGATTAAAATTAATTAAAGACGCGCTTTCGATCACGAAAACGATACAATACATGAAATTGATGAAAAAAATAACATAACGCAACAACAAACGAACTAAAAACACGGTGCAAACTAGTGAGATGGTGGTTGGAGACGTCCGAAGGACCTCAACAACGGTCCTTCCGGTTTCGGCATACAAATTTGAATAGGACTCGCATTTGAAATATGTCAAAAGTGTCCATCATCACTCGAACGTCATCGTTGTTCTTCACATTCATGGTGGACCATCAACACGATTATTATCGCCATAGTCGGAGTAGCGATAAATGATCCGGTGACTTCTCGCCAATCACCCTCCAAACGCACCTTCGTTGTTATTTTTCTTTCGTGAGCTTCAAAGGTGATGTCGCCCTTAAGCTGCATAAAATGAGGTTTGGACTCTCGAAATAGACACCATTTTCTCTGTTTGTGATTGTGCCCTGATGGTGAAGGCGGCGAGTGAGTGCGAATCACGAGTATTTGTGTATTCGCAGTATCCATGAGAGTGTTGTGTGTGTGTGAAATAAGTGAAATGGAAGAGTGTATTTATAGGGAAAAATGAAACCCTTGAATGAATTTCCACCGCTTGATGAAAAGTGGTTTGGCAAAATCTGGACCCTTTAAAGTGTCGGCAAAATCTAGATCGTTAAAAGTTGTCGGCAAGATCTAGGCGCTTAATTAGTAATGAAATAAAAAAATGTTTTATTACTTTAAAAAATGACTTTTTAACTATGTTGTGGTCAATTTTTACCATGCGTAATTTTTTTATTTTTTTTAATAATTACAAACTTGTAGAAAAAGTATAATACTACGATATTGAGGTTAAAAAAACGAGTTACAAAATTATTTACGAAATTTGTAATTGTACACCAAAGTGGCATAAAAAAACATGTTTTATTACTTTAAAAAAATGAGTTTTCCTAATATCTCTAACCCAACGTGTCATTGCATCACGAGTGGGAAATATCTCGATGTAGTAAAGGCACCTGTTAAATCCAGTAATAACCATCTATTTAAAAAAATTAAAATGTTAAAAAAAAAAATCGGAAATACCTTTTTAAAAGGTATTTCCTGGTTCATTTTCTGAACCTAATTACCTCTCGAAAAGGTATTTACAAAAAAATTTAATTTAAAAATACAAAATTTCTAATTACCTTTTCTGAGATAATTCCTGTTCAAAAATCAGTGAACCTGGAAATACCAATTTTCTGCGCTAATTCCGAAAAATCACCTCCAAAATTTCTGAAATACCTCTTTTTTTTTGCTAATTCCGAATTTTTTTTTATGTAGGTCCTATATGCGTTTTTTTAAATGCCAGGGCATTTTAGGCATATTGGTACTTATGGGGGTGGAATAGATGATTAGGGGTACGAAAAAATAATAGCCTATTTATTATTGAGTCGTTCAACTCCATAACTCTCATTTTTTTAAAGTTGATATTTAATTAAAATCATTGCTTTTCCCACACCCTCCTATTTCTAAACACACCCCATAAGGGTGTGAAAAGACCAAAAGACCTACTTTTTTTTAATTTTCACCGCTCAACACGGGGCTTGAATGAGTTCGAACGAGGACGCTCGAGTGTGTTAAATATGGACGAGACACCCGCGGCGTTTTTCACCTGCTCGAATAGTGGTCATACGAATGCGGTTCGATGGTGGTCATGCGAACATGGTCGAATTATGTTGTTCGAACAAGTCTTTGCCGAATTGCTGCAAAGATAGCGGTATTGGGCGCCTCGGATGCCACCGGCGCTTTAATCAACGGTTTACAATCACCAAATGTGTCGATAAATGAGTGGATGTAAATCCTTTGGAAATTGTGCCCGAACGGATAGAATTTAAACGGCTCCGATTTGTGATCTAAAAATGAAATCAACGGCCGACATTTTGTAACACCCTAGTATTTCTAATCAATAGAAATACCAAAACATACAAATTAGCTTACAACAGAGTATAAATTTCCTTGCTTAGATTTACAATCCTTACAAGAATAATGGAAAACCAATAAATAACTTAAACAAATTTAAGTCATAAACTAATACAAAAGTAACAAGGAAAACATAAAGACGTAAGGAAGATTAAATATTCAATCTTCTCATGCGAGCATGCCACCTACTCGTGCCATACAACCTTCTTCTTCCTCGTTAATCAAAAGCAACAACATTTGTAGGGTGAGATAACAAATCTCGGTGAGTCTTACCGTGACCCTCACCTATCACTCGGTCCATTTATAAAACACTTATCCTTTCAAATAGATTATTTATGATGCACCCAATCCTCGCCGAATTGGTCAATAGCGTTGGAAGTTTCTTCTCAACCTAAGTACGCTGACGCACTCCAATTCCTTGCCGAATTGGTCAATAGCATTGAGAATTTCATTCCAACCTAAGTACACCCCATTTATTAGTAATTCAATATGAATTACAATACACAATCAATCAATGGTAATCCGGTAAATAAATTACATTAGAGTTCATAACCCAATTCTTGATGGCTATGTACAATTTAAATTACTTATCTATAGTTCATAGCCCAATTCTTGATGGCTATGCACTATCCTCTTTATTAATCTAGTACAACACCTTAAACCATTTTTCTTTCTTCTTGTTTGCGGTGAACCCAATCCACTCACAAAGTGAACAACCTCATATGGGCCTAGCTCGAGGGCTCATGACTTCCCTCTCCCTAGTGTACTATCCTCTTGGGTCGTCACCCATAAACGATATATTTCAATATCATACCCGCATTGGGCCGTCTCCTATACACAATATAATTTAGACATCATACACGCATTGGGCCATTTTCTATATTCGATATAATTCATATACCGAAAACATAATTATATCTATGATATGTTATTATACCATACTAGAACAATCAAGAACCTATATCACGGTCCAATCATCACTTTATATTCAAAAGTTTGATTCTCACACGTATACTATGTTTTACGAAATATTCATAACATTAACCTTACCTTATGGTTAGAGTAAACCCCAACTTAGATCGCAGTTAGAGATATCCTTTTGGATAGCTGCGAGTCTTGATCATGTTTCTTTTTCCTTTACGCCATATTGCGAAATGCTATGAAGCCGACCTAGTAGGTTGTAGTTCAATCTCTGTATTGGCTACGGAACCCAATGTTGATCGAGTTAGTTATGATCACGGTTTTTGAACCAAGTCTCAATCAAGATAAGAGCAGTAGGTGACTTGATGGTGACATGTATCAGATTTCAAACTATTCCCGATTATGGCAATATTTTAGAAAGAGTGATTCATGGATCGAAAGACTGCACCTATATTGGATGCTAATGTTAAACTTTCGGATGAGGAATTTGGAAGGGCATATTTTTAATCTATTCCCGAAAGCTCGTTTTCAATCAAGTTATAGAATGGGCATGGAAGACGATAAATGGATGGCACTCATGGACCGTTATTCGATTCTAAGAAATGACAAAGAAATGAGGAAAATGAGATGTCACATGTGAGGAAATATATTCAAGATGATTGATATATATATATATTGAGGAAGCTAGTCTCGGTATGTGAGAAATTTTCGATAGTTCTCCGACTTGTTTTATTTATAACTTCTAATCCGAACTCCGATTCTTATGTTCCGGGATGCGTTAAAAGCTAACGAAAATGTCTACACATCTGAGTAGTTTGTGAATCAGTTGTTCATGTGGTATTCTGAACTGTATCTCGGTAATATCCCAAGTTGTTTGGTACTAAAGCGGTTGTAGAACATAAACCTATTATAGGCCCAGGAAGTTGATAGAGGATTTTAAGTCATTAAGATGAGATTCCTAAACACTGCTTTTAGGATGATACTCATTATAGTTTTCCAATGGTTTTATTCCCTGAAAAGGTTGTTAGCGCCTATAGCTTTTCAACAATCGGTGGAGCTTCCAAAAGCGATCGATTATGAGATATGCCGCCAGTATATCCAAGGGTGTTACATTTTGGTATCAGAGCGGTTCGACCTAGTCGGACGTAGAGACCTTATGGTCAAGAGATTAGATAGAGTCACTTAGGGATCGTGGCGGTGCAATTGTTAGAACCTTCCAAAGATGTTATGTGAAGCTTTGAGCTTGATCAACTCAATTTTTCATGCAAGGTACTTTGGAATGATAACGATTGGTTGCCTTAGCCTAAAAATGTCCAAACCCTACACCATAGGAATTCTCGCCTTCTCGGTTTATCGAGCACGCAATGAAAGCAAAGGGCTACGCTTGGTGTTTTGAAGTAAGCAATGGGCGACTAAATTGGTTCGAGGAAATTGTGGGCGAATGTTCAATCGAAGAACCAAGTGCGATTGTAGAATTGCGATGGGAAGTTATTGTAGGTCATACAAAGAGCTACAATTAAGAAAAGCCTTTAGCGGGAATAATGACAATATCGTAAGATCTCGTTAAGATTAACGGACACCCCTAATCCTAATTATTGATTAGCCGGTCTATCGATTCATGAAATATTGTTTTACAATAACCTTACCTTATGGTTAGAGTAAACCCCAACTTAGATCGCAGCTAGAGATATCCTTTTGGATAGTGCGCGAGTCTTGATCATGTTTCTTTTTCCTTTACGCCATATTGCGAAATGCTATGAAGCCGACCTAGTAGGTTGTAGTTCAATCTCTGTATTGGCTACGGAACCCAATGTTGATCGAGTTAGTTATGATCACGGTTTTTGAACCAAGTCTCAATCAAGATAAGAGCAGTAGGTGACTTGATGGTGACATGTACTGTATTTCAAACTATTCCCAGTTATGGCAATATTTTAGAAAGAGTGATTCATGGACTGAAAGACCTGCACCTATATTGGATGCTAATGTTAAACTTTCAGATGAGGAATTTGGAAGGGCATATTTTTAATCTATTCCTGAAAGCTCGTTTTCAATCAAGTTATAGAATGGGCATGGAAGACGATAGCTGGATGGCACTCATGGACCGTTATTCGATTCTAAGAAATGACAAAGAAGAGGAAAATGAGATGTCACATGTGAGGAAATATATTCAAGATGATTGATATATATATATATTGAGGAAGCTAGTCTCGGTATGTGAGAAATTTTCGATAGTTCTCCGACTTGTTTTATTTATAACTTCTAATCCTAACTCCGATTCTTATGTTCCGGGATGCGTTAAAAGCTAACGAAAATGTCTACACATCCGAGTAGTTTGTGAATCAGTTGTTCAGTGGTATTCTGAGGCGTATCTCGGTAATATCCCAAGTTGTTTGGTACTAAAGCGGTTGTAGAACATAAACCTATTATAGGCCCGGGAAGTTGATAGAGGATTTTAAGTCATTAAGATGAGATTCCTAAACACCGCTTTTAGGATGATACTCATTATAGTTTTCCAATGGTTTTATTCCCGGAAAAGGTTGTTAGCAGCTATAGCTTTTCAACAGTCGGTGGAGCTTCCAAAAGCGATCGATTATGAGATATGCCGCCAGTATATCCAAGGGTGTTACACATTTCACCACGCCTATTATAAAAGGGGTTCACATCCTCAGAGCTTCTTCACCAAACCCTAATCGCTTCTTCCCAACCCACCGCTTCTTCACCAAAACCTTCTCTCCTTCTTCCCAACCCAAATTAAATGGAATGGCAATTGTGCTCAACCCAAGACTAAACGACAAATTCCTAACAACCTTCACACCACAATGGGATCACACCACCGACGAACATGGTGCTGTGTTTCGTTGTCCTAACCATGTCTTCTGCAGGATGAGTAAGGACATCACCTTCGCCCAACAGAAGGAAAAGGCTGAGAGGAAGATTCGTCCGCAGGAGCGTGGCGTAAAGACGTGGAGCGTATACGTTTCAAAAAGTTCAATTGTAGAGATGATGGGGTCGCCCAAATTCGATCCATGGAGATCCGAAATGACGACGACGTCCGCGCAATGATGGAACATCTAGCTAACGCCCGATGGGGCGGCGGATCTTAGAGTTGTACGTGGACACAATACGAACTGCGAGAAGAGGTCATGCATCTTCTTCAACCACCACCACCCGCACCACAACAACCCATACTTACGCACTCAGTAAAGTTGAGTATGAGATGACTAACAGTGTAATCGGGCGACCATTCTCGGGTCCGCTGATTCATAGTCGTGAATCAAGAACTAAAACTTTCATGCTTAAGAACAACATCACATTCGCGAATTGAAAGAAAACTGATAAAAATGTGAAACTAGATGGTGTTCAAAGAAGAAATTCAAAAAATCGAATGTGAATCCCCTACGCCGTAACTGGAACCCACGTAATCGTATTCGGAAGTGCCTTAAGCCTCTCAAGAATGACGGCGACGCTCACAAATGTTTGAGAAACATGAAGAATTCCAAGGTTTCATTGAACCTTATCTCGAATTATTCGTTGAAACACAAGAATCTGCTCTAAGAAATCCGCCGTAGAATTAGATTGTATTTTGTTTTCCTGTCGCTTCGCTTTTAAATTTCCTATCCTTGTATTTTTGCAATTTGTGTTTTTAATTTCTCGTTTTATCCAATATTAAATCTGCTCAACTTTTTTATTTTACCGTAATGACAATAAATTTGCGCCAACGTAAAAGGAATTTCAAATTAAAAACCAAATGAAACAAAGTTGTTAAATTATACAAAAAAAGTAAACAAATATCCTCCTAAGACATATCCTACTCGGGTGTCATGCGCCTCCTCCTCCTCTCTCACACACATTCCCAAACCTCCTCCTAAACCCACGGAAGGGGTTGAGCGACTCTTGATGCGCAAACATGGTCCCGACTGCTCGGGACATGATCATCGATGGCCCCATCAATGTCATCAACCAAATCAATCACTCTGGTAGCATCACATCAACCAAATAACATAACATTATTACTTAAATAAATATAATATTAAGAAACATTTTCATGCAATTAACATAAAAGACACGTACCACGCCGACATCGTGCTCATCTGCAAGCTGCGATAATGCTCGGGAAAGAAAGGGATGTGAGACCCTAGAGTACCATGGAAAGTAGCCCGCACCGTGTTTGACGAGTACGGCACACGCAGAGAGGCCCCCGCCACCAAGTGGTCCTCAACCGAGTCCACCTCTCATCACACTCGGTGAGAGTACTGACGGCCCCGGTAGGAGTCCGGGATCCTCCGAATGTCTTTGACTCGCCAAACCGTCCGAGCACTCGATCCGCAAGTGACGCATCATGCAGCCACCACTCCGAATGAACCTCAACTCACGCCGGCTCTCCGAAAGTGGTCTCACCGCCATGGGTGTGTAGGGGTCCTGTGTCACTCTCTCGCGGTGTAGGCGGTCTAGGCATAATCTGATGGTATGTGACTTGATGCCCCCAGGGACATCATCGCACAACCATTTCTTCGTCCGTGGGGTACTCTCATCATACTCTGGGTGCTCCACCCAAGAGGAAAAGTTCGCACTCTGGAAGTGCTCAAAGATCCAAGCCTGTAATCAACATATCATTGGTTGATTATTAATCTGAAAGTAACACTAAAGCAAACTTAAAAGTAAAGAATATGTTTCATACCTGAAGTAAAGGAAGATGACCAGCAATCTTCTTGGTCTTCTTCCTTGTAGCATCCTTCAGCTGATCATAGAGATGGGCGAGGGCCATGGCCCCCCAGCAATAGTCTCCAACTGCCTCCAAATCAACCAGCATACCAAGGTAGCCAAGCTTAACCTTGTTGCCTGACTTGTCGGCAAACAAGGTGCAACCCAAAAGATACAGCATGTAGGCCCTAGCAAAGATGGTCCCACCGCCTCGCCTATGGTCGGGTGGTAGACCTATCCTCACCCATACAAGCCCAACAGATGTTCCCACGGCCCGAAGTCCGGGCACAGATCCTCCGGTGTGGCACCCAAAAACTCAACCAAAGAATGCTCCCCCTCCCATGAAGTCCACCGGCATGTCATAGAACCGCCAAGATGTGGGGATGTCGCAGCACTGGGATACATCATCAAGGGTGATGCTCATCTCACCCACGGAAGGTGGAATGATGATGTATCCGGCCGCCAACGCCTATGAATGCGTTGTGTTCAAAGACCCCTTATGGAGAATGGGAAGCCAAGCCCAACCAAGGGAACCAACCCTCGGTTCGCCAGAGTGTCCCTAATCTGCACATGAAACACCGTCAGTAATGTGTCCATGTGGGATTGGTCAGAATCCGCCGCACTGCATTCGTAAAAGACACAATAAGCCAAAACATTCAACAACTTAATAAACAAATTTACAACAATCAACTATAAAATAATAACTTACCCTACTGTAATAGAAATCGGTCGAATATGTGCCCCGTGATGTGGGCAAGACAGAACCATCTTCCGGTCCACCAGAAATGGGAATGTCGCCTAGGAGCAAAGCAGCCTCCTCGAGGCTCAAAGAACCTCCTCCTCACGAGGCTCCGCAGCCTCCTCCTCATGATGCCTAGAAGATGAAGGCCTGAAGATGAAGGCCTAGCAGCAGCGGATGAAGGCCTAGCAGCACGAAGGCCTAGCGGATGAAGGGGCGCCAACTCATAGGCCTGAAATTGAGCATCACGCTCAATATCCCGCCCAATATCCTCCTCGGAAGTGGGGGAGGAGGAACATCAACCCTACCCCTACCCCGCACGACCCTAGCTCGGGAGGGTTCACCGCTTCTTCCTCCTTTTGCGGTTTGAAACCGTAGGAGGTGGCCGACCGGCTCGCTTCGTAAGGTTCACCGCATGACCACCTCTACTCCTCACCATATCCGAAACAACAATCAACAGAACCGATTCAATCAAATTAACATAACCAAACAGAATCGAGTCCGTTTCATCACAAACGATCGCTCGAAGGTCACGTGCGAACTCGTTCGCACAACCACCTCGAACAAGTCGGGCCGATTTACAAAATACAACGGTTCGAATGAGGTTGCTCGAACGGTGTTCGCACAACCTCATTCGAACACCTTCGCTTTCACGTGTTCGATGGACTCACTCGAACAATTACTGCGCTTCGAAAAAAAAAAACGAGAATGGAGCGTAGGGGAGAGGCATACCTTGAAAAAATGGAACGATTAGAGACTCGTGAGGGGAGTAGAAAATAACCCAAAGAACTCTTGAGAGTGTTGGTGGAGAAGATTGAGTGAGAGATTGGGTGAGATTGAGTGAGTTGAGAGAAGGTGAGTGAGAGAGAAAAAGATGGTTTAGGGTTGAAGGGAGGGAGGGGAATGAGAGACGAGGGAGAGAGAGAGAGGGGGGGGGGGTGTGGTATTTTGTTTTTTTTAAAGGGGGGTAATTTTGGAAATAAAATTATTATGGGGTGTGAATAAGTAGGGGGGGGTGTGGGGAAAGCACTCCCCTTAATATAATACAATTCTATTTCATCAAACAAGTTCGATTCAATGTATGCTGAAATGTCCACTATAAAGTTTATACTTCATCAAACATCTTTGATCCAATGTGTGCATGATTATTAATAGGATTAAATATTCTTTTAGTCTCTATAAAATTTTACTATTTTGTTTATAGTCTCTATAAAAATTTTCATCAATTTGTAGTCCTTACAAAATTCCATAATTTTGTTTTTAGTCCTTAGAAATGTAAACTCATGTATACCTTTAAAATTTTTAAATGATATTTTGCATACACGTTAAGGGTATTAAAAATACCTCTCTCACAAAAAATAAGCTCAAAATTTTCGATCCAAACGCGTACAGTGTACGTTGTATTATAAAATTAATCTAAAAATCCAATTTTGAGCTTATTTTTCGAAATTTTTGTGGGAGAGATGTTTATAACATACTTAACATGTATGAAAAACACCACTTATGATAAACATCTCTCAAAATTTTAATGGGATACATAAGTTAGCATTTTATAGGGACTAAAAATAAAATTATGAAATTTTATAGGGACTAAAAGTTGATGAAATATTTTATAGCAGGAACTAAAAGCAAAATAGTGAAATTTTATAGAGACTTAAAACATATTTAACCCTTATTAATATAATACAACGTACACGGTACGCGTTTGGATCGATAAAATTCAATATCCATAGAGATTATTAGACGGAATAACTCTTGTTATTAAAATGTTCTAAGATATGACGTCTCATTTTTTTAAAAATCTATATTAATTTAAAAAAATGAAAACTTCACTCACTCTCTTTTGTAGTACTTTTCTAATACCAAATATTTATAGATAACGGCATTAGTTAGGTTAAAATAATTAACCAGTGTTATATTCTTAAGTATAAACTTAGCTTTAGTCAAAAAAAAGTATAAACTTTGCTTGATTTTAGAATATCTCAAATAAAATATATAAATATTTTTTAACAAAATATAAATATATAAATATTGAAGTGATAATAGTCATTTATTCTATCCAAGATCAGTTGCATGTAATGATTCAATTATCTCTTTCAGTTTAATCAGAGGTCTTAGATTCGAATCTAGATTTGGGTTAAAAAAAGTTATTCAAACCGTTTAAATATTTGCAATACGTAATTTATTATGTTATCAAATATGTTGCTATTGCCAACATATTAAATTACCTTTTCACTTTTTATTTTTATAAATAAATTTTTAACACAATAATTATTTTAAATCATTTACTAAATTAAAATTTGACTAATTAATTTGTTTTCAAAAAATATATTTAGTTTACTATATTATTTTTACACTTTATTAAAAACTAAATTTGATTTTACTCATTGAATATATTAGGAAAACTAAATAACATAAATAACTTGGTTATTGAATTGATATAATAGAAATTTATATGAATTGGTTATTGGGGGTTAGAAAGCTTGAAGACTCAAAGGGCACTAATTGAAATAGGTGATAGGTACACAGTGCACACTACCTACCAGTACCATGCACAACGAAATTTAAACATCATTATGAAGTATGAATTAAATTCTTACTAACAAAATCAACCTTCTTGTGAAAAATAAATAACTTAGGACTAAGTAGCCTTTTTGGTAAAAAGTAGCGGATGAGCTAGCTGATAACAGTTGTGTTTGGTAAAACTAGTGGTTGAACTAGCTGATAAATGTAAAATGACATAAAAAGATATATTTATTTAATTCATGATTACATTTATTTAATAAGGATAGAGAAGAAATTTAAGAAAAATAACAAGGGTAAAAATGCCAAAAAAAGTTAGACGCTATCCGCTAGCTTTTTTGAAACGCTACTTGAAGTAGCGTTTAAAAACGCTAAACGCTAGTGTTACTAAACACGCCAGATTTTTCACCCGCTTAGTCCATCCGCATCCGCTTGCTTGGATGAGGACGTCTTAAACAGAGCCTAATTAAATAGCTTAAGAATATTAGTTGAGTATGGATAATAAGTTGATAAAAGGAATCAATTATGGCATTATGCTTTCCATGCCTGGACAAAATTTGATCACAACTCACAAGTAAAGTTAAAAAGGTATATATGCCACAAAACAAGAAATCGTTGAGCATTATCTTAAATGCAAATTATTTAACAAACAAAATTGTTCGAAGAAAACTAAAAATTCTAGAACAAAGTGCATAAGAATCGTCATATCTTGTGAATGGTTTTTTTTGTTTTGTTTTCTTTAACCTAATGATAATAACATTATGAGAACCGCTATATGGTACGAGACATTATGATAATAACTTAGTATGATGTTTTGCTCCTGAAAGTATTTCTCCTAGAAAAAACAAGGGTAAAATATGTTTTTAGTCCCTACAAAATTTCGTTTTTTTTAAATTAGTCCCTACATTAACGAAATAGGCGTTTTGTTCCCTACATTTTTTTTTCCGTTTTCATTAAGAGTCCCCGTCGTTAACTCCATTTGAATAGGCAACTGAAAAGTGACGTGGCTTTTACACGTGGGTTTTTTTAATTACATGGCAAACCAAACCAGGTCAATCTTGATTAATTACATGACCTATTATGTCTAAGTTAGGGACTTAATCAATCAAACCAGGTGGGGTACGAGTTAAACGGGTAGGTTTTAGATCCACATCATGTGAGTCATATTGATTAATCCACGTGTAAGTTACTGATATGCCACGTAATTTAAAAAAACTCACGTGTAAAAGCCCACGCCACTTTTTCGTCGCTTAATCGGATGAGTCAACGATGCAGACTCTTAATGAAAATGGGAAAAAAATGTAGGGACCAAAACACCTATTTCGTTAACGTAGGGACTAATTTAAAAAAACAAAATTTTATAGGGACTAAAAACATATTTTACCCAAAAACCAATAACAGAAAAGGGTAAACAATTGAAACTTCTTTCGCAAAACCAGTATTTAATCATGGATGAAAACCACACATTACAATGATTTTTTAATACAAAATTAGAAGCTTCTAACACGTGAAAGTAATCCAATAGGTTTATAAAGACTAACCGAGTTAAAACTCATAATCAACAACACTTTGATTTCTTTCCCAACCAGATTCGTAACAGATTTAAAAAATAAAAAGAAACCTAATATAAACTGAACAAATATAAGTTTATTGGCTTCACCTAAGTTTGGTTCATATTGTTAGCTGTTGAACATTATACAAACTTTTGCAACTAATAAAAATAAACCTATATAAACTGAACATTATACAGATTAATTTACAATGTGAGTATGAAAAAGATGAGGACAGAGGAACATGGTGCCAATGACTCTGCCACTAAGATAACTTATAAATGGTAAATTTGTGACGAGCTAAGCAAATTGAACTGAAAGAAGCATCCACAGTCTCAAGTTCAGTTATTTAGTGGATAGAGCAGAACTGAACACTTAACAGCATAACTAATTCATTAGTGGATCATATTAGAATTTCTTGATGAACTGGTAAATGTGATTACTGATTTCCTCTGGCGCTTCTTGATTGTTGAAGTGAGCCACTCCTTTTTGTACAATTACTTCTTCCAAATTGGGCACGTCTTCCTTGAAACCTCCACCATGGATATACTCCTTCATGTTTAGCGGGGTGTATCCCATGTCCAACTCACCTATAATGAACTTTACCGGCACATTGATTTTCGCTCCACTCCATGGTGCTGTGAGCTCCCAATTTCTGCAATACAATACACGTAATGTAACTTATCTGTCATTAGAATTTAGATTTGTTGAAAACAATAATCAAAGGCTACACAGATAATCAGAAAATTACCGGTTCATGTTTCTGTAGTAGTTCAACCCTCCAGTGAAGCCAGTTTTCTCAAATTTAGCGACATAGTAAGCAAGATCATCTTCCGTGAGCCAAGGCGGTAATTCCTCACGCATATCCGGATTAAATCCAGTTCCATATTCTCCTTTGGGAAAGATTGGAGGACCAGTTTCGCGAGTTGTGAGGATGTTTTTAAGCACATATGTTGTCCCAACTTCAGCCATCTGAACTTCTATTTCGCCAGGCTCCTGTGTATCAGTGTATATTATGGCCTCATTTGGATAAACAGCTTAATTATAGCATAAACACTTGCAATATAAGAGCTTATGCATAAGCTCTTTCTATAATAAAAGATAAAATAATGCTAAACTATTTTTCTATAGGCCATAAGCTCTTTTCATAATCTATCCTGAGGAGCTTATAGAAATTGGCTGAAAACAGCTTATGAGCTGATGAGAATGTCATAACCTGTTACCATAAGCTCTCCAAAGTGTTTGTGCCAATAGATAAGCCGATCCAAACCGTCGCTAATTATATGCTATTGCTCTTATCATAGATAAATAGTTAGCACTTAGTTAAGCTTGTTAAGATTCAGTTAGGCAGGTTAGAATTCTGTTACAAGTTTGTTAGTAACAGATGCTACGCAATTAGACTCAAGCTATTGTAATTCAGTTAAGCTTTTCAATCAATACAAAATTTCATTTCACTAATCTCTAAGTTTCATTAGAGTGACACGAATTAAAACCATAACATATATAGTATGATATATATTAAGTTTTGGGAGGTGTATGAAGTAAAAATAAGTAAGAACCTGAAATCTGCAGACATAGAAATCATCTCCATAGACAGCACGGACGCCATCAACGCCCTTGATGTTAGGGTTTCTACGAAGAAAGGGAACACTGAGAGAGACATAGGCTTTGATTCTTTCAGGGCGAAAGATGCAGAAGTGCCAACCAATTAAGGCTCCCCAATCGTGACCTACAAGGAAGATTTGATCGGCGCCGAGAGAGTCTATTAGTGCTATAAGGTCGCCAACTATGTGAAAGACGGTGTAGCTGTTGATTGAAGATGGAGCGTCGGTGTCGCCGTAGCCTCGGAGATCTGGAGCCACCGCGTGGTAGCCGAGGGAACTGAGAGCGACGATTTGGTGGCGCCATGAGTACCAGAGTTCAGGGAAGCCGTGTAGGAATAGAACTACTGGTCCTTCTCCTTTCTCTGCTATGTGTATTTTGATGCCGTTTACTTCTACTCTTCTGTGCTGTATTCCCTCCATCTCTCTTCTTTCCGCAAATGCTCTAACAAAAATTTATGTTTTGTTTTATTTAACAACACATTCTCTCCTATTTATTTATATACTAAATGAAATAACTTATCTCTAAAGTATGTCAAAAATATAATTTTAATCCTTAAAATTTTGTAAAATCACAACATTAGTTTTTGTGAGGGTCGACATTTTAAAATATAGGGATTAATTTGACAAACTTTACAAATTTTAGGGACTACGATTCATTTTTGCAAACTTCAGAGATCAAATAAGATAGTGTGTCGTTTAGGGACTAAATTGAGGGATGTTAGTCTAGCTGGGATGTCGTTAATAATAATTCACCGCCATTGGGTGGGTCAAATATCCATTGCAATTCATTTTCTCTCGTTCTTCATCCTTCGGCTAGCAGGGATGTCATTCATCTGCTGCTTAGCCTTAGGTTATGGACGACGTCATATTGAAGCGAATTGTGATAATTCTTCAACGGAGAATGAAAATTTCTTTGAATAAGAATGATTGTGTGCCTCAATCTCCTACCAAGGGTGCCTCTCAACAAACGATCATTCACAACCGTGTCTTTTTTTGTCGTGGGGTGATCTGCAATGTATATCTCCATTGTTGAGTGTTACAACAACAATGTGATGCCTTTCATTCACAACGTCAGAATATTTTCAACATTATTGAGTATAATGAAGCTCATACATTTATTCAACAAAATTTACAAATCTTGTCTACATTTTGGAATGCTCAAAATGATGACGATTGCAAGGAGGAGGAATCTTCAACAACCCGTGTTAAGGGTGGTGATCTTGAAGAAGTCATCTCAAAAGCTCAGAGAAAGAAAATGAAGCAACAATCAAATATAAGTGATAGCAAGGGAAACTATCGAACCCGTGTTCAGGCTACTCGGTTAAAACCTGCTCAAACTGCTAGGTTAAAACTATCTAAAAATGCTAAACTGTAAGAGAATAAAATATAATTTATAAATAGTAAACTTTGAGGAGAAAAGCAAATTGAACTGAAAAGAACATCCATTATTATGTGGCACACAGTCAACTTATTTAGCAATTTGTGTGTAATACACAATACACACTCCAACTAGAATCCGGAGATAGACTTAGCAATACGATAATGTCATCAATGATCAAGTCAGAATTTCTTGATGAACTCGTAAATGTAATTACTGATTTCCTCAGGTGTTTCTTGATTGTTAAAATGAGCCACTCCTTTTTGCACTATCACTTCTTCCAAATTCGGCACGTTTTCCTTGAAACCTCCACCATGGATATACTCCTTCATATTTAGTGAGGTGTATACCATATCCAACTCACCTGTAATAAACTTCACTGGCACTGTGATTTTCGCTCCACTCCACGGTGCTAAGAGCTCTAAATTTCTGCAATATAGGTAATGTAACTCATCTCTCATTAGAATTCATATTTATTGAAAACAATCAAAGGCAAACACCTAGATAGAGAATGAGAAAATTACCGGTTCAAGTTTCTGTAGTAGTTCAAGCCTCCGGTGAAACCAGTTTTCTCAAATTTGGAAACAAAATAAGCAAGATCATCTTCTGTAAGCCAAGAGGGTAACTCGTCAAGCATATCCGGATTAAATCCAATTCCATATTCGCCTTTGGGAAAGATTGGAGGACCAGTTTTGCGGGTAGTAAGGAGATTTTTAATCACATATGTTGTCCCAACTTCAGCCATCTGAGCTTCCATTTCGCCAGGCTCCTGTGACACGTATTAATAACATAGGGAAATGCCTAGTTGTACGAAACGAACGGTACACATTGTATAAAAATGTGTTAATCAATCAGCAACCTTGGCGTGTATTGTTAGAAAGCCAGTGTTATATAGTGTAATTCTTACAATTCTTCGAAAACTAGTCGTACTAAGTATCATTGTTCAATAACATAATATACATGGCAGATTAAGAATAAAGAAAATGTAGCCTCATAATTATTCAGATCTTTTTCTCTTGGTTTTAAATAGAACATCACATATATTATTAATACTATATATATATATATATATATATTGCAAAACTTTTTACCTACTTTTTATATCTATTTATTATTTATTTTGATACATGTATATTTGTTATTATATATTACTTTTATATATTATATTTATTTACCATCTAATATTTTGTATCACATTCCATAGATTTTATTCTATATATTCACTAACTAGAATATTATTAAATATGAGTTTTTTTAACAAACGGACATTAATAAAAAAAAAAAAACCGAGAATCCAAAATCATTGCCAATGAAAAGATCAATATTAAATATGAGTAATTTTATCCATTTCAACCTTTTTAATTCTCATCTTATAAATAATTTTATTATTAAAAATGTTTGTCACATATTTTTGTATTCACATTTATCAATATAACTTATCGATCAAGATATTTGTAGTTTAAATATCCTATTCAAAAATGTCAAAATGACAAAGAACATTGATCCTACGGTTGTCAATGTCAATCGAAGTCAAAAAATTTACATATCCTTATGCAAAGGTATATTTGCTATATATTTGTAAGTTACTATTTACTAATACTATTTTAGACAAGTATAATACTTATAAGTAACTCACATTGTAATAACATCTCAATATAAAAATACCCCCAAATTATATACATCAAGCGGTTGTCACTACTAAAGTATTATTTGATTAGTACTTATGTAGTTGTTAAAGTATTTTTATTTATGGGTTGTCACTACTAAAGTATTATTTGATTTCACTGATCTCAAAATTATAATATATATATATATATATATATATATATATAAATCTAAATTTAATTTCCTACTATTATACAAATATTTAAAATAGTTGAAGTAATTATCTTACTTTTAAATAAAATTTCTGACTTTGGTAATTATACTATTATATATATATATATATAACATCGCATATATTAATAATATCTCTATTATATATAACTTGATAATCCATATCACCATCCACTAATACCTACTTTTTATTCCACGTCATCAAGTTAATTTAAATATATACAAAAATGTCATTGCAAGGAATCAAACCCATCCCCTCTCGAATTCGATGCAATTTAACCAAATCACTTACCTAAATCTGTTGTTTCATAAGCATAACACATTATTGTTATTCTTCATTGTTTTTTTAAATAAAAACTTTGTACATTATTTTATATTTTTGAGAATTTGATTTTTTCACGTGTTTAATGATGAGCACCTATTTTATATTTAGGGATTTGATTTAAATTTGATGAGTAATAAGTTTAGTTAAATTATCATCAATTGACAGATTATGTATTACTATTTAGGGTTTTAGATATTAATCTTTATATAATCTTAAAGATTTTTATATAAAGATTGCATCTACGAATAAGACTAGATTTTTCATATTCTAATAATCTCCTGAAGTGTTAGTTTGATTTTTCCCATTTATAGTTTCTTTATAGGAATATACAAAATACCATAAGGGTTCTTTCGCAATATGAAATGTACATTTATTAAATCGAAATTAACATTAAAATAGTCAAATAATATAAAAAAATACTCACTATATATATAAAAATAAATAAATGTATAAACATATATATTATATATCATAATGAATGGATAAAATACGGTGTACAAAAAAAACAACGTGTAATATAACACACGGAAACATACAACTGCATTTTTAAAGGTGCCAAAAAATAATTTAAAATTTTATTATAAAATGAGATGTATACCCGTGTTGCTTATAACAATAAAATCGAATTATCACAAGTTGACACACTTAGCGAAAACAAATTATGAATGATATATTACAAAATAGATGAGACATTTTCATTATCGTATATCATTTTCCTTTCGACATTAGTAATAGTATTGTGGTTTTCTATATACTCATTTAGAATACATTAGATGATAATCATATTTTCATCGGTTTTAATTTTCGTTTTAGTACTTTGTTTGAATACTTTTATATTAATTTTCGTTTATTTAATTATTACAAAACATTATAAGACAGGAAACAAAATCTTTTTTCGGACAAAACCCCACATCCCATTTGAAATTATAATATATAATTATATAATATATATATATATATATATATATATATATATCTAAATTTAATTTCCTACTATTATATAAATATTTAAAATAGTTAAAGTAATTACCTTACGATTAATATCTAAACAAATGAATTTCAACCACACGACTTGACACATTAAATTATACTAATTATATATATATATATATATATATATATATATATATATATATATATAGTCAGATTTGGTGAGGTAGGGAAGAACCTGAAATCTGCAGATATAGTAGTCATCTCCATAAGCAGCACGCATGAGATCAACAGAATTGATTTTGATGTTTGGGTTTCTACGGAAGAATGGGACACTAAGGCAAACATAGGCTTTGATTCTATCAGGTCGAAACTGACAGAAGTACCAACCAATAAAGGCTCCCCAATCATGAGCCACAAGGAAGATTTGCTTCACACCAAGAGAATCAATAAGTGCTACAAGGTCACCCACTATGTGAAAGCAACTGTAACTGCTAATTGAAGATGGAGCATCTGTGTCACCATAGCCTCGAAGATCTGGCGCCACCGCGTGGTAGCCGAGGGAGCTGAGAGCCACGATTTGGTGGCGCCATGAGTACCAGAGTTCTGGGAAGCCATGTAGGAATAGAACTACTGGGCCTTCTCCTTTCTCTGCTATGTGCATTTTGATTCCGTTGACTTCTACTGTTCTGTGTTTTATTCCTTCCATCTCTCTTCTTTTCTGTAGCAAAGCAAATGATAAGAAAATTTGTAATCACGTTTTTATTTTGCAGTGAAAAAAAAAAAGCTAAAAGGTATTTTTTAAGTCATAAAAATGTCGAAAATTCACTTTAGTCTCGCAATTAAATTTTTAAAATAGTCCCCGCAATTAGTAACGTTACTACTTTAGTCTCTCTTTTTACTTTACTCTTAACAAATGAGGACTAAACTAGATTTTCGACATTTCATATGAACTAAAAGACTTTTAAAATAAATTGCGAGGACTAAAATAGTAACAAAGAGGACTAAAGTAGTAACGCTTACTAATTGCGGGACTATTTTAAAAAAATTGGAATTCGCAAACGACTAAACCTGGATTTTATCGACATTCGCGGACTAAAAAGTGATTTTTTAAAAAAACTAAAAGTACCTTTTAGCCAAAAAAAAACGATGGTTTGAAGCCAAGAAGGAACGAAACGTGTAGAGCTTATCAAGGAAAATATATATCAATGCCGTCTGATCTTCTTAATCTTATCCTCTTCACTCATTTTTTTTGGAGTATACGATGATATGATTCTTTGTACAACTATCATCCCAACGAGATCGAAATATCACTTTTCATTTTGGAATATGAATGAAAATTGGTGGCACATATGACATATCCTAGTAAAGGATGAAAACTTTCCAACCATAAGAGATTTTATCATTTACTCTAAGAGATTTTATCATTGACCTTAACCGGTGTGTTTATAAGTTTCTATCTAATAAAAATAAAGATTTTATCATTGGTGGCATTTAATTTTTACAGATAGAGTTATGTGTGTACGTAACATTGCATATACACATGTTAAAAATAAAGATTTATGTAGAATAACACGATAGACTCTTTGACATACCAGGTTAAATATTCAATGATGAATGCAAGTTAAACACGCATGAAGACAATTTCTGAAGAATGAGGCCCGTAGCTCAAACCTAAAACTAATATTCCCCCATTTAGAAGCACATGGTTAGAGGATGCCTTCCTACTAGATGCAATCTTCAGAATCGGCACATACAATGTCCTCTAATGTATCCTCATTGCGAGGAATTTGATAAAGATGAGCTTCATGTGTTTTTTGGTTGTAAGAAGGCAGAGGAGGTTTAGCGCTAGGCTGGTCTTTGGAATGTTCTTAGCAATAACTTGCAGCCTGGTTTGGGTTCCGTGAGGTCAAGCGAAGTCTACAACTATGCAGTTTTTGTGTATTCAAAAACGTCATAACGATCCAGCTTTGGGAGTAAGTGGACCGACCAATTAGTGTCTCAACCAGAATAGTGATGAACGTCTTGGGAGTAAGTACTTTTTCAAAAGTTTGGAAATTTTTATGAAAGAGTTTTATGACTATTGTAGAAGCTATATTTTGCTACCATTTTTATTCTCATTTTCGCTCACTTTTTCGCTGCTATCTCTCTGCTATTGAATTTAGCGTGTAAGAATGTAACTACAATAGGGATTAAAATTCACTGCAATAAAAATAGGCTCTAGTCGCCTAAATTTTCACTATACTTAAGGGTTCTTTAGTCTTTTCATCACTAAAATTATCACTACATAAAAACAATTTAGTTCTAGCAGATGCTTATCAAAAAAAATGTTGACACATAACACAATGATTGGCTGATCTTAAAATATCACGTATAGAATATTGAAAACTGGAGGGTCAAAAGTTCAGCCAAATCCATATACGAGGACTCTACTGATCCAGTAAACATTCATCAAACTCAATCTCAAGTCTTTGAACCTCCCTCCCCAGCTCCCCCAAACGGTAGACTACTTGGTACAGACAATGGAAAAACTAACAAACCACCCAAATAAGTAAACTTGGTTCATTGTTGACTTTGTTGTGCTCCCAAACAAATCTATATCTTTTCAATGCTAATCAAAACTAGCATTTAAAAAGTTCAGCAGTTCATTTCTCTTGCTTTCAGCTGCCTTATCTTCTTTAGTTTTTTCAAGTTTCAGAAGAATCTACAATGAAACAAAAGGAACCAGATTTAAGACAACTATTGCATATAACAGAACCCCATTAAAAAGATACAGTCAAAACAGTCAAATACAACATAGATACCTTCTTGCCAGATACAGCACTGCGGCGAACACCATCATCTTTATCACCTTTATTACTCCCCAAAAACTGATCAAGCACAAGAAACTATCAAATAAAGAACCATTGAAGTTATTACATTTACTTTTTTAAGTGAGATCATGATAAAAACCTTCGAAAGCTGCACAGGGCCACTGTTCCTCTCATCCTGCAGCTTCTATATAAATCTCACATTGCCAGGACAACCCGACCAAAAACAACATCCAAGCAAGCCAATCAAGTGCCCAGACATGTCACAGATCCAGCTCCAATTTCAAAGAGCCAATACATAAAATAGGAAGAAAGTATCATAAGCATCTCTCACTAGAATCTACTAAACTTATATCATTATACGAGTTTCGGAGGGAAATGTCTGTAAGTTTGCAACAAAATTACATAATGTACTCTACTATGCTATATTTTAGTACAGGAACATCGGCTTTAGACCAATAATTTTGAGGTGTAGAAGATGATAGGATGGTACAATTATAGAGGTGTGTCTGAAGCTGACAAATCTTAGTTTTGGATAAATAAATATAGATGCAGTAAAACTTCCAGCAATTAGCAATGAGCATGTTGATTCAGGTTTACAGATTGAATCAAAATACCAAACTATTTCATAAACAAGCCAATGGATGTTCAACAAAACAAGTTATGAAAAAGTGACTTACCTCTTTTAAGTTATGCTTCTGCCGCTTATGGCGATGGCTTTTACTTCGTTCTTTTTCCTTATTCTTGAGGGGAAAAAAACAGGTGAGATAAATGAACAAGTTTATAAACCAGTAAGAATAAGAATTGTAGTACAAGCAAAGCACCTTCTTTGATTTATCGCTCTTTTTGTGTCTCTTTGAACGGTGAGATGTTTCAGGTTCACTATCAGAAGAACTGTCACTTCTGCAGAAATATAACAACTAACAAAAAAGGTGTTACCAAACTATATGCTATATGCTATATCAGATATATTTTCAGCAGTTATAAATTATAATCCATTCCATAGTTTCCAATTTCCATGCACAAAACATAAAAACAGAACAAATATCGGAAAGGTGCAAAGCAAATTCCAATCGTGGAAGAACCAAATGTTGCAACAGGAATATCCATTTCATTCCCCAATTCAAATTCCTTTCGAAACAATTATGTGTACTAAACATAACGTGAGACAGATAAAGTTTTCTGATCAAATATTTTTACGATAGAGAGCGAATCAAATCAATAACATTAATGGATCGTAAATTGGTTTAAATCTATGATTGAAGCAAATCAGGTAATCACGGTGTGGAAAAAAAAGCAAAAGGAAAATGAGTATATTGGTGTTATGTGAGAATTGGATATGGAACCTGGAGTAATCGGAGAGAGAGGATGAAGAATAGGAATCGGAATCGGAAGAGTGGCGGTGATGTCTGCGACGTCGTTTACTGTGGGAGTGAGATTTGGTCTTCTTTCGGATCTTGAGGGATTCCTTATCACGGTCTCGGCGATTGGTGCGGTGTTGACGCCTGCGACGGTGAGAAGAAGAGTCGGTGGATGAAGAGAGAGAGGAAGATGAGGCCGCCATGACAATCCGGCGGGATATTGCGATTTGCTAGCGAGGGTTTGCCTAAGATTGGGGAAATCGACCTTCCCACACCCTATCAAAACAAATACTTAATGCTTTCTTTCCTTTCTCTTTTTGAAAAAATATACTCGAGGTCCTTTAAGTTATTTATTTGTAATAAGTTAGTCTTTTATGTTTTTTTCGTAACAATTTAGTCATTTTAAGTTAGATAACGTGTACACCGTTAATTCTTTTTAATTATTCTGTTACAAAAAAGCACAAGTGGCATAAACGGTGTTGAATGTCCGTTATGGTGCTTATATTTCAGGTACTTATGTCTATGTGACTAATAATTAAAAATCTGAGTCATATTTATTATTTTTTTAATTAAAAAAACATAACCCAAAATTCATCTTATCTTTTTCATTCTCCACTCTCTCAAACATCAACCACAAATCCAGATCTGATTGGGGTTTTTTTAATTCCAGATCCAAATCTCATATTCATCCTTCAAATTGCAGGTATCAGCACTCCTTCAAATTGCAGGTATCTTAACGAAACATTATAGATATCATAGACCCAATATTGTTTCTCTGGTACTTCATTGTTCATATTACTTTTAATTTGGGGATTTTAATTTTAAATCATAAATTCACAATCAATCAATGGGTGGGGATGCTCGTGAGTGATAATATCTCTCTCACACCTTAACAAAAAAATCGATTAAAGAAAAAACACAATATCAGTACACCACAGAATTTGGCTTCATAACCCCAGCACAACACCACCACCCTTCAAGCTAATCCAACGAAACAAAACCTTCTTCTTTATAATTTCATTGAAACTCCAACCTTCTCTACCTCAAACAATGATTTCCAATCCAATTAATTAATGCATGTCGGTGAATCAGTTGAGAATATGTGAGTATATGCTTATCCAGCTGCATTCGTTTTTGAAGAGAAAATGGTGGTTTCCAATTTGAACAAACAGAAATTGGGATAGATTTGGGATGAATTTAAATTATTCTGGGTTTAGTTTTGGTTACTGGTTTTTAAGATGAAGATATTCATCTCAATTTGGGGTTTTTATTTTTATTTTTAATAAGAACCTAATTAAAAATATAATTATTAATTTAAAAATTTACTTGGACTTGACATGTCAGCACCGTTAAGGACAAGTCAGCAACGTTAGTGCCATGTGAACTTTTTTGTAACGGAAAAATTAAAAAGGACTAACGGTGTACACGTTATCGAACTTAAAGGACTAAGTTGTTACGAAAAAAACATAAAGGATCAATTTGTTACAAATAAATAACTTAAAGGACCTCAAGACGTAGTTATAAGGAGTTTTCTAAAAAAATGTTAAAAAAATTATATATTGCAAAGTTAGTGGTTGATACAAGTTGATAATTTACAACCAAACATATAGAATGAAATTTTTATGTTAACAGAGTTGTGTTTATATACGATATATTCGCGAAGATATGTACCAATGCGGGGTGGTGATTTAGAATGTGAGAAACTTAATGCATAAAAACTTTGATATAAGCACTCTTTAACAATAATGAGGGCAAGATAGTTCACAAAAAAATGGATGTGTGTACTATTAGTTAAAAAAATGACTGTGAATTTTTATTGTAAATATTAACTAACCAACTACATGTTATATATAACAACCATTCTCATAAAAATATAGGGTTTTTGTACTTCCACCATTTGACTCCATACCCCCCAATACAGGAAAAGACTAAAATACCCCTAAAGAAATTACAAATTTGAGATATTGACCATTTATCACTTACATATGATTTGACCCGAAAATTTTAGAAATTCATCGATTTTACCTTCCGAAGATAGATACAATTTAAAGAAATTTCACATCGTATTTATGTAGATCGATTTCCTCCCGTAAGCTTCAAAAATAGTAAGTCGTATTTACCTTCATCAATCATAAACTCGATTTTCCTTAAAAAATCGCATCGTATTTACCTTATTCTGAGATAAATAGGATTCTTTTTTTTTTTTTTTTAAAATTTATTTGGTTTTATGTCGGAAAATTGTATATAGTAAATATCCGACTTGAAAAAACATAAATCGTATTTACCTATTACAAACATAAATCCGATTGGTTCAATTTTTTGTCGCGGTATGTCCATTCAAAAATATAGAATGGGGTATATTGGTAAACAGTGGGGGTACAAAAAAATTCAAAATAATATGTGCTTAACAATGAGGGGTACATTTTGGTAATAAAAAAAGAATGTTGGACAAAAAAAAATAACTAGTGGGACCTTAATTTTTGCTAGATTAATAATGGACATAAAGTTTACATTATTTACAACTTATGTCATCTAAATTTCCCCCCCAAATCCCCTCATAAAGTAGTTATTGTATTAATAAAGAGGCGATTAATAAAGAGGGGATAACTAGTAGATTGGTCAAAAAAAAATTAGTAGTACTTCTTCCCTCCAATTTTATATGCAATTTAATGTTTTGACATACCTATTAAAAAAATGATTAATAGTCTAAATTTTATAAAAATGGTAAGGAGTTGACTCATACTCTTCAATGGCGTGGATTCAACTCCGACTGTCAACGTGAGAACCTTTTTAATGAGTGATTTGCAAGTATCTCTGCCAACTTTTGAAGAGTCGTAAGGTCTACTCTAATCTTGGTGAGTCCCTAAAGCCAACTCACCTAAACTTTTTGTAGAACTTTTTTCCTAAGCACTTTGGCTAGATAAATAATTTAGATTTAAATTTTATTGGCAGTTATAATAGAAAATTGAATATACTATTTTAATAGATTATTAGGCCTACATACAATGAAGATTGTAAAACTATTATGTTTGCTATGTCCGTTTTTCGCTTTTGATACTGTGTTACAGTAGATCTTTTAATATAGTTAAAATACTTGTTCCCAACTCTTGACATTACCGGATAATCGGTTGGTACTTTAGTTTGTCTATTCCAAAATAAAACTAAATTATTACATGCAAAGCCAAAAATTATATATATACCAAGTACCTCATTAATGACGTGAAAAGATTACTATTAATTGGAGATAGTTTAGTAAATCTGTTTGTTTTTGTTCTATAAATTCAAGGAAATTAAATATACAAAACTACTCTCCTTAATATGTGCAAAAGTAGTTATTTTTGCTTATAATTAGGTCCGGAGGGAGTAAGTCATGTCTGCAGGTTGAGAAAATTAAATACCAAGGGCAAAGTTGGAATAAGAAAAGTGATACACCAAAAAAGTGAATCCACTTTATATATAGTTATAGATTAATCATATAATTTACATGAAATAATATAAAAAAAATAAACTGCTTCAAAAAAAATATAAAAAAATAAATCTAAGCATCATTTGAAAGTTACTATTGTTCAGTACCTGAGGTTGGTACATGGATCTCAATCTGATTTGTAGAGTCGTCTGGAATCAGGATGATCCGAGCTCGTGATGATTTCTCTGGACTTGAGGTCGTTGGAAGGTGTGTACATGCAGACACTATGATGCCTAAGTCAACAAACATAAGTGGAGTAGAGGTTCAAATGAATGAAGTGTACTTGATTTGCTGGGGGTGATGTCCTATTTATAGACACATAGTCTGGCGCGGAGCCGTTGGATGAGGCAGCATCAATCTCAACCATCGATCTCAATCTTGCCTTCGACGCTGGTGTTTGGGCCGGATCCGACATTGGATTAGGCCTCTCTCTAACACAAAGTGGGGTTGGCTCAGTCCGGAACAACTATAAAGTGTAATACCAAACTTGGAAACTGTAACTTGTTTTAATAAATTTTTAAAACTATATTTCTATTAAATCTGATTAGTTTTTTCTATAGTATCTGGTCATTTTTTTTATAAATAAAGAGGGCATCTGCTCAATTTTATCTGGTGAAAAGATTCATATGTCCATAAATTTAATATTTATAACCATAACCATATGTCATTATATTTTGAGGATCTGCATCCATTTGTTTTCTATTTTTATTTATTTACAATAAAATAAAGTAATTAATATTTTTAATGAAGATAAATTGATTAATTATGTGAACCTATTTTAAAAAATGCCCCTATTTACTTTCCAACTTCAAACTAGTTTTAGCATCTCGCGCGATGCACGGCAAAACACACTGCTTAGCGTCACACTTCTATGTATTTTACTACAAAATTATTTTTTCTATTTACCAAATCAATTATTGATGAATGAACTTCACGTATTTGAACAGTTAGAATTTGTTTTGCACTCTAAAGTATCCCAAAAGACACACTGCTTAGTGTATATCAGGAGGTTCAACAGAATCCCTAGAAAAAATAAAATTAGCACCAATATCTTAAAAAAATGTTTTTGTACCTCCTGAAAAATATTTTTTTGTACGTACCCCTAGCTCAGGTCTTGGGTCCGCCACTGCACATATATATGCAATAATAAAGAGATGCAAGCACGACTGCAATTGTAGACCAACATTGATGATAAATAAGAATTAATTCTGTTTTTTTTTTTTGCAAAAAATTAATCCTCCTTGTTTGTTGAGCGTGAAGTATAATTTGCCATTAACCGTAAAGACCAAATATTGAGTTGATTTTCTTTTGCAATTGGTTTTGCGTCAAAAGATGTTTCCATTTAACAAGATTGTAAATACATGATGACTACGAAATAAGTCAATATTTTATCAAAAACAAAAAATGGAAGGCTCATAAGATAGTACAGAAAAGAATAGGAGCATTAATAATTAGTATTGTTTGCAATAGACACACTCCCTCAAAGAGTTAATTTTTATTTTTAGGTTTTTTAGGAAGAGTGGGAGAACCACTACTAGACATATAAGGAACCCCAGAAACCTTAATCCAATCATCACCATGGAAGAAAGTGAATGGCAAGTATTCAGTTGTTGATGAGATTTTCTTAATCCCTTGCCACTTCACACGCTTTGATACATCAGCACCAGGCCCACGGTTGTTGATCTCAGCATAGAAACAAGTGTCCATTCCTGTGGAACCATTCACCGTTAGCCATGGCATATAACCATCAGGTGTAATCAAATCACCAATGTAAGTATCCATGAAGATTGTTCTAGAGAAATTCTTCCATGGACGAGCCAAGTAAGATTTGCTTTCGAACCTAACTGGATAGTAACTAGGGTCCGCCACAATAGATCCTCCTTGGATAACTAATCCTGATGGTTGGTTTCTCTCTTTCCTTCCTTGTGCCGTCACAATGCATTGTTGGTTTGCCATTGGCTTTCGTACCACAAATGTGCAGTTTTGAAGAACTGCAACCGCATCACCAAAGACGAAGTCAATTGTACCTGTGATGATGCAATCCCGATAATATTGACGCAGGGCGTGGGCATAAAGTGTGTCTTGGTACCCATCCATTCTACATTTGTAGAAGATTGACTTGTCAGCTTGCACCCTCAATGCTACTGCTTGATGCTTTTCTGGACCCGCTGAGTTTTCAAATCCAATACCAATACCAACAAAGTAATCTCCTTGAATAGCTGCATATCACATCACATCACATCACATCACTTGCATGCATAAATTATAAATATATAGTGAATAAAATTTCTAAAGCAAAAATTAATGAGAATTCTATGATTCGTTTGAGTTTTGTTGGATATCGATACTTTGTAAGACGCAATTTAAATTTATCTTAAAACAATTAAATAAAAAAAATGATATGCGATTAAATGTTAGGTAACAATAGATATCAGAGTGTTTATCGAAAAATTAAATAATAATCAAAAGTTAAAGGTAACCACTCTGATACCTTTGAGTTTTTGTTGTGTATGATACCCACCCATAGCATCCAATTGCTAAATAACATATTTTTTTCATATATATTTAATCATTTTAAAATAAATTTAAATTCTCAACTAATTTTACTTATAGGGATCATACCCAAGAAAAACAAAAGACATGAATATAAATACGTACCAACAGTGGCGGTTCTATAGGTATTAAAGCCATCCTTGAAGTTTCTGTTACCTGTGATGCGTGATTTCTTACCACCATCACCAATGAAAACAACGTGAGTCATTTTTTTAGTAACCTCGACATACTCTTTATAAATACCCTCCTTGATGTAGATAATGAATGGCTTAAGGTTTTTCTGTGGGACATGTTTGAGAGCCTCATTGATGGTAGTAAAATTTCCAGTTCCATCCTTAGCAACAACAACATGTGCCATTTGTTTACGTCCAGTCATCTTAAGAAGTTTCCTAGCACCAACATGATGATCATCAACCCATTCAGGAAACTCAAAATCACCTTCGTTATCATGACCAATAACTGGCATGTCAGCAACATCCGTCAAAAGACGTCGACCAGGTGCAGGTGCAGCAGGTGCAGGTTTTTGAGTAATGTTGGTTATAGTTTTAGAAAGTTCGTTAATAATTGAAAGAGCGTTACTACTCATATGCATGGAAGTTTGAAGAACTTCCTTCATTTTCTGACCAGCGTTAGTTGTGGTATTCTCGAAACCATCTAAACATGTGTCTTGATATGTGATTGCACCGCTAAGCCAAACCTTCATACTCGTGAAAATTTTGTCAACGTTGTTGAGATCAAACCTACCAAACCTGTCGATGGATCTATTGAACTCATCGATGGAAAGGTTCATGAGTTGTTTACACGTGTCGAGCGCTCCCTTCGTACGCGTGTCTTTCTCGACATCTTGCATGAGTTGAGTTTTTTTGAGTCCTTCACCGATTTTTGTGATGGTAACATTCAAAGAGAGTTTGATTAATTCTCTTACATCCGTTGTGTTACCAGCTTTTGCTGTTAGACTTTCCTCACATTCCTTTCTGTAATCTGTTGGTTGACAAAGGGTTTTTACTGTTCTAACGGTGGATGTTACACGTGAATTATCTTTTGTTTCTTCTACAGAATTTTTTGTCATGCTCACTGTCACGCCAACCACCATAGCCACTAGCAATATGGTAGAGAGGCCAATTATGGCAATTCTCTTCTTCTTTTTTGAATCCTCCCCAAACATTTTGAATTTTTTAGCAGCACCCAATCAACACCTAATTCATTCATGCAAATAACATTATTAATTACACATATTAGAAAAATAAAACAAAAGCAAATAATAAATTATTTAATTTTTGTTGATACGTACTTAGAGGTGAAAAAAGGGGCCGCTGAGTTATGAAAAGGACTTGCGATCAGGCGATATGTAAGTCCTCCTCCGACAAAGTCCTAGGGAAAGTGGTTCTGTTGCGATTGAAGTATGAAATATATAATGTGTTGTATATATAACGATTTCAAAGTTGGTTATGTCAGTTGAATAAATGTGAGGCTTGGAGTAGAGAGCTAGCTAAGAGGTGGTTGTCTTTTTTACTATAAATAAGACGCGGAATACCCACGTACGCTATATATGGCATAGCATTTTCGTTGTTACTATTGATTTTTGGGGATTTAATTAGCTTATACACGGAATTGGAAGACCTTAATTGACGGGATGAATCATCTCAAGTGAAAAACTTTCTAGTTTTTTAAGTGGTTAAATCTTCACCTTTAAATATTCACTCTCTCATAAATTCAACAGAGGGCTTAGATTCAACACGAGAAAAATGTCATTGGAAAATATTTCCTCGCTTATTTGACAGTTGCTAAGCAAGTCAAATCCCAAATGCTCCCCCTCGGTACCCTTCATTGACTAGTGTTTTTTTTTTTTAAATCATGTGCAACTTAAGGTGAACATGGATTCAGCTTCTTCTACATTTACATTTTACAGGCCTAAGGTAATAAAGAGCTGAAAAAGTATAACACAACTTTGATACCCCAACACACATATTCTACTATAAAAACAAAAATTATTCTAAGAAATCTAATAAAATACTAATATTTGTCATCCATAAAAAGCTATAAAAATCAAAGGTATGTATTTTTTGTCTGATTTTAATCAAATATTAAGCGCTAAATTTCATTTAGTATACAATCATTTATAGTAAAACTCACCTTGGCGACATACCTATATTCATATAAAAGGTATTTCTAGAAAGAAACAAAACATATAAATTAACTAAAATCAGTTTATTTCAATGTATTTTCTGTCTTTATGAATTGTGATATTGTTTTTTGTAATCAGAACCAACAGAAGTTGAGACAAACATATTGAAACATATCTTTTAAGGCTTAGCACAACTCGTTGTTAGGCGGGATAATTTCTGTGACTATTCAGGTTTAAATTTGAGATCTCCATTTTGTGTGTGAGTTTACGGATAATACTTGTCACTCTATTTGCGTACAAAAAAAATCCTGAATATATAATATGTGAATGAAAGAAGTAAATTGTACATAATCCAAACACCGTCTTTGCACCCCCCAAAATTACAAAGGGTCTTTGTTTTCGTACCCCCCTCATTATCACCCACACCCCCATAATACCAAAAATGCCAATAATACCCCTGCGTTTTTTAAAAAAAAAAAAAAAAATTAAATTTTCGGAATTACCTCAAAAAAGGTAATTCGGTTCAAAATAAAAAATTTCGAATTACTCTCTAAAAGGTAATTCCGAAATTTGTAATTTTTTTTTTAAAAAAAAGTTTGTATTTTGGTCTTAAGATTTAAACGCGTTTTATTGGAAATATGATACGAACGATTTACGATTTAATAACAATACGTCAAAATATATAAAATGACCAACATAAAATAGGAGTACAAATACAACTATGGGTCCAAAATGTCTAAAAATGACCAAAATAAGCACGTGAAGTAGGTGAATGGGCGACATCTAGGCATCCTCGGCCAATCCAGACGCCAAGCGCGATGCGTATATATACGATTTGTTTTAATCTTTATTACTAAAAGGCTACTAAAAATAGTCAAACTACTCTAAAAAAATATAAAAACACCACTAAAAATCTAACAAAACCAAAATAAGGCTATACAAATTTTTAAGATTTTTTGGAGACTATGAAAAATTAAAAAAATCGTAAAAATAGTAAACGATGGAATTTGGGATTTTGAGGTTTGTTGTCCCGTAAGAAGTCCCTTCTACGAGTCTTGATTCTTGATTTATTTCGCTTCTAATGGTGTGGTTTCATTACGATCCGAGTATGTTGTCCGAAACCGATTTTTAGCCTAAATTATTCGTTCGAAAAAAAATTAAATTTTCGATTACCTCGAAATAGGTAATTCCGGTTCACAATTTAGAACCTAATTACCTCATTTAGGTAATTCAAAATCTTTCTAATTACAGGGTAAATCCAAAATTCCATTATTTTTGAGGTAATTCAAAAATTTTAGAGGTAATTCCAAAAATTTGTAATTTTTTTTTTTTTTTAACAAAACCATGTAATTTTTGTAAATTTTCAGGGTATTTTTGTCCATTTGGGACATTATGGGGGTGTGGGAGGGAATGAGGGGGGTACCGAAATTAAGACCCAATTACAAATTACACCGAACACAATTTAATTCCTAAACATCACTAAAAGTTAATCTATTAATTTAATTCCCCCTCCATTAATCAAAGAAGGCTGAATACAATTATTCATCTAAAAACTAAAAGTGGAGGATGGTAAATTTATTACAAATAGTAATAGTTATACTGCCTCCGTAACACATTCCAAGTAAAAATGAATCAACGAAAGTGTATATCGTTAACTCACTTTTGCTTAATGTGTTACGGAGTACTATGACAAATAGCAAATATAACTAAAACTCAATTGGTCAATCCTGCTGTGAACTTGACCCCTGTTCTAGGCAACCAAGACCCACCATTAAGAAACCTTTGAACAGTGAAGAAACCAGCAGTAGCAGCATCTTTAATAACATGATAACCAGGCCATTTAACCCTACCAGCAAGTGATGAACCAGGTCCATAATTTCTATATTCACCATACCATAATGTATCCAAAGCAAAGTTTCCAAGCCATTCAAGCCACCCTCTAGGTTGAACCATTCCACTCATATATGTATTAATATAAACTGTTCTAGAATACTGTTTCCATGGTCTACCTAAATAAGTAGGTTGAGTAGCCAAAATAAAACTATCTTGAATTGTAAAACCAGTGCTCTGATGTGGACTTTTTCTTCCTTGAGCTGTGATTGTAACTTTTTGTAATGGAAGTGGTTTTCTGGTGTATATTTTGCAGTTTTGAAGAACGGCTGCACCGTTGCCGAAAATGAAGTCTATTGTTCCGTAAATTTCGCATTCACGGTAGAATTGTCTCAGTGAATGTGCATAGAGAGTGTCTTGGTGTCCTTCAATACTGCATCTAAAGAATGCAGATTGATCTGAATCTACACGTAGTGCTACTGCTTGATGATTTACTGGTCCTGCTGTGTTCCTGAATGTCATGTCCCTCGCAATGAAACCCTTCCCAGATACAGCTGCACATAATCAAATATTGTAAATTATTAAGACAGTTCAGTTCAGTTCGGCGAACTACTAACACAGTTCAGTTCGTCTGAACTGTTTAAATAGTTCAGTCCAGTTCTGCGAAATACTAATATTTGTAATCAAAACAAACTTTAATGCTTACCAACAGTGGCAGTCCTAAAAGTGGTCCATCCTTGCATGAAATTGCGGTTACTTGTGACAATAGTTCGGCCAATACCATCACCAACAAGCATAATATTGGTCATTTTCTTCTTCATATCTACATTCTCCCTATAAAGTCCCTGCTTCACATAAATAATATACCTCCTATTGCTATGACTAGGAGCTGCATTAACAGCTTCATTGATACTGCGATAGCGACCGCTCCCATCCAACGCCACAACCGCATCCGCACGTGTACCGTGTGGCTTCGATTTAAGTAGCTCTTGATCACCTTCAGTCATCCATTCAGGAAACTCATCAAAACTTTCAACTGTAGTAGTATTCCTTGGAGGCCTGAAAGGTAACCTATGCAATTGAGTGTATAAAGACAGAACATTGCTGATAAGCTGTGTGACTTGCATCAAACTACCACTAACAAAACTCTCAAGACGTCTATCAGTTCCTTCAAAACCTTCAAGACAAGTATCTTGGTTGCTAAGTGCTGCACTTAACCAAGCTTCAAGGTTTCCTTCATATTGCAAGTTTTTATCACCTGCTCGAATTCTTCTCATCTCGCCTAACGACCAAGCCAGCTCAGACACTGAAAAATCAATGAGCTCTTTACAATCTTCTATGGCGAGTTGTTCGCGGTAACTAACAGAGAATGTACTGAATTTTGTTATGTTGTTTATAGCTCCTATGGCTTCATTGATTGTGGTTTTTAGTGCTGCACTTATAACTGAAGTTGGGTTAGGAGGACCAATTTTTGTGAGCTCATTGTGAATGTTTGTTAGGCATGAATTTTGGTTTTCAATATCCATGCAAGCTTGTGCAATCAAAGCTTGCATGTCTTGTGTTTGGATTTCTGAGGGAAATTCGTATGAGAAAACCACAAGTGAAGGTAAAAGGGTGAGAATGAAAAGGAAATTAACAAGCAGGGCCATCTTTTGATTGTGCATGAAAAATTGTTTATGGTCTTTTGTAGCACCTTTTAATTATTATTTATACACGAAGGTAAGATATATTTTTTTTTTACTTTGAAACTATAGGGCTTTTCTTCTGAGGTTAAATATTCAGATTCCTTAATTTATGCTTTTTCTAAGGAGAAAGTCTCAAGTTATTCTAATGCTTTCTTTTGTTGGAGGCATGGCATGGTATTCCTTCCCTGATGCCTTGAGCTTGTTGGTATGATCAATGATTCCCACTTTTTCTGCAATGTGATGATTAATCAAATAACAAAACTTTAGAAGGTAAAGTAATAGAATTTGCATACACCTTCCTAGTAGATAAACATCAGGTTCCCAAAAAAAACACACAATTCAAGTAGTGAAAACCAGATGAACAAACACGGAAGATCAAACCGTGAAGGCGGCACTGGATCTGGAATGCGCGGCGGCGGAGGCGGAACTGTGTCTGATCTGAACGTAATGGGATCCTCGGCTACGAAGGTTTCTACAGCAACCTCTACTGCAGCAATTGTGGTTGTCGAATCAATCCAATGACTCAGATATAAGAAAAATAAAATAATAAACACAAGAAAAAATGTTTCAGTCCGAGTAAAAAAACTGTCCGCTCCTAGTTGTGACTTGTGAGAGAGAACGTTGAGGTGCCTGAGAGAGAGAGCAAGGGGAGGCCATCGGTGGCCGATGCACACTGGCGACGTGGTTGCAAAGTTGGGGGTGATTGGATCGCAACTCACCTCAAAGAAAACACAACTCCTGGTTCTGGGTTTCATTATGATTGCAAAGTTGGGATTGTGTAACTTTAGGATTTGATTATGCAAAGGTTTCTCCAATTTGTTGATTATGCTGTTAAATATTGGTTGATTTGATGCTTTTGTTAATTATGCAGTTATCCTTTTAAATAGAAGATGATTATGCAATTATTCGAACACTACACACACCAAGCCTCCATTCAAATTTTGGGAGAGCAAATCAATGGTTTATAAGGTGCTTTGGTACCATACTCAAAAAGATAATTTTGTGCAAATTAAAAGCCACCTAACTTAAATCAGTAATGAAGCAGAGCATCATTTCAAAGAAAAGCAAATATACAATGTGCCTATATAGTACAGATTTTTTCTATCACAAAACCAGAAATTGAGAGTCACAAAACACCATTTTCTCTGAAGCTTCCAATGGGTGCTTTTGTTTATATAGCATATTTTCACCAGAGATTTGGGATGCAAAATATAATACAAACATACCCCATGTCATTTTGGTGACTTGAATGGTGTAGCTAATCCCATCTGAACTTGCCCCCTCGTGCCTGGATCGTCTCGAGTATTCCTGAGGAAAGCGAGAACCTCAGAGAATTCTGCAGTTTAACCTTTTTAATCCGACTACAGCAAGCTCTAAGGGCAAGTTCCAATCCTTGAACAGTGACATTAGTAAGACGCACCAGTTTGGCATCCTGGAGGCGTTTCAGATTGCCCATAAGCATGCACAACACCACTTCTGACACGTTACAGTAGCTCATATTTATCTGCCATCAACATCTAGTTAGAACTAGAACTCCTAATACTGTATTTATGTAATTAAACATCAATACTTAACCTATTTGATAGAAAATTCATATGTGCGGTACGGCATCAATTTATAATCGAAACTTCAATTAATTTAAGCATGTGAAAATATTTTCTAAGTTCAACTTATCAGGTGAGTATGTCAGAAAATCAATTTGAAACTACATAAAAGATTATTCTATGAAGCCAGTAACAAAAAACACTTACTAGAATGCAAGAAATATAGTTGGGGGGTAATATGAGAAACAAACTCGCTTAGACAACAAAAATAATCATTTGTAATTAGCTCCAATTTATAAAGTACAAAATGAAATACAATTAGTATCGACTCAATAGCTGCATAAATATGATTTATTTTATTTTATTTTATTTGTTGACAATTGCTTTTCCTTTCTTTGTTTTGCATAAAATCTTCTACAAAAAAGAAATTATCTTCAAGTTCAACATCCATCTTTACATGCTATTCCAAAACAAAGCCGTATAAAAGCAAGATTAGATGTGCCAGAAACTTCGATCTAGTGAATAAAAAGTAAAAAGAAACTACTGTGCGCATATTCTCTAAGTCAATGGCAGAAGATAGGCTAAATTTGCGACGACAAAGCACAATAACACGCACACAAATCAAATATAAAAGGGAAAAAGTTCCAAAAGCATGCAAAGAGAATCAGGATAATGAACACAGGTGAGGAAGGGAGGGAGAGCAGTAATCCCAAACAAGCACACATACCCAGGTTCTTTGCCTTTGGAGAATCTTAGTTATAAATTTGTCAATCATGTCAAACTATAAAACAATCTGAAGCTTATAAGTAATAAAGCCAAAGGAGTATCAATGATGCTCCTTGAGGCGCATTTTTTAATTTCATAGGTTGAATGTTCGACAGAACAGTACCAATGTAATTGAGTAAATCTGGTACCACTCACCTGCCGTAAGTTTAGTGAATAACAAGCAATGGCCCAGAAACCTGAATCATCAACTTTTTCACAACTCTTCAGATCTAAATCGGCCAATCTCTTGCAACCGATGGCAATCGCTTTTATACCAATGCTCGTGATGTTCGAAAGCCCGCGCAACTCCAGATCAAAGAGTTCACCTAGATGGCTTATATACTCCATCCCCGTGTCTGTAATTCCATTGCAATATGACAGGTTGAGCTTTCTCAACTTCTTGCACCCAGTTGCAAGTGCTGCCATCGCATCATCTCCAACTCGTACACAGCTACAATAAAAGAAGGGAACAAACACAACAGATTCACCGCTTTGTTTACAACTTTGATGAATCAAAAATAGTTAACTACACCGAGTATAGTTCACTTACCGGTAGAGATCAAGTTCAGTCATTTTTGGGCAGTTACAAGCAATGTGTGCCAATCCTATGTCTGATATATTTGTGCATAATCCTAACTTCAAACTTACAAGTTCTGAACATCTTGATAGATATTTGAGTGCTGCATGAAGGTAGATGTCAGAAACAAATTAGTAAGCACCGACACAGTCACGAATACCGGACACGACACTTACACAGACAAGTAGACACCAGTTTTAATTTTTAGATTGGAAGTAATAGTGTTGGTGCTTCAAGGGTCACAACCATCGGTATTATTGAACAGAAATGGCATACAACTTACAGATAGAACTTCAATAATATACCTATATCATTCATGCCAGAGCAATCTGTAAGGTCAAGCTCTGCAAGCAGCGAGCAACTTGATCCAAGATGATAAAGAGAATATTCAGTAACCATATCACAAGACTCTAACTTTAGACAAGTGAGGTTTGGACAAGATTTTGCTATAGTAGAGATGGCTGCATCAGTGATGAAACGACAACAAGTCAAATCAAGTGTCTTCAAATTGCCGCAGCCAGATACTAGTTGCATAATCCCCATGTTGGTCACCCCAATACATTTGCTTAAACCAAGTTCCACTAAAGATTTGCAGTTGGTGCCAATGATTTGGAGGATAAAGTCATGAATTCTAACGCCATCAATTCTAAGAATGCTCAGCTGCTTTAAATTCATCAAGCAGTTAATAAGAGGTGCTGAAAGCTCCTGCAGGAAATGCCTAAGTTGTTAGTGTATATCATACTCATCACAATGAAATAAGCTAGACAATTATATATAGTAATACACACCGAAAACAATTAGATATAAACTCACAGAGAGGCAATGTGCTGCGCCCATATGCTGAAGACCATCATGTCCACTAATCACAGATATTAAGCCAGATGAGCTAACACAGTTACACCTTGATACATCAATTGACTGCAATGCATTACAAGGATGCTTGATCAAAATTAAAAACATCTGTGTTTATGCTCCATAGAACCTCCATGGTCAAGCTTTATTAATTTTTAAACAATTATTGTCACAGTTGAAAACTTTGAACAAAAACATTACCTTAAGTAGTGGACATCCTTTTTCAAGAAAGCGCAACCCAGCATCATCCACTAAATAGCATCCCACCATAATGAAAACCTCAAGCCTTAACAGAGAAGCTATTGATCGTAAAGATTCGCTTGTTACCTAATTACGAAAGATCTCAAAATTCTTTAAAATATATTTCGACGAAAGCATAAACTCAAACGAAATAGGGCCTGCTTATTAGCAAAGCAACGTAATAAAGTAAAACAGAAAAATCATATTGTTATTGAAATATGCTGCTCTTGGAAAAGCAACAAGAACGATATTTCACGATCATTACTTCATACAAGTACAAGTTGTACAACAATATATTGTCCATAGTGAAGGATCGGAGGAGCTTGTTTTTTTCTTCTTTATTGATTCTACATTGCTATCAAATTTTGGCAACCAAAAAAATAAGAACATTTTTTTCTTCTCTATCGATTCTACATTGCTATCAAATTTTGGCAATCAAAAATAAGAACATATTAAAATCCCGGTCTCTTCAAAACAGCCCGTAAAATTTGACCCAAAAAGCACCTAACTCAAAACATCACACCGATCCTCCGATTTTACGGCTCAACACTACAATCCTACTACAAGCCATGAAATCCACGATACATCAGATATGTCGGCTCGTATTTTCCACAAAAACTCATAGAATCATACGAGTTAACGTTCTGACTCGCGATTTTAACAACATTGAGAACATCCCTTTTAACCTTACCTCCGATTCATCTAAGCATGAAATTAAAAGCAAATCTCAATCAGAGGATAGTATTAGTAAGAGCAATGATATTTATTCCGAAGTATATTTTATAAGAAATGCACGAAATCCTAAGTGTCAAAAATTTAGAAAAAGAGAATCTCATTAATCCGCGATTGACGGAAATCAGAATGGTAAAGGATGAATGAAACGCATACTTCACTTTCGTATTCGTACCATCAATCATTTTCCTATTAGTAATTCAAGGCTACAAGAATATCCAGCCAAAACCCCACACGCCAAATATCCAAATTGAAATTGGGAGAAAATATCCCCCCATTAAGAAGTTGACAAGTGCTTCTTTCAAAAGCATTTATGATTTGGATTTTGAAAAGTTATATTCTGTCAACATTGTGAGTTTGTGACCTCAGCATATCTCTCATATAATCTATTATTCACTACTGCTGTCATAATCATATCATCATTTCTAATGATTTAGTAGCAAAACATACTAAATATTGGGGGGATCATAAATTCATAATCATATCATATCATATCATATTTTCTAATGATATAGTAAACAAAAATACTAGTAATTACTAACCTTAAGATACGAAACATCTAGAAATTTCAAATGAAAGCACTTCTTACAAAGAAGATCAATCCCCATATCAGAAATCTCCAAGCACCACTTCAAACTAAGACTCTCCAAACGGCTACATCCAACAGCAATCTTAGCTAAACCAATATCAGTTACCCCTAAACACTTATCCATATTAAGTTCCTTTAACCTAGTGGCGCACGATAGCGCAGCAGCTTCTCTATCACCATAACCCCAACAATGAGAAACATCAACCGCTTCTAATAACGGACAAGCCTTAATCAAAATCTTCAATCCCACATAACCCAACCCGTTCGCTCGACTCAGTACTAATTTCTTCAATCCCCGAGTCCAACTCACCGATCCCTTACTCAGTAAAATCGACACAGTTACATCGTCGATCCGTGGACATAGTGAAAGATCAAGCGTCTCAATGTTGCAGTACTTTTGAAGTAAACTAAATAAGAACTCAAATCGGAGGATCCGAATACTCTTTCGGGTCACATATTCAACCCGATGAAATTCCTTGCAAACGAGTCGCCATGATTTCCGATCTGAGTCGACTCTATCTAGAACTCGGATTAACAAATCTTCTGTCAAAAGACAGAGAACGGATTCAGAGAACATTAGAAAATTTTCGGAAATTTTAAGGTAATGAATAATGATGATGTTTATTTAAAAATTAACGTTGACTTTAAAGAAAGAAGGTTGGTGTGGATTTTTTTTAGGGTTTAGGTAGGAACAAAGAGGAAGAGGAGACGAATGTGAAGAAGTGGATGATGGATGGGTTTAGAGAGAGTGAGAAATAGTAATTTTAATCTACAATGGCAATAAATTTTCACTGGGTTCATTGTTTGTTTATTCAGCTGTGTGTTTGTTTATGTGAAAGATTCTAGGGGGGAGGTGTATGAGGAAAAATAGAAAAGAATTGAAAGAGTGAAAGAAAGAAAGAAAGAAAGAAAGAAATAAGATTCAGACAGAGTGTGAGTCTCTCACTTTCATCGTGTAGTACTGTACGGGTACGGCCATGTCCTCTTTGCTTCTGAGTGCTCATATACAACACTTTTGGGCCTTGGCAGCAACAAACAACAACCACACTTATTAATTACCATAAATGCCCTTCCGTATTTTCTTTCGCAAGGGAAATAGCAAGGAAAGGAAAAATATTAATACGAATCAACATTTTGGAAATTATTAAAATTAAAATGTATAATTGAGATGGGGGAATAATTCCTTCTACTTTATTATTATTATTTCAAAATTGGAAGCAGAAAGGACACTCACTGATGACACGCAATGCAAAATAAAATAAAATTGTTTATCTTGTCTTTTGAAGTTACGCTACTCTTAAATATTTTTTTTTTGAGGCAGCTACTCTTAAATATTAGTAGAATAAAATTGTTGGGTATTTTCTTCTAAAACGCATTTGACTTACTCCTCAAATCCAATGAATCTTTGCTAATATTCCTAGGACACGGTTGGTGTGTTTCCTGAATGAATATATATATATATATATATATATATATATATATATATATATATATATATATATATATATATATATATATATATATAATCATTTTAGAGTTTGTAAAGGAAGTCAATTTTCCTTTTTTTAATTTAATGCGCATATGATTTCCAATAGTAAATGGGCCAAAATAGGAGTAATGATTATGTCATTATTTGTACATTAATATAAAAAAGCTGCCTTCAAGAGGAATCGATTAAAATTGAGTAGGGGACGACATGGACCAAACAAACTATTATAAATACACCATTAAAGGATCCATTTCATTCAATATATATATATATATATATATATATATATATATAAATCATTTTGGTAAAGATCAAAGTAACTATTGATTAGGGGATGTGGGGTTGGATTCGGAAAGTTCACAAAATGTGACCGAATGGATCTATGAGGAAGCTGGAGCAAGTTCAATACAACAAACACGCGAGTTGTGAGTTATAGCCCGGGTCAGAAGGTGGGAATATTATATTAATGGGTGAACACTCAAGTTGGGCCATCAGGTTTGACATTTAAGGCCCAACCTCTTTCCAACAGGTAACAGGTGGTTTGGGTCTTGCCCACTGGAATGAAAATCACTCTTTCACGACAAAAAAATGTGGAGTATTGAGTTCAAGAAGTGAAAATGTTTGATATAGGGTGGAGTTTGCATCTTCTTTTGGTGTCCTTTTCTAGTAGAGTTTTGACTTGTAGTATCCAAAGATGTATGTTGAGTTTTAAGTGTTGGTTAGTTAGTTTCAATAAATTCCTAATTATTGAAAGAAAAAAATATAACTTACAAAACATGTAGAGCAAAATGTTCAACCACAAAAATGATTTGCATTCTAGTCACCTTCATTCTTATTGTTATTTTACCATGACTTTGAACATCCTTCACAAGTTACTTGTTTTTTACAAGAACAATTACTTATTTTTTTACAAGAACAATTACTTGTTTTTTTTAAGAATTGTATAGAAGATGCATATAGATGGAGAATCAACAAAATTTGTAACGAAAGTTGCAACAATTACTTATTTTTTTTACAAGAACAATTACTTTTTTTTTACAAGAAAATATTTTTGATGGTTGTAATTTGTGTAATATTAATGGTCTTTATATTTAGATACATTTAAGGTTATCTTGAAGGTTGTATTTTGATGTAATCCAAATAATTAATCCCAATTATATAATCCAAACAACACAAAATAATAATCATGCATGTTATTACCTATAGTTAAACTTTAAACAAACTTAAACGACTTATTTGAAACAAAATAAAAACTTATAGGACCAACATGAAACTTACAGAATTTTTTACAATGAAACTTAAATCTACAACAATGGTTCAACCCCAAAAACTCAAATGTCTGTCTAGATGAATCTTACCACCAAAAACCTATACCCCTTGAATTTATTTCCATGGTTTGGCCCAGATTTTGTCAGCGTGTGAACAACAACATTTGCCCCAATCAACAATATGGTGGAGGAAGATGACTAGATGAGTTACATTTGCGAGATTGTGAGTTGAAGTTGTGTGCATGAGAATGTGAGGCGTTGTTCCGAAATGACGTCATTGATGTTGCACAATTGAATGCTTTCTTAAGGGTTATAGATTTAGGGTTTTAGATTTGGGGGTAAAGATGAAATATTTAAATTTTAATTCACGTTAGATATTAATTTGGCATGTAAACTAGTTGTTAGATGGGTCACGTGAGCACATAACAAACACGTTACCTGTCGTTAAACGAAATGGATGAAAAGTCTAAAAAGGATTTTTATGTCATCAATTTGTAACATAGGGACCTAGTTGGGGAAAAACTAAAAGGATTCATGTAAAGTTTTAAAATAACCCAAATGACCTTTTAGCCAATTTCTTAATAGTGACTAGGTTATGTGGTTGAACTTATGGCTCATCGATCCAACTGGTGACCCACTAACCCAATACCTTAACTGATCAGTCTTTTGCTCATTCGAGTTTAATAACATTGCATAAAAAAATCAAATAGAACAAATTTTCCAAGGAAAAAAGGACTAATATTATTTTCATAGAATTTATTATATTGTCATTTTCTGATATTTTTTTGAGTGTGAAATATTTGTATATAAAGTCGAATGTTTGATGATTCATGAGCTCGACAATTAATCCATGTTGTCATGAATTATCTAAACAATAAAATAAAAATTTTATTCCATACCATTCCGCTCCCTTTAAACTATGCAAACATATTTCGGATTGTAAAATTGGTTAATTGGTTTATAGAGTTTTGGCATAGACTAAACTCTCTTTGTTGACACTTAATTGTGTGGGTAAGAGCTATCTTAATTATTACTTCTATTTTTTTATTATGAAGGAAAAAAATACAATTACAAAACTAACTAGCCATGTCAAACAAATACAATAAGAGCCAACTTTGAAAAATGTTGAAGATTAATTATACTTTAATCCTGGGGTTTGCTTTTCCCACACCCCCTCCTACTCTTTCACACCCCTTAACTCCAAATATTCCAAAAATACCCTTAAGTAGAGTGCATGTTTTCACCGATTCGGGGATGGGCAACCGAATATATTCGGTTGAGGTCAACCGAACAGGTAAAAAAGGTGAATGTGGTGTGAGAGTCCATTTTTTGTAATAAAATAGGGTGTTCGAACACCCTCATGCGAACATGTTCGCATGACCTCGTTCGAACAGGTGAAATTACGCACAAGAGGGTGTGAAGTCAAGATTTAACACACACGAATGATGTCATCCGAACCTGTTCGAAGGCCCGTGTTCGAACATGTGAAATTTCGTGAAAAAAAAAAAAAGGTTTTTTGACTAGCCTTTTGATTTTTTCACACTCTTATGGGGTGTGTTTTGAGTAGGAGGGAGTGTGGGAAAAGCAAACGCCTTAATCCTTATCTCAACTATTTGGGCCTTAATTCAATTCCATCAACAATAAGCCCACCTTTCAAGTGAACACCTTTAACTTCCTTAAGACACAGTCTAACCTCTTCTTCATCTAATTCAGTATAGAAACTTCCTAATTCAATCTCTAACCATTCTTCATCATCATCATTGCGCACACAATTACACTGATTAGAAGATTTCTCATTTCTGTTACAATGTGATCTTATATAAACAGTTCCTTTTGATTTGTAATTACTACCAACTTCTATTGACACCTCTGATGGTAATGAATCTAACCCATAAGCACGTTCTGCAATTTTCACTTTTAGATATGCTCCATATGTTGTTTTTGGAGATAGCATTCCACTGTTTATGTTGCACTTTATTTCTAGCCAACAAATTGTTCTCAGTTCAGCTGCTTCTGCAAATCTGCATACAAATTTGATTACTAATTATGAAAAGAGCACGGATCCTCTACTGCGCGCAGAATGGTGTTGCGCCAACTGAGACATCTCTCTAGATCTAACAGTCTCTACTGGCGCAGAAACTATTTTGCCACTTATCCTCATTGGCACAGAACTATTTTGCCGCAGTAGGGGATCCGGATCCAGAAAATATTTTATTATTTTTTTTTTTTTTGAGAATTAGGAGGATGTACAAACCGTGAGCCATGGACTGGTTTCCAGGACCAATAGAGAGGACTGTTTCCCCAAGCAATTGAAAACTGCCTTGCACTCAACAGGTAACATATTTTGCCTGTTCTTTTCTCAATTGAGAACATCTGTTTCACTGACAAGGTTTCGTTAAAACTATCACAAATGTTGCAAATTATTTTTCAAAAATTTAGGGTGAGGAGATAACGTCTCAGTCTAAGGCTGAGAAGACCTTCAAACTCTTTCAACACTTACGAATGTAATCTCACTCCAAGGGGACTTGTAGGGAGTTGAACCTCTCAGATACAACTCCTGTCATGTTCCACCAGATCAACACCTTAGAGTTAATTAATGTTGCAAATTGTTAATACGCCAAAACTGATAATAATTTTGGTTTTTTTATCTAAATTATGTGGGTATTTCAGTTTTTTCTAATAGATATTTGGGGAATAAGAAGTAAGGCTAACATTGAACCAAATCATTTGAGATAGTTTACATTTACAAGCTTTTGAAAAATGTGTATAATCAGGCAGTGGAGCAAATATTCTTGTATTTATCCTTTCACAAATTTCATATATTTTTCAAAAACTTGTAAATGTAAACTGAAATTCTTAAATGGTGAAATGTACACTCAGGCAGTGGAGCAAACTGAATTTAGGGTGAACTTTTTTTCTATGAAGTAAATTATATTTTTTTATTTATCCTTGCACAATTTTAATTTATTTTTCAAATGTCTGTATATTAAAATTATTAAATGGTCCACAAGCAGTTTTGCAAATATGAATCTATTAAATTAGTAAATTCATATTTGCTTCAAAAGCTTGTAAACGTAAATTATATTTTTTCCTATGAAGTAAATTATATTTTTTTATTGATATCCTTTGATCATTTTAATTTATTTTTCAAATGCTTAAAATTCTTAGGTAATTTGCACATCCACAAGTAGCGGAGCAAATATGAATTTACTACATTAGAAAATTCATATTTGCTCCACTGCCTGAGCATGCACAAACAACCTTAGTGTAAGTCTTGTTTATACAAAATGATAAGAGAGAAAATAATTCTTTTAGGAGAAATGTTGACTGTGGTAAAGAGCTAATTTAGTTGATATTCCCTTATAATTTTCTCTATAGTATTTAATAGAAAATGTTGAATTACCCACAAATATTAGAGACAAAATCATTTTCTAATTTTGGCGCATTTAACACATAGCTGCGAACTTAAAGAAAAATTCTATCCTTTTTTGGAGGGAAAATGATGGTTGTTACGAAAACGAAATGTACTCTTCTTACATTTCGTACTCGAACCAAAAATAGCATGACTCTTTCAATTTACTTTTCTAAGAGAGAATATAAGGATATTTTAGTCAATGCACCTATAAACTTCTAAATTTCAACATCATTGAAGGGGTAACGAAATTGAGTACAAATGGATTTTGCCTCTCCTCCTCTAGTTCTTTCTCTAAATCTATTAACAAAACAAGACAAATTTAAAATAGTTAATCAAAAGTGTTCCAAAATCTATTGTTCAATTAATAATAAAAGCTACTCAAAGTAGATTCGAATAAAATTAGTGTTTTTGCCATAATCAATTTAAAACACAGAAAACTAAACACTTTTTTTACCAATACGTAAGGGTGAGAATAGGTTAGGCTGAGCTGGACTTACACATTAATGAAACAGAAAATAATAATGAAAACAAAAGACAACATTTATATTTATATGAAAAAAAAAAAAAAAATAAAAGAAAAAATTACCTTGTTACCGTCGTCAATTAGTTGCGGTTTACACAACCTTATAAACAACTCTTTGTTGGACAAAAAACACGACAATGAACGATCCACAAGCCTAGAAACAATTCCTTCATAATTATGTGGCAAAAATTTCTGCCACACATTATCTGAATCTGCCATGGATTGCAAAACCGAGGAGGTTAAAGAAGCTCTACACGCTTCAAGAGGGGATGTAAATGATAATATATGTGCAAAACAATCCTCTGGTAAAACTTCCATTCTACTACTTATTTCAATTACTCTGAAACAAATAAGAAAACCAGATTGAAGTTTTTAAGGCTGTTTGGTTTCTATATTATTGGCACCTAGCAAGTTATTATATATATATAAAATAATGTATGGTGCTTGTGGGAAAGATATCGTTAATATGACGACATATTATTTTCAATGTGTATAACTATATATGTCGACATTAAAGCAACATGTGAGCACATTCAAAATCATGTTAACATTTTTCTTAATTTAGAAGCCAATGAATATGATCTAGAATGACCAAATGTCTACACTTTCCATAAAATATCTTTATATAACAGATTAAAAAAAATTGTAAATCAATATACCTTCTTTTACTTTACACATCATATCTATCTCAGCAAATCAAATAGAATATAGTTGCATTGTAGGTACTATTTTTTTTTCTCTATACATTTTTTTTTTGGTCTCACTTCAATGCCTCCAATGATCTTTATGTCCCAAATATGTTTTCCCTCTCTTCACTTTGTTTTCTTTTCCCATCACATGACTTATTTTAAAATCTGCCGAACATATAATTATACATCAAGTAAATATACTATTTTGGTTTAAGTAATGGAAACTCATGCATTTATACTTGTAATATGAAAAGTCATTTGATTAAGTCATTTCATGAAAAGTCACTTGTCACTCAAAGGAGAAGCTAAATTTCTCAAGTCTCCTTTACTATATTATATATAGATATAGATAGATAGATAGATATATTTACATATAAAATAAAAACTTATTTTAAAACTGAATTTACAAAAATAATTTTAATAAACTTAAAATTGAAAAGAGTTTTGTTAAATTACTTATGAAATAATGGTATTGTGTAATTTTGAATAATTAATTTTTCAATAAGAAAATATCATTTTCCTAAAAATATATAAATAATTAAATAATATCCCACTAAGAGGGGTCCGGAAAAATGGAGAGGAAATGGACATTTCCAGTTTTTTCCATAAGATTGTGACACCTGTCATAAATGACATCTAACGGTTGAGGTTAAAGTTTTAAATTAATTAAAAACTTCAGAAACACCAAAGGACATAAACTGAGTTATGTTCATCTTCTCCGACCCTCTCCCACAACCCCACTGCCGCCAAAACCTTTCCATTGCCGACCACCACCGTCCCACTGAGCCAAAAATCCAGTCGGGGCCGACCCTTCTACTGTTGTTGTTGAGCCAATCGCCACTGTTGTCATTGAGCCAATCGCCACCGCTGTCGTCGCCGAACCGCCAACTCTCATCATCGTCCTTGCATAGCATAAGCTGAGGAGAAGAACTTCACTCTTATTCACTCACTGTTCTATTCTTTTTTCATTGTTTTAAATCCCGATTTTATTCTTTCAACCATTCACTCATGGTTTAATTTTAATTTTCACAATTTGTTCTTAATAGTTTTATTTCATAATTAGTTCACCGAGTTGTATCATTTAACTTTAAATTTTACCACTAAATATAAGGATGACAGACATGTCAATTTTCAAGCCGAAACTGAAGGATTTTGGGATTTCAGATTTTAGAAATTGAACGGAAAGCGGATTACGGCAACGAATGTAGTGAGCAACGACGGAATAAATCGCAGATACAGCAACGCAGACACCAACAACAATGAAGGATGCTGCGACTGTGCACATGGCGACGGCTGTGAGTGGGGTTGCACAAGGAAGCTGCACTTAGAGATGAGTCTTATGTTTTAGTGAAGGGAAGATGTTTCGGTCAAAAAAAAACTAATTGATTTGTCAGAAGTTTTAATGTCAGTCGTTGGATATCATTTATGACACATGTCGTGATCTTCTAAAATAAATTGGAAATCTCCATTTCCTCTCCAAATGGAGAGGATCTGCACCCCACTAAGAGCACCATTTAATAAGTTAGTGGTATTTATGTTCTTTTATTAGAATTAAAGACTTCTTTATGTGTAAATTATTTTAAAAAAATATTATAATAGACAATAATTGGGAGAAGCGTTGTGGATTCCTTTAGAGAGAAACATTGGGGATTCCTTTACAGAGATGTATAGAAGATAGATAGATAGATAGATAGATAGATAGATATGGATATATAGATAACTATATATAATAGATATGAAATTGAGAAAATTAAAAGTGCATAATAATGAAGTTAATCACTTAATTGTTTTTCTTATAATTGAGATGAGATATGGAGAGCTAGATTTTTCTTATAATTAGGTTAATTTAGTTATCTTACTGTATATGAATTACTATTACCAAACCCGAAATCATCTTTATGTTTATGCCGAACTAGATTTTTCTCTTGTAGACCTAATTTTACGTGACTACGCTCGCCCGCACACACATATTTTGGGTACTTCGGTTTTTGAGTGGCTTGGGTATATTTTTTGTTGTATAAATCAGGTATCCTCTGCGTGTAATTGGAGAAATTAATCCCTCGAGCCAGAGAGGACTACAATGGGCGGTAAAATTCTTCTCAAGAGATTTAACATTGCTGCATACTTGGATTGGAACCCATAACCTTGATTAAGCTGGAAGAGACCTTTACCATCTCATCTAACTGCTCTTGGGTATTGAGTATTTCTGCTCACCCCAAATATTAGAACACAAGTAAGAAATCAATTATTGGTCGAATTGCAAACTAATCAAAATGGCACACAGTATAAATAGAAGTAAAACATAAAACTACTAACATATTTGTGATATTTATTAGTGTTAACTACAATGTCGGTGGGGTTGAGAGTGATAGAACTTCAGATCCTTCACTCCTTCAACTCCTCAATGTTGTTAAACTCATCACTTGAGCTACCTAGTTAGGACTCATATTCGCGTCAATGATCACAATATACCAACTTGCCTCCTTTACAACACAATCCTTGTTCCCCAACACATCAAGTAATCAACAACTTTGCCATAACTATACCTTAAGGGAATTCTTCCTAATACCCTATGAAACTCCATTATACACTGCCCTATGCTCTTTCTGTTCTCCCCTTTCCTTCCACTTAGTCCTTTGCTAAACATTCCCTTATCATTTTGTGCATCACCGAAATCCCTCACCCTTGTCGCACCAACCAAAATATGGGCCCCATGTTGCTCAAGTTGTCTATAGGTGCTCAAGTTGTCTTATAATTGTCTCTAGGATGATTTGTTTTAGGGGGTCTTTATGTTAGGGTTTCCTATTATTGCTCTGACTATCATCCGATTTTATCATCTTTTCTTGCTAACGATATTGGTCTAGTCCCCCTTGGCCCCTTCTATGTCTTATTTCTTTTTTCTCTTTTTAAATAAAATTGGAAGAAGGTACTATTTTTTCCTTCTTGTTGTTTCTTAATATGAGACCATGCATTTTGATGAAGCCTCTTCATTCTATTTGCGTAAAAAAAAGAAATATTTTTGAATAGAAATGAACGTAGAAACTAACAGGTTCCAATTTTAACTCTTAGAATTATTATATAACATATTTTTCGCACGGATGAAACTAGATCATCTCATATTTTTTAAAGACTCATTTGTTCATATTTGCTCTAATTGATTCAAGTGTGAAGAGTGTTTTAGTGTTTTATATATATATATATATATATATATATATATATATATATATATATATATTCTAATTTTAGTATTTCTTTTGATTAATATTTTTATAACAAGCTAGTTGCTGAAAAAAAAATTATTAAAAAAAAGACTTCAAAACTGACCCGTCAAGCAACAAGACCAATAATCGATAAGATAAGCATGACACTTATGAATTGGGTTTGGTGAATGACTGAATGGTGAAGGTCAACTAGCTAGTGTGGTTGGGTACCAAATTGCACTCTAATTGTTTGCAGAGTTATACTTATACAGGAGGAGTACTTTCGAACCTATTATTATTATTATTATTATTATTATTATTATTATTATTATTATTATTATTATTATTATTATGTGTGTGTCAGTGTGTGGATGTGATTGTCAACAACGCTATCATATTCCTCAAATGCAAATTAATGTAACATAATCATGAAGTGTTAGATACATTTGTATCTAGCTAGCTAAGTATTCAAGTTATAATATTTTAAGGCAGGTATTATTCATTTTCAGTTGAATTCAGGAATGATATTTATTAAAGCATCTGGTATTATATCCTTTTCATTTCATAAAGCAGGTACTATCTCCTTTCCTTGCCGGCTTTATTTGTTTTTGTTTTTGGGGGTTGAAGTGAAAGCCTTATATTATTATGTGGGGAGGAGGATAATTAGATTCGATTGCCAGCTGCAGAAAAGACATGAAATACAGAATAAATGAATCTACTGAAAGAATTGGAAGAGAAATAAAATTTAACGGAAATTATCTGTTTGAGACTTTGGACCGTTTGGATGGGCTTATTTAAGCTTATCTATTGGCATAAGTACTTGCGAAATTGTTTGGGAGGACTTATAGAAACAGTTTATGACATGTTTATAAGTTGTTTTCAGTTAATGAAATTGTTTGGAATATAGCTCATGAAAACAGTTTATGGTTTATAGAAATTGCTTAGCATTTCATCTTTTATATAAACAACTTATGCATAAACGCTTATGCCATAAGTGCGTTATTTATCCAAACGGACCCTTTGAGGTTAGTATTATGGTTTGAAATTGTTTGGGATATAGCTTATGAAAACAGTTTATGGAATTTGAACTCAACACGTCGAAGATATGGGACTAAATGCATGCATACACTAACAATTTTATTTAACTTTAGTAAAAAAAGTAATTTTATTTTAAAATAATTGTAAATCAGTATACCTTGTTTCACCTTACACAATATCATATTGTATCTCAGTAATCAAATACAATATAGTTGAATAGCAGGTAACATTTTTTTGTCTATACAATTAATTTGTTTTTGGCCTCACTTCAATGCCTTCAACTATAAGACCTCCTTTCAATTGATAACCCAATTCAGTGAGATTCATTTTGATCTCTTCATCATAACCTTCTTCACCACTAGAAAATTCACCAATCTCAATCTCCATCCAACCATCTTCTCTTTTAGATGGCCGTTGAATCCTTTCATCTTCTTCTTGGTTTTGAACCATTTTGTTTCGTCGATTCCCATAAAACAAAGTTTCCATTTTAATCTTATTCTCATCTTTTTGTCCCAAATATGCTTTCCCTTTATTCACTTTATTTCCCATCACAATTGATACTTCTGATGGTGTATAATCAAGTCCATACGATCTATGTGACACATTCATCACAAGATACGCTGCATATAACGTGTTTGGCGTTAGAATTCGCGTTCTGATTTTTCCTTCAATTTCTAACCAGTTCACTGTTCTCAGCTCAGCCACCTCTGCAAATCTGCAAATTATTGTGACTATTACTAACAATAATTAATTAAAATCTGCAAATCTTATTGTAAAGTCAACTAAACTTGAGTTGACTTTGAAAGTAGAAAGTTAAGTACCTTGATTCAGGGGTTGGTTTCCAGCACCACGTAATAGGATCAGTGCTCCACGCTATACAAAGCTCTCTAGCTGATAGGATATAACATTTTTTACCTGATGATTTTTCCAATTGGAAGCTCTGTAATAACGTAATAAAGTGAACAACGACTAGTTATAACGAGAAAGTTTTGAATATTAGAAAGTTTTAACGAGACTTTTTTAAATAAAAAAAGTGGAGATGGAGAAGTTAGTGTACCTTGTTGCCAGCATCAAGGAGAAGGGGGTGAGAAAATAAATGGAAGAGTTGTTTGTATGAAGAGAAATTGAGAGTGGAAGGGTTAATAGCTCTTGAGACAATGTCTTGATGATCAGAGGGCAAAAAGGTCTTCCAAACTAAGTCAGAATCTGCAGCAGAGCGAAGAGAGGGAGAGACTAATGATAATGTGCATGCATCTTGTGGAGATGTATACGATGCGATTGTCGAAACACAATCTTCTGGCAACCAATCCATGTTGGAACAAGGTGTCGTGGGAGAGTGGATTGAGTAGTGCAGATTTAACACTTGAGAGTGTCAAGTTGGACACTGTCTTTGTCGGAGGAGGATGATTTTCTGTTAGGGAGAACTATTTTGGAGGGTGTGGTTTTCTTCTAAAGGTTTGAAGAATTAGAGGGATTTCTTTCTCCCTTATATACGTGTACCCACGCGGATTCGGAGTCTTAAGTTTAATTTATCTAATCAAGAGTCATGTTATTTTATTAATTTCATTAAATATTGGGTCAAATCAATTATTTCTTGGCCCCATTTTTTTTTTAGAAAATAAAGTCTAAGCGATGGTTTCACATTATTCCAAATAGGAAACTTCCTAAGTAGCTTAATTTTTATTTAACAAAAAATAGGAAACTTCCTTTATTCATTGGTATTAAAAAATTATCACTTAACCTAGAGTTTAACTGTTTCCAAAAGTTGGTCAACACTCAGCAGCCTATGTGCAACATGTGCTGTTAATTTCAAAATTGAGATGAACTTAGTTTGTTACGTTTGACTCAATTTAATTATTAAATATTGAAATATTGACTTGCACTTGCTTGACTTGCCATAGACAAAATCAGAAAATATTATCAGCCCGTAGAGTTATACGGTGAGGTTGAAGATAGACACTAATGCAGAAATTGAATTTAAATTCGAGTAAATTGGACATTTAAAGTTAGGTGCCAGCCGAACTTCTATTAAGCTGACTTTGTATGTTATGAGACAACATCGGAAAATTTTATCCGCTGTAGAGTTATAAGGTTGAAGATAAACACTACTGCAGAAAATGAATTTAAAAGTCGGGAAAATTGGACTTTTAAAGTCGGGTGCCAGCCAAACTTTTATTAAGGCGACTTTGAAACAATAAATAAAGCTTAAATATACAAGCGACTAGAAGCAAAAAGAGGGGAAAACACGAAGCAGAGGAAATCGATTCATTTCCTTGTTGAAATCGCAAAGTTACTTAAACAAGCAGAGCACGATAATAGTAAATATTAAAATTGAATAAAACATGTAGCTGCAAAACATAGACGAATGGACGTTCTGAAGCTTGATAAAGTGAATGGTAGCAGTGATTTAACAAAATCTCAATGACAAAGATTTAGGGATATTCAACTTGGGGCTAGGGTTGTTCAATTTGGGGACTAGAGTTGTGATTGAAAGAATAAGAAATATGTGAGAATATTGGAGGCTAGGGTTCTTACCAAACCGCGTTGTACGAAAACTAGGGGTTGAACCGGATAACGGTTAAAAATCGAGAACTGGACAAAAATCGTCTAAAAATCTGGAACAGGGCAGAAAACCAGATTTTAATGTTTTTTCTTAAAAAATGGTATATCAGTTGATTTTTGAAAAGAAAAACAATAAATGATTTTCGGTGCATGAAATATTTTTTAATTAAATTGTAGTAGTTATGATTTTTGAATATAATGTTATTATGCCATATTTACTTGAATTTAATAATTTATTGTAATAAAAATATTAAATAATATATTTAATTAATTCTTTTTTTTTTTACGCAAATATTTAATTAATTGTTGTTCGACCCCAATTCGACTGATCTGACCTTTGAATGCTACCTGTACCAATTTAATGTCGGTGGTATTTATAACAAGTTGACCTCTCAATCTGCTGAAAAGTGAAGTCTTTCTTTTGAATATTTTTATAACAAGTTGATGTCAAAAAAGAGTTTTCATAAAAAAGAAAAAAAAAACTTCATAGCAGACCCCCCTCAAGCAACAAGACCAATAATCGATATAACCATGACGGTTATGAATTGGGTTTGGTGAAGGTCAACTAGTATACGTGGATGGGGTCATTTGTGGCTGCCCACCCAAATTGCACTCTAATTACTTGCAGTTATACAGGAGTGCCATTATTGTGTGTGCATGTGCATATATGTGATTGTCAACGCCGTATATTACTCCCTCCCATATTATATGTCATTTAAGGTTGTAATACAAGAATTAAGAAAAGTAGTTAATTTTTTATGAAAAAGAGAGATTGTGAATTAGTTTACCAAATTGTCCTTCATTAATGACATTGGGAACATAAAAAGTAAAATTGTAAGAAGAGATGTAGTATTAAATAATGAGGGATATGGCTGAAAAAGAAAATTGATGTTGAATTGTATTCCAAAAATGCATGTATTATGAGACAATTTTTTTCCCAAAAAGTTATATAATATGGGACAGAAGGAGTACTATTTATGAATGATGATTGAATTAATGAATGATTAGTTGTGGGGTTTGGGGTTTTATCATGATTTACACCTGCAAACTAATTCATTTTGTATAGTTTTGGAGCATATATAGGGCATCTACCTATAATTAAGGAGCACAATGGATAAAATCTGTTCTGGAGCCCAATCCGCACTTTGGGCTGGGAATCGGCCCAAATTCAAACAATGTCGCATAATTGCCAATGAGCGCCTAGACTTCAACTCGAGATGTTGATCCGTGCCAGAGCCTTATCAACGGCAGACATTGTCTTGCTAAATCCAACGGTCGTGGCAGCGCGAGACGGTTATTGGCAACCAATCTCTAACGCACACCTGGAGCCTATAAATAGGGGTCAACTCATGATATCAGGTACACTTTTTCACTCATTCCAAAAACTTGTTATGACCTTTCTTTGCTTACTTGGGCGTTGGAGTATCTTTGCAGGCATAATTCCAAATTTTATCTCAAACTAGCTCTAAACCACGACTTCAATATGAGTGCTCTACCAACTATCCAGACATCAAAGTCGGATAAGGAACAAAAGAAAATCAAATGTAACATAAGGGGTGGACACCAGTCGGTTTTGGGCGGTTTCGGGCCCAAAACCACCAATCCGAAGAAAACCGTGGATGCAATCATGTAACCCAAACTCGACCGTTTCATGTGGCAGTTTGCTCGGGTGGTGGGTTTAACGGGTGGCGGGTTTGACGGTCAGTTTCACACGGTCACAGTTCAGAAAAACCATGAAAAAAAATAAGAAAGATGAAGATGCTTAGATCTGGAAATAGAAAGAAGTTTTCCCACCAGCTGCTCTTCCTCTTAACTTTTAGAAATTTCTTGGTAGACCCACCGTAAATATGCATTCATCATAAAACGAAAAATATATTTACGGGTGAGTCAACCAATTTTTTTTATAAAAGTCCAACCCTTCAACATCAGTGGTTCTTGTAGATCTGAAAGAAATGAAGGTTTCAATCTGTTGTGTTTTGTATTTTAAGGTTTAAGGTGGAGGAAAATAGAGGTGGAAGGAGGCTATGGAAATGTGTGTTGAAGAATGAAGATGATAAATGTTGGAGAATGGAGAGGTAGAAGACGAACTGGGAATCAGAGAGAGAAATTGGATATTAAATGAAGAAGTGAGAGAGGAAAAGGTTGAATAAAAAGAAAGTTGAGTGGAGTGGGAAATGAATTTGTCTTGAGCAGTGAGTAATTGTGTAGTCATGTCTCCCATTTCTTGAGCAATGAGTACTACTGAGTAGTCACTGTCCCTTCCATTTTTTGAGCAATGTGAGAACTGACTGAGTCACGTGGCTCATGTCCATTGGTTGTCGGTCGGGTTCGGTTTGGGCCGGATCTCCTAGTGCGCACCGCCTCCGACCAAATCAGTCCGCCCTTAACATTTTTGGGCCCATAGATACCCGTTGGTGGGCCAAAACCGACCGGACATCATTTTTTCTTCCGGATAACTTTCGCTTTTTGCGGGTTCACTAATTGTGTCCACCCCTCATGAAGTGTTAGATACATGGGTATCTAGTCTAACTAGTAATAGTATTCAAGTTGAATATTATAATGTTTTAAGGCATGTGTTGTCAAAAAAAATGTTTTAAAAACAATTGTGCACCATGGCATAAAAACTAGGTAACAGTATAATTTAAAAACAAGTTTTAGAAGGAAAATAAAATAAAATTAAATGTTAAGTTCACCATTTTCACTAGGTGTTTTTTTGTTTCCCCTACACATGGCATAAAAACTCTCACTTCAACATATTTTGAGTTTAAACTTCTAATAATTCAATATTAGGTTTTTTCCCTGTTGCGCTGCAACAAAAAGAGTTTAAAAGGAAGATGCATCAAACAAGTTAAAGTGTGAAGCCAATGGATTTTGGTAATGTCATCTCATCTCTTTTGATTCTATTGAATTTTTAGTGGATAAAATTAAAATTTGAGAAAAATGATAGCAACAAATAGAGTAGTTATGTAATAATTTAAAATTCCTGTAAATATATCCACGATTTGAAGGTATGGATTATTATTTCAATTCAATTTTGGTAGAAATCCATTAACAAAATCATTTTACAAAAGAATGATGTTTTATCGTGTTCCATTTTATTTTTGGTGATTGCAAAAGAAGGATGCCTTTGTCGTCACTCTATGTTATATCTATTTTATTGATTTTCTTCAATTTAGTTATTTAATTTTTTATAATAGTATTGGTTTGACGTTTTGTATATTTTAATTTAAGGAACCTACTCCATGGTTACAATTTGTATTTGTATTTTCCAGGTGGCTCATGATGCATTTTCAGATAGGCATTGTTATCTATATAATTTATTTTAACAGTTTTCTTTTGTGCTCCTAACTATTTGTTGGGAATCTTTTTACACTTTTGCAACGCAGATGTCCAAAAAAAGTAAAAAGACTCTTGGTGGAGTTTGTCAACCGATGACCTGAGTTTTCTATATATTTTCAGAAGAGTATGAGCCCAGTTTTGGTTCTCAGCTAATTTAAATGTAGTAGGCAGTGGCGAAGCCAGGATTTTTCTAGAGCCTGGGCAAGAAAATTTCCCGCCAATTGACATATGACATAATCAGTGGCGGATCTTGACCAAAAAGTTGGGGTGGGCCGCTCTTGAAAGAGTCATTGAAACTCAAAAAAGTTTGAATAGAGACGCAGAAACGCAAATACAGTTAAAATAGATAAATATAAATTAAATGACTAAGAATATAATTTTGATTTATATAGAGACTCAACTGATGTTGTTAGTCAAAATGTAGTTTTAATTTTTTTTTTGATTATGATTCTAAATGTTGAGATATTTTTTCGAAAATTATCAACTAGATATTTACAATTTCTAGTTCTAATATAAGAGATATGATGATATTAAACATCTCAATAAAAGTTATAATTCAAAAAATATAAAAATACCATATATATATATATATATTAGGAATTTGTGAAATTTCTACTAATAAAGATCGGTGGTGTCATGTTGGTTAGGAGTGGAATATGTGCAGCTTTTCATTTTAAACATTTTGGCAAAAACAAACAAATATGTGCAAACTTTCTCATTTTAAAAAAATAAACAAAGTGACAAAAATCAAAAAGCCCTTGCCAAGACTCGAACACAGGGACTCGCTCAGATACCGGAGTTCAAACCGCTAGGCCACATTCTCGCACCAGAATGTTGGCGCAAAGTTGGTATATATTACTAAAAATCAATATTGGGTTGGGGCTTTACTGAACAAAGTTTCAGTTGAGCTCGCGTGCTTTGCTAGTTAGGCCCTAAAATCGCCCACAGTAGTAGGAAACATAGGAAAAATGATCAGAGCATCCAAGTCTAATAATATTCATCAATGTAGAATAATTATAATAATAATTATAATTAAAAAATTAATTATAGTATTTCATCGAGAGCATAATATTTTGTTCTAATAGCATGCATAATTTGGTCCAAACAAAAATTGTATTATATCTAAATCTTAATTCTATATATATATATATATATATATATATATATATTGACAAAATCTTCTATAATAACCTATGAAGTAAATACTTTCCAAAATTAACAATTAATACAAAACTTTAAATTCTTTCCATGCACTACTTTCGGTTACTTTAATTTCTCCATAACTACCTATAAAGTTTTTTGTCCTCATTGTCGTTTCTTATGTGAAAATAATTGTCGCATTAATATTTTTCTCTCTTAGCTAGATTAATTTAATAAGTAAATGTTTTTTTGCTTACATAAAAAATAAATGCTTAATTTAAAAATATGAATTTTAAAACTATTGCAAATTTGAAATTAAAATAAGACTTTTAATTCAGCGTTTAATTAATTTAAGACATTTAATTTCCGTTTTTCATCAGAATTATTTTCCAATGTTTTGGTCAATTCAACTTATAATTTTTATTTATGTTGTTCTTAATTTTACAGTATCATGATGTTCTATCCAACATCTTCACAATCCTAAAATGCTTCACCGCCTCCCATTTCAACGTCGTCTCTCCATGTCGTTAACCTTCCGCTATTGAGACTATTGTTACGGTTGTATTTTATTTAAAAATAATAAAACAAATTATTTCATATTATTTTAAGAATCTATACATTCCCAATATGTATATTTCAAACTCAAGTTTGAAAAAAGTGAATTGCTTTGAATCCGATAATTGGGAAGACTTCCATTTAATTTATATACATTTGTTGTTCAATATTTTTTACAGCGCATGTCGATAAGGAAAGACATGTCATAAAAAAACATTTAACTCTATCTTAACTAATTTAAAAATCACACACACTATGATTATTTATTGGTTGATTGTATAAAATATTTTCCAGTTAATAAGTTTTAAAGTTGCTGCAAGTTAATCTAAGAGTAGGAACATGCTTCCAGAGATGTTTCCATCTTGTTGATAATATGCAGGTTGGAACGACATCTTTGACGTTCAAAAAGACATGCAAAACGTAATCCGGCAAGTCGCTTAGCATGTCTTTGTCGTCTTTGTTTTCACGCTGCTCTTTGTCTTGCTCTCTTCCTGCGATGAGGATGAGGACTTGAAAGGAAGGAGCGATATATTATGACTGACTTGGGAACTGAGGAAGGAGACACAGATAAATAAGGTTTCGAATCTAAAGAGGAGAAGGAAGGGTTATAGGTTATGGTGAAGGGTTAGAGGCCAAAGAAGAATTGCGTATCAGATAGGTTGGAGGAAAGGAATTATTGCCAGACTTGCACACAAAGGCAAGTATAAGGGCAAGGATTTGCATGCGACCATAATTCATACTTGGTCCTTCCTTAATATTCTTTTCTTAATGATGCGTATTCTTTCCTTAAGTATTGAGTCAAAAAAAAAAAATTGCAATGGATAAAAGTAAAACACCTCATATTTATAGGGGTAAAAACATATTTAAGCCATTTTTTAAATATCCAAACAATAGAACACTAAATCATACCATCAATCCAAATATACCGTTTTTGTTTTCTTCTTTTGCCTGTGTGCCTTTTGCTTTTGAAAAAAAAAAAGAAAGAAAGAGAGGGGAGGGAAGTACAATTTTGAGGTTTCAGTTCTCCCTCCCTCCACAGTTTCCGTTCCCAATTTTTCGATTGCAAATAAGGGTTGCCGTCGCGACAAACTTGAGGAAAGCTTTTCCAATTTTCCGGCGATTCTGTTGCGCATCACGACGCTACCATATCTTTCTACACCTCTTCAGGTTTTCTTCTCTTATTATTAGTTAATTATATTACACGGAGAATAGTTAATTGACTTGGAAATTGTTGAACTATGAATGGTTAATTATCATTCATTTACAAAGGAAATCATTTATAAAAATTAAAATAATAATATTTGTGTCATGTTTTCCCAATTTGCTGGCAGAATTGGAAGTTTTGTTCTGTAGCAAGTGAAGCTTGATGGCATCATCATTGGAAGTAAAATCCGGTGCATTGGTTTTATTACAAGATCTGCGCCAATCATCTCCTTTTTTCAAGCAAGGAGCATCGCTCAGAGTAACTGGAAAGTGAGTGTTGTCATTCTAATTCCAATTCTAATGTATTCGTGACTTTTCTTATAGTGCCAATGGCATGTATGAAATTATGTTGACATTCTCTGTCTTTGGGTTTTGTTACTGATGATGATGAAATGATGAAATGATGAATGAATGCATGATTTGTGAAACTCTGTCTTCGGGTTTTGTTGCTCCAGTCCTGATGATGAAATGATGAATGAATGTGTTGAAAGTTATTCTGAAATTCTCGTTCTTTTGGTATTGTTGCTGATAATGATCATTGATGAATGGATATGTGATTTGTAAGGCTTCAGTGATTTAGACAACCCCCATCCAGTTTGGTTATGGATTTAGAGGATTTCTAGTAGCAAAAGTTGTGTGGACCGGATACCATTAGTAGTTATATTGTGCTTGGAGGATTTATCAATGTCGTCATTTTTGTGCGACTGAGTGAGCAAGGCAGCAATTGGGGGTAGTCATATGACAATGCTAAACAACGTGTAGATTTGACCATCTAGGAGAAAGCTGCTAAACTTTATGTCTCAGTTGCTAAAGATACCAATATATTGATGTAAAGTATAAGCTCAAGTGACACAAAATATAGTGAAAATTGTACTGTGTTATTGACTTTACTTGAGCAGAATCATCTTCCACGTATGAATTATAGAAGAACTAGTACAGTGGTTGAGCTTAAATTGATAAAGCAGAATATGAGAAGGAGACTGAGATAGAAGAGAGAAGAGTCAAGCAGAATTAGGAGGCAGATAGAAGTTCGGTCTCTTGGACTCATAGTTTGCTACAAGTGGTTTTGATGTTGCTAAACCAAAATGCACTTCTTCTTTCAACATTAATCTGTCATCAAGATGGGAGTTTAGTCTCTTGTATCCATAGTCTGCTTCAAGTGGTCAGCAGACATAGGAAGATGTAGCTGATGTCCCTCACTGCAACAATTAGTTTCTGGATCATACTTTCTGCCGTCATAGTGTGGTTGTTTCCAACCAAAACTTTGAATATTAGGGCCGGTTCAATAAGTGAGCAAAAGTAGGTTGTGAGAAGCTGTTTGAACTCCCCCCATCCACTAAGATTTACACACTGAAAGGCCCGAGTGGTCCTGTGAATTCAATGGTACCAAGTAGTACCAACACCCCAAGACCCTTTCATCGCATTGAGGGACAAATGATGATCAATGGGAGTGTCTTTATTGGTGGTAATTGGGTTATGAGGGGGTTTAGGTTCTGGTTCAGTGTCTTCATCCTCCTCTACTTTAAGTATCATGAAGTGTCTATTAGCACATTTGTGGCTAAAAGGGAACTTCTCATCACAAGTGTATCACAAATTCACAATCCATTTTCTCTTCTCAATTGAGTTTCTGCTGGGCTCATTCTTTTGACATTAGTATTCTTTTGGTTTTGGTTTAATCATTAATGTTCTTGTTGGTGGGGTGGGTAATAATGGTGGTGATGTAGGTTTAGTTTGGTAAATGGGAAATGTATAAGGATTGAGGTATTGTCTGGTGCGATAATTAGTGTTTGTGGATTGTATTTTGTGATGGCTGGTCGTGTGTACTGGTTTGAGGCTTGGTTGATACTTTTCTTCAAATACCCTGGCCTTAGCCACAGCCTCAATGAGTGAAATTCTTAAATTGGTGTTTGAGCGCTATGTAATTCCTCGTGTAACCCATTCAATAAACAGTCCAGTCAAGCATCGTTGCTTAATCTATAAAATCACAGGGCAGTAAAGTGCATGTAATACTCATAAACAGACCCAAATTTCACCAATTTAAACAATGTGGCCTGACCGCCTGAGGACAATCATTGATAGATGGACCAAATTTCACTTCTAAAGTTGTAGTAAATGCCTGCCATGATTGAAATGGTTGATTTCTCTGCATCATTTGAAACCAAGGAACAATATCCTTGTCCAAATCTACTGCAACAATCGTCAGCCTACCTTCATTAGGTGTGTCGTAGTAATCAACAAATTGTTCAGCCTTAAAAATTGATTTCGAAATATCTTTGCCCTCAAATCTTGGAAATTTGAGCTTAACACTCCTTACTTGGAACAGTTGCTTTCCTGTCTCAGTGGTTGAGTTCGTTTCACGATGGGAAGACTTTGGTGAAAATTTTGGAGCACCCATTAGTTTCTCAATAGCACCTTCGTTACGATCCATTTTGGAACTATGGTTGATTGCCACTTTTGAAATTCGCACAAAGTAGTTGCATTGGGAACATTCAACGTCTCCATTTTATCCAGAATGCGATTAACTGTTGTTTGCAACTCCTCCTTGAATCTCGTGTTCTCTGACATGGTGAGATGAAAACACGAATTGTAATGTGTAAACTCAAGTCACACAAAATATCAACTACCACATATGAATTGTCGGAAGGACTGGTACATTGAATGAGCTCAAATGGATAAAGCAGAATATGAGAAGGAGACTGAGCTAGAAGAGAAGAATCAGGGAGAATTAGGAAGAGAGACGCTTCAGACATCACACAATGCATGCCTCTCTAGCCCCTTCCCCCTCTCATATACCGTTCTCTAATCATACTACTTGAGCCTAGAGTTAGTTATTCTTTCTCTAGCCCTCCTTCTCACTCCCTGAAGATCTGGGATTCAAACCACCCCATTATCTGGCTGCCAAGTTCCATGTGCCCTCCCTGTCACGTCAAATACAGCTCTTGGACTCATTACAATTAACTCATTAGTCATTCCCCAAAAACATGGCATATAGACATGAATTGAGAGAAGTTTCAGTGTAAGAAACATATGTTTTGTACCAGAAGACAACAAATTTTCCCTACCAATTCCTTTTTCATTGCACGTAGTTCTTCTGGGTTTTCATTTCATCTGTTTTCATTCCTTTTTAGCTCATTAATTATCATGTGTTTATTGTAATTCACTTTAAGTTCTGTCATTGAGTTTCAGTTAATTGATGCATTGTACTACGTGGCCGCATAATTCTGGTGTCTTATTAACATATAAGATAGTCCTAATTACGTTTTTGGTTTTTCTAGTTTCATTTTCATCAAACTTCAATATTGGTCCTGCTAGTTCCTATTCACTAATTTTGCCTCTGTAGATTTTAAATGGATTCAATTAAGTTCCCTTGTTTGTTTTCTGGTTGCCTTTCCTCAGTTTTTAGTCTTCCTTTACTGGCGTGGACTTAGACTGATTATGAGTCATAAGAACCTACATTTTGCTGACTGGCATAAATAGAAGAATGACAGGGGAATTGCATCAATTTAAGAACATTCTTTAACTGAAACTAGGGGGATCAAAAGTGAATTTGGTAAAACTGAGGGAACTGAGTAATTAACCATTAACCATATAAGACATTTACCAGTAATTTAAATGGTCCGTGCATGCAGATTATGGTGATATCCGCATGCATTATCTAATTATCTATAACTGTTCAATCAGTACAACTGCTGCATGATTGCATTTGGCAAACAATGTTGCAGTGTTATATATCTTTTGTTGTTGTTGCCCACCATTGGTGATTGTGAAGTATCATTGTATAACTTATATCGGGCTCCCGCAGGTTACACGAATACTCTTTAGAGACAGGCCTAGCAATAGTTATTGATGGTAATGACTCTCTAAAAGTTAGTACTGAGCATCTGAGGGACCTTGCGTTTCAAGTTGGCTCTGTCTACCAATTTATTGGGGAACTCCTTATCCAACCTGATAATGAGGTACATGCTTGTCCTGGTTTGGTTAAAGCCTTAGCACACCCTCTTTTCTCAGTCAAAAACACTTGGACTAATGATGTACTTTGTAAATGCACATTCACCCACATCATGTTAGGTTCTGCTGAACTAAAGTCAATAACACAATACAAGTTTCATGATACCGATTTGGTATCATGTTACCAATTTTGGGAGGGATGGAGCATTAATATGATAGCAATTTTGTGCTTTGTAAATTGTACTGTGTTATTGACTTTATAAATACTTATTTTGTGAAAAAATACGCATTCACGCACATCGCAAAAAGATAATCGAGCAGTATTCTTTGTTCCTTGTTAGGGTGTTTTGCAGGCACGCGTTGGTAGAAATGTGGACGGCATTGATCTCAATCTTTACCATCAGTCTTTACAGCTTTTAAGACAGTTTCAGGCCAATCACTTGAGTAATCCTGCAACTTAACTTTGCAGGATTATTTTGTACACAAGAAGTAACCATATTTCTCTAATGTTATTGTCATGTAGAGATAGTACTGAAAATGCCAGCATTTTTTGTGTGTGATGATATGCACTCTACAGTGTTCATCATGTAAACAGAATCTTCACAACCTTCATAGCGACATTTCATTTTATATTATTCTTTCCTTTTTTTTGGCTAGAAATCGGACAATGACGACATCAAAAGGGTGTGGCTGTTAGTGTTAGGTGAGTTGGGCTTAGCTGTGTGTGCATCTTATCACGGGGTCATTTAGCTGTTCATGTTAGGCTATGCGACAAACATAAAGCCAAAGGTACCATGATTTTGCAATTGGAATCATCAAACTCTCTTTTTCTGTTGGTATTTTCAGCAGTGTTTTTGAGCATGTTTATAGCATTTGAATGCTACTATGTACTCCCTCTGTCCCATTTTGTTTGTTGTTTTAGCAAAACCAATTTGTCCCAAATTGATTGTTGTTTTAGAATTTCAATGTAACTTTTAATATTTTTTTCCATTTATCTTTTATTAATGATTTATAACTTTTTACGTTTATTAAATGATTCACATTTTCCTATGTAGAGAGATAAAATGTTAATTGGTAAATTACACAACACTTTTTAAAAAATCTAAACTCCTAATTATTTTCCTTAAAGAGTGTGCCAAAACCTTAAATTACAAACAATTTGGGACGGAAGGAGTATGTATATATGACATGTTTCCATTTGTTTTGGAGAAATATCGGAGCCAATTATCGAATTTGGTAGGTCCTATGATTTATGTGGGTAACAGTAGTTCTTGAAAGAAGGTATAGCCCATGTGCATCATTGTAATGAAAAAAGGCACAACTACTAATCATACAAAGTTGACCACTAATTGAGAAATCTAGGGGTTGGATTTACAATATTTTGTTGACACGCATTGAATTAAAAACTGCGATGCATTTCTATCTTTGTAATGATGGAATATTTGTTGGTATTCCTGTCCCACATGATATACTAGTATCAATCAATCCATACTTATTTGATTTTTAACTTCATTAAGCATGCTCTTGACTATTGTTACATAACAGAGCATAAAAAATACGCCACTGGTCTATCTAAACGTAAAACTTAAGTCAATATATTCGTCAAAAGTATGTGGAACATGCCTATCCACAAGTTAGTGTTAATTAATAATCCAAGAATCATTTTAATGGTTCTTATTGGGTTTTAATACAAGGAAAAATTCGAGCAAGGGACATAGTGGGGTCTCGTATCCACTGAGCCAAATAAATGATGACAAATGGGATATTGTTTGTTATGGAAAAGCAGGCCGAAAAGGAAATTAAAACATAAACTTTGACATTAGCTACATTAGTACATTATCATTATTACTACTTAGTTGCAATTTGGTGGTAAATAAATGTGTGGCTACCATAGCATTAACAAGTCCAACGCACTTACCTACCCATGGAGGAAAATAATGGATGCATGTATTATTTCCTTTGTGGTAGTTAATGTGGAATGCACCGCCCCACAGGTGATTGCTGGTTCTCACAACTTCACTTCCTAGATCTCCTTTCGTCCCCTTCTCTTCTTTTCTACGTATAATATGGGGCATTTATGTGTATCAAATTATCAATAATGAACTATGGGTATAACCGTGTATACTAAGTTATAAGATAGCATAGTCATGCATAAAACGACAGAGCAAAATCTTGCGTGCTGATTACTGGCGGTGTGAATGCAAATTGGATAGCTCATCCCATGACCTGACCCTTCCACCACAAATCTCACGTTCTTTACATTCGGCAGATTCCACTCTTGATTAAGTTCACCATTATAAGCAAAAATTATATTAAAGGAGATGCAAACAGATACCTCAACTGATACATCTACAAGGGAGTCTCACTAAAAAACCTCCTAGGGCCTAAACTTCATGGAAAAATTGCCTAAGGAGGAAAGAGTACCTTAAGAAAAATGAGACAAAAGCCAAAATAAACCTAGTTCATACATGCAATAGGGTTTCCCCACCAGTCGGAAAGTTTCAAGACCGAATTGCGACCTTCAATGTTAATGAACCAACTCCAAAATATAGTTTTAACATGATTAACTACCACTTCAGAGCTGAAGATTTGGTCCTTAAAGAGAATATGATTTCGATGAATCCACTGACACCACATGACGGTCTTCCACAAAAGATACTTCAATCTCTCAGTCTTTTCGGAGTCCAACCTGATGCCATGTGCCCTAAAATGCGCCACTCCAACATAGAATCTGTGAATACATCCAAACTGATCGAGAGCACCTGCGAAGAAAAAATAAGTATCATGAATTAAGACCCAAGGTTAATGTTTTTTTAAAAAAAAAAATCATGCATCACTACAAATATAATAAAAAAATATTTTAATATATTTAATTAAATAAATTACACAACAAATAATTGTCGTCTATGTACACAAGAATTAGGGGAATTGATGTGAGTAATTGTGTGAGTGTAAACCGTTGTGAAAAAACATAAACCATTGATGTGAAAAAACTACAATTGGTGGTTTCTTTCACATGGGAATTGATGTGAGTAATTGTGCGAGTTCAAGAACTACAATTGGTTTCTTTCTTTGGTCCATACTCCACGGGAAGAAAATAATGTTGATTGGTTGACCAAACAAAGAGCTTCCCCGAGCCTGACGTTCTTATAACATAATTGTCCAACTAATTTATCTATGACCCTTTCAACTTATGTTATTTAGAGAATAATTTGTTTTGTCAATAGTGAACTATTAATTACTTTCAAAACAAAACATAATTTATGTAACAGGGTCATAGAAATGCTACCGACAGAGAGACCCCTGACCCTGAGTGTGGATCATATAGTGACACGTAATGTGACCACACTACTTTCAACAAATTAATATTTGATGCTCAATCATAGGAGTAAGTTCATAGCATAACATATAGAATTAAAGTCACGTGAAATGAAAAAGAGTAATATCAAAAACAACAACTACGGATCTAACAATTAATTAACATTACGTACTATTCGGTCCAATGGGGTCGCTAATTACTTTCTATCTATTGTTAGCTGCAACTTGCGAACTCAACTGGAAAATTCCTACTTAATTTCTTGCCTGCCTAGGATATCGATTCACACACTCAGACCTACCCCATGATAGTAATTGTTTTGTTGTTGTTTCTGGTTTGTCTTTTTCTTACCTAAAACACACATGGAATGAATTTTGAGAATGGTATTGGTAGCACGTTGAAATGTCACAGTAACTAACCGTGTCTAGTAACTAGGTTAGGTTAGGTTTGGAAAAAATTAAAAAGGTTGCCACTTGCTGCTTTTTCTATATGCTGTCCAGCAAAAAAACAAATGCGAGTAAGTGGAAATTACTTACTGGCATTCAGAATCAAACATATATGCAGAGCAGTACATTTGATCAGGCAGATACATACAGAGCTCGAGAGGAGTTTGAAGTGAAGTGAAGTGAAGTGAAGTGAATTGGATTTGCAAGTGAAGGTGACTAGGTGTAGTAGCTTTTTAATATATTTATTTAACAAAAGTATACTAACTTTTCTTATCTTCCTTGCAAAACCCTTTTATATAGCTCAAACCGCAACTTTCATTTTTCAGTTCATGAGAGCCTCTAATCCGTGGGCGGATTTTGATAATTAATTAATTAATTAATTTCCCCATGAGTAGTAATAAAGTGTTCTCTATTTGTCAAAAAAAAAAGTGTTCTCTATATTATTTCCTGAATCTTCTTAATCAATATCTTCCAAACACTAAGGCTTTGTTTGGTAAAAAGACTCTGTTTGGTAAAAAGTAGCGAGTAGCAGATAAGCTAGCGGATAGCGGATGAGCTAGCGGATAACAGATGAACTAGCTGATAACAATTGACGTGTTTGGTAAAACTAGCGGTTGAACTAACTGATGAATGTAAAATGACATAAAAAGATATATTTATTTAATTCATGATTACATTTATTTAATAAGGATAGAGAATAAATTTAAGAAAAATAATAAGGGTAAGAATGTCAAAAAAAAGTGAGACGTTATCCGCTATCCGCTAGCGTTTTCAAGTAGCTAGCGTTTTTTGAAACGCTACTTGAAGTAGCGTTTTTTGAAACGCTACTTGAAGTAGCGTTTCAAAAAACGCTAAACGCTAGTGTTTACCAAACACATGTACTCTTCACCCGCTAGTTTCATCCGCTACTTTCATCCGCTATCCGCTAGCGGATGAGACGCGTCAAACAGAGTCTAACTAACAAAACAAAATTAGATCATATTTTTATAAAATATAACATTTAGTATGTTTGTAAGTTAAAAGGATGTTTATTTTGGTGATTTTTTTTTCATCGTATGTTTTCTTAAGAGACAAATTGAATCTAATATCTATATATACAAAAACATCACCACTAAACTTCCAAAATTAGCCCTCACCATTAATTGACACATGTACTACCTAATACAAGGTCAAAGGATATTAATGTCATTTTATGAAACAAACTTTTCACTTTCCTAACTTTTCACTCTTCCCAACTTTCACTCTTCCCAATTTCACTTTTTCCAACTCCTTTTCTCTTTCTCTTTCCCTCCACCTTTAATTCAAATTCAAACTCCCTCACAAATTTATTATCATTATTATCTATCTAATCTAATATTAATATCTTCTAATATCTATTTATTTATACTAATAAACTACACTTAAAATTTTAAATTTTTTTGACCAAAAAAATTTAAATCTTTTTCACAGACATCCATACTCACTAAATAATAGAAAGACAATTATTTTTTTGTCAATAAAAATTATAAAATTAGAAAACTACTATAAAAAAATTAGTGACAAATATTTGTTCCATATTTTTTTAAGACTATTATAACCCTACTATATAAAAAATACGGGATTCATGTTTGTCATTGATAAACCTACTATTTAAAAACAACAAGGCTTCACAAAAACAAAAAAAACAAGAAGACTTAATGACTATTTAAACTATTGATTAATATTTAAAATAAATATTTCTTATTGATAATCTACTATCTATATTTTACTATCTGCTATAATCTATTAATCAACTAAAATAATCAATTGAAACTATGAAATAACTGCAATGATATATAAGAAAACACATGATAACCGCACTGATATATAAAAAAATACATGATTAATCTATATATACAAAAACATCACCACTAAACTTCCAAAATTAGCCCTCACCATTAATTGACACATGTACTACCTAATACAAGGTCAAAGGATATTAATGTCATTTTATGAAACAAACTTTTCACTTTCCTAACTTTTCACTCTTCCCAACTTTCACTCTTCCCAATTTCACTTTTTCCAACTCCTTTTCTCTTTCTCTTTCCCTCCACCTTTAATTCAAATTCAAACTCCCTCACAAATTTATTATCATTATTATCTATCTAATCTAATATTAATATCTTCTAATATCTATTTATTTATACTAATAAACTACACTTAAAATTTTAAATTTTTTTGACCAAAAAAATTTAAATCTTTTTCACAGACATCCATACTCACTAAATAATAGAAAGACAATTATTTTTTTGTCAATAAAAATTATAAAATTAGAAAACTACTATAAAAAAATTAGTGACAAATATTTGTTCCATATTTTTTTAAGACTATTATAACCCTACTATATAAAAAATACGGGATTCATGTTTGTCATTGATAAACCTACTATTTAAAAAACAACAAGGCTTCCGTCAAAACAAAAAACAAGAAGACTTAATGACTATTTAAACTATTGATTAATATTTAAAATAAATATTTCTTATTGATAATCTACTATCTATATTTTACTATCTGCTATAATCTATTAATCAACTAAAATAATCAATTGAAACTATGAAATAACTCGCAATGATATATAAGAAAACACATGATAACCGTGACCGATATATAAAAAAATACATGATTAATATTTCTCATCAAAAATTATAATTTTTAAGACTACTATAAACCTACTATTTAAAAAACAAGAAGATTTAATGAGAATTTAAACTCTTGATTTAATATTTAAAATAAATATTTCTTATTGATAATTTACTATCTATCTTTTACTATCTACTATAATCTACTAATCAACAAAAATAATCAATTGAAACTACGAGATAACAACATCGATATATATATATATATATATATATATATATATATATATATATATATATATATATATATATATAAAAACATGGGATTAATATTTGTCATTGATAATTAATGTTTTTGAATACTATTACAAACCTACTATCTAAAAACAACAAGAAGACTTAATTACTATTTTAACTACTGATTAGTATTAACAAATATTTCTTATTGATAATCTACTATCTATCTTTTACTATATACTATAATCTACTAATCAACTAAAATAATCAATTGAAACTATGAGATAACTACAATGATATATAAGAAAACACATGATAACCGCACTGATATATAAAAAAAATCCATGATTAATATTTCTTATTGAAAATTATAATTTTTGAAGACTACTAGAAACCTACTATCTAAAAAACAAGAAGATTTAATAAGAATTTAAACTATTGATTAATATTTAAAACAAATATTTCTTATTGATAATTTACTATCTCTCTTTTACTATCTACTATAATCTATTAATCAACTAAAATAATCAATTGAAACTAAGAGATAACAACACTGATATATAAAAAACACGGGATAACTGCATTGATATATAAAAAAACACAGGATTAATATTTGTCATTGATAATTAATGTTTTTGAATACTACTACAAACCTACTATCTAAAAACAACAAGAAGACTTAATTACTATTTTGACTACTGATTAATATTTAAAACAAATATTTCTTATTGATAATCTACTATCTATCTTTTACTATCTACTATAATCTATTAATGAACTAAAATAATCAAATAAAACTACGAGATAAGCTATGACCGATATATAAAAAAAAATACGGGATAGCTACACCATATATATAAAAACACGGATTAATATTTGCCTTTGTTAATTATAAGGTTTGAAGACTACTATAAACCTACTATCTAAAAAAACAAGAAGACTTAATGACTATTTAAACTACTGATTAATATTTAAAACACACGTGACAAATATTTGTCACTAATATCTAAAAAAGAACAAATAATTGTCACTGATATATTAAAAATACGGGATAAATATTTTTTATTGACGATCTACTATCTATTATAATATACTAATCAACTAAAATAATCAATTAAAACTATGAGATAACTGCACTGATATATAAAAAAACACGGGATACTGATATATAAAAAATACGAGATAACTGCAATGATGCACTGATATATAAAAAACACGGGATAAATGCACAGATTATTTTCAAATGATACTTTTAAATTTTTAGATTTTAATATTTATCAATTTTTTATTTGAAACTCCTTTTTATCTCCTTAAATTTGTCTTTATTTTCACGGGGTAATGTTCAGATTATTTAAATTCTGTCTAACTTCATTCATAAAAGAATACGTCAGCACCGTGCGTGTGCACGGGTATCCTACTAGTTTTTTTTTAAAAGAAGAAACTTGTAGTGTATTTCATTCATAATAACAGACCAAATACAATTGGGAATATCAGAGTAAAAGTGAAAATTAGCTGTAAACAATGTCATCCCTACAAGAATGTGAGCAACCTTGTTAGTATTCCTCATAATAAACACAACATGCGAGTTACAGCTGACATTAGAGTAAAAATCACGACTCTTATTAATTTGAGTACATATATATTTGGTCAAAAAAATGAGTACATATACGTAAGATGTTTTCATATTAAAAAATGCTTCTTAGTGCGACAAAAGATCAACGAATGACATGGCGCTTGTTGTGCACATCATGGTTATCAGTATCTTACCATTCACACGATTCGTGTTTCAATTTGAAACGAAATCAAACAAAATCGATATGTATTTTAGTGTGAATCTCTTTTGCACTTGATTCTCATCATGAATACCGATTCGCTCTCCTGAATCTCACAATTCATGAATTTGATTGAATCTTACTGTACGAATTTGCATTACTAAAATGTCTGCTCAAGTTGTTTTTTTGAAAATCTGTCTTAAATATATATACCCTAGACTAACAAACAATGTTAGTACACTATGTTTTTGATCTGCACTCCCTCCTAATGCTTCATTCCCTTCCCCTTTTTTATTCTTTGTTTTTTGATCTTCAATTTATGATTTGAATATATTGAACTGTTTTGAAGTTCATATATAATATATCAATTGGTACTTAGTTCTCTTGTTTCTACTAACAAATATCATATTTTTATTGATCATGTATCTTAAGATTCATAAAAAGATACAAATTACGATTCAAAAATAGGCTTTTCTGATTCACCATATGTATCTTGATTTGTTAGCCATGGTGCGTATTGTACCAGATTGATTTTCGCCCAATTCAGTTCCTAAAATATAACAAGTAGCAATTCTTTGGTTTTCTATAAAATAAAATAAAAATAATAGTTCGTACCAAATAGTACTTGCAAATTACATAAGAACTAGCCCTATGACCCGTCCGATGGACGAGTTGACTAACAATCTGTTAAAGAGACCTAAACATAAAAACAACAGTAAATAACAACATCAAACAAAATCTAAGTATTTTTTTTAGTAAACAAATTATAAGTATTAGAAAGACATCATATTTAAAGACAAAAGTCATACATATTAGATCAAGTCATAACACAAAGCTTAAACTTGGAGCATAAACAATAGCCTAATCACACATATTAGATGAAGTCATAACACAATCAGTTTAAAGTTGTAAAATAAACAACAACCTAAAATAAGATTATTCATATTCATCAAATGTAACCGTAAAAACTTAACCCATAATACCGTCTTACCGGTTCGAGGGATTATTCTCTAGAGTTGCGCGTAGAGGATACCCAGTTTATACCAAAAATATGTACACATGAAAACTTAACTCATAATTAAAGAGAAAAGAAAACACCATAATTAAAAAGTGAAACACGTACGTAGGTCTCATGCAGAGATTGATTTAAAAGTAAATATCAATTTAATTATGCTTCTAATACTTCTTGATGCGAAATTATCTAAATAAAGAAGAAAATACTAATTTGGACATGTAATTTTTTTCAAGATTCTAAAGTACTCCAAAACACACTGTCTACAATCACACTTTATGTATTTTGCCATCAAATAGATTATTGACGAACGAAGTATTTCAATAGTTAAAAAAATTTCTGAATACTAAAGTAACCCAAAACACACTGTCTAACATTTCACGTTACGTGTTTTTTTGCTACAAAATAATCTTGTCCTCATCAAGTACACTAAAGCACACTATTTAGCATCCCACTTTAAAATATAAAAATATAAAAAAAAATGTAGATTAGTCATCGGTAAAACTCTGTTGGGATGTAATCACACACGCCGACAAAACTAAGTACTCATGGCCAGCCAATTTCCCCGGTGTATATTAGTAATTGATAAAGCCGATGAAAACTACACACTAATGAGATGGTAACAAAAAAAATAAAAGAAAGGAGAAAAAAAGCCAAAGTGAAAAAAAAAAAATTGACCAAAAAATCTTTCCCCCCAAATTTAACATGCATGCCAAGCCGCATGCATGTTTTAGATACTTTCCTTGTCACTATAGCGAAATAGTTGGGTATCTATACCCAAATGACATGCCTCAACCTAATTAGTCCATGTGTCAAGTATTTTCCATGTCACTACGACCCGTCCGATGGACGGGTTGACTAACAATTTGTTAAAGAGTATACCTCTAAAGAAAATAAGCATAAGAACAACAGTAAGTAACAACGCTTATCTAAATAAAACAGTAAATAACAACATCAAACAAAATCTAAGTATTTTTTTGACTAAACAAATTCTAAGTATTAGAAGGACATAACATTTAAAGACAAAAGTCACACATATTAGATCAAGTCATAACACAAATAGTTTAAAGTTGGAGCATAAACAACAGCCTAATCACACAAATTAGATGAAGTCATAACAAAATCAGTTAAAAGTTGTAAAATAAACAACAACCTATAATAACATTTTCCATATTCATCAAATGTAACCATAAAAACTTAACTTGTAATACCATCTTACTGTTCGAGGATTAGTCTCTAGAGTTGCGGGTAGAGGATACCCAGTTTATACCAAAAAAATGTACACATGAAAACTTAACTCATAATTAAAGAGAAAAGAAGACAACATAATTAAAAAGTGAAACACGTACGTAGGTCTCATGCAGAGATTGATTTAAAAGTAAATATCAATTTAATTATGCTTCTAATACTTATTGATGCGAAATTATCTAAATAAAGAAGAAAATACCAATTTGGACATCTAATTTTTTTTCAATATTCTAAAGTACCCCAAAACACACTGCTTAGAATCACACTTTATGTATTTTGCCACCAAATTATTTTTCCATCAAATAGATTATTGGCAAACGAAGTGTTTCAATAGTTAAAAAATTTCATAATACTAAAGTAACCCAAAATACAGTATCTAACATTTCGCGTTACGCGTTTTGCTACAAAATAATGTTGTCCCCATCAAGTACACTAAATCACACTATTTAGCATCCCACTTTAAAATATAAAAATATATAAAAAATGTAGATTAGTCATCGGTAAAACTCTGTTGGGAGGATATAACCACACACGCCGAGAAAACCGAGTACTCGTGGTCAGCCAACTTCTCCAGTGTACATTAGTCATCATTAAAGCCCATGAAAACTCCACACTAATGAGATGGTAACAAAAAAAAGTAAAATAAAGGAAACAAAATAAAAGTCAAAGTGAAAGAAAAAAAAGTCAATTGACTCTGATGGACGGGTTGTCTAACTATTGATTAAATGAATTACTTTTAAACAAAAACAACAGTAAATAATAATATCAAACAAATTCTAAGTATTAGAAAGACATCACAATCAAAGACAAAAGTCACACATATTAGATCAAGTCATAACACAAACAACTTAAATTAAAGTTGGAGCAAAAACAACAGCCTAATCACACATATTAGATCAAGTTATAACACAAACAGCTTAAAAGTTGTAACACAAACAACAATCCATCAAGAATGACTATTCTGCGTTAGTTTGCTCTTGAGGTTGATAGATCCGTCCTGAGCCGGTTGTAGGATTCTGTCGATCATGCACGGTTTGATTTAAAACTAACACAAATTTAAGAATGCTTCTAATACTTGTTGATGCGAAATTATCTAAAAATTAAATAGTTTTCTACCAAAAATTTGCATATTTAAACATCTAAAAATTTTCAAGATCAGAAAGTACTTTCTTAAAATATAAAAATAAAAAAAAAAAAAAAAAAAAAAAAACCTACAAATATAAAAAAAAACTTTGGATGTGGTAAAAACTCATTGGGATGGAAGACTTGTAGTTAGCCAGACTTCAAATAGACAATATCAACAAAGCGCGAATGAAAATTACGTACCAATAACATGGTAAAAAAGAAGAAGAAGGAAATAAAAAAAAAAATAGAAGCAAGAAACAAAAAAGAAATTGAAACAAAGAAGAAAGAAGAGAAAAAAAAAAGCAACCAAAAAAATGAACCAAAAAAAAATCATGCCATAGACCAAAAAATCTTTCCCACCAAAATCCAAATCAATTTATAATACATGCCAAGCCAAATAAAGTATAAGATGTACCAAAAAAACAGCGACTTGTTTATTTTTAAATAAATTAAATACCCCCTCCCAAATAAATGTTTAAATTTTGAGAGAACTACAGGTGAGAACAGAAAATAATCCAAACCTCTCTCCATCAACCTTGCTGCTTTTCTTATTTGACCAAATTTAGTTAGCCATAAAAAAATGTTGCAGGAGATTTTTCTATTGCCTTTGCAATCATCAATATGACTCAAACTTAGATAAAATAATCATTTGAGTGGTAACTTGAAATCATTTATTCCATTTTCCAATGATGAATTGCTTTCATATTTGTCATGAAACCTTTTTTATTCAGATTACCAACTATTTTTTTGTATATTTTATAAGCTGATATTTGTTGATCAAGAAGAAGATAATGGTAATAAAAGTTTTGGGCGGTATTGGTCAATATGAAGGAAAAGGAGCCATTCAACAATATGTGTTTGTGTAGGAAAATTTAGCAACCAATAAATAAGTAATTGTCAACATATTAAGGATATATTGTCTGTAAAACCTAACATGATTGTTAAAATCGACGTTGTTAGGTTGAACATTTTGTAGTTATACAAGTTCAAATTTGGTATCTACATCTTGTATGCGCGTGGTTACGAGTACATAGTGCTTACTATTACAAAAAAAAATATGTTATACTTGCAACTTCTCAATCCCTTATCCTTTATTTTGTCAAAAATAAAACCCTTATCCTCCTTTTATATACATAAAAAACTATTTCGGTTTGGTAAAAAGTAGCGGATAGTAGATAAGTTACATAATGGATGAGCGGATGGCGGATATTACATGAGCTAGCAGATAACGAGCAGTGGATAAACTAGCGAATAGCAAATCACGTGTTTGATTAAATTAGCGGTTAAACTAACTAATAAATATAAAATGACATTAAAAATAGAGATTGAAAATGGTTTAGTCTAATTTTAAGAGGATATAGAAGGAATTTGAGAAAAATAATGAGACGCTATACTTATAAATAGTGTTTCAAAATAAGTTATTTCAACGCTACTTGAAGTACGTTTGAAAAAATGCTAAACACTACCCAAAAAACACTAAACAATAGTGCTTAAAAACACACATATTTATCATCCGCTAGTCAAATCTGTTGTCTCCGTTAGTAGATGAGACTTGCCAAACAAAATTAGTGTTTTTGTAAATAAAAAAAATTGTATTGGCCATATGATCCTCTCACCCTAAAATTTTTGTAATAAAAAAAATATTATGTTAGCATATGGTTATTTGTTATTATTGTGGGATGGAGGATATTTGAATATTGCACCTTAATTAGTTACACAATTATGTTTTTTGGTTGACAATTACACAATTAGGGAAGTTTTCACGTTATTTACTTAATCCAATAAAGACAAAAAAAATTTATCCGACTCGAGAGATTAGTCTCTGCAGTTGCGCCCATAAGATACCCGGTTTATACTCAAAAATAAAGACAAATTTTATTTTTATTTGAATTCAGCAATAATAGTATAAATATAATAAATAAATATAATCATGGATGCAATCTAGTAGTACTATTGTTTATTTAATTAGTTGGAACTTGGAATAGTTATACCTGGAATTGCGAGGAAACGCCCTTCATTTTCCTAAAACCAATGATACATACAATTCATTTTATAAATAAGAACAGTTATGAATGTTAGGATTGAAGAGTGAACTTTGAATGAATACTAATTATTCAATGTATTTACTTTTTTGCTAAATCGATCGGACCATTAAGAAATTTGGACGCGACTTTTCCACCCAAAATTTTAAAGTATTGAGTATATGGCCACCTCCCTTATAAATCATTCATTTACCTCATTTTTAGTCTATGTGAGATTAACTACTCACACTTGAATTTCCAATATTCTCCATCTCAAGTGTGAGTCTGTGATTCACTCATATCACTAGATTTGATCCAAACTAGGATACACTTTCCCTCCCCCACCAAGCTAAACTATGGTTCTAATATCACCTGTTGGAGAGTCTGGAATCAACAACGAGCTAATGAACCAGATCACCAAGAGACTTGGACGTCACTTCTCCATCTAAAACCTTAAAGCATTAAATATATGAGTCACCTCTTTTATATATCATCTATTTAACTACTCACACTTAAATTTTCCAACATTTAAAACAATTTTGAAGATTGATATTACCGAAGAGCACATGATAGAGTTTGTAACCCTCTCGGCATTGTCATAACTAACAATCCTACAAAGCAAGGTTTAGTAGGGTTGGTTCCATTTTTTTGGTAAAAGGAAATAAAGGACACGTAATCCTTTTGAGCCAAGAAAATTGACCGTGACAAGCTAATTTTTTATTCCTAGTAACAATAACATACGTTATCATCAAGTTATTAATTTTATTCAAAACGATGACTACCAAAATTAACAATTTATCCTTTTTTGAAACTCTCTTTTGAGGATAAATATGTCATTTTCAATTATTCAATTTCACTTTTTATTTTTTGTGGGTATCAGTTTCTCACATCATCTCTTAATCTTTTAATCTCATATTTAAAACTCACTTTTCTCTTTCCTCTTCAACTATCAACTATGAACTAGTATAACTTTAATCAATCTATAATAATTTTTATCAAAATACCCACTACTAATAATCAATCAACTATATCTTTAATCAATTATTATATCTTTAATTAAAACAACCACTACAAAAAATACCAAATTACCCTTATCTAAAATCAATTTTTTAAGGACAAATATGTCAATTTCCAATTATTTATCTCACTTTTTATATTTTGTGGGTCTCATTTTCTCACATCATCTCTTAACTTTTTTATCTCACATTTAAAACACATTTTTCTATTTTCTCTCCCACTCTTATCTTTCTCAATTTTCTGTCTATCTCTCTCCCCTCTATTCCCCCTCTCACTCTCATCAAATTTCCAATTTTATTATTCTACTTTTGAGTTACAACACATCTTGGTATAATTTTATTACTGATAAAATAAATTTCGTGTTATTCGCTATGGGGTTGCATTATTACTACATGATTGGTAATTACCTAACGACTAAAAATGTCAATTGAAGAAAATATTCTAAAGTTATGAAACTTCACAATATATCTACTTTAATTTCATCTACATGTCTTCTTCTTTTTAATATTTCATTTTCTCTTTCGATAAGTTTTATTTAGTCTCAATTACATATTGCTGGTAAATATTTACGGGGTAATGCTAGAACTAACTCAATTACTATTTGAAACTTTTTGCTTATCTACTTTAAATTAGTCTTGATTTTCACGGGATAATGTTCAGACTAATTAAATTAGGTCTAAGTCTATTAATAAAAATAACCCGACAACACTTGTGCGTATACACGAGTATACTCTTAGAGTTACCAATAAATAAATACAATGTGATTTAGGTGGTAGTATTGTTTGCTTGTAATTGTATGGTATACACCCAATTAAAGAAAGAAAGAAAAAAACAGTGTCTTCCTATTGTTTCCTTCTCCCTCTGTGGGCCAAAGAAAAAAAAGATAAAAAGGAGAAACTGAAGAAGAAGAAGAAGAGACTAAAAGAAACAAAACCATACAAAAACAAAAGTCTTGAATTCATTCATAATAATAATGGATTCTAATTCTGATTATCTTTTTACACCTTCGTTTTCTCGAACTCTCAGTCTCACCTCACAAACTTGTCCAAATTATTGCATCTTCTTCAACCACACACCTCAGATTCATGCTCTATAACAACAACTCCAAGGTATTTGGATCCGAAGAAAACCTTAACAAACTCTTTTCTTTCATCAAACAAACTCCAATGTTTATGTCACATAATAACATTCAAGTCAATTTTATTTTTCCATTTCTCATTTTATGTTTTTTCTTTAACCTATATGTGATTAATTAATAGGACCTATATATTAGTAACAAGGCTTAAATCATTTATTTTCTCTCAACTTGATTCAAATAGTACCTTATTGTATAGCAGTTGTTCAGGATTCAGGAATGGTTTTTAACTTTTTATAAGTTTTTCTATATTCATATTCACTTTGATATGCGTGTATATATAGAATTTTTAACTTTCATTCCTCTGCACAGTGAATGAATTGGAATGAATATTCTTAGTTTTCAGTAACCTTTATGATTTAAGTTTTGATTTCTCATTATTCAATTCTAAGATTCTTTCTGAGAGCCTTCTGAGCTCTCATGCCATCCTCAACTTGCTTCACCCCTCATCTTTATTTCATAATATAGTTATCACTCCCTCCGTCGCAAAATATAAGCACCAAAAGTACATGTATCTGGCATGTACCTGGAGCCAGATAGATGTACTTTTGGCGCTTATATTTTGGGACAAAAGTAGTACTTAATAGAAAATGGTAAGAGTAAACACATAAAAAATTAAGAGGGTTCATTCCTGTGGGCTGTTAAAGAATTTCTTACCTGCTCCTCTTTCTTTTAGTGCCATAAGTTATATTATATATGTTAATGTTTCTAACCTTTTATCTATATTAAATCCACAGATTCCATACTATATATACACTAATAACGGGAAAATAATACAAATCACAAATTAAGAGATTCTCTTGTGGGAATCAAATTGTGGAGTTGATGGGGCATTTATCCTCTATGTTCAATGGTTTGGCAAAGTCGTTTTCAAAGAAGAAAGGAAGAAATTCTGGGAGATGTAGTAGTGGGAGAGAAGCTGTTGAATCAATGGCAAAGGAAGCTAAGAAAAATGACTTGTTATTGTGTAGTTCTGGCACTGTTAATGTTGATGGTTCAAACAATTTTGCCTCTGTTTTCTCCAAAAAAGGCCAGAAAGGTGTCAACCAAGATTGCTGCATAGTCTGGGAGGTATGCATAAAAAAAAAATCTAGATTAGTTTTAATTGCTGTGATCAAGATATAAAAAATTCACAATCGCATCGCAATCCTTGATATTGCAGAGACTCGTAGTCAAATGCAGCAGCTCAATATTGAAATCCATTGCTGTTAGTTTTGCTGCTAACTACATTTTAAGGACTTTTTGGTCTTTTTACAACCAAAAATATTTCATTTACTTTTTTTTATTCATTTTTGCGCGACCCTATAGTTAATTTCAGCTGCAGTGGATATTTTTTTTAAAAAAAATTGGGGAAGGGAGAAATTTTATTAATGAAAGTGGCACTAATGACTATTTTACAACTGTTTCTAAAGGGATTTTGAACTCAGCACCTTGAGGATACAAGGCTAGACTCTTACCACTGAACTAGCACCTCAAGGCTAAGCTCTGCAGAGGATCGCAATCCCAATCAGACACATAAAAATTTATGGTTGATATTTTAGAGACTCGTGGTCAAATGTGACTAATGCAACTCAATTGCGTCACCGAGACATAAAAACAAACCATTTCTTAATTTAGATAAGATTCAAGAGTGATTGATTAATGATGTCTGTGCATGATTGTGGTCCTGTTTTCTGTGTTGTTTTATAGGAATTTGGATGCCAAGAGGATATGATATTCTGTGGGATTTTTGATGGACATGGACCATGGGGTCACTTTGTAGCCAAAAAAGTAAGAAAGTCAATGCCACAGTCTTTGCTATGCAACTGGCAAGAGACAATTGCTGAATCTTCAGTTGATGATGTTGATGATATTGATGTAATAAAAGCATCAGATAACAAGCAACAACGTTTCAATATCTGGAAACATTCTTACTTGAAGACTTGTGCTGCCATTGATCAAGAACTAGAACAATATCGCAAGATTGATTCATTTTACAGTGGAACCACTGCCCTCTCAATTGTTAGACAGGTAAATATAAAAAAGAAACAACTTCTCAATATGCAAATTCTAGTCGTGCTTATAGAAAAAAAATTGCAGTTTTAGATTCATTGATTGAATAACTGATGTATCCGGTCCATAGTAACAGACCAACGAGTTCATAGCAAATGATTTATATGTAATGTGCAGGGTGAACTTGTTATTATAGCAAATGTTGGCGACTCTCGAGCAGTATTAGCTACAAGATCAGATGATGATGAAAGTCTAATTGCTGTTCAGCTAACAGTAGATTTCAAGCCAAATTTACCACGTTAGTTAGTTTGGTTCAGTATGTTTCTGCTATATTCTGTTTCATCTCTTATAATTAATATGCTGATAACATAAGTATATGTATATTTGCAGAAGAGGAAGAGAGAATAACTCAGTGCCAAGGGCGTGTGTTCTGTTTGCACGACGAACCGGGAGTCCACCGGGTGTGGTTGCCGGACGAAGAGTCTCCCGGATTGGCCATGTCTAGAGCTTTTGGTGATTACTGTATTAAAGAATATGGTCTTATTTCTGTGCCTGAAGTAACTCAGAGAAATATAACCAGTAAAGACCAGTTTGTTGTGCTAGCCACTGATGGGGTATGCAGTTTTGTCCTACAAACTAAGTTATTAAATATGTTGTTTGTAATTGTATCTATAAAATCAATTCAATTTTAGTCACTATATCAAAGTTTGATTCATTTTTTAGTTTTGTAAGTAGACCGAACACTTTGACCTGCTATAGCAGTATCTGCTATAGCAGGTCAAAATACTCGGTCCATCTTAAAACTTTATTTCAAAAGGACCATATTAGTGGCTACCTATATTTTTCTGAAACATATTATGATTTTGTGACTCAGGTTTGGGATGTGATCTCGAATCAAGAAGCAGTAGATATTGTATCTTCAACACCAGAGAAAGCAAAATCAGCTAAGCGTTTAGTGGAGTGTGCAATGCATGCATGGAAACGTAAGAGGAGGGGTATTGCAATGGATGACATTTCAGCTATTTGTCTCTTCTTTCACAGTCCCCTTTCAACAGAACAAGTTATTAGCCCAATTGACACTCTAAAATAGGTTATCATGTAAAATGGGCTTAGTCAACTCCTAATTTATGATGTTGGATCAATGTAATGTTGGTCCAGTTAAGGTAGTAGAATGATAAAAGCAATCTTGATCTCTTTAGTTTTGTAGTTCTCTTTTTGTTTTTTACACCACTCATCACTTTTTTTAAGGTTTATTTGGTTCAAATAATAGAGGGGAGGAAATTAGTTTTAAAGGAGGGGCGAGGAGGAGAGGAAAAAGGAACTTAATTAGCTAGTTTGTTTAATTGAGGAGAGAATATATTACACTCTTATTCTTTTTTAGTATAAATCGAGTATCCTCTGCGCGCAATTGTAGAGACTAATCGCTTGAGCCGAATAGGACTAGAATGGGTGGCAAAACTCTCCCTCAAGAGATTTAACACTATCACATGCCCAATGCTTATTTGAACCCAGAATCTTAGTTAAGCTGGAAGAGACCCTTATCATCTTATCCAAGTACTCTTGGGTATATTATACTCTTATTCTTTGGTAACTAAAGGAGGAGATGATTTTAATAGAGAACAATAAACACTACCTCTCTGTCTCTAATGTCCCTATTGACTAAATCACGATAATTAAGAAAATTGATAGTAGTATTAAATTTGTTGATTATTAGTATTGTTTTGTAAGTTGAGTTAGGATCATCTCCATTTCTCAAAAGAAATTGACATTCCACTTGGAGAGAGATAGACCACCAATTAAGTGTCTATCTCTCTCTAAATGGAACATTCCATTTCTTTTGAAAATGGAGAGGATTCTAACCTTAGTAAGTCTACCCTTCAAAATTGAGAATTGATACAATTAAGGCTGTGTTTGTAAAAAAAATAATTAATGCAGGTGAAAACTTAAAAGAGATCCTATAAAAAGGACAAGGAAAACTATCCCAAGAGGGTTTTACCCGGCTCGCAATCCTAACTATGTGTGACGTAGCATCCTAACTTCCTAAGTGTAGATTAAAAGAGGTCTTAGATGGAGAATTGGTGATAATCAAAACACTAATATTTGGTAACATCCATGGTTGCGAAACCAACAAAATCCTTGTGCCCATTGATGACGAAGCAGTTTCCTTGTCACTTTTTGTATCCATATTGATGAGGGGTCCTTTATAAAGGCAAAATCTATGACATTTGATCGAGAGCAAACTCCCTAAGAAGCATACTCCAAAACACACTGTTGAGCATCACACTTTACATATTTTGAGACAAAATTAAATTCTTTTTTCACCAAACCAGCTATTGAGGAAGAAACTCTGCATATTTCAACACTTAATTTTTTTTTTCTGAACTCTAAAATACCTCAAAACACACTGCTCAATGTCACATTTTACATATTTTGTCACGAAATCAAATTTTATTTTCACCAATCTGGTTATTGTGTAACAAACTTGCGTATTTAAGCATTTAAATTTTTTTCGTAAGCTAAAGTACTCTTTTGGGGGCCCCTAAAAATCGAATTAGGTTGAGGCCCTATGCGCGCGGTAGCACGCCTTGAACCCTTAAGGGTCGGCCGGGCTACAATGGCTAAAATCATAGGCTATTGCTTTTCCCACACCCCCTCCTACTCAAAACACACCCCACAAGGGTGTGAAAAGACCAAAAGGCCAGCCAAAACCTCTTTTTTCACGAAATTTCACATGTTCGAACACGGGCCTTCGAACAGGTTCGAATGACATCGTTCGAGTGTGTTAAATTTTGACTTCACACTCTCTTTGGGCGTTTTTCACCTGTTCGAACGAAGTCATGCGAACAGGTTCGCATGACCATGTTCGAACAGGTTCGAATGACATAGTTCGAGTGTGTTAAATATTGACTTCACACCCTTTTGTGCGTAATTTCACCTGTTTGAACGAGGTCATTCGAACGTGTTCGAACAAGGTCGTTCGAACAGTCTTTAAACACGTCCTCACAGCGTTTCACGCGAGGTTATTTTTGGAATAAAATTTGTTAAGGGGTGTGAAAGAGTAGGAGGGGATGTGGGAAAAGTAAACGCCAAATCATAGGGCCGTTCTGACAGGACCATTGTGATGGACCGCAAATTAGGTGTGGATGGAATAGAGAGATCAACAACCAAACTCAGAATTTGGCAATATTCTTTAGAAGCAAGGAGGTATTTAGTGAATCAACAAACTTTGGGATAAATATCATTGTGATACAAGAAAGCCAAGTTGCTTATTGCTTGACAAGTTTAATTATATTACACATGTGTTATGCTACCTTATTTGAATGAAATAAAGTAATTTTCTGTTTGCGTCAAAAAAAAAGTATATACTTTAAATGAGTTGAATTAACACTGAAATGGCTAATTTTTGATTAGTTTTTCGATTAGAAGGGTTGATTTGGAATAAGAGACGACGATGTCATTTATCGGCGATCCTGCGTCTGCCCTGTGCACTGGTTCAATGGTTATAGAAGTGGAATCAGATTTCTGGGTTTTTGTTCTGGAACTAGCGGTTTACCCGTGCATACGCACGGGTACCGTCGTGTTCTTTATATGAATTTATGAAGTTAGAAATTAATTAATCAATCTAAATATATAAAAAATAAATACATATAATATGCCAAAAATATATAAGTATAACTTTTCATAACAACAACATATGTCTCCCGTTGAAACTCAAAAAATATATATATATATATATATATATATATATATATATATATATATATATATATATATATATATATATATATATATATATATATATATATATATATAAATTTACCGTTCAAATGATGTTTTGCTAATTTTTTGAGTTATGGGTTTTTTAGTAAATTTGGTGGTGGTTTCTTTGCTTATATTATAGTTGATGAAGTTGATTTTTTGTTAATAGTTACAAGATAGATAGTAAATTTACAATAATATTCTAAAATTATAATTATCAACGACAAATATTATCCATTGTTTTTCTTTATATATGATAGTTAGTTATATTCTTTTGGGTATCAATGACAAATTATTTTTCCTTTCCATTTCTCTCCCTCACTTTATTTTTTTCCCCGACACATTCTCTCTCTTTTTTCTCTCTAACTTTCATTTATCTCTAATTCACTTTTACTTTTTGAAAAAGTTGGTATATTTTTAGTTGATTACCAATTTACCCTTCAATGATGTTTTGCTACTCCCTCCGTTTCACAATATTTGTCACTTTTTAGACAAAAATTTGTTTCATTTTACTTGTCACTTTGATAGTTTAGGTACATGTTGTGACTATTATACCCCTATATTTATTTATTGTCTTGCACATTTTTCATTAATTGACTCATAAATATTTGAAAAGTTCAATAATTCAACATAAAAGCTATTCTCAATATCAATAACACTATCATGAATTGATTAACACGTTTTTTAAGTTCCATAAAGCTATTTAACTCTCTCAAAATGTTTTTTTTCTGCATGTAACATTATCAATTTATTAGAATGTGCACCACATGCATTAAATATTTACAGCTCTAGGATTAATTTTTAATCTGGGTCTGCCTTTTTATTTCTTGTTTTGAGTTCTTGCTCTTCAATTTTTGCTTACTCTTAGAACAAAAAATAAATTAAGCCATAAATTTACACATTTTCCATAAATTGAGTGCTAGCAGGTTTTTGATTTAAGATAGTAATCGAGCATTTCATCAAAACCTTGAAGTGTATTTTGCTTTTTGTGAAATGGAAGGGTAATGGATGTAAATCAAAACCTTGAAGTGTTTTTTATTTTTTGTGAAATGGGAAGAGTAATGGATGGAGAGATGATGTTAGCGCATACCATTGCTTTGGAATAGTGGAACACCAAATAGATGAAAGAGGATGAGTGGTGAGTGCTAAGTGCATGGGATAATAGAAGGATAAGGGTAAAACAGGAATAATGACTATTGGATTGCGGTTTATTGGTTTTGATGAAAAAGCCAAAAACGACCTCTGTATTGAAACTGAGGGGTATTTTTTTGAGCTATGGGTTTTTTAGTAAATTTGGTGGTGGTTTGTTTGCTTAAAGTATAGTTGATAGTTGATGAATATTTAATGATAAGAGATGACGACGTTGGTTATTAAAGTGGATTGTTGTTTTTTGAATTGTTTTTTGCTTCATTGTTCTAGGTTCGTTGTTTTTGTTCTGGATTCATTGTTGTTTCTTATATTTCTGGGTTCATTGTTTTTGTCCTGGGTTTCTGGGTTTTTATTTTTGGGTTTATTGTTTTTGTTAATTAATGGAGGTATAAAATTGATGTTTGTGGGTTGTGAAGAGGAGTTGCAGGAGGAGGAGGAGGAGGAGGAGGAGGAGGAGGAGGGAGGAGGAGGAACCAGAGGAGGAGGAGGGAGGAGGAGGAGGAGGAGGAGGAGGAGGAGGAGGAGAGGAGGAGAAGAGGAGGAGGAGGAGGAGGAGGAGGAGGAGGAGGAGGAGGAGGAGGAGGAGGAGGAGGAGGAGGAGGAGGGTTGGCCTTAAAGGAAATTATTGAAGACAATTTTTGGCTGGTGAATTGTTGAAGAAGATTAATTGGGAAAGATTGTATATCAACCCTAGATTCAATTTGGGAATCTAAACCCAGATCTGTAAAAGAAGATAATTGAGAAAGCTTTTTTTAGTCTAATCTAATTGTCAGACTGACAAGTGTCAAAATCCAGCACACACACAAATGGGAAAACCAAAACTCGACGCTTAGGAGGATCGACTCGACAACCGGGTGTCCATAAACGATATTTTTGCCGCTGCGACGAATCAGTATCAGACAATTGAGAAATATTGAGTATTTTAAATAATAAGCCTCTGATTTATTATTTAAAAAATATTATTTAACAATTTAAAACATTATTTTTGTTGTTTAAAAACATTATTTAACAAATTACTATTTAATATTTTAATTATTACTAATATATATTATGTGGCATGCTGACTGGATCAATAAATGACGTGGCATAAACGTGTGTAAGCTGCATCAACAGCCACGTCATTTAATGAAGTCTATGCCACCTTTGTTTTCCCACCCTCCAAATCAAGAAAAAAAAATGAAAGACTCCATTTTGCACTAAATGTGTGAGTTTTTAAAAATAGAGAGACTAAATATCCAAGTTTTAAAATAGGAGGACCAAATGTCTGAATTTGTAAAAATAGGAGAACCATAATGAAGGCCCGATACGTGATACGATACGATACGGGATACGGATACAGAGATATGAGAAAATTTTGAAAATCAAGATACGACACGGCTGAGATACTTTAATAAAACAATTAAATTTAAATTTAAATATATAAAAATATACAAAAAAAATAAATGGAATAGAAACACAATTAGAAAAAAAAAACAAAGATGAAAAACAGAAATATTGTATTTTATAAAGATGAAATTTTTGCACAAATAGATAAAAAAATCACAAAAAAATATATGGAGGAAAGGAAGAGGACAACCGACACATATATGCATGAGTGACTAGTCATAAAAAGTAGGGGCGAACAAATAACTGAGACCACCTGAAACTGTATAATTCGTAGAGAGGATTACGTATATTTATGTCACCCATATCACAATGTCTTATTTCTTCTATGATTGTGTTACGAAAAAAGATATAATTTTGTCTTTTAATTATTGAGGTATTAAAATATATCATATATGAGTGACAATCATGTGTTTAGTTGGTAAGAGGTATCGAAAAAGTATCCGGTAAGATCCTTAGTTAGTAGAAAGTATCAAGAAGTATCTGAAAAGTATCGGGTGAAATATTTTTAAAAAGAATTAAAAAATTATTGGATACTCTTTGGGTACGTATCGAGAAGTATCGGATGCGTATCGGTTATCGAATACGTATCCGACACTAGTACGTTTCCATTTTTGAAGTATCGGGGCTTTGTCCATAACTATAATTTGGCCTAAATTAAATTAAAATTTAAAAATGAAACAAAAACTGGGTATTTGATTTCCTTTTTAATTTCGGACGACGTTTTTTTAGGTTGGTTAGGATTTCATGATGATTATATTTTATTGATTGTCAAAAAAAAATTATATTTTATTGATTCAATCTTAATGTATTTTTTTAAGCAAATTCAATCTTAATGTATTAAAATATTAAATTACTTTTTATTTCCTTATTAGTTGGTTTTTGACCTGCCTATTTATTTAATTTGTTACTGTTTTAATTTTAGTTTCATTTTCATCATCTAGAATTAAAAACATTTAATTGAGTAAAACACATGCATTAATTGTTTTTCAACATAAAAAACGTGTAAATAAATAAAGGTAATCTAAAAAAAAGGTTAATGTGATCATGGAAAATAAAAAATAGTGTATTCAATGTATGGAATTACTCTGTGAAATCAGCTTATTGTGGTGTCATGAATGACTTAATTGATAATACTGAATTCCGTATTGCCGGGGATTTGAATTTGATATGGAGGTTGTGAAATTCCTCACAAAGTTAAAATTATTCTTTGCCATATTTCTAGGGGTTGCTTGTCGTGTCGTTACAACCTTCGTAGGTGACACGTCTCGTTGCCCGACGTAATGTCTATTATGAAATTCAGCTAAGGAAAGGGAATGACATTTATTTTTTGATTGTCAATTTGTTGAACCTGTGTGGAGGGAAGTAGGAATTTGGGGGCAGATGTAAAACATTGTGGATGATGCTTGTTTTTATAGACAATGTGTCTTTCAGGTGATGTCGTCGTTGCAGGAAGATCATCGGCAAAAATATGAGATGATTACCAAGAATTCCACACTATTAATTGATTTTCTTAATTAGAGTGCTGACTAAGGTATAATAAGGGTGGGAACGGTACTACGGTACACTTTGACCAACCCAACACATAATCAATCCAACCCAACTCACAAAATTTGGGTTGGTTCGAGTAACTGGATTGAATTGATTTCAAGATAGACAAATCCATAGTGTATAAAGTTGGGTGTTGGGTTTGAAAATTAATACCCCTTCAAACTCAACCTAAACCACAAATATGTGATCTAAATATGTCCAGCCAAAGTGTAGAACTATTACAAGATACTAATAGGATACTCGTGCATACGCACAGTGATGACGTATTTTTTCTTATGAATGAACTTAAACAAAATTTAAATAATCTGAACATTACCTCGTGAAAATAAAGACAAATTTAAGGAGGTAAAAAATGAGTCTCAAATAAAAAATAGATAAATATTAAAATCTAAAAATGTAAAAGTATCATTTAAAAATAATTTGTGCATTTATCCTTTGTTTTTTTATATATCAGTGTTGCTATCCCGTGTTTTTTATATATCAGTGCATCATTGTTGTTATCCCATATTTTTTATATATCAGTGAAGTTATCCCGTGTATTTTTTATATATCAGTGAATTATCTCATAGTTTCAATTGATTATTTTAGTAGTCTCCAAACCTTATAATTATCAAAGGCAAATATTAATCCCGTGTTTTTATATATCAGTGCAGTTATCCGTGTTTTTTTATATATCAATGCAGTTATCTCGTAGTTTCATTTGAATACTTTAGTTGATTAGTAGATTATAATAGATAGTAAAAGATAGATAGTAGATTATCAATAAGAAATATTTGTTTAAATATTAATCAAAAGTTTAAATAGTAATTAAGTCTTCTTGTTGTTTTTAGATAGTAGGTTTGTAGTAGTATTCAAAAACATTAATTATCAATGACAAATCTTAATCCCGTGTTTTTTTATATATCAATGCAGTTATCCCGTGTTTTTTATATATCAGTGTTGTTATCTTGTAGTTTCAATTGATTATTTTAGTTGATTAGTAGATTATATTAGATAATAAAAGAGAGATAATAAATTATCAATTAGAAATATTTGTTTTAAATATTAATCAGTAGTTTAAATTCTCATGAAATCTTCTTGCTTTTTAGATAGTAGGTTTATAGTAGTCTTCAAAAATTATAATTTTCGATGAAAATGTTAATCATGTATTTTTTTATATATCAGTGCGGTTATCATGTGTTTTCTTATATACATCATTGCAGTTGTCTCATAGTTTTAATTGATTATTTTAATTGATTAGTAGATTATAGTAGATAGTAAAAGATAGATAGTAGATTATCAATAAGAATTATTTGTTTTAATTACAAATCAGAAGTTTAAATAGTAATTCAGTTGATTATTTTAGTTGATTAATAGATTATAGTAGATAGCAAAATAAAGATAGTAGATTATCAATAAGAAATATTTATTTTAAATATTAATCAGTAGTTTAAATAGTCATTAAACATTCTTGTTTTTTGTTTTGACGGAAGCCTTGTTGTTTTTTAAATAGTAGGTTTATCAATGACAAACATTAATCCCGTGTTTTTTATATAGTAGGTTTATAGTAGTCTTAAAAAAATATGGAACAAATATTTGTCTCTAATTTTTTATAGTAGTTTTCTAATTTTATAATTTTTATTGACAAAAAATAATTCTCGATCCTTCTATTATTTAGTGAGTATGGATATGTGTGAAAAAGATTTAAATTTTTTTGGTCAAAAAAAAGATTAAATTTTAAGTGGAATTTTAAGTGTAGTTTATTAGTATAAATAGATAGATATTTATTTTTTTGACAAATAAATAGATAGATATTAGATTAGAGATTAGATAGATAATAAGATAATAAATTTGTGAGGAAGTTTGAATTTGAATTAAAGGTGGAGGGAAAGAGAAAGAGAAAAGGAGTTGAGAAAAGTGAAATTGGGAAAAGTGAAAAATTGGGAAGAGTGAAAAGTTAGGAAAAGTGAAAAGTTTAGTCCATAAAATGACATTAGTACCCTTAGGTAGTACATGTGTCAATTAATGATGAGGGCTAATTTTGAAAGTTTAGTGGTGATGTTTTTGTATATATAGAAGATATATATAGATACCCTTTGGCCTTGTATTAGGTAGTACATGTGTTTAATGAAGAGGGCTAATTTTGAAAGTTCAGTGATGATGTTTTTGTATATATAGATACTAGTAGGATACCCGTGCATACACACGGGGTGTCGTCATGTTTTTTTTATAAATGAACTTAGACAATATTTAAATAGTCTGAACCGTGAAAATAAAGACAAAATTAAAGTAGATAATAAAGAAGTTTCAAATAAAAAATAGATAAATATAAAAATATAAAAATATAAAAGTATCATTTAAAAACAATCTATGCATTTATCCTGTGTTTTTTATATATCAGTGCAATTATCCTGATATATATATATATATATATATATATATATATATATATATATTTTTATATATTTTTTTATATATCAGTAAAGTTATCCCGTGCTTTTTATATATTAGTGCAATTATCTCATAGTCTCAATTGATTATTTGAGTTTATTAGTAGATAATAAAATATAGATATTAGATTATCAATAAGAAATATTTATCCCGTGTTTTTTTATATATCAGTGACAATTATTTGTCATTTTTTAGGTATTAGTGACAAATATTTGCCACATGTGTTTTAAATCAGTTTAGTTATCCCGTGTTTAAATTATCAGTGCAATCATTTCTTAGGTATTAGTGACAATTATTTGTCATTTTTAATTATCAATGACAAATATTAATCTCGTATTTTTTATATATCAGTGCAATTATCTCGTAGTTTCAATTGTTATATATCAGATAGTAAAATATAGATTGTGTAAACCAATTTTGGAGAGAAAAAATAAAATTTTAAGGTGATAATTTTTTTTAGTGTGAAGTGATAAAAAAAAGAAAATAATTGTTTATGGGAAAAGTAAAATGAAAAAAGGAAGAAAAAGATTGTAGGAGAAAAGTGAAAAGGAGGAAAGAGAAAAAATGAAGAAAGAAAGTTTAAGAGAAAAGTGAAAAGGAAGAAAGAGAGTGTAAGAAAAAGTGAAAAAAGTAAGAAAGAGAATGTAAGAAGAAAAAGAGAGAAAGAGTGAGTAATAACACTTTTACCCTTAAATTATATATGTGTCCTATTAATAAGAGATCTAAATTAGTAATTTCATAGGAAGTTTGTTTATATAAATAGATAATAGATAGTAAAATATAGATTGTGTAAACCAATTTTGGAGAGAAAAAATAAAATTTTAAGGTGATAATTTTTTTTAGTGTGAAGTGATAAGAGAAAGAAAATAATTGTTTATGGGAAAAGTAAAATGAAAAAAGGAAAAAAAAAGATTGTAGTAGGAGAAAAGTTAAAGGATTATAAAAAGTGAAAAAAGTAAGAAAAGAGAATGTAAGAAGAATAAGAGAATCTAAATTGAATAATTTACTTTTACCCTTAAATTATATGTTTGTTAATAAGATAAATAGATAATAGATATGTTTGATAAATTAGATATCAGATTAATTGTTGTTTATAAAAAATAGAGTAATATCGAAGTCTTTATTATCATTATTATTATTATTATTAAAAAATTCTTTATTATTTTTGAATTGCTAATGGTCTCACTAACAATTAATACTCGGTCTTTAATCTAAAACTTGAATTATATACGTGTCACTTCATTATGTTAAATAAAAAAATATGAAGCTTTGGTTTAAATTTTAAACTCGTTACGATGATTTTGATATTGGTTTATTTTTCTAATATTTACTGTTATTGTTCTATGTTTTTAGTTTTTACTTTTTTCTAAAAAACAATATTTGTAAAATAAACTTGGTACCTAAACCAACTCAATTCATTTGAAATCAGGTTGAGTTGGTTCAAGTAATATGAAAAATTGTGTCTAATCTTATTTAATCTAACTCATAAATATTTAATTGAGTTGGATGTAAAACGCGAAAGCTAGGATATTTTTTTAATTAAGGAACGAAGGAATACTTGGGCAATGAATTTTTTTGGGTATAAATTGGGGTATCATCTGTTCACAACTGATAAATCCTTCGAGCTGAGTAAAATCATAATAGGCGATAAAACTCTCCTTCAAAAAATTTAACACTACTGTATGTATAAGACTAGATTCAAACTCAAAACCTTAGTTAAGCTAGAACCTTAGAGAGGTCCCTACCATCTTAAATTAGTGGTTTTGAGTTTGGGAAATGAACTTAGCTCTCGTGTAAATTAGTTAAATACATTGACAAGAAATAGACGGGTCGTAACTCATAGGCAAGGGACAAGAACATAAAACTAAAGTGCGAAAAGAAGGATACAAAAAAAAGATGCAAAACGACAACGTAGATGTGGCCCCCAAAATGAATGCAACAGGCGCGTGTGTTCACCTCCTAGGAGATATCAAAACCCGAAATTCTCGCGAAAAAATGGTAAGTAACGAGAAGATGGAGCATAAAGAGTCGATAAATTGAATTATTAAGAAAGCGACGGTACATAAAAGATGGGGTCGAGTGGACGTGTGTTGCGAATATTCACTAGATTTTAATTAGTAGTTTCGAATCCGCAACACTCTCCGCAGTTCTCTTATCACTCAAGAAACGATAGCTTATCATTATAAGCAGATGTACTTATTGTATAAGCCGTTGTACTTATGCCTGATAGGTCAGTAGAAAAGGAAAGACCCCCTCTGTACAAATGCATCGAAGAAAGCGAGACCGAGTCTCTTCATTTCTCTCTCTTCTTTTCTTATCCGCAGCCTTTCAAACCCTAGAATTTCTTGAACTCGGAGTTTGTGTATAATCCTCAAGAAACTCCGAGATTTTGAGATTGCGAACTCTGTGTAAGTTCAGATTTGGAGTGTAGGTTGCATGGCTACGCCCTAATTCGTCGCTGATTGTCAGAATTGAAATCCTGTGCAGTTTTCGTTCGACTCGGGGTTTTCGTTTTAGTTGTTTGAAGATCGGTGTTCAAAGATCAAAATTATTAGTGCGTTTTCAGATTTGAGGACCCGCCATGACTTCTTTGAGCAGAGAATTGGTGTTTCTCATACTCCAATTTCTGGAGGAAGAGAAGTTCAAAGAATCTGTGCACAAGTAGGCCCCTTTTTTTGTCGTTATGTTATCGTCGTTTCGTTTTTCTTCTTGCAATTTTCACTTTTCAGTAGTATGCATTTTTTGCAACGAAAGTGAGGGAAATTCATTTTTCAGTAGTATGCAATTTTTGCAACAAAAGTGAGGAAATTTTAGTTTTAATTACTGTCATATTATAATTATAATAATTAAAATTATTATATAGTAATAATTATATTGGTCGACTGGTTTGTTTAAATTGAAGGGGACATTAGAAAACGGCTAATCTATTTGTGTAGTGGTTTTCGTCTTTAGTTATGTTCCGGATTGTGAATGTGTGAGCTGTATGAGAAATAAGCTGAATAATAGAGAAGTGAAGGGAGAGGTTCTTTTCTAATTTATGTGTTAAAGCTGATTTCTCTGTAATTCGAAAAGCTAGATAAATGAGTTGCAGAGTTGCATGGCATTGAATTATCGAATTGAAGACATGTGTATGGTGAAAATCATAATTTAACCTGATATCAACATTTAATGTACTTCCTTGTTGGCTGTTATTCCACCTGGTTTTCTGAATTGTGGACAGAAACGGATTGCTTTTCAATATAAAAGCTGCACCTGTAGATATTTTAAAGGCAATACATCTAGAAAGCCCGAGATACGTGATCCCATCACTTAAAAATTTGAATATTGACAATAATAGAATCAACCGAATAGTCTTTGTCGTTGCTGAGTGTTTTTGCATGTTTTAGTTCATTGTTAATGCTTATTTCTTTCTCTGAAAATGCATGTTTGTGGTGTAGGCTTGAGAAAGAATCTGGGTTTTTCTTCAATATGAAGTACTTTGAGGAAAAAGTACAGGCTGGTGAATGGGAAGAAGTTGAGAAGTACTTAGCAGGGTTTACCAAAGTTGATGATAATAGATATTCCATGAAAATATTCTTTGAAATCAGGAAGCAGAAATATCTGGAAGCACTTGATAGGTATATATGTTGCTTTAAAATTTGAACCCTTTTTGGATTTTCTAGTTGCATATGTCCTTTCTCGTGGTGCTTAACATGTTGCTTTGAATCTGATGTTTTTAAATTTTAGGCAAGACAAGGCAAAGGCTGTTGAGATACTAGTGGGTGATTTAAAAGTATTCTCCACCTTCAATGAGGAACTATACAAAGAAATCACCCAGCTATTAACTCTTACTAATTTCAGGTAATACCTTGAAAATATAATTCAATGTAATACAACATTGTTTGTAGTACCTTATCTCGTCTGTTTGGTTGTTGGGAAAAATAATAGTCAAGTCTGGTCTGATTCAAAGTTCAAACATCAATATTCTTAAATCTTCATTCAAAGCTCACAAAACACTAACAGGGCAGAGATTTGTGTCACATACCTTTTATAATCAGTAGGCACACCAGATTGATTAAGCTGCAAGACTGTAAAAGTTTTCCTTTTCATTTCATATTTAGGGAGAATGAGCAGCTGTCCAAGTATGGTGACACCAAAACTGCGCGAGGGATTATGTTGTTAGAGCTAAAAAAGCTCATAGAGGCAAATCCTCTGTTCCGGGATAAGCTTATCTTTCCTACCCTGAAGTCGTCAAGATTGCGGACATTAATCAATCAAAGGTATAGATTCTGTAGTCGTAGACAAATATGCTCGCAATTTAAAATTTCAACTGCCTCTTCCTCCCCCACCCCCCTCATGGTAATTTCTGTGATTTTAAATAACTACTTCATAGTTAATTGGATTCTTTTTTGCATGGAAAACAAAAAGCAAATTGTGTGGCTTTTGCTTGATTAATGACAAGAATTTTGAAGTTTGCGCTCATTTTTCTTTACTTCTTATCTTTTTGGTTTTTTAGCGTGTATGCCTCACCTTTTCTATTATTAATCCACCTCCTTCCTTTGTTAATACAGTTTGAACTGGCAACACCAGCTTTGTAAAAACCCTAGGCCAAACCCTGATATAAAGACTTTATTCACCGATCACTCATGCAATCCTCCTAATGGCCCTCTAGCCCCTACACCTGTTAATCTTCCAGTTGCTGCTGTTGCAAAGCCTGCTGTTTACACTTCACTTGGAGCGCATGGTGTATGATACTTTTCATTTCATAAAATTGGCTTTTACACTTAAAACTCTAATTTACCGTTTTGATTAATGAATATTTTGGTTCATTTTTTTTTCCTATAGCCCTTTCCACCCGCCGCAGCCACTGCTAATGCTAATGCTCTGGCTGGTTGGATGGCCAATGCTTCAGCTTCTTCATCTGTCCAAGCAGCAGTTGTCACAGCATCTACCATACCCGTCCAGCAGAATCAAGGTTAAAAATTTGGTTATCTTATTGTCCACTTTTCTTAAAAAATCCGCGATTACCTGTTTTTGCTGATAAATTGTATGTTATTGTTAATTACTGTCCTAGCAGTTGAAATCACATTTTAAATGAGCAAGGAAAACATGTTCTAGTTTTGCTTAGAATTTTACGTATTTAGTAATCTCACAGTGCAAGAGCATTTCATGACTCACACTCCTGCCCTATGTTTAACAGTGTCTATCTTGAAGCGTCCAAGAACACCTTCAACAACTCCTAGCATGGTTGACTATCAGAATGCTGATCACGAGCAGCTAATGAAAAGACTCCGGCCTGCTCCTTCTGTGGAGGAGGTTATATTGATCATTTTCTGTTATGGATGTGTTTAGATTGAATTTTTTATGCCAATAATTTTTTTGACAAATCACTAATGTTCATTTCTGTTATTTTAGGTTTCCTATCCTACATCTCGACAATCCTCTTGGTCGTTGGATGATCTTCCAAGAACTGTAGCCATGAGTTTGCATCAAGGATCTTCTGTGTCAAGCATGGATTTCCATCCTTCTCACCAAAGCTTACTCCTTGGTATTTTTTCATGATTCTTCTGTTTATGTGTAATATTTCATTACTAAAATCCTAACCTAAAAATAATATAACTATGCATGTTTTCATGGAACAGTTGGTTCTAATAACGGTGAAATTTCCCTCTGGGAACTTGGGATGCGAGAAAGGTTGGTCTCAAAGCCATTCAAGATATGGGACATATCTGCATGCTCATTACCATTTCAGGTATATGAGTTTTTCACACTGTTTTCTTTTCTACCCTTTGTTGCAGTCTGATCAGACATTGACATTAAGGAGATTACTCTGGTGGTCTTTGGTGCTTTAGAATTTAAAACCATTGGAATCTCATAGTCGAGATTTAATTTCACAGGCAGCTATGGTAAAAGATGCACCTATTTCTGTCAGCCGTGTCACATGGAGCCTTGATGGAAGTTTTGTAGGTATGTGGTGCTTTTAAAGCATATTTTGAAGCTGCCAGGATCAGTATCTAACTGGTTGCTTTGCTGTAGGTGTTGCATTTACTAAACATTTGATTCACTTGTATGCCTACACTGGATCAAATGAGCTGGCCCAGCGTATGGAGGTGCGTTATTCTCTCACTGAAGATAATAGAAGTTGTAATTGCAGTTTTGCTTACATTTATTTCTTGGTTCAGATTGATGCCCACATTGGTGGTGTGAATGACTTGGCATTTGCTCATCCAAATAAACAACTCTGTATTGTGACTTGTGGAGACGATAAGCTGATAAAGGTGCACAAAATCTACTAATTGCAATTTTGGATTATGCAAATAATTTTCTATTTTTTCTGAAAAAGATGCTTGTAATAGGTGTGGGATTTAACTGGACGAAGACTATTTAACTTTGAAGGGCATGAGGCACCTGTGTATTCCATCTGTCCTCATCACAAGGAGAACATTCAGGTATGATGAGGATATATATATATATATATATATATATATATATATATATATATATATTTTCTCTTAGTATATTATTTCCAAGCCTCGTAAGACTACCTTGTCGATATCTACAATCAATGTGGGATCTCAGCAATGTCTCATAATTTTAAGTCTTTATGATCAGTTGATTCTCATAAGTGCCAATATAAGTATCCTTTTGGTTCTCTACCTTTCAGGCTAGCATTCCACTGTCTCAGTATCACCATCTTCCATTCCACACTAGTTACCAATACTTTCATCATTAACTTAGTTCTAGCTATCTCAAGAATGTTCTGTGTGTTTACATGAGTTATGTGTGCATGTTGGCAATAATTGTGTTATTCTAGTAACATTGCCTTCAATGTTTCTAAAGCTTGTTAGTATAACTTTGCAGTTCATATTTTCAACTGCCATTGATGGCAAAATAAAAGCCTGGTTATATGATAATATGGGCTCCAGGGTTGACTATGATGCCCCTGGTCACTGGTGTACTACAATGCTTTACAGTGCTGATGGAAGTAGGTGAGATGGATTTGGATGGGGATTATTATTTATTTTCATGTTCAATGGATATGATTCATCAAAAGGAAAACTGTATTGACATGCCTTCCTATTTATCTTACCTTGTCTCTGTAGATTATTTTCTTGTGGGACGAGTAAAGATGGTGAGTCATTCCTTGTTGAATGGAATGAAAGTGAAGGAGCCATTAAGAGAACATACAATGGGTTCAGAAAGAAATCTTCCGGTGTCGTGCAGTTTGACACCACCCAAAATCGCTTTTTGGCTGCTGGTGAAGATGGCCAGATAAAGTTTTGGGACGTGGACAATGTTAATCTTCTAACAAGCATTGATGCAGACGGTGGACTACAGGTGGGCTTGACTTTTTTTTAAAGTCTTCTGTAACTTGACTTACATTTACGAAGACATCCCTCATATGATTGTATCGATCTATTCAGGGCCTTCCACACTTGAGATTCAACAAGGATGGAAGTCTTCTTGCTGTTAGTACTGCAGATAATGGATTCAAAATTCTTGCTAATGCTAGTGGTCTTAGATCCCTAAGAGCACTTGAAACTCCAGCATTTGAAGCACTGAGGTCACCAGTTGAATCTGCTGCAATCAAGGTTGTGATTTAGTTGTTTGCTTTTCCTTGGTTCTTGATAGATCAAAATTTGAATAATATTGTCTAATTTTGTTTATCATCTAGGTATCTGGCTCGGCTGCTGTCAATGTTAGTCCTGTCAGCTGTAAAGTGGAAAGGAGTTCCCCTGTCAGGCCTTCTCCAATTCTTGTATGAACCTGTCCTTGTGAATTCAGCATGCATGACTATGATGTACTTGTTATAGCTTCACAATTATTAGAAAGTTTATGTACTTTGACTATACAATGTGCATGTTTTTTTACCTGGACACACACAAGCATGCCCCTGCATACCATGGTGGAGGATCATCTTTTGGATGCTTTGTTATTTGATGCCTGCATTTCTTCCAGTATGATAGAGAACAATTAAGTGACATCTCTGAATTCAATAGAAAAACGAGCTACTCGAACTCTTACAGGAGGCGTGCACTCCCAAACCAGAGCCACAGGCTCCTTCCTATAGATTATCTCTGCCTAATACTCAGCAGCAAAACACATGACCTCCCTCTCCTATCCTTCTCCTAACCACCCCCCCCCCTCTCTCTAAAAGAATCCCCCGGGCATGTCACTAACTCTCATGTAGCCCACCTTTCTTTTAGAATACTTTCCATATTATGGCCTTCTTGGGGATCTTATCCAGCACCTGGTGCAACTCTTTCGCATCTTAGATTTGGACCTCAAAATCCTCTCACTAGAACAACTTTGGTGAATTGTTATTTATATCTTTGTGAGTTACTCATTAATTATGTACTGAATTTAAATACTTATTTACAACACATTGATTGGTTTTGCTATTTTCAACAAAGAATGGAGTTGATCCCACGGGTCGAAATGTGGAGAAGCCTAGAACAGTGGAAGATGTAATAGAAAGAGCTAAACCATGGCAGCTGACAGAAATTGTGGATTCTATCCAATGTCGGTTAGTTAGCATGCCTGACATCACAGAATCTTCCAGCAAGGTTTGTTGCTGCTGACTGTACGAGAATGATATGTCCATTTTCTATTATAAACTATTTTCTGTGAACTTTTATAACCAACACTAAAGCATTTATAGGTTGTTCGACTTTTATATACAAACAATGGTGCTGGTCTTTTGGCACTTGGTTCAAATGGTGTTCAGAAGCTGTGGAAGTGGCCTCGCAATGAACAGAATCCTAGTGGGAAGGTGAAGTAAATATTTACTTACATCTGTTAGGAACTCAGAAACTGTATTGAAAAGAGAGAACTATTTTATTGTGAATAGGAACTAAAAGGGATAAGGTATCCCTTTTAACAATAGAGCCGCAACTCTATTCACCTTAATTACAAATCTGAATATCCTCCTCTTCTGTCCCAACAACCTCTATATCCTAACAACATCCCTCTTTTATCCTTTTTTTAAAGGTTTTTTTACTCTCTCATTTAGTGAATCACAAAATTCTGAAGTTTATATGATTACAGGCGACTGCCAGTGTTGTTCCACAACATTGGCAACCAAACAGTGGTCTTCTTATGACTAATGATATCTCGGGTGTCAACCTTGATGAAGCGGTTCCTTGCATTGCACTATCAAAGAATGATTCATACGTTATGTCAGCCTGTGGTGGAAAGGTTTCTTTATTTAACATGATGACATTCAAGGTATATGTCAAGGGATACAGCTTGGATATTCCGCTCAGTTGCTAATATTACTGGTTACTTACAGTTTTCTTTCTTATAGGTAATGACAACATTCATGCCACCACCTCCTGCCTCTTCCTTTCTGGCTTTCCACCCTCAGGATAACAACATCATAGCCATTGGGATGGAGGATTCCACCATTCATATTTATAATGTTAGAGTGGATGAGGTGACTACCAGCTTCAATTGCTTACTTTCATCATCTTAAGATTTAAACTAGTATTTTTAAATAATCTCGTGTTTCTCTTGGGGTATCTTCTAGGTGAAATCAAAATTGAAGGGCCACCAAAAGCGAATTACTGGTTTAGCTTTTTCAACCAATCTTGGCATCTTGGTTTCATCTGGTGCTGATGCTCATGTATGTCTTTTTTTACATGTTCTTTCATTTTACATTCAGAATGACATGGAAAACCTTTTTGTGCATATCATTTAGTGCATAATACTAGTAATTTGTTTTGGAGATCTGTTTCGTAGTTATCTGCCATTAGATTATCTGTTATAGTTCCGTGTTATATTAAATTTTCTTCCCACTGTAAAGGATAACAGACAGATTATTCTTGCTTCTATATTCTGGACTAGTTTGAAATTGAAAAAAATATACCTCATTGAATTTTTTTTGTAGAAAGGTGCCAAATGCCAATACTTCAGTGTGTTGTTCAGTATCGTTTTCTTTTGACTTTCTAAGCATACAATATGCATTTTGATGACAATTTACTTGGTCGGAATTATTTCTGTACAGCTTTGCGTGTGGAGCATTGATACATGGGAGAAAAGAAAATCAGTTCCTATACAACTACCCGCAGGAAAGGTTCCTGTTGGCGACACTCGAGTGCAGTTCCATTCGGACCAACTTCGGTTATTGGTAGCCCATGAGACTCAGTTGGCAATATATGATGCATCTAAGATGGAACGCATCAGACAGGTAAAAACTCACCTTTCCTACTAATACTGATATGGCTTTTGGTTGCTGACAACTAAAATCAAGATATACTGATATGGCTTTTGGTTGCAGTGGGTTCCACAAGATGTTCTGCCTGCTCCCATATCTTATGCAGCTTATGCCTGCAACAGTCAGTTAATTTATGCTACATTTTCCGATGGCAACACTGGGGTTTTTGATGCTGACAGCTTGAGACTGAGGTGTCGTGTTGCACCATCCACATACTTAACATCAGCTGCTTTAAGCGGGTAGGTTTTAGTCTAACAGATTGGACCCAAAATTTAGTTTTTTATTGTATTAAATATTGAACATTTATTCAAGGATGTAATGTGAAATATTGTTTGAATTCGTGATTTGGCAAAATTATTGTGTTGGAACTTGACTCGTTTATCTGTGTTGTACAATACCATATTACAGAAGCCAAGCTGTGTATCCTGCTGTCGTGGCGGCTCATCCACTAGATCCCAATCAATTTGCCCTTGGATTGTCGGATGGGTCGGTGAAAGTGATTGAGCCAAATGAATCAGAGGGAAAGTGGGGATCTAGTCCACCTATGGATAATGGAATGTTGAACGGTAGAGCAGCATCATCATCTACAAGCAACCATACACAACCTGATCAGCCACAGCGATAAGATAATTCATTGTATCATACTAGCATATTCTTTCCATCTGTAATTTTATCAGGTTAGTTTTTTATAATTAAATTCCTCCCCGTCTGTCCCTCGCCAAAGTCTGGTAAGGTTCTGCTTGGACATAAACCAGTTAAATGATTAGCTATAAACTCTTGTATACGTACATTTGTTCCAGCCACATCACAACTCAACGATGTTGTTTGTACTTTATTACAGTGTAGTGTATCTATTTCTTGACAACTATGTGATTTTGTCCATTCTGTGATTTGATCATATGAATTTTTTGCGACAGCGATTTTATATTTCTGCTTAGGGAATGTCAAAAAAAATAAATAAATCTAATCCGCCTCCTACATTGAGCATAAAGTATTTGTGATGCATTATTTTAAAGCAAAGCTTTTTTTGGGTGTCTTGAAATACATCCTTATCCTTATGTTCTTATAGGGACAAACATTATGGGCTTGAGAGACTAAACAAATTCATTGTTGGAACATGAGGAAGCTGCTCCAAATCAGGGAGGGACCTAACTTAATTTTACAATTTAATTCAAAAAGTTGATTTTATATTGGGTTACTTAATTTTACAATTTAATATACTATTAAATTACACCCTTATAACCAATGAAAATTGAGGTTAGGACAATAGGTTATTTTTCCACAACGTGGCAAAACGTGTTTGTCCCATGTCACACATTTCAGTTTTGTTGTAGTAATGGATTTTACATAAAGAAAGAAAAGAAAAAAAAAGGCTGACATTTGTAACATAATTGTAGTTTCATAATAACTTCATACCAAAGGCTAAGAAGGACTGGCTCCCTTAGATAGGGATACATAACTCATACAAAATAAACTAGGAAACTTTAACATAATAATATCTAGATATTATAAGGATATTTTCTCATAATCTAACATTACCATCTCATTCAAATTGGTCAATCTTGGCACTCAAGGATCGTATTATTTTTAGTACAGTAATCATAAATCAAATACTTGCTTCGCACGTTGTTGTAGGCTTGTTTTTGAAGAGAGTTTAACTTGCAATAATTGTATCCATTCCACCAAAACTCAGAGGAATCACATTTTTGGGCAATTTCGCATGCATTGATGCCAAATCCACTATAGCGGGCTTTAAATGGTGCGTCATTCCAATTCATTGGAACTCCATGAGATGCCCATGACCCATTCCATATTGTTGCTGTAACACTCAATCCCTTTCTTGGGTAACTTCCTCCTTTCTTTGTCGTGTTCTTGAACACCCTTATTGGGGTCTCATCCACAAAGAACCTGTGTCATATTAAATATATCATTATTCACCAAAGAAATAATGTTGATTAAAAATAGAGAGAAGAATAGTGATGATAATATATTGTTACATACACCAACTGTTTTTTGTTCCAAAGAATGGTGTAGTTGTGAAAATCTTCGGTGGGATCAAACCAAAGGGAGAATTGTTGCTCCCTACAACCTTGTCCATTAGTGAAAATGTTTGTGTGGAGAATATAAGGTCGTTCTTTATTATTACCACCTAGAAACTCAAAGTCAATTTCATCCCGGGTAGCTCCATCATCTGAAATAAGCTGTAATATAGTTTACAAACTAATTAGTATAATAAGCAAAATATTTTAGTTAATTAAGAAAAGTGATATTTTGACTACTGAAAAATTGTCCCACTATGTATAACACTTTGGTGTTTTTCATGAATTTTTCTCTCTTTCTCTTTTCTAATCAATCAATCAAGTATATATTTCTTTTAACAAAACACCTTTTTTCTACTCAAAAATAACAAATACCATTCTCTTACCCAAAATCTAAACTAACTTTTTTTTTTTTTTTCTATCTCTCACTTTTATCAACTATCAATCAATCAACTATCTTTTATCAAAACACCCACTTTTTTTTTTCTATCTCATCAAATCACAACTATCAACTATATCTTTTATCAAAACACCCACTCCCAAAATACCAAATTACCCTTCTCTTAAACTAACGTTTTTTTTCTATCTCACTTTTTATCAACTATCATCAACTATCAACTATATCTTTTACCAAAACACCCACTACCAAAAATACAAAACTACCATTCTCTTAAACAAATTTTTTTATTTCTATCTCACTTTTTATCAACTATCAACTATATCTTTTATCAAAACATCCACTAGCAAAAATACCAAACTACTCTTCTCTTAAACTGACTTTTTTTCTATCTCACTTTTTATCAACTATCATCAACTATATCTTTTATCAAAACACCCACTACCAAAAATACCAAACTACCATTCTCTTAAACTAACTTTTTTTTTCCTATCTCACTTTTTATCAACTATATCTTTTATCAAAACACCGACTACCAAAAATACCAAACTACTCTTCTCTTAAACTAATATCCTTCTTCCTCCAACTCTATCTCATTTTTCTATTTTTCACAATATATATACTTTAATTTCATTTTAATATATCACTTTTCTTTATCAATAAGTCTTATTTAATTTCTACGGGAAAAATTACAATTTGGGAAATTTGAAATTTAATAAAATTTGGTTTTCTAATCTCTACGGGAAATATTACATATTGCTGGTAAATGTTTACGGGGTAATGTTCGGACTAACTCAATTGCAATTTGAAACATTTTGTTTGTCTACTTTAAATTAGTTTTGATTTTCACGGGATAATGTTCAGACTTATTAAATTATGTCAAAATCCATTAATAAAAATAACACGAAAACCCCTGTGCGTATGCACAGGTATGCTGCTAGTCACATCAATATTTGAGTAGTTTTTACATGATCTTCCTATACAATGTTCAATGGCGGAGCTTGAGAGAAATTGTTGAAGAGGCCAAAACATCAAATAATACACTCAACGATGAAATACAAATAAAATAGGTTAATACAATAAAAAATTACTATATTTACAAACAAAACTAAATTTCTAGAAAAATACTTTTATTGAAAATAGAGATTCAGTTAAAAACTAATACACACATTTGTAATTTATTTATGAATAATAAATTTAATTAATTTTAATTTAAAAAGCTGAAGTTAGTTTGTAAAAAATTTATCAAATATTTATCGATAAATCATATTGATATAGGTACCATTGCAAGATGCAATAGAAAATATCAAACCGCCAATTGTAAGCAATTCATATAGGATATGAAAGATGTTAAAAAAATACCATTAAGATTAAAGTAATTGTTTGCAAACAACGGATTCTCAAATCATAAGATTTTCATACTGGGACTCATTTATAAGCGAAAAAACTTTTTTTATTTTCTCAAATAATGTATTTAGACTATAATGTAGTATTAGTATTTAAATAAATCTATGAGATGATCTTTTCTCTGACAAAACCTATGCATAAAAAGTTAGAAATTAATATGATTCAAACTTGCTTGTATATCTCATCTGTTAGAAATAGAGATTTTTTAACATTAAATTGAAAATGAAACTAAATTTGAAATGTTTTTTGAAAAAAAAAGAAATTAATTTCAAAACTGAAAAAGAAATGTTGGAAGTAATACGTATTTAGAATTAAATTTAAAGAGTTCACTATTTTGAAAAACAAAGTCAAGCATGAGTCAACCAAGATCCGCCCACGGTGTTGGATTTTTTATGTTAAAATAACATTCATGCAGAAACTAATGCTATAAAATAAATTGAGTATGTGTGAAAAGAGAAGTACATAGAAAGTAGTGATCACTCCTGTGGAATCTTTCTTAGGCCACTTGATCTTCATGCTAAACCATCCAGAACCATACTTTTGCAAGGATTGAAAACCAGAACCACCTGAATAAAAAGAAATTTAGTTAGTTAGTCATTTATCTTTATATGCTGTTTAATATTTAATAATGTAAAAACTACGTGTATAATATATAGTACATGTGACTTTTGGTTCTTAATAATTGTTTACCTGAATGTTCGTCTAAGGTTAGTTGCACTTCCATGTTTTGGTTGAAAACCTTTATATTTTCAGCACCCCATAATGTAGCATAGTATTGCTCGAATGGAACACTCACATCTTCAACACTATTGACGTGCGATGGAGCCAGAAAACGCAATATCCAAACCAAAAATAGACAAATCATAGGGAAAATGAAAAATACACATAGAGAAGAATTCATAGCTATTTTCCTTTAAGAAACTCTTCCTTTCCTCTCAATAACTTTTGTGTGTTTTTCTCCTTATTAAAATCCTCTATTATAGTGGAAAAGTAGGGTTATAAATTGTGGTTTAAAGGGCCAAGGGCTCGAGCTATGAGATCCAAATTGTATGCATTTTAATTTAATCTTATGCGATTATTCCTTGATGGGCTGAGAGTAAAAGGTAATAAAATAATTCTATCAACATAAATAAAGGAAACAAAATAAGTCAAATAAATTTATAAAATTCTATCAACGTAACAAAATAATTTGATATAAATTCTGATAGCTGATTTTGGGGTGCATCTTCATATTCCTCAAATCCCGATTAACAAATCTCACGTAATTAATTTAAAGATTAGTTTTCTCATTTATTTATTACTTTTGGTACAAATTAGTCTTAATTTAATTTAAATAAAACACAATTAGTACTGAAATTAAAATTGTCTAAAAAATCAAATTCAGATGACCTTATAAATATGCAATTATTCCTGATGGGTTAATTAGTCATGTAAACCTTTAGTCTAACATTTTCTTGTTGTCTTTTTAGCTATTTATCATTTTCATGTTAAGGGTTCGAAACTTTTTTTTTTATTTTAAGGGTTCGAATCTTCTTCTTTTATTTATTTTTGACAGATTAAGGGTTCGAATCTTGATTTGTAAGTTGGTTAAAAAAGTATCATAGTTCAAACGAGAAAATGTCAAATAAAAAATGATGATATGATTAATTATTATTTTTGTGCATTTAATGACTTTCCTGATTTTTTCATTGCATTATTTAAATTTAAATTCATTTATTTTCTCTCGTAATATACGTCGCTACGACTAAGGCTTACATCACTAAGCCTTTTGCTTAGTGATAATCACTAAATCTATATTAGCCGTTAGATGATAAATATATTACTTAAATTGTATCCAATAGTTGTTATTATAGGAGGGTAATTTAGTACTATCAAATATTCTTTATAATAATTAATTAAATATAAATAACTAATAAAACCATTATCTCCTATGTTTAAGGCCATTAATTCCGACGGTTACACATTATCTCCTATGTTTAAGGCCATTAATATTGGAGGTTACTTTTTTGTATCAATTCCAAAGTTAATGCCTAATTAATCGGAACCCACATAAAAGCTAATATTAAATTATTCTTTTTTTATTAATTGATAAATTACATTTGTATCCCCTTATTGACTATCACTAAATGTGTCATTTAGTGATGTAAACTGGACTCGTCAAAAAAAAATCACACCTATCCCTTTTTTGACAATATACGTTGCTACAAAGATGATTAGTATTTACCTACAAGAGTTGGTTCAAGTGATAACTGGACTTGGATCTCACCTCAAGGTCTCCGATTCGAATCTTGGGTGTGGCAAAAACTATGTAGGGAGGGGAGAAGCACACGGGCCGACAAAGCCGGTACTCGTAGCTAGCCGGTTAAATCGATTTAGATTAGTCATCGGCAAAGCCGATGGAAACTGCGCACCAAAAACATAGTAATAAAAAAAAAGATGATTAGTATTTATTGTTATTTGATATTTGAATTTTTTGACAATGATTTTTGAATTTATTTATTTCTTCTTTCACAATCAATTTGAGGAAACGACATGTCCCGTGCTTTGAGAAGTGTCTAATGTGTGATGGAGCAATTGAAGATGAATGGCATTTGTTCTTAGAGTGCACTCATCTGCGGTAGCAATTTGGAATGACAGTGGCATTGATGTTAAAGTTCGTAATGGCATGACAAATGTTGCTAATTTCAGTGAGTGTTTCTTCTCTCTACTTGAATCATACACCACCACACCAGAAATTTTTTGCCATGATGTTTTGGGTGATGTGGAAAAGAAGAAATGAGAAGATTTGGGAGGATATTTCGAAGCCGCATACAGCTTCTATAGCCTTAGCACTTGATCAACTGCATGAATGGGAATCAGTGCGGAACAAACATCAACAACACACGCATGTGGCGCATGACTCTGCATATTGTTGAATTCATCGTTTGCCTTACTTGTAATGTTTATGCAACAATTTTCACTCAGGAAAACAAGTTTGGGGTGGGACTCTGCATTCGCGATAAGACAGGTGCTTTCATATCTGCAAAAACCATGTGGTTCCAAGGCAGGCCAAGTTCGGAAGAAGCAAAAGTCGTGGGCTTACTGCAGGCGTTACTCTAGGTGCATGAGCTTCACATGAGTGTTGTCTTTATTGAACTAGAATGCCAATCAGTAGTGAACGAGCGTCAATAATAAGTCTAAGCTTAATAACGATCTAGGCATTATTTTATCCCATTTTAATTCTATTCTATCACTACACGAAAGCTATAAGGTTAGCTATATTAGAAGACAAGCTAATATTGTTGCTCACTCTCTTGCTAGAGAATAAAAAGATTGTACGCTAGCTCTCGATTCATCATTATAGTCCAACTCAGATTACAAACATTCTTATTAGTGAAATGATATGAGTTTCCTTTGGTAAAAAAACAAACAAAGCAAACCTAAACTAAAAATTATAAAAACACCACTAAAAATTTAATAAAGTCAAAAGAAGAGGTTGCAAATTTTTTTATATTAATAGTAAACGAATGATTTTGGGATTTTGAGACCCGCTGTCCCAATAGAAGTCCCTTCATGGGGTGCTATGGACAATGATTTTTCCGGATTTAGGCTCTGTTTGATAAAAAGTAGTGGATAGCGGATAAACAAACGGATAACGATTGAGCTAGCTAGCGGTTAGCGATAGCGCGCATAAGCTAGCTGATAACAAATTATGCGTTTGGTAAAACTAGCGGTTAAAATAGATGATAGATACACAATGACATAAAATGATATTTAATTAATGATTAAATTATTTAAGAATGATAAAATATTTAATAAGGAAAAAGAAGTAATTTAAGAAAAATAATAAGGATAAAAATGTCAAAAAATAATAAATCTGTTTTGTATAAAAATTACTAAAAATAATTCAACATATATTAAGAATTTGAGGACATATAAATCTAAAATATATTGTATTATACAAAACGTAAACTGTGAATATTACATCAAACTCGATCAGAATCAGCTGCCAACTAAAGGTGGATGAGTTGGTGGTTTTGGCTTTGGAGCTAAAGACCTCCATAGTAGGGCACACCTTAGATGAGGATCCAACCATGATGTAGTAGTCTCAATAGATGAATAAGACTCCCACTAAGGATCAATTGGAGGTAGTGGACAGTCAGACATAAGTGCAACATGCACCCTGTGAAGGTTCTTCACGAAAAAAATACAAATCAAGCTGCGACTCTTACTCTTCGAATAAGAACCTCTCAATGGAAAATAAGTATATGAGTCCTACAAAGATAATGAAACTATGGTGACGTTATATTTGGTAACTATAATGTACCCCAGCTCAGGCATCAACATCCACTTGTCTGCATCCTGGGGACCCTTATCCCTAACAAGCAATGATTGTTTAATAATTGCAAGTCAGTTATGCCCAAATAACTCAGCATATAGATCATAACGTGAGGCAATTTCTTGAAGTAGATCTTGTCGGATTAACGGCCAACTGTTCTCACCAAAATCAAGTCCAACAGCTATTGTTTGGTAGCCACAATTTAAATCCCCTTCTACGTCAATAATGTCTACAACGTAGGAGTGAAAATGTAGAGGAACCCATGGCAAAAAAATGTATATCATGTTGTGAGAGTTTCTTCGAAGTCCCCTATGAGATCAGATGTGAGAGTTTAAGCCAACACACCATTCACTAGCTTATCTGTTATAAGTTCATCCGCCATCCGCTAACTTATCTGCTGTCTGCTACTTTTTGTCAAACATAACCTCAAAGTAGCATTTGAAAAAACGTAAAACACTACCCCCGACAACACTAAACACTAGTACTTGCCAAAAATATCTAATTTTTTAATCTGTCATCTGCTAGTCAAAACCACTAGTCAAATCTGTCATCTGCTAGCCAATGAGACTTATCAAACAAAATCTTAGGGTATGTTTGGATACACCCAACTTAACTGAATGAAATGGAGCGGAACGAAATGGAGTGGAGTGGAGCGGAATGGAATAAAATTTCCATTCCATTGTTTGGGAATTTTACAACGGAATGGAATAAATTTCCCACTCCACCATTTGGACAATGAACGGAACGGAATGAGTTATAACTTTTTTATTCCTTTTTACCCTTATTAAAAACATTTCGATAATCTAACTCTTAATTTTTGACAAATATATGATGGTGTGCATAAAAACAAAAGACGTAACACTGCAAATATAAAAAAATAGACGTAACACTGCAAAGATATATAGATTTGAAGCATAATCGTAAATCTATTTATATGAAGCATAAACGTAAAAATATATGAAGCACAATCGTAGTTTAACACCTGAAGCATAAACGTAAAAATATATGCTGCATAAAAAATAGACTCACACCATATATGAAGCATAAAAAAATAATAAAGATGAAAACGTAATCATTTTTTACTCTAGCGTCAGTTTTTATTTTGATTTTGGTCGAAGGAAATCATGTTTTGTATGTTGATGATGTGTGCGTTAGTTGGTATTTTTAAGATAAGAAGAAGATGAACAATTACAAGAAAAAGAACAAGAAAGGGGTTGAGGAATGGTGCAGGAAAAAAACCAGATAAAGTATAAGAAGAGGATAAATATGTAATTATGTGAATAAGGTGAGTCATTCCATCCCATACCTCTAAATTGGGGGAAAGGAAATTGAGGGAAAGTGATGGAATGCATTCTATTGGTTTCCATTCCATTCCATCCATTTTTTAAATACCCAAACAATGGAATCTTGTCTCATTCCATTCTATTTCACTCCACTTCATCCCATACCACTAATCCAAACATACTCTTAGGGAGTGAATGTGCGTTGGGTAAGGTATGATTAGACTCAAATTTCATGTAATTTGAACCAACCAACATGAAAGTGGTGTGGTTAAATGGCTTGAGTACCAAGCTCATTAGTAAAATATTATTTTTTTAAGGAAAAGAAAAGCTATGGTCTATGGGTAGATCCTGTAGTGGATTACAGATTGACAAGTGGTCGATCAAAATTCTTCTTAAGGAATGCAAGACAATGTTTGATTGTTTGATTATAATGCCTTGATATTATTGTTCACTATGCACCAACCTCTTAGTTGTATGGTCACACACGATTTGTGAGCCAAAACACCAAAATTTTAAAGCCTTAAAATTCCCTTTAGAAAACTAAGAGGTTTAGCATTTAGTACTTTACTGTTGTCATTGTGACCATAGAAACATAAAAAAACTTTATTAGCAAACCACTTTTAGAAATGGGAGCAACTCAAAGAGGCAAGTGGCACCCCATAGTGGGTCTGGTGTGCCTTTTTACTAAAACACTATTATTCATGATTGACATTATTTTATGTGACACTTTTTTTGTTTGTTTGTATAAATCGGGTATCATCTGCGCGCAACTGCAGAGACTAATCCCTCGAGTCGAGTAGAACCACAATTGGCGGCAAAACTCTCTCTCAAGAGATTTAACACTGTTGCATGCCCAAGGCTGGATTCGATCCCAAAACCTTGGTTAAGCTGGAAGAGACCCTTACCTTGGTTAAACAAGTGATTACATTTAAAAGATTTAATTAAATTATTGTTGGGTTATATTTAATTCTAAATCTCCTAAAGATATTTAAACATAATTCTCAACATAGCTCTAAGTTTGGTGCAAGTGATTAATGCACTCCATTTAAAGAGATGGATTAGTTTGTACCCAAGTTCAATTCGATCTCCGAAAATTGAATAAATTGGAGTCAAACTTTACTTATTTTTTGACCGAACTTGGATTAGTCAGAACCCCTTTCTCCTCAACATTAGAGCGGGGTCAAAGATCTCTAGGCACAATAAACATAATTCTCAACAATTATGGCCCAAATTTATATATCCAACGTTTATTTGGCAGTTGTCCTTGCAAGGTTCATTAGCATATATTTTTTATCCCTATAAAATTTGAGAATTTGATTTAGTCTCTATAAAAAAAATTACTCACTTTTAGTCCTTATATGTTTCTCCGTTAACATTTTTAGTTCTTCATGACTTTTAATAGCGCTTAGAAGCACAGTTAAAAGGCCCAAAATAGAGCTAATAAAACTGATGAGAGACTAAAAACATCAACGAGAGAAAATATAAAGACTAAAAATGAGTGAAAATTATAGAGACCAAAAGTAAAATTCTTAAATTTTTAGGGAAAAATATATTTCACCCTAATATTTCACGCCGACTACATTTTTTTGGTAAGTAGACGGAGTGGTCACTAGAATCCCGACTACATTTTATAATGTATCAAATTTGTTTGATGAAAATCAATCCATTACACGGAAGATGTAAATAAACACATTAACATACAATGCATCTTTGGTCAAAAAAAAATACAATGCATCTTTTTTTTTTATTACAAAAACAATGCATCTTTTTATTAATTCCAATTCCACGTCTCTTCTTTATTCTTTATAAGAATGTAACTAGTTTTAAATTAATTTTTTTATTTTTTTGCGGGCCAACCCCATTTTATAATGTTTCTTCTTTTATGTCTATAAAAAAACTACAAAAACATTTATGAAATGGACCATTATTTAATCAGATAGGTCCTTAAATATATCTTTTGTTAGTCAGTTTGGTCTTCAAACATGTCTTACTTTAGTCAGTTTAATTCCATAATTACTAACAGAAGACATACTCAAGAATCTAAAGTGTGAGTCTCGAACCGTATGTATACACACTTGTATAAGAGATTATGGATCGTTATTGGGCTATAGACCAACGGGCTCTGATACTCCTTGTTGGGTTTTTTTTATATTATTATTATTTTTTATTTTATATGCTTTCAAATTTTGACACATTTAAAGACTATAGTGACAGAGTTTCACACATCTAGAAATCAAAATGACTATTTATCGAAAGTTTCATCATTTGGTATGTTATAAATAGGCCACATTAGTTCTTGTGCTTGTGCAAATCCTCACTTACTAATCAATATATACATTCCAATTTCCATCCTTTGATCAACTTAAAGATGGTAATGGTAGTACTCCTTCTAGTTTTTCTACTAATTACTAGTTTTGCTCCAGTAATCAACAGTGCTAATTGTTCAAATTGTGGTGACACTGCAGTTCCATACCCACTCAGCACTAACAATGATTGCGGGGACAAAAGGTATAAACTTTACTGCAATAAAAATGGTAGCTTAGAGTTCTTGTCAGCAACAGGAACTCACTACAAGATCCTTAAAATCGACCCAACTGTTAACAAACTTGTCATTAAACCACCTATTATACGAAAAGACACTTGTTATTCTACTGATCTCAGTAGTGGAGGCTTGATTCTTGATGAAAACTCACCATTTAATATATCTACACATAATACTGTCATGTTGCTTAATTGCACTGATAATATTCTTCAATCTCCTCTTAACTGTTCTTCAAATAGTATATGTAGGAAATTTGAGGAAAAAGTGGAGGAGGGAAGTGGGTGTATGAGTACCCTTTGTTGTCATTACTTGAAAGATTCAGCTATGAATTCTCACAAGATTAGAGTTAGGGTTGGAAGTTGTACTGCTTATACTTGTTTGGTGAATTTCAAGCCTGATGATCCTGTTCAAACTTGGAATTATGGGATTGAACTGCAATGGTTGCCTCCTAATTGATGACTAAAACTTTTTGATTTTGTTGTCATGTCTGGCTTTTGTTGCCTCCTAGATTCATGTTCATCAGTTCATGCTGTCATGTTTGGCTTATGTTGTCTTTTTTTTTTTATCTATAAAAAAAGGGAATAATGGTCCAGTTTAGAAACTGGAAATCACTTTTTGATTTGTGTTATTTGAGTTGTCTTACTGTCCTTAATTTGGTTTTGGTTTTGTTTCCAAATTTTGCATTGTTTGTTCTGAATCTTTATTTGAATAAGGGATCTCCGGCTACTAGTTCTTGTCTATCTCTGTCTGAGTATAACATAAAATGTTTATTGGATCATATATTATTGTTACATTGACTTTTTACACACATTTCAGTGATTAATCATCCTCTATAAATCCGTGTTTACACACATTTCAGTGATTAATCATTCTCTATAAATCCGTTGGGCCACCTGTTGTCGGATCATTCTCCAGATGTCTATTCCTAGGATCCGGGTCATTCTCCAGATGTCTATTCCTGGCCACTCGTCACGCTCCAAATGTTTGTTCCTGGACGTGAGGGGGTGTTAAGAAATCCCACACATCTGGATGTGATATGGCTGAAAAAAAGAGTTTATAAGTGGGAGTGTAATCCTCACCTTATGTTCTGCCATGTGAGGTTGAGTTAGGCAAAACCATACTACCAAAAAAATTTGTTTATAAATGTGGTAATAGTTCTTGTCTATCTCTGTCTGAGTTTATTGGATCATATATTATTGTTACATTGACTTTTTACACACATTTCAGTGATTAATCATCCTCTATAAATCACATCAGCTTCCTTAAAGAGGACACTAGTACCTTGAAAATACATAGATATAAACGAGACATTTTTTTTTGTCAAAAAACAGACATTTTTATATCAAATTTTTTTTGGCCAAGATTGTTATTATATCAATATAAATCAAGGTAAAAAACATTGGGTATGAATAAAGTTAAATCAGAATCTGGCCGATAATAATTGAAAATAATTGATCTCATTTTTTATAATATATACAACAATACTAAATACCAACAAAGGTTGGTCTAAACGATAACTCGCTCAAATTCCACTCCAAGGTCACGAATTCGAGTTTTGAGTGTGGCAAATACTCTATTGAAAAGAGAGAATCACACAAGCCGACAAAGACAGTGAATACTGTACACCAATAACACGATAAAAAAAAACACTTAATAAAAAATTGAGTTTCGCACCAAAAAAAACCAGTAATCCAAACAAGTTTATATTAATAAGAAGTTTAAACAAAAACAAACTGTTCTTCTACCACCTAGCTTATTCATAGTTTTCACCCTACTTTATCAATGACTAGGGCAGTCCATTCTATGACATTCGAGAGAGTATCATAAATTTAAAAGGTACAGATGCAATTTAACTGTACCACCATTGAAGCTCTCAAAAAGGAGAGATAACCATAAAGGCTTCAGAGTTTACTTACAAATACAAATCGTTAGCTCATACCACTTATCTACTAGACACACCTTTGTTCGGTCAGTCAGTCCAACAGCAGAGCAAAATCCAGAATCAAACTTGTAACAACCTCCAAAATACCTACTAGATCTATCTTAACCTCATTTCTTACACATGTATGACAATCACCACCGAAAATATATAATCTAGCATGCTCACACTGTCAGAGAAAAATTATACAAATATTTACTATGAAACTATAATAATAGATAATTTAGTTAATTACTATGCAGTAATGGTAGGTTCGCAGGGCCTCTTTCCTTCCATGGCATCTTTTTTCTTCCGACAGTTTGTGCAGAGAAATGGACCTTCCCATGGCTTAGATGCTGGAGAAAAGAAAGGTCCAGAGTTCACTGATAGACCATCACCAGGTGGTTGATCCACTTGGCAAACCGCACAGCGGAAAATCCCAGATTTCTTATTAAGAGGAAAATCCTTACCAAGCCTGCATTTTAAGAAAAACAAGAAACTTACGAGTTGCACACTCATATACATATACATCCGAGTGGAAAAAGAAACAATTTCATTCTAATCAATTGTCAGTTAAGATAATTTGCTATTACACTTCAAGATATAGCATGCAATTATAAATTTAGCTGGGCTCCAGAACTGACCTTTCTGCAAGCATTGCAGAACCCTCTTCAAATAACTCCTCCACAACACCAACTGAAGAAAGCTTACTAGTAGCTTTGTTTGTAGAGTTCTCAGATTTCTTTCCAAATAGAAGCGCGGTTAGCATATTATGTTTCTTTCTTGGAGTTGGTGGTAACACAGGCAGGTCAGAAGGAATAATATCTACAACAAGGCAGGTTGTATCATCCTTGAGGCCTCTAGATCTTAGAGCTTCCTGGGAAAAAAAAACAGAGCATTTAATAACATTATCGGGCATCCACTTCTGAAAACGTGAGACTAATGGCAGAATTAATCATCACCTTAACCACCAGCTTTGCAGCAAGCTCTGCAGGTAGACCCCGACATGACTTGGCAGCCGTATCAGAAGATAAAGCATCCCAAATACCATCAGAGGCTATAATAAGCCTTCCACCAGCATTTGAAAGCTGAGGAATCAACAGACAAATGTTTGTGAGAACTATAACTTGGAACCAAATACTTGCACATATAGAGTCGGCAAAACCAACAAAGAACTTAATAATGAAAGCAGCTCACTTTCACTTGCTTCACATGTGGTATTGGCACAATAAATTCTCCCACATCTGTGTCGCCTATTGATCTAGATAGGCACAATCCACCAGGCCAGCAGCGAAGAGGCCCTACCTACAAACATATTAGTGAACCAAAATTAGCAAGTTTAAGTAACCTTATTAGAAAGGGGCCCAGAGGAGGTTACATGATACCTCATTGCCCCCATATACATTGAGTCTTCCTACTTCACCACCACTGGCAGTAACGCGCTCCCTCTCTTCTACATTCTCTTCCAGTCTGTGGTCAACTGTCAGGATAGAAACTACACCTCCCTGAGTATCTAATATGCAACGGGAATCCCCAACAGATGCAACAGTGACAGTCCATCCATCAACGAGAACAAATGTAGCTGTTGTTCCAGAAGTTTCCCCTGCAAATGAAACAAAGATGTCAGCAACAGCATCCACAGAAGATTCATCCAGAAAGCAAAAAAATTGTATGTACCCTTCTGCTGAAACTCTGTGTCAGTTTTCACAAAACCAGCAACTAGAGCACGAGGGAGGGCCTGAAGCCATGCATCCCTGCTGATATCTTGCGGTATTGCACTCAAAACATTACGTAGCAAGCTTTCCTTTGCAAAAATTGCAGCTGATATACCGTTATGCCCATCAAAAACCTGCCAATCAAAAATTCCTTTTAGATATCAAAACCATTGTGGAAATAAATCGATGGTCCACTTGATCACTGATAAGTGTAAAGAAGAGAGAAATAATATGCTTAAATTTTTAATTGACATCTACTAATCCCAAGGAAAAAAGTTTCCTCTACTATGCATTACAGAACCAACAACCAACTCAGTCTTAAATTATAAGCTACATTTTAATTCCTAAGATTCAAATATTTCTCTCTTCTCTAAAAACATCATTTAGTAAGTTTTCCTTTGCAAAACTAGCAGCTGATATATTGTTATGCCCATATAAAATCTGCCAATCAAAAATTCCTTTTAGATATCAAAACCATTGTGGGAATAAATTGATACTCCACTTGATCTCTAACAAGAGAGAAGGTTCCTCAGAAGCAGATCTAAGTGTGCTTTGTCATGGGTCAAGATCAATATGCCGATGCTCTCATCAAACCACTCCCTCCTACCAGATTTGAAGATTTCAGAACCAAGCTCACAGTGCTGGACTCTACAAGCGAGTCAGCCCCTGTTGAGCTTGCGGGGGATGCTAAGGAGTAGTCTATTGTAGCCTACCCTACGCCAGCCTTGGCACGGTTGCAGGAGACAGCAACCTATTAGGTTTGTTGGCCATGTAACTGACTAATGATTAGGCAGTTAGATGGCAACAGTTAGTTCAACAGCTTTCCACTATAACCGGAAACCTATAAATAGCTGCTGAACTACGTAACAATAAAGAAATTCTGTTGAATAACATTCTGAAAAATGAAATCCCCATTCTCTTTAGTTTAGCATCTTCTGATTATAGGTTTTAGAATGTTATCAGACATCTACTAACCCCAATAAAAAAGTTCTCTCCACAATGCATTGCGAACCAACTATTAACTCAGTGTACTCTTAACTTATAGGCTACATTCCATTTCCTAATTCAAAGATTTCTCTCTTCAAACATTTAGCTAAAGACTAAAACGAAGTTAATCATCTCAAACAAATATACGGCGCAAACCAGAATATAAATAGTACCGCAAAGACAGAAAACACAGTTGACAAATCCCCAGGAACCCTGTAGCAATCTGTCTTGATCAGAAAGTAATCTTCTCCTTTCTTGGCCAACCCAGCTTGCCCATACTTCACGTAAGGTTTCCCAACATTTTCATTTCGAAGCTCACGGCCAATTAGAGTAGCCAATGGAACAGGTGGTGGCCTCATCCTTGACAATTCACGCTTGCTTATCTTAACTCACAATTCAACATTTCTGGAACCACGGTGAAAAACCATACCTAATCATCAAAATGAATTAGAACATATATGAATAGAAATTCAACAACATGTGACATATCCTTCTACACGGTTTATTCATGATTTTCAAACTAAAGATATATATTCATAAAACAATAAATCTAGAACAGATCGATCATAGAAGCATAATAATGTGCATTACAGTGAAACAAACGAAAGCCAAAGTTACACACAAACCAGTAAAACCAAAGTTTCTTCGTGCTTAATCAGGGGAAGTAAAATTTCAAAATCAATAACAGCACAACCATAAGAATCAACTAGGAACTAATTTGAAAATACGATATAGTAGCATTTGGAAGAGAAAGAACCAGTTGTCGAATGTTTGAGTAAATCGGTCAAATTTAGGTGAAAATTGATTGACTTTTGAAGTGTGAAATGTGGAAAAATCGGATACTTGATAACATTAAATCAAATCAAATTAGCGAAAAGAAAAGGCAAATAGAAATTAAAATCTAGGAAAAGCTATAGTGACAGGTGGAAAATGCAGTAGATCGAGGAGCGAGATTCAAGTACATTGCACATCGGAAAAAGGATACACAAAAAAGAGGTACGATTAATAGAAGAAAGGTACCTTAAAATGGAATGGCGATAAACCCTAGATAGAGATTGTTGTGAGAGTGAATTTGAGAAGTAGAAGAAGAAGAGAGAGTTTCAGTTGTTCTGTGTGACTGTAAATTGATTGGTAGAGAGAAACGCTGTGTGTGTGTGTGTGTCTATGAGAAAAGAAAAGAGTGCGCAAAAAGGGGGTCTTTTTGGTTTTGGGTAAAGGAATCTTCTTGACACGGAAAGTGAAGGGCAATGATGTTATTGAAATTTGCACAAATACCCTCGCCTCCTTTTTTTTTTGCTTAAATATAATTTTTGTATCCAATAATATGTTAATATTTGGATTTAATTCCAAAAAACATGTTTAGAAATGTACCAACCAGTAGTGGCCTTTTGAGTAAGTAGGATTGCACATGGCCTCATTTTTAGGGGCATTATTATATTATATATATATATATATATATATATATATATATATATATATATATATATATATATATATATATATATATATATATATATATAGTATAAAAGTCAAATAATTAAAAAAATTATATGTTATAGTTCAGGGCTTAACTTTACTTTTCAATATTAGGTGCTGAATTTTAATCATTAGAAAATTAAAATCAAATTTTACAAATAATTCTTTTTTACAAACAAATCTCGCACATAATAGATGTTGTTTGTTTTTAAAAAAACACAAAGTTATCTTCCTTTTTTTAGTCAAGTTTCAATAGTGGGCAAAGCCCAAACCATAACAACTCAAATGGGCTATACAGCCCGAACCGAGACGAGTCTTAATACAAGTTGGTATGAAAGTTTTTTTGATTTGAATGTTACTATCACAAAAATTGGGATGATAATTTTACATTAATTCAAACCATGATCCATGCTAAGATTAATGTCATATACACTTGCAATCTTTAAAAACAAAAACAAAAATTTATTTTTGAAAAAAACAAAAAAATTATTTGATTATAAACTTTTGTTGTTTTTTTGGTATAAATCTAGATCCTCTCTGCACGCGCAATCACAGTAATTTTCTCGTAGCCGCGTAGGGACCACAATGGCGCAAAGCTCTCTCTCTCAAGAGATTTAACACCGCTTTGCACGCTAAGGTTGGATTCGATCCCGGGATCTTGGTTAAGTTTTTAAATTGCGAAGTTTGTTTTTTGTAGTACACAAATTTACAAAGTCTAAGACAAATAATCATTGGTAAAAAATAAGACAAATAATAAATGTGACAAATAGTTATTATTCAACGGTTTAGATCCATAAAAATTATGTTTATTTTTAAGTTATTGATGGTGAAACAGTGTCAAACTTAAACCTAGATTTTTTTAAACCTAAAACAAACCTAGGTATAATTTGATTCTTCTTTATTTTTATTTGTTTATGTTTATTTAATTTTCCTGGGTCAGCTTGTTTTTATAAACTTTTTTTTACAACCTGTTTTTATAAACTTGCTTGCAGAAAAATCTCTCTTTTTGCCAACGGCAAATGAGTTGTTAAGGAGAGTTGACTCATAGCCTGCTAGCGTAGGCTCAACTCTCGCTGTCAGTGTGAATACCTCTTTGATGTGTGATCTGCAAGTACCTTTGTAAGGTTCAAAGAGTCGTTAGATCTGCCCTGACCCTAGTGAGCCCCCGAAGCCCAACTCACCTAATTTTTTGTAACAAAATAAAGAAAAATCTCCTTTTTCACTCTTTGTCCACAAAATTATAGCTACAAATAGAGAGAAACATTTTCTTAGGGCAAAAAAGAGAGATACATGATCAACTATAATTTTTGTCCTTCAAGCATACACCTTACATTAATTTGTTCTATTGAAAATTCATGACATTAAAATAATTCTTCAGTTATCACTTTGAATTATTAAAATGTCATTTCAATTTTTAAAAAATCAATGTCATATATATTCAACCAAGCATATTAACAAAAAAAAATCCAAAACTGTAGTTTAGCACTAGAAAGACAAAGCCTTGACATTTGGAACAACCTCTCATTTTGCATTCCCAGTCCTCCTCTTTGCATCAATAGATCCTGGATGCTTTCTGGGTTGAATAACTGGGATGGATTGTTTCTTTGATGATGGAGTAGGAATTAATGATGGGATCATACTCCTATATTTGCATTGCATACAAGGAAAAAAAATTAATACCCTTAGAGAAACTCATATGTAACATAAGCAATTAACATGAACTAACTAATTAATTACCTTATTTCTGGGCTCTTTGCTGGTCTAGGATTAGTAGATTTCTTTGCTTTAGAGGCTAGCCCATTTGAAAGTGAGGTTGGTTTAGGTGCATGTATTAGCCAATTCATGTCTGATTCTGAAGAATCACTGGTTGCCATTTCGAGTTCATCAGATTCATCTGTGGTTGCCAAGTCAAATCCGGGTTCCAAATATAATTTGAAATGCCCTGAAAGAGAAGTGGGACTTAATAATGGAGAGAATTTGCTTTCTGCTTCCCACTGTCCCACTAGGCTATCATCACTAGTTAAGCTGTCAGTTCTGTTCATCCTAATATTATCAACCCATTCCCCTGAAACTGATTCCTTATCATCTTCTTTTCCATTTACCCCATGATGATGCTGACTCACAACATGTGGCCATGGTGGTGAGTTCCTACGCATGTCGTGGATATCCAGGCTTCGCCTTTTCAACTTTGCTGCACCCTTTTTCAGACCCTGCATTCCATTATTCAGAAAACACTTACAAACATCGGTTACCATACTTTCAGGGACTAATGTGATCGAAAACAATATCATACAATAAAATAAATAACTTAATTGAATTTTACATGTCACTAGCTTAACTTGATGGAGTAAGGTAAATAATTTAAATAGCATGGTACCTCCATGCTGCTAGAATCATCTTTCGGCAGCTTGCGGGCTCCTGGTGACCGGCTACGTTGTAAGAGAGGAGAAGATGCATAGGATTTCAACTTTGGTATCTCATGGCCACTATTGACAGACTGTGGAGAGTGTTCTATTTCTCCATCCTTCCTCGCTAAGGCCGCCTTCAGAGTAGCAATCTGGCAAGCAAAGAAGACGGTACAGAAATTCAACATAAATAATGCATGATTATAAGATGTTGTACAAATTAGGGGTGTCAATTTAATCCATTTATCCAACATTGATCCAATCCATTCATTATGGGAAAACAAAGTTAAGGGATTGGATCCGATCCTTCCAATCATACTTCACTCTCTTGCCATACTCTATAGTATTACTTTTAAAAATATTTTATAACGTGGTAAGCCAGCTAAATCTGATGTGTAATTTACTGTGTTTAGTTATTAAATTTTGTTCATTCATAGTATTAAACTCTAGTACAAAAACTGATGTAAGAACCTGTTCTTTAAGCTCTTTCACATCTGTGTTATCTTTATTGACACGAGCAGTACCAAGTTCAACAGTGGAGACTCGTTCAGCAAACTTGAGTGTACTAAGTGTTTCTCCAAGAGCATCAAGCTCCGGACTAATATGAACAAACATGAGGGTCTTGGCCTGCCCCCCTGATATATATATAAAGAGACAATATATTATATACTAATGTAGTCAGGGAAATAAATATTGATAAGAAAAGTGATACTAACCAAGAGCATCCTGAAGCAGCTGAGTTAGTTTGCTATTCCTATATGGAACATGTGAATTCTTTTGAGCAAGGGAAGCAATTACATCTCCTAAGGCAGAAAGTGACTTGTTGATATGTTGAGCCTCCTTAAGTCTATCCCCTGTGGCCTCAGTTTTATCAGCTCTCTCACTTCCTGCAAGATCAACAAGATGCATACTACCTCGAATAGTGCTTCCCGATACCAGGTTCCTTCCTTGAACATGAACTGTCAAGCAGCTGCATTGTTTTGCAATTACACACCATCATAAGTTTTTAATTAATTGCACTTAACAGAAAAACATAATAACAATGTCATTATTACTTACCTGTGAGAACGACTGCTACGATCATTCATGGCAGTAGCACCAACAGCCCGATTTTTATGTCCCAAGTTCATCAAAGTAATTACATCAGAAGTGGTTGCAACTGGAACAAGGTTCGCTTCCGGCACATTGATGCCATTATGGGAACTATTGCGAATTTCTAATGTATGCAAGTGTTAAGGATTACAACACATCAAGGGACAAGAGAATCAATCATTGAGCATGGCATTCACATAGTATAGTATTATGTTATGGATTAGAGAATAAGGATATCTTTTGTGAGCACCATCTGCAGCCAGTAGGTCTCTGACCTGCTCATTGTAAATCTCAAGCATCTGAACAGAGATTTCATAGCTAATGGTGTCTTTCCTCTGCTCTGAGAGAAAGAAAAGATCTCGCAATGCACGGTAGTTAACACCTATAGTTTCCTCATTATGATCGTCTGTCCTGACTGCATCAATAGATATCAAGTATTAAAGAATTATTATGATTCTTGACCAAGTTTTAGAAAAAGATAGGCAATCATGATATCAAGGTTTTTGATGTCTGTGTGACTGTGATTGAGGCCACATTAGTTTTATTTGACTAAAATTCTACACTACTCAAGGGTCGTAAACCGTGATGGTGATTTAAAACCTTGATCAAAACAAAGTGAACAACAAGGTTGTCTGAATCTCGTACCATAGTGTATGTTTTTCCTGATCCTGTCTGGCCATATGCAAATATACAAACATTGTAACCATCAAGAACAGAACGAATTAGAGGTTGTGTATCTGAGAAAACTTCCTCTGCAGGCAAACCATAAACAACAATAGTGATGGTCAAAACATACTTATTAGCGACAATTTTAATGAAAAGACAAAACTAAGACCAACCTTGGGTTGCAGAAGAACCAAACACTTTATTGAAATTAAATATCTTCTTTCCCTCTTTTCCGTATTTGGAAGGTGTTAAGATTGAGATACTTCCTTCCTCCAAGTTACTGACTGCGCTATGGTGACTTGGTTGACCACCTAAGAAGGGTCTAACTCGACAGTACACCCTAATATTTCCTACAACATGCAGGAAGTTTGGCCATTTACATTTATAACATGGACAACCTTGGAGCAAAATTATACATTGACTTTACCACCAGAGTTTACCTTTTAGATCCTGCACTAGATTGTATAACTTGCGGTTTTCTTCAAGAACTTTATGATATCCTGAAGCAGCTGAAGCTAAGCTATGGAGGTGCTTACCTATTAAGGGTAACAGAGTAATTAATATTAAATAAATAAATGATATTCCTGTAAAAACTGAGGGGTTTTTATTATTGTCACTATACTTACTTAAATTGATCATATCCCTCTGGTATTCCTTTTGTAGGAACTGCATTCCTGATCTCGTTTGATGGACAATGTTTTTCACTTCCTAAAGAATGTTGAATTGTTGTTTTACTTCATCGATTTCTAAGCAATGTCTGCATCGAATTCTAGAATATATTTGACAATATACCTGGATGTTTCTATCTTGTTGCTGGACTAAATTTAGCTGCTTGAAATTCAGGCTGCTTGATTCTTCATCGTCACATTTGTATTTCTCTTTGTAACATTCCTCTTGTTTATCTTGCAAGTCTTGTCCATCTTCATTTTCTTCCATCTTTATAGTCCCCAGACAAACAAAAAAATGATTAACATAGGAGATTATGACACCGAGCAATTAATTTAGACATTTTTATTTGCACTTGCATGATAATAACTAGCAAGTAAAACTAAATCTCACCCCTTCATCAACAGAAGTAGCTTTTGAAATTGAATCTTCCGTTTCAGGCGATACCTTATCTTCTTGAGTTGTTTTAAACTGCGACCATTAAAATATTAACAATAGATTCAGAATAATTCATGACCTTTGTAAGATTAAATATAATTAAGCGAGAGAGATGCATACTGTTTCTTGTTGGATCAACATGCGACGTTCAACCTCTTCCATGACTTTGCTAAGCATGGACTCTACTATCTGTTGCAGCAAACAATGTCATATCTTCAATGTAGGAGGCATAAGATCAAAACAAAAATGAAAACCTTCAAATTGAGTTCAAAGATGAAAGAAAGAAAGCTTTGAAAACTAACTTTAGGCTCTGAGAAACCCATGAACAGGCTCAACTAGTTTTTCAAATGGTTTATATTGCCTTGCTAGATACATAACTTAATAGTGTGACTTAGCTATGTTATTTGGTATATACTTTGCAAAATGGTAAGCAGTTTCCTTTAAATCTAGTCTATGGCTGGGGTTAGGATATATGTATTAAAGAAGCAAATAAGCCTTACAATGGGAATTTCTTCTGGCTTCTTGTCAGACAAATATTGGCGAACTAGTGAGTTTAAGGAACCCTGCAGATAACAATTCATAAATCATAAACAGATAATCCTCACCATTCATTCGGACCAAAAGGTAAAATATTATAAACAATAAAGCTGCCTAACCCCTTCATTTCGATCGTATCCGGGATCGCTCTGTGAAGAGTGATCACTCATATAACCATCTTTGTCACCTAAGGACATACTCCATAGAGACTTCGTAAATGGCTCTGAGTTTTTCCTCAAAATTGGTTTCCCAGAGGTAGGTGGCTTTGGATTCCCAACCCCACCATATTTACTTCTTCCAAGTTTCCCTTCAGCATAGGACTTCAATGCTAAAACACAATTCACTATCCTTGAAGATTTTCCTCCCTATAAACACAGCATGTCAACAACAAACAACATTGATTTCAATCTAGTGAATCCAACAAGCCATTAAAGTAATAAATAAAAAGTTACAACTTTGGTTAACAAGCACCTGTTCCAAATCAGAAGCTTCAAATGTAGGAAGCCCCATTTCCTCCACAGCTACAAGAAAATTCCTTATATTTTCAAAGTATTGATATGCTGACAATGCTGCCCCATCAGGTATAATAACAGAATCACACGGGCCTTCAACCACCTAAAGATATAGGTTCAATAATTGGTTTAGAGTGTAGTGATAAATCCATATTTTGTGAATGACACACAAGGTTTTCATTAGAAAATAGGTAATCCCCTACTATATGTGTTGTGATATCAAGGTTTTTGGTGTCTTTGCAAACTCTATCTGACTATGATTCTCTGCAATACGAAGGATCACAACAAAACGGCTACTACAACCGCGATCACGATTTAAAACCTTGATGAGAGACATACCTTTGGCACTGCTGCAGGTTGAATTTTGTTGAGAACATTGCAGAGGATAATCCCACTACGCAATCCAATCCTAAAATCTTCTTCAGAAGGTTCAGCTGGCAAATCTTTACCTCCAACAACTCCAACCATCTTTCGCAGCCATCCAGCCGCTTCATACCTTCTCAAAGCTGCAATTAAAGTTGAACACCATTCAAATTTTCTATGGTTTCATGAACTTACTTATAAAATTGATTTGATCACATAACAATAATAATAATATCCTTTAAAAACAACATTATCAATGAAATTCACAAAAATTGATTTGATCACATACATAATAATATCTAAGAGTTAAAAGCAAAATCATAATGAATTGAAAAGATGCATACAAGATTCTTCAGCTTTTCTGGACGCGAAGTTGAAATCGCACAACCGGGCACCATTTTGTTGAAGAACATCTTCGACAAGAGAAACAACAGAGAATGGCATAACTTGTTCGGTTCCCATAATTTAAGACCTAGAATCGAATTCGAATTATATATATTTTAAACAAAATGAAATAACCGAATCCTCCAATGGCATAGAATGAATTGTTATAGCTAACAATGAAAAAGGTTTAATAGATATATATAGAAAAACTGTGATTCTGAGAATATCTTAAAGATGAAGCAGCAGAATCACAGAGAATGGGAAGGAATTGAAGAAAGAAAGCGAAGAGAAAGAAAAGAAGAAAAAGGCTTTGAAATTTCTGGTCCTTTCCCTCGCTTTCTATCGGTTCTCTGGTCTTTCTCTCTCTAGTTTCCTGTCTAAATTGCCGCACCAAAGCTAACACCGAACCTCATTCCGAGCCTCTCGCTCTGTCACTTCATCGTGTTTGTATTTAACGGCTGATAATAATAAAACCAACAGTTTAATATATAATTATATATCCTAACTTTTGATTAAAACCTAACTTTAATCATCGTAATGATCATAATTTTACACACTGAGAAGAATAATTTTGTTTTGTTTCAATACAATTAATTAATGACCTAGTTGGTTTTTCCCTTTCTCTTTACTGTTGTAACAAAAAATAAGCAATATAGTTAATAAAACGAGAAACTAATTAAAGCCTACTTATAGAAGTAATCATATTTGACAAGAAGTAATTATATTCACATTTTTCTCCTTTTTCGAAGAGAATTTTTAGTACCAAAACAAATAATTTTTTTACAATCAAACTAATTTAGTTTTAACTACAGCTTATTTTCAGTCGAGTATTCTTTGTGGCTAATGTTGAATTCGAACTCAATACTTTAATTAAGCTAGAAAAGACTCGAACCATCTCATTCAAGCATTTTTAGGTTCTTCTAACTTTTACCTAATAGTAAGATATTACTATTTTTCTAAAAAAAGTAATAATATTACTATGATGCATTTGGCCCAACTTTTAAAAGTTTAAGAACTAATTTAAAGTCAAAGTAACTAATATTAATAAGAAAATTAAAATTAAAAAAGTTAAAGTTGTTTTATATTTTAAATTTTTTAACTTAAAAGTTACGTTTTAATAATATTGTTACTAGAAAAGTTAATGATATAATTATTTTTTTTTTGACAATGAGTTAATGATATAATTTAAAATGATAAATTTCAGTTTTTTTTCTTTTATTTATTTATTTTTGCTAATTCATTTTTATTGAGAAAACTCATAAATACTCCATCCAAAAATTACATTACCTCCAAAATACTCTATCCAAACACACTCTATAATTTGTCAAAAAAATAAACACACTCTTAATTTGTCGTCGTCGTCGTTTTTTTTTGACAAAAACTCTTAATTTGTCGTTGTTGTTATAAATATATAAAATTTGTTTTATTTATTTATATTTTTTTTTATAAATTGGGTATCCTCTCATGCAGAACTATGATCTAATCTCTCGAAATGGATAGGAGATGCAACGATAGTGGCAAAATTCTCCTCAAAATATTTAACATTGTTGCATTCCTAAGATTGGATTACAATTAGAAGGAACTATACCATACAGGGACGGATCTACTTGTAGCTAATTGGGGGCATTTGCTCCCACTTGAAAAATTATTTTGGTTGGAAATGTATATAACAAATTTATTTTGCCCCCATAAGATAAATTAAATGTAGAAATTCACAAATAAAACGAAAATAAATTGATACTAATTTTACCTTTTTAGCTATGTAATTTGTAGAAACTTAAGTATTTTAAGATTTTTCTATAAAAAAAATTATTTATTTTATAAAAATTTACAATATTTTTTTGGAAAATATTATAAGCTATTTTTTAATTTGCCCCCACTAATGATAATTTCTGGATTCGTCCCTGATACCATATAATAATATTTACTCTAACAATTGAGTAAGGAAATTCTCTTAGCAAACAAAATACACGTACGATGTGTTGTGAGATCAAGAGTCACATTGTAGATTTCAAGTAATATAATGATCTTGACTAAAATGGTAAGATGGATTATCTCTGTATTAAATTGAATACATAGGACATCTAATTAAATTGAGTTACTAACTTGGTTAAATAGTCTGATGGGTATGATCTTAAATTTGGATGATAGGTCATAGCATCTTAAATTTCGTAGAATTAAGCAACACTGAGACAACAAAGTACAAACTACACAAAATATAGTAGGACTATGGTTTTGTTTTGTAAATGCTTTTTAATAATGTTGTTTTGTAAAAATATTTTATTTTATTAGGGCCTCCTCCCTCACAATTATCACTTTAAATGTAAAAAAAATTGTTTTATTTATTTTCTTATCAAAAAATTTAAAAAGGATAAAAGTTAATCACATACGTTAAGTGTGTTATATGGTTTTGTAAATGCTATTGGAGCTAAAGGAGTTTCCTATGTTAGATTGGAATGTTATATCACCTCACCTTAAATTTTCAGAATTATAAAAATCGTGTCATACAAAATGGGATGGAAACTTTTTTTCATGGAGTAAGGGGTGTTTTAGTCCATGATTTTTTAACAACAATCCAGTAATAAAACTTTAATAAATGGTTTTGCAGCTGAAAAAGCTAAAGAATTAATATTTGATAATTTATATAATATTAAATCTCTTTAAAATTTTGTCTTAGACCTCAAAATTTCTGTACTATACATGGCCATAAATTGAACAAACACATGGCTTAATTTGTATGCAAGGTTTAATTGTGCATGCACCCATGGTACATATACTTATCATCAAGAACTGGACCATCTCTCTAGGGACTTTATTAACTTAGCCATTCATCTCAATCATTCCTTCCTTCTTTCTTGTGATAATTACATTATATTACTAACTATACTAATACTTGGCAAATTAGGTTGCTTTTATATGTAAAGACTTGGACATGTTCATTATTAGGCTTCATAGAACTTGGACATTGTAAACAATATCTAACATCAAAGTATTCCCCCATGTGCATGATTTCCACCATTACACAAATTAAATTAAGGGATCTAAGCTATCAGAGCTTCTGATTAGACCTGTCAAATTGAGCAGTTTTAAGCGATTGAACCATGACATGAAGGTCTCACCTATTCGGTTTTAAAAAAACTGATTAATAGACCTATTTGCCTCAACGTCCTCAAGATGTTTTATACACGTACGTGGTTCGGAGCCTAGCCTAACAGGTATGGATAAAAAGGGGTAAGGATCCTCTAACTTTTTGGAGGGAACTTCCCTCTAACTTTGTATCTATCTCTCTCCTTCAATACATTCTCTCTCATCTTATTTCCCTCCATTTTTATTTTTCTCTCTCATCAAAAAAGCACTAAAGTTAGGAAAAGCTAGAGGAGGTGAAGTTAGAGGATCCATTTCCGATAAAAAGAAACTAGTATAAAAATACACTACCGGCCTGAATAGTTGCTTTGCCGGACCAATTCGCCGTTGGTGGGCTCCATCTGGTAGCGCCACTTTGAATTGCTTGGTACTAGTAGCTTTTTTATGTTTTTTTTTACCAAACTAGTAGCTTTTTATGTTGATTTATGTGCAAATCATCATAGCTAATTTATAGCATTAAAATAATTATAAATTACATGAGTCACTAAAACAATAGGGTTTTATTTTTTACACCCCCCTCATCATCAATCTCACCCCCATAATATACGTTTTGGACAAAAATGCCCCAGGAATATATAAAATTTCTAATTACACGAGGAATTGGTAATTCGGAAGGGAAAAAAAGGATTTCGGGAATTACAAAAATTGAGGTAATTCCGGTTCACAAATGTGAACCGAATTACCTCAATTTTTGCAATCCGAAAATCTTTTAACTCTACCTAATTACCTAGTTTTGAAGGTATTTCCAAAAAAAATTATTAAAACAAATTAAAATTAATTAAAGACGTTGCTTTTCGATCACGAAACGATACAATACATGAAATTGATGAAAAAAATAACATAATGCAACAACAAACGAAATAAAAACACGGTAGAAACTAGTGAGATGGTGGTTGGAGACGTCGAAGGACCTCGTGAATCGCGAGGTTAACTTTGAGAAACACAATCCACACGCGTCTATTAGAAATGAAAAAAAAAACGAAATGTAATGGCAAAAACTAAAGTCATTTAGCATTGACTTACTTGAGGAAGTGCAATATCACACAAAGATCAAATCTCGTAGGCTCTGCGGCACCCACGTGTAGTCATCATAACGCTCATGAGACGGATATGCAAACGCAACAGAAATGTCAACTCGATGGAAGTGACACCAACAATCTCCAACAGAGAGGCAATGCATACTTGTTCGCCTTAAAGGTATAGTCCATAATCAAAACAAATGGGAAACATCCTCAATAACTTAATACTATCGGGATGTGACCACATGATCTCCTCAAAATATATCGATACCTTTAAGTTGTCTCGTCCAACACAAGTAATGGTTCGCTTTGAATCGATGTCATAAGTCTTTGCATCTCGGTCATATTACCTCTCTTTCCCTTCCGGATATTGGCGCGGGTTCTATACAACTGAGTAATGTTGCTCAAGTTGTTCTTAAATTTGGTCTTTAATGCTTCAAGACTTTTGGATGCTTTCACTCCCAATGACATATGCTCCCCAACAACTGACCGCTCGTCCTTGCTAAACTTACCAAATATAGCTTTGCTCTCCAAACAAAGTCTTATGAGGCTCATGATTGTGAATCCCATACACCACTCTCACCTTCCAATCAGAACTAGGAGGTAACATTGGTTTAGCTTTCAATTGAAACCTACAACCACATCTTTTCGAACTCTTGTGTCTACCAAATATAACACCCAACATCTACTCGATCAGTATGTGCCCTGCCTCTCACAAAACCATAAACAACCTTGTTCTTTTTCCTTTCCCATTCTCCGTCGTCTCTGTGCTCAACAATAACCACAATGACTCCGCTTTCCTTCCGATCTCTAACCCAACGTGTCATTGCATCACGAGTGGGAAATATCTCGGATGTAGTAAACGCACTTAGTTTAAATCCGTAATAACCATCTATTTAAAACAAAATTTAAATGTTAAAAAAAAATTCGGAAATACCTTTTTAATAGGTATTTCCTGTTCACATTTTGTGAACCTAATTACCAAAAAAAGTATTTCCAAAAAAATCTAATTTAAAAATACAAAATTTGAATTACCTTTTAGGAGATAATTCCTGCTCAAAAATTAATGAACCTGAAATACCAATTTTCTGCGCTAATTCCTAAGTAAAATCACCTAGAAAATTTCAGAAATACCTCTTTTTTTTGGTAATTCCGGAATTTTTTTTATGTAGGTCCGGTTCATTTTTTTTTTAAATGCCAGGGGCATTTTAGGCATATTGGTACTTATGGGGGTGGGATAGATGATTAGGGGGGTGAAAAAATTAAAACCCAAAACAATATTATAAATTATAAAATGTAATGAATATTTATACATCCTAGTGTTGGCTAGTGGTTGTAATATTAGGTGGTCAAAAATTTCTAGGGTGTTAAATAGAGTGGTTGATGGTTTAGCCAATAATAGTTTAATTATCGGTAGTAATTCTGTAATTTATGACTTTGTCCTCATTTTATCCACTCGTTAATTCTTGAGGATAAGATAGGAAGACTATTTGTGCAGTTGTTTGGTTTGTTTGGGGTGTATCCCCTTTTTTCTCAAAAAAAAAAATCCAAGTGTTGGCTATACCCATCTTTCTGAGTCAACAACATTGTTACTATTCTACTGTCATTTAATACTCAACTTTACTATCCAGATGAATTATTATCATGCTTTACTTTTTACTTCTTGCTCACTAATTCAAGTGCTCGTAGTTAGAATTAGAAGTTAAACAATGTAACTCGTGTGGGAATGGTGTTTTTTATAACTTTATTATTTATGTATTGTGTATACTTGCATATCGATTTTGACAACAACGTGGTTGTGTGACTGGAAGAAGACAATGATGTTAGAAAACGAAACTTATGAGGTGTCGTGCAGAGTTGGACAGAAACCACCAATGAAATAAAAACACTTATAAAAAGTTGAAAGAAGATGATGGGGGTACTACTGTAAATGTGACTTAAATTCCTGCAGGAGTAAATGTTGCTATGTGGTACTCGAATATAAAATGAAAAAAGAAGACAACACAATTATAAAGTGAAACATGTGTGCATAAGAAGATGAATGGTGGTTCTATTGTAAATGTGATCGAAGTTCTCCGCAAGAGCCAATGTTGCAACGCATTACTCGAATATAAAATAAAGATAAAAATATAAATACCAATTTAAGTATGACTATAATACCAGCTGGTACAAAATGACAAAAATAAATAAGACACCATATATAGAGAGTGAAACACGTGGGTATCATGCAGATTTGGAAAAAAAAACCACCAACAAACTTAAGCACCCGTAGAAAGTTGAAAGAAAATGATGAGGGGTTCTTTTATAAATGTGGCTAAAGTTCCCGTGAATGAAAATTAAATTATGACTATAAATTAAATAAAAAAAATTATAAAATTAAGGCTTAAATGTTATTTTGGTCCTTGTAAGTACAATAAATATCTATTTTGGTCCCTACATTTTTTTTAAATAGCTCTTGCGAAATTTAAAATTATTCATTTTAATCTCTATAAAAAGTTTTTTTTAAAAAAAAATACGCCTTGTAAAATTTAAAACTATTCGTGTCGGTCCTTGCAAAATGTAAAATTATTCGTTTTGGTCTCTATGACACATCAACTTTAAAATGATCTCTGGGACCAAAATGAATAATTTTAAATTTTACAAGGGCTATTTTAAGAAAAATATTAGAGGTACCGGATATTTTCTGTATTTATAAGGAAAGTGATATTAAAGCATAAAATTAAAAAGAAACATTGACAAAGACTTTGAAATTGAACATCCATAGATAGTAAGAAGAACAAGTGTGAAGAGTCTTAATAACATAATCCATACTCATCAAATGTAATTACATAAAAATCATCACATGATTAAAAAGAAAAGAAGACAACACAATTATAAAGTGAAAGATTATAATTCACCAAAAATAAAAAATAAAGTGAAAGATTATGAATAGAGTTCTTTTGTAAATGTGGCTGAAATTCTTGTTAGTAAAAATTAAATTATAACTATAAATTAAATAAGAATATTATAAAATTTAAAAGATTTACAAAGACATTGAAATTGAAAATCATAGATAATAAGAAGAAAAAATCCAAAGAGTTAAAAAAAATATTTGTGATTTGATAGTGACCGAACTAAATAAATTGAATAGATATTTCAGGTTTAGAAATATAAGGAGAAGAAGTATAAAATAAATTGTTTTTTAAATGTACAGAAAGATATGATCCTATAAAATATAAAAAGAAATTGATCTTTAAAGTTGTGAAATTAGTAAAAGGGTAAGTTGTTGCACGTCTTAGTGTCACGAAATTCTTGTTTTTTTTAATCAAACCGATTATTGAGGAATGAACTTTGAGTAACTGAACATTTTAAATATAGTTTTTCACGTAACTGATTATTGAGGAACAAATTTTGCGTAGTTGAGCGGTTTAAATTTTTTCTAAACGCTAAAGTACCCTAAAATACACTACTTAGCATCACAATTTACGTATTTTGTCACGTAATTGTTATTTTTCTCCCCAAATCGATTATTGATGAACAAATTTTGCGTATTTGAACGACTACTTTTTTTATGATCCATAAGGTACACCAAAACACACTATTTAACATTTTACTTTACGTATTTTACCATGAAATTAAATCTTTTTATAAACTAAAACTGATTATTAATGATCGAACTTCGCGTATTTAAACATCTAATTTTTTCTCATATCGTAAAGTGCTACTTAAAATATATGGGGAAAAAGACGAAACCTTAAAATGTGAAAGAAGGAAAAAAATGTAGAAGTTGGTGCGCTCGAGCACCCAACTCGCTTATAAATGAAAGATTGTGATCCTAACTACAGTAGCAAAAACAAGACGGGTTTAATTGGTATATATTGACGCTGTAAAAAAATTTACACCATCAACCAATCGAGAATCGTGGTATGAGCCACTCTTAAGGTAATTTAGATATGGTTATTTCTTATAGTTATAACGTGTCATTTCTCTATAACTATATATCTATAATCTATATATAAAGAGAACTACATAAAAACCGCAAAATTATCTCTTTATATATATATATGTTATAAAAAAACAACAACAATTTTATCTAATAAAAAGATAAATCTGTATTGATTTTTTAAACTACGATTTTATCTCTTAATTAGATAAATTTATTTAACAAAAACATTGAGGTAAAATGGGAAGAAAATAAATTGGTGGGGGTATAGAAGCTAAAGGTGGGGTATAAAAATAGGGTGATTCTATAGTAAGAGAGAAAATCAAATTCTTCACAAGTGAACTACTAAAATTAACCGTAGGGAGATTGTGTAAAAGGAAAATACTCGTTGGTACGAGACGAAAGGTCATAATAGCCTTACCACCGTGTATGGCTATGAATGCCTAACTTAAAAGTTATCTAAGTGAAAGCCAACTAAACGTGTTTATGACAATTCTTCGAAATACCTTCGTACTACGTATCGCTGTTGTTTGTAAAATGCTATGAGTGGTATCAATTGAATCAACATGTATTAAATCACAATCATTGATGATTTTTTATATTTGTTCAGTACCTGGATCGGGATGAAGGTTTGACTCGGGGTAATTGGAGAAGTGTCTCGGATGGATCTGGAAGTGGCTTAGACGTGTCCAATGATAGCTCGGGTGTGCAGAGGTTGTTCCGAGGTTGCAACCGAGGTAGATGATGTTGAGCTTGCCGGGGTGGTGACCATAAAGACTCGATATCTGCGGTCGTGAGAGTAAGTATGTAAGAAATAAAAGTGTACACGATAATGGAGGGGTGTAGCTATATTTATAGGTGTTGATGTCGCTTTACGGGCCGTTAGATGGGAGCACCTTGATGCGGGCGTTCAAGGGAGTATTTAGTAGTAGAATGAGTATTAGGCTGGCATCAACACAGATTGGGCCTGACCCAACTATTGCGCGAGGTTAGGTCCAGACCAGAACAATACTAAATCCTACAATCATATTTAATAGTTTACGGACAAGGGATTTGATTTACCCCTCATGGTAGATGCACCCTAAAAAATAAAACCCTAAATTAAATGAGGAATGAGTACTTTTTTAATAAAGTAACCACATAGAGGTTGCGGTTGCGGAGGCCATTTGAACGTTCTTGCGTTGTGTGTCTCTCTCGGGCATGAATCCTCTAACTTTGGAACCTCTAACTTTATCTACCTTTCTCTCTATCTCTCTTATTTTGATTTCTCTCTCCATCTTAAATTACTATATTATCTCTCATTTTAACTATTTTTGCCTAAAGATAGGAAAAGTTAGACACAAAATTTTAAAGGATCCAATTCCGCGTCTCTCTTTGTTGTCTCGATGCGAAGGAAAGAAGGTGTATCAATAAATAATCAATAAATAATAAATACAAAAATAAAACCGAACAGAGAAACAAAGAGTCAAAGGAAACAAACGTTTTCTGGAATTTGGATCCTTTGTGTTGCGCTTCGCTTTGTTCCTCCTCTCCCTACCCCAGGTACCCAACTCTCTCTCTCTCTCTCTCTCTCTCTCTCTCTCTCTATAAGATTCTCACTTCAACTACGCATAATCTTCTCTTTCAATTTCATTCACATCACATAATTTTTCTCTCTATTGATTGATTGATTGCTCTTGTTTTTTTTCATTGGCTGGCACAATCCCTCATGATTTATAACTAAAATGATTCCAGGATCTCTGTAATTAATTTATTTGTGGTGTTTATATGCTAATTGTTGAATCTGATCTTTACTATGTATTAGGTACCATTAATTTTATTGCCTTATTTGATTTGGCCTTTGAAGGAAATGTTGTGTGGAAGGATAATTATGTGATTTAATTTGCTGTGTTTCTGTTGTTTTTAGAGGTTTTGATTCTTTGTGTCCTTGAATGGTGTTCTGATAAATTGGGGTTTTGGCTCTCTGTTTGTGAATGTGAGAACAGATGGCAATGGAAGGAAAGGTGGTTAAACGCAAAAGAAGTTGTAGAAGAAGAAGGGTTCCGTTGAAGGAAGCCCGTTCTGATGATTCCGATGAGGATTACGTGGTTTCGGATGCCGGTGGTGATGTATCTGATTGTTTAGAGAATGATTGGTTCTCTTTAGATGGATGTGCATCTGAGGATAGTCTTGATGATTTTATAGATGAGGAGGAAGAGGACGAAATTCAACGAGTGAGGAAATTCAACAGATCAAGGGCCAAAAGCGGTGCCCGGCACCAGCGGGAAAATTCAAGCAAAACCTCTCGTAAGAGGAGTAGGATTACATGTGAAGAACAACTTGAAGACGAAGACGAAGAAGAAGATGATGATGAGGATGAGGATTTCAATTATGAAGATGATGAAGAATTTACACCTGAGGAAGAAGATTACTCAGATGAAGAAGAAGAAGAAGAAGAAGAAGAAACAATGGGGGGAAAGAAGAAAAATAATGGGGGGAAAACAGGCAAGAAGGCTTTACAGAAAAAGGTTTCTGTGACTTCTAGCAGAGGTCGAAAAAGGAGTTCTAGGGTTTCAAAGAAACCCCTTAGAAAGAGAAGACGGAAGAACGAAAGATCAAGGACGAATGTACAGCGTGGTGATGTAGATAGCTCGGCCATCAGGACAAATAGCAGAAAGAATTCACGCCGAGTTAGGAGAAGCCTTATCCTTGAAGATTCTGATTCAGATTGTGTCACCAAATCATCTGATCATGAGTTTACTATCTCTGAAGATGAAAGACAACAGGTGAGAGAAGCCTTGGAATTGTGTGGTAGTTTAAAGAGAAACCAGAGGAGTGCTTCCCTTCAAATGAAAAATGAAGAGGATGGATTACACGGCGATCTACATCAGCAACGAAAGCCTCGAGGTCGGAAGGGTAAGGAAAAGATAGGGGAATCTAAAGAAAGAAAAGGTAAAGAAAAAGTAGAGGACTTGAAAAGTGAGGTGGCAAAGCAGGTGTGTGGAATTTGTCTGTCTGAGGAAAATAAAAGAAGAGTAAGAGGAGTACTGAATTGTTGCACTCACTATTTTTGCTTTGCTTGCATCATGGAGTGGTCGAAGGTTGAAACTCGCTGCCCTTTGTGTAAGCAAAGATTCAATAGAATCAGTAAGTCTGCACGACCAACAACATCGACTGATTCAAGAGAAATGGTGATACAAGTTCCCGAACGCAATCAGGTGTTTGAATCTTAGTTCTTGTAAGATATTGCTTTTTTGCACTTTCTTCTGTTAGCAGATCCTGATGAAAGCGTTTTGATTTTACATGCAGGTTTATGAGCCCACCGAAGAAGAGCTCAGAAGTTATATTGATCCATACGAGACTGTTATTTGTTCAGAGTGCAATGAAGGTGGAGATGATGAACTCATGTTACTTTGTGATATATGTGATTCCCCTGCACACACTTATTGTGTTGGTTTAGGGTATGAAGTACCTGAAGGGAATTGGTACTGTATTGGTTGTAGACCAGTTGCTTTTGCATCTTCAAACTCCCAGGTTCAAGAATGTCCGGCCGATTCATCGCGTATTAATTTTAGACGAGAACCATCGCCTATTAATTCTATGCCAACACCATCTTCGCCTAGTAATTTTAGACGAGAACCATCGCCTGTTCTTCATTTACGAGAAATTATAGACCTCAACTTGAGGTCTTCACCTCGTACATCTTTTGGTCAAGGGTTTGGGCATCTTTCATCCTCTAGATTTTCTAGCAGAAACGTCGAAGGAGCTTCTCCAATATCTGGAGGCGGGGCACCGACTTTATCAGAGAGACGCTGGATACACCGTCACATTCAGAGTCTACTTTCAATTGATAGGATGATGACTACCTCTACAACTGGCAGAACCAACAGTTCAATGAGAAACTTGCATTGCTCTCAAATTGATCAAAGTAGGGAACCAGCCACTCAACATACAAGGGCACAGGACGAAACATCACAATCCCATCACTCATTTTTCGACGAGAGATTATCCAACAATATCTCTCCATTCATGCGGAATGGAGATCCCTTCTCCATAAGAATAAACAATTCAAGAACTCCAGAGGTTCAGAATTCAACTATGTTTGCCAACATGCCTGTAGATGGGATTACATGGCCTGGACTTTGGGTGAGACCCGCCTTATCTAATTTCGAACCAATCCGCCAGTTCTGCAGCATATCAGACATTGTCACTAATGGTAGTTTGTCCCCGGCTATCAAAGAAGAAAGTAACTTTCACATGGTGGAGGAGCAGCTGCATTCAATGGTTAAAAGCCACCTGAAGAACTTGTCTCCAGATATTGATTTAGGTAATTTTTGTTCTCCTTCTCCTATGATTCATTAGACCATAAGGCTGAGACCATAAAAAAATAGTTTAACATTACTTTACTGTTTCCATAAGCTATCCCAAGGAATTATGGAAATCAGCTGGAAACAGCTTTTGAACACGTCATAAGCTGTTTTCATAAGCTCTCTCAAACAATTTTACAAGTGTTTATGCCAGCTGCTAAGCCGATCCAAAGAGACCCTAAGTTTCATTTGTTTCACTTTATGATCATCTTATTGAAATCTTTAACATGTCTTTTATGTGTTGATTTAGGTTTTAATACTTTCAAGGACATTGCAAGGAGTTCTACTCATACCATACTTGCAGCTTGTGGACTTGAGCACAAGAAGAGTGAGGTTAGCCCTGTGCCTCAACCATCAGCTTGTCCCCACATTGAATTAATGGCTGGTGGGCAAACAAGTATTGTCAAAGGTTGTTGCTCTTCTTGCTTTGATTCTTTTGTAGGAGATGTCGTGAAAAGGATTTTGGAGGATACAAGAATGTCGTCACAGTGGTTACGATTAGGACTTTAGGCATAATAAAATTCTTACAATTCACCTTTTTTTGTTAGTTGGTAGGACTTAGGACAAGAGTTTCTCATTTACTTGTTTATACATTCATTCATATAATTTACCAACATTTGACAGAAAGGCTGCCTATGTAGCCATTCTAAACTTTCTTTTTTGCTAAATTCATTCTAGACTTCAATTTGGCCTTACTACCATTTTTGGTCAACAATAATAATAATATAATCTTAGTTAAATAAGTTTTTGATCCATGCAAAGTCAGCAGATTTTGGTTTTGGTCCCTATAATTTTTTGTCCTTTGGTTTTCATTCATTTAAAAATTGATATCACGCTTTTTGGTCCCCACCGTTATGTGACATGTATTTACTGTTATTGGTGTCTAACAAAAGAACTTGTGGTCCTTCCATGTGGCAACTAATAATATGTGGGTGCTATCTTAGTATGTGGCTTGAGCCCTGAAATCAATTCTATTCATTTTAGAGGGATGAAAATCAAAAATAATTTTGTAGTGACCAAACAAAGTTTGCTCTTTTTAGAGGAACTGAAAACAACAATTTCAGATTTTGCATGGTTGAAAATCAAATAAAAAATATACTGGGAATAAAACCAAAGTTTATTAATTTTATTTACATGGACCGAAAAGCATAAAAAAATGAAAGGTCTAGTTACGTGGGTCTTATTTAAGTGGCAAATGGCTTCTTCAGTCAACACCAGATATTTATGCATTTTTTCGTACTTCGAAATCCAAATATTAATTCGGTTTTTTTTTTAATGTAAAATTATCCGGGGCTAGGAGAAGAGGAGTCCAACATAATTAGCTGAGTCAATTATATATATCCCAAAGGGATGTTTTTTCCATACCCCCACCCCTTCCCCATATACCTCCATCCAAAAGTGAAACCTCAAAATGCCCTTTGCAATCTATTCTTTTTTTTTTTAAAAAAGGCCAATCGTTTATATGTTATTTTGGACATATATACGACGGTCAAATTTAACCTATCGTATATGTGTCTTTAAGACGTATATACGATTAGCTGTGTAAGATGCAATCGTATATTCGTCTGAAGGACATATATACGATGTGTTAAAAGTAGACATCGTATATATGTCCAAAATGACATATATACGATTTGTTTTAATTTTTATTATTAAAAATTCGTTAAATAGTCAAAACTACTATAAACAATTATAAAAACACCAATAAAAATCTAACAAAACCAAAATAAGGCTATACAAATTTTTTTAGATTTTTTGGAGACTATGAAAAATTTTAAAAAAATCGTAAAAAATAGTAAACGAAGGAATTTGGGATTTTGAGGCTGTTGTCCCGTAAGAAGTCTCTTCTACGGGAGACTTGATTCTTAATTTTTTTCGGATTTAATGGTTGTGGTTTCATTACGATCGGAGTATGTTGCCCGAAAACCGATTTTTTAGCCTAAATTATTCGTTCGACGTATAACATCGTCACGTTTTAACGAACTACACACTAAACATATTTTCAGGGCTTAATTAATTTTTATTGGACTTAAAATAAAATACAAATCGTATACACCTGGGGGGTGTATATACGACCCTATGTTATAAGGCATCGTATATACACACCCCAAGGCATATATACGATTATGGTGGGAATGTGCCAATCGTATATACGCCTGGGGGTGTATATACGATGCCTAATCAGTAAGTGGTCGTATATACACCCCCAGGTTGTATATCTGATTGGCCAAATTTTTTTAAAAAAAAATATGTTTTTAGAAGGACATTTTGGGATTTCACTTTTGGGTGGGTATATATGGGGAAGGAGTGGGGTACAAAAAAAACCCTATCCCAAAATATTGTATGTAATCTATATCTATAATCTATAAAAATATGGGTTTGTTATTTTATACCCCACCCCATCCCCTCCCACCCCCACCCATTATTGTTATTCCAATTATACCCTCGCCATTAATCGCTTTTTGACTTTCATTTATTTCACTGACATTTGGGACCCACAAGATAACGCATCGTATATACCTCGATGGAAGGTATATACGATTACATTAATTAATGAACGCCGACTGAAAAATTGCTGCGTTGTATATATGTCCTTCAAGACATATATACGATTGCGATTATTAAATGCTTGTTGACTTACTCATCGTATATATGTCCTTCAAGGCATATATACGATTGCGATATTAAATGCTTGTTGACTACCCATCGTATATAGGTTATATACGAGTGGGCTTTGAAGATCTAATCGTATATACATCTGGGCCATGTATATACGATGTGAAAAAAATACCCATCGTATTATATACGAGGAGGTATATCTGACCGGGCTATTTTTTTCGTTTTTCTCGAGTTGCTATCTGCTTTGTTGGAACAGATATTGACCCGCCTCTGACGGCGCAGATGCCGACTCTCGGTTGGCGCTGTTGATATTGATACTACATTAACTTTCACGACGGATGCGGTATAATTTTGTTACTCAAGTTTGGTAAATGAAATTAATTTACTTAAGTACTTAGTAAGTTATATATTTTGTAGATATTTTCTACACGACAGTGTGGAGGAGTGGGCCAAAGTCATTGGTAGAACTGCTTGGTAGTAGTTGTTATTGTGAGATGAGATCTGAGCAAATTGGAAAGAGGGAAGGCGAGATAAGATTGTTTTTGGCACGCGAGAAACAAGGCGGGTTTACTAATGATTCAAGGGTTTTCGGTTCTAAAAGGAGAGGTTGTCCTTTTAGATTGAAAGCTACTTGCACCGTTAGCCGTGGGGTTGGTGTGTCACGGTTAAATGTGGTAGACACACGCACGAGTTGCTCAAAACTTCCGTTGGTACTTGTTTATTTGGGCGTGCATGCGAGCGCAAAGGATCTGTTAACAAAGCATGCAGATCTTGATGTCGGACCAAAGCTACTATTACTTTGCTTTGAAGAAGCTAGATCCGAGAATGTGACTAGTCTTCGTCAAGTTTATAGGCAGCGTCACGGATACCTGGTCTCACGAAGAGGGGTCCTAGAACGGACATTCGTGAGGTGTTGAGATTGATTGAATCCCATAATTATCTATGTTGGTCTAGAAAGATTCCGCAATCGATGTCGTCGATGATATCATGTGGGCGCATCCCACTTCTATAAAGTTGCTCGTGGTTGTTTCCCAAAGTTCTCATTCTTGACTCAACCTACAAGACCAACAGATATAATTTGCCTCTTCTACAGATTGTGGGAGTCACAAACACTGAGATAAGCTCCCACGTTGCATTTGCTTATATTGGGCGAGAGCTTGCTATTCATTTTCTTGGGTATTGGAGCAACATTGCGAGGTATATGTGAGTTGCATTCTATTCACCTCGAGTTTTCTTGACAGACAGAGATCTCTACTGTATATCCGCTATTCTTGATGTCTTTCCCGCTGCTACAAATTTATTGTGTCATTGGCATGTTACAAAAAATGTCAAAGCCAAGATTAAGGAGTTGGTTCAAAAGGATAGACGGGAGGAGGTCGAATCTCTCCGGCTATGTATTATTGATTCTGTTGATGAGTCGAGTATCTATCTAATCAAGTTTTTTTGAATTGCGCTTGCTCGATAAACTGCTCTCTCATTAAATATGTGCACGACACATGGTTGACCACGCACAAGGAGCGATTTATCTCAAAGATGGACTAACCGGATCCCACACTTGGGGAATTCCACAACCAACGGTATTTCTATCCGTTAATCGATTTTTTGACACGTGGACATATTTTTATCGTCGATTAAAATTCTTTGACACTTGTTTATTATTTCTATCCGTTACTCGATTTTTTTGACACGTGGACATATTTTTATCGCCGATTAAAATTCTTTGACACTTGTTTATTATTTCTATCCGTTACTCGATTTTTTTGACACGTGGACATATTTTTTTTCGTCGATTAAAATTCTTTGACACTTGTTTATTATTTCTATCCGTTACTCGATTTTTTTGACACGTGCACATATTTTTTTTCGTCGATTAAAATTCTTTGACACTTGTTTATTATTTCTATTCGTTACTCGATTTTTTCACACGTGGACATATTTTTATCGCGATTAAAATTCTTTGACACTTGTTTATTATTTCTATCCGTTACTCGATTTTTTTGACACGTGGACATATTTTTTTAAATCGATTAAAATTCTTTGACACTTGTTTATTATTTCTATCCGTTACTCGATTTTTTTGACACGTGGACATATTTTTTTCGCCGATTAAAATTCTTTGACACTTGTTTATTATTTCTATCCGTTACTCGATTTTTTTGACACGTGGACATATTTTTTTTTCGTCGATTAAAATTCTTTGACACTTGTTTATTATTTCTATCCGTTACTCGATTTTTTTTGACACGTGGACATATTTTTTATCGTCGATTAAAATTCTTTGACACTTGTTTATTATTTCTATCCGTTACTCGATTTTTTTGACACGTGGACATATTTTTATCGTCGATTAAAATTCTTTGACACTTGTTTATTATTTCTATCCGTTACTCGATTTTTTTTTACGCTTGTTTATTATTTCAGAGCGGAATCCTTGCATTGGTCTTTGAAAAGACAGTTGAAGACTTCGAAGGGTGATCTATCAAAATGTTTGATATCTATTGATGACATGCTGGCAATACATTTTGATCAAATTATCGGGTCTTTTCAACGAAGCATCAGCAGAATTGAAGTCAAGTCCAATATTCCACTGTTTAAAAATCTTCAAGGACTTGTTTCTTTATCTCAGACCGAGACACATGGTTAAGGAGTTTGAAAGGTCGAAATGCGGGGTTGGATACGACAAAGGCGGTGCGGTGCATTCAAAGGAAGACACATCTACTTCCTTGTGCTTGTGAGATAGGTATTTTTCATGCTTCCGCAATTATATTCCGCTTCTCGTTGTTGATGATCACTGGAAACAGTTTGAGTTTGGATGCAATAGATGATAAATCCACTCGGGATAAATCATCTGGATGCGATATTTCTTACCAGTTTGATGCTATCTTGGCAAGATTTAATAAAGTGAGTGAGGAGGAGAAGTTTCTTATTAAGAGGCAGCTGAATGAGATAGCTTTCCCTTCTACTTCTTCTATGGTTGCACCTAAATCAAAAGTCAGAACGAAAGGTGCACCAAAGAAGAAAAAGGGAAATTTTTGATGCTAAGCGTGATCCTTCCGGGTGGGAGCACGTGGATGAGAGGTAAAACAGATCAAGAATCCGGGGCTTCCAAAATTCCTACACACGGTCAACCAAATTATCTCGTGGTGCTTCTAGAGTATTATCACGCAGGCACCGAGACTAAAATCCACTTACCGCTTTCTTCCACCACACGCGTGCGCAACTATGTTGAAAAAATTGTTGATGTTGAAGGTGACGAGAATCGCGGTTTTAGAGCGATCGGGGTTGGACTTGACATGGGTGAGGACTCTGGCCTCGATTAGGCAAGCTTTGATTCGAGAAACAAAGGACGAAAACCTTGTATTCGACATGTTTGGGAAGAACCGATCGTTAGAGCTTCGCAAAGCTTTAACTATCGAGTCATACTGGACGTCACCGAGTCAAAGTGGTTTGATTTGCTCGAGATGGGGTATATGGTTGCAACCGTATAATGTTGCATTGGTTCGATTTTCTTTATCTATGAATTTCACTTATCCGCCTTTGAGAGGCACTTACAGCTTCATCTAAGTTGAAAATCATATCTGCTACGAACGAGCAAAATGTACAATCGGTTGAATCTTTCAATCTCTCCCACTTGTCTGTTGCCTCCTATTGCCCCACAATGGTACCGGCACTACGTACCGGAGTCTGCTTCATGGTTGCATCCGTATGCCGGACGTTTTACCCTATGGCAGTCTATGTGTCCTCCCGTGCGGCCTCCCACTCACAGTGATGCATCTAGATGTATAGATTTAGCCGATGATTCTATTGACGGCTTGTAGATAGATTCACACATATTTTGTATTACACGCGTATATATACTATATCGCGTTTTTGTAATTATACGCGTTTACTTTATCCAATATATCTACACCGTTGATGTTAATCAAATCGCGAGACTTCAAATTATAACTGGTAATAAAATCATAACTGCTAACAAAAACAAAGCCCATCGTATATATCTCTTTTGGGACATATATACGATGTCAAATTTTTAGCCATCGTATATAAGTTCATTTTGCGTATATACGATTGACTTAAAACGCATCAATCGTATATACGCACAATGAACATATATACGATGTAGAATTTTTCCCCATCGTATATAGGCCACAAAAAAGATATATACGATTCGTGTAATTTAGTGAAAAAAAAAGATTTTTTGAAGGGCATTTTGGGAATTTCAACGTGGGTGGGGGTTTAAGAGGAGAGGGTGGGGGTACAAAAAAAAACCCTAAAAATATATAATGAGAACTCCCTGAAAAACTACTTTTTTGTTTCCTACTTTTCTTCCCAAATTACTCTTATTTTAACCAATCCTCACGAGTGACTATTTGACTTCTCATAACTTCTTATTGACGGTTCTTTTTTTACCTATTTATTAATCTATCCTTTTAAGTATTATTTACATAAAATATTAATTCATAAAAACAACAAAAAAGCATAAAGACGTGGTGCTCGTCTTTTCGCTAGTGAAGTATAATGGTTTTTATTTAATCTGCCCATCTAGTGGAGACTATCTTCAAGATCTAGGCATATGTCGAAAAATTAAGACTCCCCGGGCCGGATGGTTTCAATTTCAATTTCATTAAGCAATGCTGGGATATTATAGGTCCGGATGTGTTTAATTTCTTTGGTGAGTTTCACTCTTTGACAACCTTCCCAAAGGGCATTAGTGCCTCTTTCATACATTTGTTCCGAAAACTAAGAATCCACAAAATTTGGGGGAGTATCGGCCTATCTCTCTTGTTGGTAGTATATATAAGTTGTTGGCAAAGGTATTGGCCGAGAGATTGAAAAGAGTAATTTCTAAGGTGATATCGGAGAGCCAAAATGCTTTCATGGCGGGAAGGAATATTCTTGATGGTGTTGTTGTGGTAAATGAAGTGATTGATTTGGCAAAAAGGTTTAAGAAGCAATGCCTTCTTTTAAAAGTAGATTTCCAAAAAGCTTATGATTCGGTGTGTTGGGAATATTTGGAATATATGATGAGGAGGATGGGATTTAGTGCTAAGTGGAGGAAGTGGATGCTCACTTGTGTCTCTACAAGTTCTATCTCGGTGCTTGTAAACGGTAGTCCTACGGAAGAATTTGCGGCACAAAAAGGGATCAAGCAAGGTGACCCTTTGGCGCCATTCTTGTTTTTGATAGCGGCATATAAGGTTTAGCCGGGTTGGTAAGAAAAGGTGAGGCGGCTGATTGCCTTGATGGCTTTAAAGTGGATGAAAGTTTTTCAATCTCCTTATTACAATTCGTCAATGACACGATCTTTCTTTGTGATGGGAATGACAAGAGTGTGTGGTGCTTAAAGTCCATATTAAGGTGTTTTGAAATGGCCTCGGGGCTTAAAGTTAATTTGCTAAGAGTAATGTTATTGGGCTGAATATGGAGGAGCGGATTGTGGATGGTATTTCATCGTTCTTTGCATGCAAAGTTGGGAAGGTATCGTTTAAATTCTTAGGGGTACCGGTTGGGGCGAATCCTAGAAGGGCTTCTACGTGGAAACCAGTGCTTGATTGTATTAAGGCACAGTTGTCACTATGGAGGAGTATGAGATTGTCTATTGGGGGAAGAGTAACTTTGATTAATTCGGTGTTGTCTTCTCTACCTCTCTATATGTTTTCTATGTTCAAGGCACCAAAGAAGATTATCGGTGAAATAATTAAACTACAAAGAAGGTTCTTGTGGGGAGGTGATGAAGATAAGAAGAGAATGGCTTGGGTTAAATGGGGGAACATTTGTAAGCCGAAAAAGTTGGGAGGCTTGGGGATTAAGGATCTCAATGTGTTTAATATATCTCTTGTTGCTAAATGGAGGTGGAGACTTCTAGTAGATGATGAGAACTCCTTGTGGAAAAGACTATTGATTAGTAGATATGGCATGATAAACTCTTGGAGTGGTGATCTACCCCTTGTGAATATTGTGAACAAATCCTCGTTGTGGTGGCGTGATTTGATGGTGTTGGGGGATGGTATACAGCTGGATAGGGGCTGGTTTAATAATATTACGAAACTGAAGATGGGTAATGGGCTACGGGTAAAATTTTGGTCCGATAAATGGTTATGTGCTGAAACATTAGCAGATTTATTTCCGACTCTGCTGGAGGCTAGCGGTAATGAGAATGTGACGGTTGCAGAGATGGGGAGATGGAGTGACGTAGGCTGGGAGTGAGATTGGGGGTGGTCCGAAGCACCTGTAGCTGTTGATGCAGATGCTGCTACGGAGCTATCAGACTTGCTATGTGAAGTGCAGCCGATTAGGGACGTGAGTGATAGATGGATATGGTTTTCGGATTTGATTTGTGGTTTTACGGTTAAGTCTTGTTACGAATGGATATGTAATTGGTTGAGGGGAAATGTGCAACTGAATGTCGATCCGGTAGTAGAAGCATGTAGCTCGCTATGGAGTAGTGATTTACCTTCAAATGTTCTAATTTTCAGCGGGAGACTTTTGTTGGACAGGCTGCCAACTAGACGACAGTTGTTTAATCGTGGAGTTCTAGTTCCTTCGGCTGAGATGAGCTGCGTTTTCTGCTTTAATGAAATTGAAACCGTGGAGCATTTGTTTTGCAGGTGTCTAGTAGTGCAGGAGGTATGGCGAAGGATTTGTGGCTGGGTGAATGTTAGAGGTTGCTTTGGCAATGTATTATATTTGTTTAATGTTGTGAGTGGGGTGGTTTATGAAAGAAATAAGAAGAGGATCAAGCATATCTTTTGGGTTACTACTATGTGGCAAATATGGTTGGCGAGAAATAGAACAATCTTTCAAGGTGTAGTGGTTAATGTGCTTTCACTTGTAAATTTCATTAAGTATGTATCATGGGGTTGGCTTGTATCTAGGAGGGGGAGAAATAGCGGGGTGACATACTCGGATTGGTGTAGCTGTCCTTTGGGGTGTATATCCTTGTTGTAAATATCCCGTCCTATTTGAGGTACTCTTTTTTCCTCCTTGGGTCTTTCTCTCAGGGTTTTACTGGCTAGAGGGTTTAATGAGTCTCTCCTCCCATAACTTTATTGTAAGGGATTGGTGCACCCCTAGTGTCCCCTTCAATATATTGTTTGCATATCTAAAAAAAACTCCTCTAAACAGATCATTTTTTATATACATGAATTCAAAAGTCTAACAAACACCGTCCCATTTTATATGTTTTAGTAAAATCAATTTATCTCAAATAGATTGTTTTACATTTTCAAAGAAGTATTTAATATTCTTTTCCACTTTTGCTCTTCTTAATCATGACAGCTTTTTACATTTATTTACTAAATGATTCACATTTATCAATGTAGAGAGATACTCCCTCCGATCCCTATTATAAGAAGAAAATACAAAAATCATCGCTACCAAGGAGCTCACTTAATCATTGTCTTTTTTAAGTTAAGTCTCCAAAATACTCTCCACTCAACTCAATAGATTTATGTGCATTACTCTCACTCACCTTGAAAACTGAAAAGACAAAGCCTTCAACGAAGGTAAAATTGGTATTTAAACAATTAATATACACTAAAACCTAGAATAATTTTATATTTGAGACCAAAATTAAATCAAAAAAATTTCTTATAATACGGACCGGAGGGAGCAAATGATTAAATGGATTAAATGGTAAATTAGACAACACTTTTTATAAAATCTATGCACCAAAACCTTAAATTACTTATAAAATAGGCTGAGGTAGTATGTACTCAAATCAAAGAACCACAATTTCTTTCATTATGCACCAGCAGATGTTTGTTCAGCAAATCATTATCATATGACACTATCAAAATCAAGACATGCTATAACCTAGCCTTAATAAAATCTTGCATGAGATATGATTTATTAGCAAGAATCCAACCCAAAGACACTCACTCACATTAGCGGATGTCAGGCACAGTAAGGAAAGGAGCTTTCTATTTTCATTCAACATTTATGATCTGAAATTAAAGGATAAAATGAAACATTAGATTTAGACCTGAATACTTCAGTTCACGTACAACATACATAACTTACATTCATATTCCACATTTTATTTTATTCTGATAAAATACATTGGCAACTTCACTAGACAAACCATAGGTTGCAGGGATCGCATAGGGTTAAAGAAGCCACCACCGCAGATCAATTGCCTTCATGAAATGTCATCAAAGATGGTGGACAGTAACAGCCCTTGAACAAACTCACATCTTTTCCCCTTCTCTTCCTTCTCCTTGACTGACAAGGTAGATGTCTCTACATTTCTGAACAGAAGAAAAAGACATGTTGAAAATTAGAAGATACGAGGAGACAGTTGAGAATGCATTGCTGTCAGACAACATGCCCTTGGCAAGGAACAAGTCATTCTTTTGCAACAAGGCATTTAAACTTGTTTATTGGTTCAAAGGTAAAAAAGTAAAATGGTTAAATCACGACATTAGTTGTTAAATCATGAGGCAGCAAACATAAGTCAGTGTTCTCATTATCTCATCTAAATAAACAAAAAGAAGCCATGCTACCTTAAAGTTTTTTTTGACAAAACCTTGAGGTATGTTTGGGAAGGGGGTTTTGAGATGGGAGTGGAGGGCATAGTTTTCAATTCTAAATTGAGTAAGCTATAAAATGTCTCTAAACATAAATGAAGTGTGATTAAAAATGTTACATTACATTGTTATCAATCATGTTACTCTTTTAATTTTTTTTTTTAAAATCTCAAATATATATTAAAAAATATAGACTAATCTTTCCAAAACTTTCTCCTCCCCTTCCAAACATACCCTTAAAGTTTTACTTCTTGAACAGTACAATTTCTTCAACATCAAACATGAGTCCAAATTATCCAAAGCAATATTGCATGAAAAGCAGCAGAAAGGAACAACGTGACATCACCAACACAATCAGGATTCAGGACTATAGCACAAATAAGTATGTTTCCATGAAGATGCAGTGGCAATTTTTTATCAAAAAACAGAAAAGAAAATTGAAAGATTGAAATAGACATACTGTTTTGATACAGTCTCCTCTGAGCTTTTTCTAGATCGCCTTGTCTCGGTAAGAAAGTTAGGCTGACTATGAGAACTGGAAAATTCATCAGCTAAAGGCGATATAAACGATGACAATAATGGATCGGGTGTTGTATTAGACGAGGACAATACGCATGAAGACCCGCCAAAAAGGGATTGCAAATTTCCTTCTCGCAGTTCCTTCCTTATTAAAGATAGTGTCGAATAAGATCCACCTTTCCGCAATTTCCTCTTGCGCTGCATGTATTCACTAGTTAAAGAATTAAATTTATTACATACAACATACATTCCTGATGTTAATATGGACACAACATGATAAAGCAATAACTAGGGAGTTCTGTGATATAATTAAACCTGCAACAACTTCTAATGTCAATGTGGTTACATAATCAAATTCAAAACTTCAAAACTATGTACATATACAGTCATGTTTTTCTGACAAGCACAACAAAGGGTAGAACATACAAGATTACTAAACCTCAACTAAGGATTCACATGTGTGAAATTTACACATTAGTAGTGCATGACTGGATTAGGCGGATATCTCAAACAGAGGCAATCCACTTAGAAAACCTTATACTTGGCTACCAAGTAAAAAGGGTTGAGTTAAAAACTTGGAAGACTTTTGATTAACCTTACCAAAAGTACATACAGTCTTTGAAAAAAGGCATGTTAGAAAAAAGGCTCACTTTCACTTTATGCTGCATTTCTCAAAATGTTAAAAAAAATGAACCTGCATTTACTTGAAAGACATGATACAAGACCACTTAAGAGTTCACAGAAACAAATATTAACTAAAAGAGAAAAGGATATCTTAAGTATGCTCCCATGCTGTAGGGTTATGTGAGCAACCATATCAACCCCCACCCTCAATGCACAAACTGGACAAACCTGAACAAAAAGACATCAAAAAATGTATTTAGAATTGAATTTTCCCTGATATTATATACATAAAAAAGGAGAAAAAATCAAACTGACCCTCCCATCAAAGAAGAAAAAGCAAGAGTCAAAAATATTTATATTGATGTAGAACACTAAACAAGAGTAACCCCTAAATTATTAACTCTGCAACTTCATAGTGAAGAGGAGAGAAACTGAGAACAAAAGTGAGAAGAATTTGGGAGTAAATTAGATTCTCATTTTCTGATTGAAAGAATACTCACATCAGTATCTGTAGAGGTATATATAATAGCTTGATCAAATCTAACTAACTAACTGATCTATCCATAACAGAACCTAGTAACAAAATTGAATACATTAACTAACTTAAACTGAGTTACTAAGCTAGCTAGTGAAGTCATTGAATATGCCTTAATATAAATAACAAATAATCCTAAAATCTTGAGCAATCTACATCACCTACTAGTCCTGAAGATATACTCCCTCAGGTCTCTTTTATAAGCAAAATTTGGTCAACGCAAGTATGGACTAGATACATCAACTTGCGTTGACCAACTTTTGCTTATAAAAGAGACGAGAGGGAGTAAGAAATCACCCCACCACAAGAATCAACTAAAACCTCATCCGGAGCAAATTCTCAACTCAAGGGTCATTCATGGCAAGCTAACTAGATAACAAAAGATGTAAGGCAACAAACACTAAACCCTAAGTGAGCAACAGCCAGCTAGATAATAAAAATGGTAATTATGAAAAATAATGAATGGAAAATGAAAGCAGTGATAGAATAGAATACAGACCCCATTTTTTGCCTCAACAGGATGCTCTTCATCAATGTGGCAGCATAATCCAACAATATCAAAATATTCAGAACAAAACGGGCATATAAACTCTTCTCTGGAATCATCGTCCCCATCGTTTTCATCAAAAGCCATGAACATATCTGAAATTACACAATAAAGAAACGAAAGAAGGGTAAAAGTTAGGTTGAGTTGAGTGAGTGAGGGAAAGAAATGAAAAATTGATATGATAAGGTTACCTGGTCGTGATTGAAGAGCGGCGAGGTAGCGTTTGGAGGCGGTGGTAGAGGATAGAGAAGCGGTCCAAGAGGAATCGGAGTCCATAGGTAGCTGTGTGTGTATGGAATTGGAAGAAAGGGATCGGATGGATCTCGAAGAGTGAACAGTGAATGAAGAAATGGAAAATGAGAGTGATGGAGAGATTGAAGATTGAAATTGAAAATTGAGGAAGGGAGAGGAGGAAGACGATGTATCTATCTGTTCTGTTCTGTTCAGTTCAGTTCAGGAGATGAGGTGTGGTGTGGTGGTGCTTCTCCCTAATTTCCCCCACACAGCAACCCAGAAAGAAACTTGTGTCCTCAACCTTTTTTACATTTATACACCCCCACCCTCTCTCTCCAAATACATCACGCGCTGTTTTAAGTTTTTTATTTTTTATTTTATTATTTTTTAGATAAAACTTACGAACAATACCATACAATCGGTTAGTACTGCTACGACATTCATGAAATGCATCCTTCATTTTGCAATATAAAGACTCAATAAAAAAAGAGCAATTTTACCTATTGTTTTAATAAAAAGTTTAAGTGAGTTAAATCACAGGGGGCTCACTAGAACGGTAGAACCCAACAAAACTCAGAGCATCGTTGCATATAATTTTTTTTTGTTATCTACTACTAATCTATATCGGAGAACCTTGTTAGTCGCTCAATTTTATTTGTCTGTATAGTTCTCTCTCCCTAATAGAATTTTGTTACACACAACACAGAATTCGAATTAAATATTGTAAAATGAGATCTGAACCTAATTATCGATGTAATAAACTCGTTAGTGTTCTTGCATATTATCTAATTGGTACCCTAATTTTTTTTAGCGACTACTCATGAGTTATCTCAAACATTACAGGGTTGAAGTTCTAAGAAATCTCTTATTTTTCAGCTTCCCTCATTTAGTTACTTACATAAAATAAGAGATTTCTTTTTTTTTTATTTAGAGTAATACGAGATTTCTAAAAGTATTAATTAATTTTCCCGGCTACTTAAAATTTGAGTCGGCCAGTGCATTCCACCAGTTTTGATTTATTAAATTTTAAAAAGATCAAAAAGCCATTAGCATGTGCTAATATATTCAATTGATATTTGTAAATACAAACAAAATAGCATGCAAGCTTTCATAGCTCAGTTGGTTAGAGCACCCGTTTAGTAAGCGGGAGGTCTTGAGTTCAACTCTCAATGAAAGCAATACTTTTTATTTTTTTCATTTTATTTTATGCAGGTTTGTCTCCGAAAGTTTTGACATTTCTCCCTCCCCTTGGCTGTAATGTTCCTACTCCCAACTAGAAGACATGAGAACTACTTATAATATTTTTATAAAACACCAAATTTCCCTATAAAAAATTACAGTATAAAACATCAAATTTCCCTATAAAAAATTACAAGATAGTGAGATCTTCCACAACTGATGTTATTAGACCAAATAATTTTCGTTGTTCAAATTTGAGACTTCCACTTTATGTGTGTAAATTTACGGGTAGTGCTTGTTATTTTGTCAAATTTGAAACTCCTAGGAAAGCTTATCTGAGAACTCTTGCATGAAAAGCACAAATTGTTGGTAAAGTCCCTCCATCACAAAGATATGGTCACAAATATACAAAGCATGACAGTATCCTTCAAATGAAAATTGGTAGTAATATTTCCTTGGTTTAGAGAAGCATAACAAACGCTTTGGAGGCCCTAAAACATGGCTGTCAATTTCGAATAGGTAACTTCTACCTATTTGGAAACCATCAACCAAATCAGCAAAAAATGATTATCCTTCAAAGTTCTAACTATGCTTTTTTTGTTGAAATAATGTTCTAACAATGCTTTCCATTTTTGAGAATGATATAACTTTGCTTTCTTCTCATTAATAGCCACGGCATGCAATATTTTGATGATAAAAGAAACCAAATGAAAAAAAGAGAGGATAATGGGGTATGCAAGTAAGAGTAATAATATTCTCATAATGAAGCTTTGGCTTCAACAATTGGTAATAATGGTAATCATAGGTTTTATTGGGATAACAACAATGTTTCTTTTCTCCTTCAAGATTAACCTTCTTGAGTCCACTTCTTCTTGGTTACAAATAAATTTTCTTGGTCACATAGCAATGCAAAAATACTGCCAGAAAACCTTAGGGGTATCCTTAAAGGATTTAGACCCCATTACTTTGTCTGCTTCTCAGACTTCTTCTTCTTAGAGTTGATAATATCTGCTTCTCTGAATGATTTTTGTACAAGGTCAGATAGGGTTAACTTAAGATCAAATGTCAACCTGGGAAGAACCATGGATAATGTGTTCACATCTACCATGGCCCTGTGAGCTGTGCCGTCAACTTTAACTCCGTAGAACTCACCAAGTGCGGCAAGGGATGCGGCAGAAAGTTTCGTTCCTGTAGTCACCGTAAAATGTCAACTCTTTCATGCAGAAACGTAACGGATTTGTGCTTGTATGTGTGTGTGTATTTGTTTTTAAAACTTCAAAAAAACATAGAGAAATGGACCTTCAGATTTCATTAGTTGACGTGCTAATGGCAGTGTGTCGACAAACAGCCAATTAGGAGGAATCTCTGTAGAACATCGACGTAACTCGCTAATGATGAAGGGTACATCAAAACAGCGAGCATTATGAGCAACCCATAAGACGTATCCCCCAGGTTTCTCGCGGCTTTGAACGTAGCGAAATAAGATGGGAACCAGGTCCTGCATCCTACAAAAGAAAATTCAGAACAGTTCAAAAACAATCAATGATTTCCCATGCAAAATTAATCAAATATTTTCAATAGACTAGATCATCAATGTTTATAAAATCATATGGGAAACATGAGGATAATCACTGTAAACATTACTAACATGATAGATTTTTCAGGTAAATAAGCTAGTGAAAGCTAAATTATGCAGAAGCTATAGAGATAAAGGTTACCTGGGAACATCAGGTTTGTTCACCATCTGAGTAGTGATACCGTGAATATGTGAATTCGAACATCGCGTTGAGGATTTACAAAAGTTTGGAAAGTGCTATTAGGACCACCTCGAAGGTCTCAAGTGCAATCTCGATGATCCGTTGATACTCTCTGCCTAACCCAGTAGTCTCAATATCAAAACCATAACAGTGACTAAGCTAGATAAGTCTTTATTCTGAGCAATCTCTTGTATTATGTCACAGTACTGAACTTCTTCAAATTGACCTAACTGTGTTTTATTTACATTTAGTGAAGAACTAGTTGAAATTGTTTCACTCAAAATTTCATGCTTGGTACTTGTCGATTTCGTGCTACCACTGCATTCGGTATCTGTATTTGTATCAGTAGTTATCGGTCTTCGAGTCCACTTCTTTTTATTCCCTCCCTGATGTCCATAAGTTCTAGAACCAAGCAGTCTTAAGCTAGAAGAATTGTTTCTACAAATGTTACTGAAGCTGTGGAAGGGTCCACCCCAATTATTAGCTATGCTGTGTATTCCACATCTAGGTACTTCTTGTAATAAAGAAAAAATCATGGAGCCAGTCTTCATCTGAATTCAATAACAACAAAGAAAATTAATTGATCAAGAATTCTTCATCAAATAAGCAATCAGCTATAAAAACAACTACAAAATATTGTACATATATGCATAAATTCTCATATGAGTTTGCTCATTGAAATGCTAAATCTATATAATTAGATGTTACAACTTACAAATTCATGAATAGCAAAGACTGATATTATATTAAACATGAAAATTCAGCAGTTGCGCCAGCTGGATATTTTCAAAATTTCCACCCCAGGTATGATAATTAGACCTTATGCAAACCATATATATATATATATATATATATATATATATATATATATATATATATATATATATATATATATATATATATATATATGAATCCCAAATTTTTTGATGCAGAACGATCAATTTCATGACTGGAATTCATTAACCTAGAAGAATTACAACTCACTTCCCCGAAACTAAAAATACATCAGCATCAATTTGTAAATATATATATATATATATATATATATATATATATAAACCTATGTAACACAAACGAATCAATCAATTTGATAGCGAACACATTGTTAAGGAATGTGAAACAGATTCGAAAAATAATGAAAGAATAGGATGATGATGATACCTGATAGACGATGGAGTGATTGGAAGTTGGGAAGAAAAGCATTTGTTAGAAATTTTGACAAATGGTAGTTATAGTTAGGGACATACAGTGTTTAGAGAGAGAGAGAGAGAGAGAGAGAGAGAGAGAGTCGTGAGGAGAGAGATGTTGTTGTTAAAGACAGAAACGGAGGTAGGGAGGGAGCGTGCCCCGTTCAACAACGTCGTAAGTTGCGGATCGCCTCTTGTTTCACTCAACCTTTCTTTCTTTCCCCTCTCTCTCTCTCTCTCCTTATGTTATCCTATTCCTTCCTCTTTCTTTCACATTTCACATGGATGCCCATGTGTGTTTATTCATTCAATTAAAATTAAATAATTTAAATTTAAGTTAACAAACGTTACGCCGGTAGTTAACGACTGACATGATATCTTAAGTATCATGTGTGACGTGTCATTCATTAAATGAGGTGGCAAATAAATGTCTTTTATTTAATTCAAAATCATTTTACACATAGGCATTTAAGTTTTTAAAACTTTAACAACACAAAACATAAATACACAAATAAGTAAACACATTAAAATCAAAAACTGTCACCTTCATCTTCTTCCTCACTGAATCAATGGCATCTTCCAATTCAAACACCTACCTACCCATCATTTGGTTCATTTTAATGTGTTCACTTATTTTTTTTATTTATGTTTTGTGATTTTAAAATTTAAAAAACTTAAATGTCTATGTGTAAAATAATTGTGAATTAAATAAAAAATTATTTTCCACCTCATTTAATGAATGACACGTCATACATGACACTTAAGATGCCACATCAAGCCAATAAATCACAATCAAGGCCGTCTGCTAACTTCAATTGACTGCAGGGGCCAAAATGAACCAAAAATGGAAGATGTGGGACCAAAGCGGTAAAAAAAAAAAAGATAAAATGTGGGATCAAACATTTTATTTACATGAAATGTTTGCATATTTGATTTACTCAACTAGAATTATTAATTTAATGGTTGGATCGGTAAAATTTGATATCTAGACGGTGATAATAAATGGAGAATTACTAGTAAGTTGATCTCAACTCATCCTTTATTGTTATATTATTGAATAAGCTTTTTGTTTTGACATGAAATTCATGCCAGGTGATGCCTCCGTTAGAGGGTTAGGTTCGGTGAAATTGTGATGGGGCTTCTAGAGATCATTTGACTATTGATGCTTGTGGTGGTGTCCTTCGAAATGCTGCATGTGTTTGGATTTTGGGCTTTCCTCGCTCTTTGGTTCCGGGTGATGCTCATGTGACCAAACTTTGGAGTGTTTTTGTGGGTTAGCAGCTAGCTTATGACAGAGATTTTAAGCGTGTTAACCTTAATCTGGATTCTAATTCTCATTGTCAAGTGTATTCTCTCGTGCTTCGCTAGCGAAATCTCCGAAAGTTGTAGTCCGTTCGACGATTAGACATATGCTAGCTTTGGATTGGGCGCTTACTATCAAGCATATCTACAGGGAGGCTTATATGGTCTTACAACCCTTGGTTGTAGCTTGTGGGAGGACAACCCCATGTGTTATTTAATGTTTATCCTAACAACGCAAGCGGATGTCATTGATGATCTTATTGTACTTCTTCGCTTAATTCATGTGTAAATGTTTTTTTTTGGGCATTTTACCCCATTTAACGTGAGATCATCTATATACAACTTTCAACTTTCAACTTTCAACTTTCAACTTTCAATTGTTAACAAAAAAAATCTACTATTCACACACAAATCTTATAAGCAAACACGCTTCTACAATGTTTTTGTTTAGCAAGATATTTTGGTAGGGACATTACTTGAGATGGCTGCATACTTTTGGTAAGCATACACGCTTCTACAATGCGGCTATGTCTTACTTGAGATGGCTGCATACGTTAGGTTGAATGGTTCATATTTATTGATTTTCAGCACTTAATATACGCATTTAGAACATTTTAATAAATGTTTGTAATAAAATAATAATAATAAAGAACATTTTTATACAAACATTTACACTGTGTTTGTTTTAGAGGAAAGGAGGTGAGGGGAAGAACGAGCGAGGGTGGAAAAGATTCACTTTCCATCGTTTGAAATTATAACAAAAAGGGGAAGGAAAAGAATGCTTATGGTGGCCCCACACGATTTTTTTCCGGCTCAAATGAGGGGAAAGTGGAGGGAGAGATTGATTTTAATATGAAAAGACAAAAGAGCCCCTACTTTTGCTTTATTTGAATTTGAACTATCTCCTATAAATATTTTGTTTTTTACATAAGGTTATTTTTGTCATTTCACAAATGCACAATCTTTCTTTCCACTCACTTTCTTTTCAATCAAACAAAGGAAGAGAAATGTCCCCCTTTCTTTCCTCTCAATTCCTCTTAAACCAAACAACCACAAAATCCTCTCACTTTCCACTCTCTTTCTTTCTTTCATCTATCTTTCCTTCAACTTTCTTTCCTTTCACTTTCCTTTTGAAACCAAACACAACATTAGAGTATGTTTGAGAAAAGGAATTGGAAGAGTTTTGGAGCTAAGAGTTTTGGAGGGCTTAGTCTATAATTTAATATGTATTTGAGATTTTTAAAAAATTAAAAGAATAACATGATAAATAATAATATATTATTTTAATGTCTTTCATTTATGCTAAGAAACATTTTACTCTTTCCTCAAGTTAAAATTGAAGAATAATTCCTCCCTTTCGAACTTTATCATCTAACAAAATTAACTTTTCTATACTCACTTATTTTGGGTACATAAGTACATTCTTAATTAGGATTATTAAATTTTTTGATGACCATTATACAACAATTTAATAATTAGTAAATACAAACCACAATATAGTGTTTATATGTTTAGTGGGAGTAAATAAAAACACCGTTAGCACACACTAACCACAATTTAATATTTGTGTAGTCAATAAATTTTTTAGAAAATGACTATTATGCTTATTTAGTAACAATTAATAAGAAATTCTATAGAACTCTAAGTCGACTTTTTCTCAGTACTAACTTTTTTTATTTATATTCAACGGGGCTAAAGCGTCAAAAGCATAGAACTAGAGAGAACTAACGAGAAATACGAGGGATATAAAACCCCATAGCATCAAAGGTCTCACAGAGAGGGGAGACTGCTCACTTTTAAAATGTAGACTAATCAATTTTTGAAAGATCATTTCTTCAAACATTAATTATTTTTAAATCATTAATTTCTATTACATTGTAATCCAAGGGGACCCAAAATCCTGTTAAAGCGAATATTAAACAAAAATGGTGAATGACAAAAACCTTCAAATATCCTTTTGGCTATTATCCTCGAAAATTTAGAGGATCTTTCAATTATCATCGCAAATGTTTCAACACGAAAACATTTGGAATCGATTCAAACAAAGGAAAATTGATTTGCTTACACTAACATTGTAAGATAGTTTTCAACCGAATTAACAGAATTGAATGTGTCTATTGCATTGCATTTAATGTAATAGTAATACGTAAATGAGAGCTTGTATACTAGTTTTGGATACAACTCGAGCAAAGAAAAGATGGGCTCCGAATCGAGACAAACAGCCCAATACACAATACAATAAAGGAACAACTATGTGCCACACTCAATACCACAGTCCAAATACTAATTACAAGCACACAATTGCTAATTACATCTACAATTCCTCTCTTAAACTACAATACATCAAGATTTTCGCTTTATTTATCAAGAACCTCTTCTATGCAAATCATTCCAATATCCTTCTTCAGTTTGCAGAAAATGTCTTTGTTCAGTCCTTTGGTTAGCAGGTCTGCCAATTGTTCTTGGGAAGGGCAGCATTTCAACTCTATGCTTCCTTTGCTGCTCAATTTTCTTAGGAAGTGAAATCTAACATCAATATGTTTACTCCTACCGCATGACAGATTCTTAAGTTAATTTTATGGTGGAACTGTTATCACACCATATGCAGAGGCAGACACTTTGCTTTTCTCCTATTGTTTCCAACACTTTCTTAAGCCAAATTCCTTGACATACACAGTAGGCAGCAGCTACATACTCGGCTTCTGTGGTAGATAGAGTTACAATTGACTGTTTTTAGATGACCAAGACACAGCTCCTCCATTAATCATGAACACAAACCCACTGGTGCTTCTTCTGTCATCTATGTTGCTCGCATAGTCATCATCCACAAAATCCGCATACCCCTGCTTTCTTCTTCAAGATGCCATTGCTCATTGTTCCCTTCAAGTATCTCATGATTCTTTTAACAGCTACCAGATGTTCTGTAATAGGCTTGTCCATGAACCTGCTCATCAAGCTTACTGCAAAGGCAATATCGGGTCTAGTTGCATTTAGATACATTAGGCTCCCCACAATCTGTTTGAAGTTAGTAGGACACACATCACTATCCTCTTCACCTTTCTTGAGCTTATTTCTTGCTTCAATTGGAGTGCAAACAGATTTACTATCCTTCATGCCAAATCTCTCTAGAATCTCACCTATGTATTTCTGTTGATTGATGAAGATTCCATTATTGTTCTGCACAACTTCAACTCCCAAGAAGTATCTCATTCTTCCAAGGTGAGTCATATCAAATTCTCTCTCCATTGAAGCTCTAAATTCAGTTACAAGCCTCGTGTCATTTCTTGTATAGATGAGGTCATCCACGTATAAGCTAACTACAAGTATCTTGTCACCAACTCCTCTCTTAGTGAAGAGTGTAGCTTCATGAGGAGATTTCTCAAATCCTTCTCTGCTGAAGTATGAAGTTATCCTGCTATACCAGACCCTTGGCGCCTGTCTCAGTCCATAGAGTGCCTTTCTAAGCCTGTATACTTGTTCTTCTTTGCCCTTCTTCACATATACTTGTGGTTGCTCAACAAAGACTGTTTCTTCTAGCTCTCCATGAAGAAAATCTGACTTCACATCTAGTTGAAACACCTACCATTTGTTCCCTGCAGCCACTGCTAATATAGTTCTGATTGTATCCCAGCGAGCCACCAGAGCAAAGACCTCAGTAAAGTCTTGCCTTCTTCATTGTATTTTGTCTTGTAAACCCACTTTACCCCTATCTTCTTTCCTCCCTTTGGAAGCTCTTCCAACCTCTAGGTATCATTCTTCTCAATGGAGAGAATATCTGCATCCATTGCCTTCTTCCATTTCTCATGCTGAGATGCTTCAGCAAATGTGATTGGATCTGCATCACTCATTTTGTTGTTTGATTCTGGTGTGAGAGGTCCACATATGTCTGTGTGCACTAATTCAAGTTTCCTTGTTGCTCTCCAGTTGCTGCTCTTGCTCATTACATCTCTGTGTTGCTTCCCCAACTGACAGCTTTGACACACCTGCTTGGTCTCAATCAAATCTGGAAGTCCTTTCACCATTTGTTTTTGTTTCAGCAGCAATAAACCTTTGCAACAAGGGACCATATCTTCTCGTGCTACAACTCACACCTCCTCATTTGTAACTTGCATACAGCTTGCTTCCTTTGAATCAGTCGTTGAGGCTTTCATGGCAAACATTCTGTTGTTTGCCATATGAGAAGTAATAATCAGACCCTTTTCGTGATGAAACACTTCACATTTATCATCCTCAAATACAACTTTCAGCTTTCTCTGTTGTAATTGACCTATGCTTAACAAATTACTCTTTAAGCTTGGGACATAATACACACCAGAAATCACCTGAACCCTTCCTTGAATCCTCATCCTCACATTTCCTTTGCCTTCAACACATAGCCTCCTTCCATCTCCAACTCTGACAGTTTCCTTGAATTCCAAGTCAAGATTAATAAACCATTTCTTTGAGCCACACATGTGTGTGCTGCAACCAGAATCTAGGAACCAAGTTTCCTCTTCTGCACTTTCTTGATGAGTTTCATGAGTCATTAGCAACATACCTGAATCAAGAATCCATGTCTTACCTTCCTCAGCCTCTACTTTATCACAACTAGTCATTAGAAGCATCTCTTCATCATCCTCAAAACCGGCATAGTTGGCTATGGCTTCTTCCTTGTTTGGGCATTCTGACTGGTAGTGCCCTATTTTCTTGCACCTGTAGCATTCTATGTGTTCCTTGGACCTTCCTCTTCCTCTACCATCCCCTCTTCCTCTATCACCTCATCCTTTTCCTCTTCCTCGAGAAACGTCATTCACTTTCAAGGCTTGTTCATCTTCATTTTGACTCTTCATGAGTGATTCTTGAATCAAAATGCTAGCTTGGCTTCATCAACTTGAGAGTTTCTCTACATCATTTGCTCGCAATCGAAAGCAAACTACATAGTTATATTCCTTTCTCAATGATCTCATAATTTTCTCAACTACCACCATTTCACTCTGATTCACCATACACCTCATTTTTTTCGCAATCGTGAGTGTTCTTGCAAAATACTCACTCACTAAGCTTCACCTTCTTTCATCTTCAAGGCCTCGAATTCTCCCCTTAGAGTTTGAAGCTGTGCGCGCTTCACCTTCGTCGACCCTTGATATTTTTGTCTCTGTGATTCCCAAATGTTCTTTGCAGTATCTATATTCAGCATGGTTTCCAAAATTCCTCTCTCAATTGCTTGAAAGAGATAATTTTTTGCTTTGAGATCCTTCAACTTTGAATCTTCATGAGCCTTCTTCGCTTCTTGATTTGCATCGGCCGGAGTTCTGAAATTCCTTTCTCAACAACATCCCAGTAATCTTTTGACCTCAAAAGATTCTCCATTAGCATTTTCCAATGGTCGTAGTGACCATCAAATTTCGGGATTGCTGGTTGAACATAGCTACTGTTCTCTCGATCTTTCTCTACCATTCCGTTCACCGTGAGTCACCATCAAACGCCGCAAGAATTGCAATCTTGGCCAGGCCCCGTCGTGGAGCTCTGATACCAATTGTAAGATAGTTTTCAACTGGAATTAACAGAATTGAATGTGTCTATTGCATTGCATTTAATGTAATAGTAATACAGAAATGAGAGCTTGTATACTAGTTTTGGATACAACTCGGGCAAAGAAAAGATGGGCCTGAACTGAGACAAACAGGCCCAATACACAATACAATAGTAGTGGTGCTTTCCCACACCCTCCTACTTTAAAACACCCCATCAATTTCTAAATTCCCAAAATACCCCCTTTAAAAATTAAAAAACCCACACATCCTCCCCTCCTCTCACTCACCCCCTCGTCTCCTTCTCTCACTCTCCCTCAACCGAACCCTAAACCTCTCTTTCCCTCTCACTCACATTCTCCCAACTCACTCAATCTCACTCAATCTCTCACTCAATCTTCTCCACCAACACTCTCAAGAGCACCTGGGTTATTTTCGCCTTCTCTCACTCTCTCTATTCGTTCCATTTTCTTCAAGGTATGCCTCTCCCCCTACGCCCATTCTCGGTTTTTTTTAAACGCAGAATTGTTCGAGTGAGGTCCATCGAACACGTGAAAATGAAGGTGTTCGAATGAGGTTGTGCGAACACCGCTCGAGCAACCTCATTCGAACCGTTGTATTTTGGTAAATGAAACTGACTTGTTCGAGGGTGGTTGTGCGAACAAGTTCGCATGTAGCCGTTCGAACAGTCGTTTGACAGTAAACTTTCTCAGCCTGATTCTGTTTGGTTATGTTAATTTGATTGAATTGGTTCTGTTGATTGTTGTTTCAGATATGGTGAGGAGTAGAGGTGGTCATGCAACAAACCTTCGAGCGAGGCCGAGTCGGTCGGCCACCTCCTACGGCTTCAAACCGCAAAAGGAGGAGAAAGAAGCCGGTGAACCCTCCCGAGCTGGGGTCGTGCTGGGGGTAGGGGTAGGGTTGATGTTCCTCCTCCCCACTTCCGAGAGGATATCAAGCGTGATATCGAGCGTGATGCTCAATTTCCGCCTATGAGTCGCCGACCCTTCATCCGCTAGGCCTTCGCCCCGCTAGGCCTTCATCTGGCCGCAGCCTTCATCTTCTAGGCCTTCATCTTCTAGGCATCATGAGGAGGAGGCTCACGAGCCTCGTGAGGAGGAGGTTGTTGAGCCTCGTGAGGTCTGCACGTTAGGGCGACATTCCCATTTCCCGGTGGACCGTAAGATGGTTCTGCCTTGCCCACATACGGGGGCACATATCCTCACCGATTTTTATTCGCCGGTAAGTTATTATTTTATAGTTGAGTGTTGTAAATTTGTTTATTAAGTTGTTGAATGTTTTGGCTTATCAGGTCTTTTCCGAATGCAAAGTGCGGCGGATTTACAAACCAATCCCACATGGACATGTTACGACGTTGTTTCATGTGCGATTAGTGACACTGACAGCCTTCGTGGTCGGTTCCTTGGTTGGGCTTAGCTTCCCATTCTCCACAAGGGTCACGAACGCATTCATAGAGCGTTGGCACCGGATACATCATCATTCCACCTTCCCGCGGTGAGATGAGCATCACCTCGATGATGTATCCCACCGCCGCACATCCCCATTATCGGCGGTTTCTATGACATGCCGATCGAACTCATGGCGGGGAGAGTAGCATTGGTCGACTATTCGGGTGCCACACCGAGGATGCACCGCCGCACTTCGGCCGTGGGCTATCTGTTGGGCTTGTATGGTCGAGGATGGGGTCTACCACCCACCATACCGGCGGGCGGTGGGACCAAGCCGCTAGGGGCCTACATGTCAGATCTTTTGGGTTGCACCTTGTTTGCCGACAAGTCGCACAACAAGGTTAAGCTTGGCTACCTTGGTATCGTCGATGGATTTGGAGGCGCTGGAGACTATCAGGGGGCCATGGCCCCGCCCATCTCTATGATCACCAAGGATGCTACAAGAGAAGAAGACACTCAAGAAGATTGGCCGGTCATCTTCCTTTACTTCGTGTATGAAACATATTCTTTACTTTTAAGTTTGCTTTAGTGTTACTTTCAGATTAATAATCAACCAATGATATGTTCATTACAGGCTTGGATCTTTGAGCACTTCCAGAGTGCGAACTTTTCCTCTCGGGTGGAGCACCCAGAGTATGATGAGAGTAGCCCACGGGCGAAGAAATGGTCAGTGCGATGATGTCCCCGGGGCATCAAGTCACATACCATCGATTATGCCTAGACCGGCCACACCGCGAGTGAGGTGACTGGGACCCTACACACACCCATAAAAGTGGCGGTGAGACCTTCGGCGAGCCGCCGTGTTCGTGAGGTTTCATTCGGAGCAGTGGTCGCATGATGCGCCACTTGCCGATCGAGTGCTCGCATAGCCAAAGGCGGTCCAAAGACATTCCGAGGATCCTGCACTCCTACCGTGGTCGCCTCAGCACCTCACCGAGTGTGATGAGAGGTGGACACGCTTTGAGGACCACTTGGTGGCGCGGGGCCTCCCTGTGCCGTACTCCTCAAACACTGCGGTCGGGCTACTTTCCATGGTACTCTGTGGTCTCACATCCCTTTCTCTTCCCCGAGCATTATCGCACTTTTGCGATGAGCTCGATGTCGTGTGGTACGTGTCTTTTATGTTAATTGCATGATAATGTTTCTTAATATTCTATTTATTTAAGTAATAATGTTATGTTATTTGGTTGATGAGATGCTACCAGAGTCGATTGATTTGGTTGATGACATTGATGGGGCCATCGATGATCATGTCCCGAGCTATCAGAGCATGTTTCAACGCATCAAGAGGTCGCTTCAACCCCTTCCGTGGGTTTAGGAGGAGGTTTGGGAATGTGTATGAGAGAGGAGGAGGCGCAACACCCAAGTAGGATATGTCTTAGGAGGATATTTGTTTACTTTTTTTGTATAATTTAACTACTTTGTTTCATTTGGTTTTTAATTTGAAATTCCTTTTACGTTGGCGCAAATTTATTGTCATTACGGTAATAATTACTGTAAAATAAAAAAGTTGAACAGATTTAATATTGATAAGAAATGTAAATTAAAAACACAAATTGCAAAAATACAAGGATAGGAAATTTAAAACGAAACGACAGAAAAACAAAATACAATCTAGTTCTACTTAGAACTACTACTACTACCTCTAATTCTACTACGATTTCTTAGACAGATTCTCGTGTTTCGACGAACAATTCGAGATAAGGTTCAATGAAACCTTGGAATTCTTCATGTTTCTCAAACATTCGACTTAACGCCTTCGCTATTCTTGATAGGCTTAAGCACTTCAATACGATTACGTGGGTTCCAAATTACCGACGTAGGGGATTCACATTCGATTTTTTTAATTTCTTCTTTGAACACCATCTAGTTTCACATTTTTTATCGCTTTTTCTTTCAATTCTCGCGAATGTGATGTTGTTCTTAAGCTCGAAATTTTTAGTTTTTGATTCACGACTATGAATCAACGTACTGTAATGGTCGCCCCAGACTCGTTAGTCATCTCATACTCAACTTTACAGGGGTGCGTAAGTACGGGTTGTTGTGGTGCGGGTGGTGGTGGTCAAGAAGATGCATGACCTCTTCTCGCAGTTCAGATTGTGTCCACGCATAACTCTAAGATCTGCCGCCCCATCTAACGTTAGCTAGATGTTCCATCATTGCGCGGACGTCGCCGCTATTTCGGATCTCCATGATCAATACTGATACCCCATCATCTCTACAATTGAACTTTTAGAAACGATACGCCCACGTATTTACGCCACGCCCTCTCGGACGAATCTTCCTCTCACCTTTTCCTTTAGTTGGGGCGGCGTGATGTCCTTACTCATCCTCGCAGAAGACATGGTTAGGGACAACGAAACACAAAGACCATGTTCGCTTGCAGTGACAAATCCCATCAGGGTGAAGCGGTCATAGGAATTTGTCGTTTGAGTACTGGGTCGAGCACAATTGCCATTCCATTTCAAATGGGTTGGGAAGAAGGAGAGAGGGCGTTTTGGTGAAGAAGCAAATGGGTCAAGAAGCGATTAGGGTTTGGTGAAGAAGCTCGAGGATGTGAACCCCTTTATAATAGGCATGGTGAAATGTCACCGCTGATTTCATTTTTAGATCACAAATCGAGCCGCTTAAATTCTATCCGCTCGTGCACAATTTCCAAAGCGGGATTTACATCCACTCATTTATCCGACACATTTGACTCGATTGTAAACCGCTGATTAAAACGCGCTTGCGGAATCTGAGGCGCCCAATACCGCTATCTGTCGCAGCGCAATTTCGCGCAGAAAGACTTGTTCGAACAACATAATTCGACCATGTTCGCATGACCACCATCGAACCTCGCTTTCAGATGACTTATTCGAACAGATGAAAAACGCCTGCGCGGGTGTCTGTCCATATTTAACACACTCGAACGGCCTCGTTCGAACCTGTTCGAAGCCCCGTGTTCAAACAGGTGAAAATTTCTGAAAAAAAATAGGTCTTTTGGTCTTTTCACACCCTTATGGGGTGTGTTTAGAGTAGGAGGGGGTGTGGGAAAAGCAACAGCCTACAATAGTGAACAACTATGGGCCACAGTCAATACCACAAGTCCAAATACTAATTACAAGCACACAATTGCTAATTACATCTACAAACATAATATACACAGAACAAATACAAGTAGAGAAGAAAAAGAAACCCTATTCTTTACTTGGATTGACATGGACACTTCACTAACCTAACTAGATTAATTGGAACACTGAAATACACAAATAGTCCTTTATTAACATTAAAAAAGGGATAAAGATCAACTTTACAATGCCCAAAGAAAGAAAAAAGAGGTTAGCAAAATGATTTGTCGATTACTAATTACAAATTACACTAATTAACTTTCCCTTCACCTTCAAGCAAAAACAAAGCCACAAGAGAGAGCCATTAAACAAACAGCAGCTTGTTCCTCTTCCCCTAACTTTTTCCTCCATTGTTTGGAATTCGAAGAATGAAACATAACAACCTCTTCACCCAATGCAACTAACTTCATTTTCAAACATTCCCTCAAATCACCACCATTCTCTGTTTTTTTCTCTCTCTTACTTTCCCTTTCTTCTCCTTTCTTCATTCCCATAACCCTTCTCTTCCTATACCTAATTCCACAAGCATTGCACAACGTCTACATAATCACACAAAATCAAAACAACTTCATTAATTAATCAAATAAATTAACACATATTCTAAAATAAATCAAAATAGCAATTATTTAGTGATAATCAATCAAATCACCTTGGGTCCATTTGGTCCTCCTCTCCATAGTGGAGTCTTGGTGGTTCTACAATCAGCACAACACTTCTTCATCTCACTCACTTCTTCTTCTTCTTCATATGAACAACATTCCTGTTAAACAAAATAAACAAACATGTTTAGCATTTCAACTATGTGATTAAGTAGAAGCAGCTAGCTCATAACAAATCAAAAGCTAGTTTGTTACCTTTTCCTTTTGATCCATCATTGCCATAGAAATGATCAGCAACACCGAAATGGCAATGGCTTAAATATCAATGAAACCGCAATAACCGAATCACCACCGAAAACGAAAATGAAAACTACACACACACACACACACTTTAATCATGCTAGAAATGAAGCCAGTAACCGACTATAGTTAATACCCCAAAAAAACCCTAGGACTGCCCTTCAAAATTACTCATTTGCCCTCAATTTTTCTTAAAATTCAGTGGCCATTTTGCAACTCTAGGACCTCAGTGATGCCACGTGTTCATATGACGTGTATGTTTCTCCTGCCCACACTATCATTGTGGAATCGAAATTTCTAGATTCATCGTTTTGGTTGTTACACACACTACACTATATGATATGGGTTTGTCTGTTTCTTGCCTTACGAGATTAGCTTAATAGAACTTCCTTATTTTATTGGTTGGATTAGATTTCGTTAAAGCATAAACAAATTAAGTATAACCACATCTTAAAGATGAGGTTTTGCCTTGCCCAAATATAAAAAGGATGAGGTCGTAATGTGATGTGATAATTATGCATGATACATCGATTAATCATACAAGATGGGTCAACAACATCCTATCATATTAACTTTAGGTTAAAATAGAATTTAATCCATACACATATCCTTCCTATATAGAAAAAAAGTTATTAAGGGTGTGTTTGGATTAGGAGAGAAAGGGGAAAGAGAGTGAGGGAATAGAGAAAGATGAGAGAATTAGAATAGGGGCCCGTTTGGATCGACTTATTCTGAGAAATTATCTACCCAAGATAAACACTCATAAACCGTTTGTGAGAGCTTATGGAAATAAATTTTACGACATATTCATAAATTCTGCTTTCTTCATTTCAATAAGCTCCAAAGGATAACTTATGAAAACACTTTAAGACTTATAGAAAAATAGTTTAACATCATTTCAACTTGAGATATATAAACAAACATTTACGATAAACACTTATATAATAAGCGCTTTATTTAAGCTCGCTTATCCAAACATGCCCTAGATTAGGAGGGTTGTTAGTTTAAGGGAAAGATGAGAGAAATAGAGAAAAGAGAGCCATGTCTCATAAATAATGATGATATAAATGCAGAAAAATCACATTTAAAAACTCTTTCTTTTCATTTTCTCTCCACTTGAGGAGAGATTACAAAAACCACTAAATTAATCTTCCTCTCTCTCTTTTCTATTTCTCTCCTTAACCAAACACGTTAAAATCATTATTTCCTTCCTTATCATCTCTTCCCTCCTTCACCCCAAACAAACACACCCTAAGTTCCATGCACATATATCATCTACCTATTTTGGTCCCGTCGTCCACCCATGTTTAACGGTCATTTCTAACTTTCTAAAGGCAAGGATTAAACAAGAAGCACATCATTAAAAATATGAACACCTCATTATAAATGCCTTGTCCTTTGTAAATTATGTAACAACATACGATTAAAAGCACGTTTCGAACAAATGTGCATAAAAATTAATTTCAATTCATTTGATTAAGATAAGAATTTCATTTAATTAAGATAAGGATTTAGTGTGCAATATTGCTTGGAATAAAGTTTCTTTACACCGGCAGTTACATTCAAAATAATTAAAATTAAAATAAGTCATTTTTTTATCAGATGTCATTTTTTGATGATTCGTTTTCAGTGTAAAATATATTTTCACTACATTCTAATTAAATCCTTATGATAACAGGAACCAATGAGTTTGCACAACATAAATTGTAGTAGGACAAATTACATGTTCAACAGATAACGTGATAACGCTTGAAAAACCAGGTAAAACCACGATGATACATAACATGGACGAGTTATAATGCCAAGAGAATAAAGTGAAGGAAGCCAACAAAGCAATAATAGTGTTGATCATACAAAATTTGCCGCACACTATTTCTGGTATGACATTTTCCAAAACATTATCAGTAACACTACATAATGAACTTGAACCAGAACCAGAACCAGAACCAGACCTAGGAGGCATAATGAAAACACTATTTTCAAAATAGAATTTTAGGAAAATTTCAACGGAAAAGCTTACATTGACGGGGAAAACAAAACTCCAACTATAATGTTTGATGAATAACAGGTCCAAAGTAGAATTTGGTATTTGCCAAAACATGCAGAATCATGTGGTACTTACTCACTGCGACCCATGCAGGAAAAATCAAGAAACTCAACACAAATTCTATAAAAGGGCCAAAATCACTCGGAATGATTACTTGGCAGAATGCAAACTCTAGTATTTAACTCTAAAGTGGCAAAAGAATCAAGCCACAATCAATCGTCCCCACGATGTATGTAAAACCAGCCATTTCAAAACCTGCCGGTCCAGTAACGCTCTATTTACCAAGGTTTAAACCTTATAGACCTTAAGGACCATGAAAAGACATTGACTTGACTCCCAACTGTAGGACTGTCATACCGGAAGACTTCACAGACAGACCAGCAAAAAACCCTGCAATTAAAAAGTCAAAACAATGTCCACATAAATCACAAGAAAGGAAAACACAAGAAAATAATTGATTTGCAGAATGTACACATGTCTGCAGGAGGGAGTGTACCTTCTAATTGAAGTTGAATCCACCCGAAGGCACAGCAGGAACTTCAGAACCACCAAAGTTGAACCCTGATTGAGAACCGTCCCCTGGAGGCATAGTCTCATCTTCTTCCTCCAACCAGTATGTCTCGAGAAGCTTCACCGCCTTTTCATAAATCTCAGTATTGTCATGACTCTGGAGATTCTCAATCTTTTCCAACCCCTCCGCATCATCAATCATTTGGGCATATAGATTCACACCATCAGTATTGCCAACATTTTTATCGGCTTCGCCGACCTTCAAAATGTTTTCAAGCCCCTCCAGACAAACTGTGACAATCCTAGGATCAGGACATATGAGAAGATCACACAAGGGTTTGATACACCCTTGACTTACCAGGAACCTGTCAAACAAGGAAAAATAATTTAGGATATCTTGAACCAAAAATGTTGGAAAACCAACAAAAGTCCCTAGAAACATTGCAAAGTTGAGAATCTATCAATACTTGATTTGTTCATGAGATCCACCCGAAGTAGCATTTGAGATGGCCCAAGCAGCTTCTTTCTTGATATCAAACTCGGCATTTTGAAGCAAATGGACCAAAGGACCGATTATATTAGCCTCAATTACTGCCTGTAAATTATCAGGAATTGAGAGAAACACAAATTAAGTCCAAATACAAAGACAACAAATCAAATTTTAACTATCACAAATGCAAAAACCTGAATCTGTTGTTTATTCCCAGCTGTGATGTTTGATATGGTCCAACATGCTTCCTTCTTGATACTTTTTTTATAATTATTAGTCAAAAGATTCAGAAGACAAGGTAGAACTTGATGGTTGATGATGATCTAAAAAAACAAAAACACCACATTAACACAAACCAAACACAATAATAATAATAATAATAATAATAATAATAATACTAATAATAATAATAATCAAGGGCAGCTTGGTTGGTTCATGATGGAAAATATCAACTCAACTCTAATATACAGACACAATAAGGTCATAAAAGCAGAAACATATTGAGTTTGAACATGATAATGGAGTCTCAAAAGAAGACAGATAGAGATGACAGAACTGCATGATTTGCACGTGAAAAAACCCCATTTTTCTATTGCCGACCTCCTATAACTCCGGTCAAACAAAAGGCATCGGCATATGACTTCGGCCATAAGAATTTATGTTGACACCCAACACATTAAAAAGTGACCGACATCAATATAGCAACACAACATGGTGGAGAATGTTGCTCTAAGAGAAATAAAGTGGTCAACATCAATATAGCAACTCAAAAACATGGTGGAGAATGTTGCTCTAAGAAATTATGAGCCTGTTTGAAATCAATTTCTAAAAACAGCTTTTAGTTTTCTAAAAATTTCAATGAACAAATTTGTTCTTTGTTAAATTTTAAAAATCAGAAAACGGTTTTTAAAACTCAATTCAAACAGCATCTAAGTGTCTACAAAGGCAATAGGAATGCTTCTATGAAAGGAAAGAGAGATGGGACTGAGTAACAGATTGTACACATGTCTGCATAGTATTTGAGAGGAGATTTGGGCAATGGGATGATAACAAATTGTGAAAGGGGAGGGGAACCATGACAAGACAAAACATAATAAGCAAATTAGTGGCATAGGCCAAGGAGGGTATGGTCAGTGTATCAGCTTTCATCCATTTTTTGTATTTCTTACATTCTGGTATCTGTTTCTAGTCGATGAGCAGTTAGACTCTGTAAGCTTAATTTTATTTTTAGTACCCTTACATTTTAGGCTTAATTTAACCCCACAAAACCAACTTATATGTGAGCGGCACCCACTCTACATAAACTCTTGAGTCTCTAGTGAATGTTGGGTTTTTCCCAATACATCCTCACATATTCAATATATCTAGAATAGGCTCTAATAGCATTTTAGTATTTGGATCATACTCATTCACAAAACTGGCTAATAAGGCGAGGGAAGTCCATTCTTTTCAAACTCTGTTTCTGATCTTATCTCATTCTCCAGTCAATAAGGAACTAGTTCCCATCTATATTACTAATTCCTTTAGTACACAATTGCAAAGTGACACACTGTTATAAGTAAAGAACAGACCAGAGAACCAAGAAATTATTGAACCCAATACCTGTGTCTGCAGGTCATCTCCGTGACAATATTTCCCACAGTCCAAGAGCAGGAATAAGCACAGAAGGAGATGTGTGTCTGAACAAGATCATAATAATATTTAGAACTTGAAAGCAAAACAACAAAGTGATACAACTTTGCACTGCACACTGAGATTCAGAAGACTCACAGTAGAAGCTCAACAAGCCGACCACAGACACCTGCTTCAATTACGCCTTCAATTTTGTCATTTGTACCGTCTGAAAGATATGAAAGTGCCCAACAGGCATCAGTCAATACTTCTTCATCATTAGAGTGGATGAGACTGGCAAGAGCAGGAAGTGCGGGTTTAACCTGTGAGAGAGGGGTGTATTCACCCAAGAATAATCAATTATTACTTATTACTCATTAAAACCACATAGTAGCACAAAAACTGGAAAAGGTAAAAACGATGGAGCTAACAAATAGCTCTGCAACTGCAAGTTTCTCTTGATTGGTGAGACAAATTACAAATATGAATTATAAGTTCAACAATATGGCCTTTACATAGAAAAAGGCGGCATTTAACTACCTATAACTTTCAGTTTGACACTCAAGAAGTGCAAACTGTAATCTCATAATATTTCACTATAAACACGAGAAATGTTGTATTTTTATCAAAATGACAAATGCAGTTACATTGGCCTTCTCAGTTATTTATGCAAGCAGATACTATTCACATTAAAAAAAAAATCAAATGAACAGAGCAAGTGGAAGAGATCCATTTCACGATGGCACACAACAAAGATGAAGGTGCCTAAACTTCATACTCAAGAACCATGCAGAACTTTACCTGATCAAAAGAAGGTTGTGGCTTCCCCCTGCAGAAGTTTGAGAGAGTCCAGGTAGTATTTCTGAGCATAGAAAGCTTAGCCTGATCATTCAGTTGTGCCAACAGAGGAATCAAAGCTCCATGACTAAGGACAAGATCACGACATCTTGGAGAATCTCCAGCAATATTTCCTAATGCCCACACGGCCTGCAGTCCACAAAACACGTGAAAGATGTTAAACTGTAAATTAAATGGATGGTACAATGATATTGCAAGGTACTTCCATTATTCTTGTGCAAAATTTCAGCAACAACTTAACTAATAATAAATTTAGGAAACATGCAGCTCAAGAACCAATACAAGCATCACATCTAGAAACTAGAGACAGCATATCATCCAAGTCCAAAATCAAAGTGAACAAATATGTTCTCTTCTGGTCAATCAATCTGCATTTTAACTCCAGAAACAAAACAAGAAGGCCAACTCCCAGTAAAAATAAGAAGGCATACAACTTTTATCATAGACAAAGTTAAAATAGGGTGTATAAAAATACCTGTTCACGAACATCATCACTGGGAGAACCAAGGAGCTTAACGAAAATTGGGACAGCACCATGGTCAATTACTATCTTAGTGTTATCAGATGTTCCAGAAGCTATATTTGTTAAAGCCCAAGCTGCCTCAAACTAAACCATACAGTAATCAAAGTCAAGGCAATATAGGCTGAAGTGAATATTTATTGCATTGCACAAAATAACACAAGGCAGATAATAACCTGCAGCTGTGGAAAATCTTCCTCATCAAGAACTCAACAAAGCGTGGAACAACACCGGCTTGTATAACTTCCTCAATTGGTGGGCTACGTTCTGGTAGGACATAAAAGGAGTCAACCAAAGGTCACTTAACAATTAGCAGACAAAAATAAATAGAAAGAAAAATCCACAGAGAACAATATCAAACCAATTGAAAGCAACTTCCGAAACTGAGTTGTTGCCTCGAACTGCATGGTATTATCATCAGTCCAAATAGCTGTAACCATGGATGGTAGGTGTTCCAACTGTAGCAATATGAACAAGAAACTAAAGCTCAGTAAGTTTCAATTTAAACATGCTTTTGATTCTTGCAAATCCAACACAGCAACATTAATCCTCATAGCTTCATACACGTGAGTGAGTACAGCATAACAAAACGAGAGGGGGGATACACAGTCCCACTCCAACATAAAGTAACCAATGAACATCATGAACGGATTTAAATCCTAAATCATAATACAATGAATATAATGAATAACATAATAAAATAAATAAAATATATATACATATAACTAATTGTTAAAATGACTAAATGAGTAATGAAACAAAGCAGTAAGTGAACTATGAAGATAAGTTTTTCGGTGAACAGTTGAACGAAGCAAAAATTCAAGTAATTAATTCGTAAAACCGTTAAAAACGAAAAGATAATTGGAACGAGGAAGTAACTGTAGAGATCGCGACAACTAACCTTCTTCTCTGCTAGCGAGGGAGTTGATGTAGGCATCTGCTGAGATTGAAGGCCCTCACGACGCTTCTTCTGCAAGCTCTCTTCCCTACGGTTCTTACGGATCTCAACCATGGTGTCCTCTCGCCGTCTACGACCTTCTTCGGCATCAACGGCTACCTTGTATCGATTCCGACGAACCTCAGTCCTGGCGTTTCCGGTGGTAGGTCGATACGACATCGTGTTAGAATCGAATGAATAAACGGAATCGGATTGAGTTATTTGAACTGAAGGGTTTTTCGTTTCACTATAAGATGGAAATTGAGAGGGCGAAGCAGAAAGGGGTTATGAGAGGAGAAGAAATAGGAGGGTTTGGAAGAGTTTGAAAAGTGAAATTGAAGGAGAGCTTTATATAACACGGTTGAAGTGTGCAATAATAATAAATAAAACTGGACCCGGATCGACTTATATTTGCGGAAATGCCACTAGTTTGAATTCGAAGATGTGGGGAAAAGCTATTTTTTTTTGGTCAAGCTACTTTTTTTATTTTTATCAACTTGGTCAACCTACTTTGATAGGAGGAAAAGTCACTCAGAACTCGATACCAGCTGTCAGTGGGTCGGGCCCGGCCCGGCCCGACCATAGGGGCAAACAACATTTCGGGCTTGGTGAGCTGAGCTAACCCAATATTTTAATGGGTTGCATATTTTAAGTCCTTGAATCTGATTTTATAGATGCCAGCAACAGTATACTTCCTCCGTCCCAAATTGTTTGTTGTTTTAGCAAAATCAATTTGTCCAAATCGATTGGTTGCTTTAGATTTTCAATAAAACTTTTAATGTTCTTTTTACACTTATACCCCTATTAATTATGACAACTTTTCACCTAAAACAAAATATTCACATTTATCTAGGTAGATAGATAAAGGGTTAAATTGTAAATTAGACAACACTTTTTAAAGAATCTAGACTCCCAATCATTTTTCTTAAAGCAAAAAAACCTTAAACCGCAAACAAAGTGTGATTTTAGAGTAATATTTTAACATTACTTGAATCGACTTTTGGTAAGGTTGGCAATAAGAATACTAACATTTTATTAATGTACATAAACAAGAAACCAATGTAACAGTTATGTGATGGATTCATTCAAAGGCTTGAGACAAGTCAAAAGGATTGTTGAAGAATACATGATGAATGAAATGCACCCTGCTTTACAAATTATGAAATGTCTTTAGTTCTTTTTTTAGTTTAGATGTAGGGCGTAGAAAATATCACAAGACTCCCGCCATGAAATAAGTAGCTCTGGCCACTTGTTATAACCCAAAGCATTGCACCAACATGATATCAAACATTGAGTCTAACATTAAACACATAATAATTTTACTTTCGATTCCATATGTTTTTATAAAACAATACCCTTAATCTGTTGATAATGAATCTTCTTGCTTCCCACATTCTTGAATGTCTTCTATTCAACTACTTGACAAGCCTTCTATTCAAATAAGCTTTGTGTGTGGTATAGTAACAAAGATCGTGTTTGACTTTGAGCCTCTATAAGAATCAAATTTTTTTCTTTGTTGGGCCAAATTTTAACAACAACCAATCTAGAATTAAACAAACAATATTTTAAAAAAAAATAAGAAACAAAAGAAATCGGCCGACCCCAAACCCAACGGGCCAATCCGACCTAGCCCATCGTGGTGATCCGTCAACCATGCTCTGCCAAACTTAGTGGTCTTTTTGGGACTCTGTTTTTAGAGTTCTGCCCAACCAAAAAAAGGGCCATTGGGTCAGCCCACTTGGCTGGGCCAAAATTGAGAGCTCTGTAGTACGACGGGGGGTTACTTATTTTATAGGCTAAATTACACTTTTGGTCTTTTATCTTTGCTCTAGATTTCACATTGGTCTTTTATCTTTTTTTGGTCTGTTTTGGTCCCTCATTTTTCATTTTCGTTTCATTTTGTCCCCTACCGTTAGATTTTCTTAACCGACGCCGCACTGGTAGTCACACTGGTAGTTAACTGCTGACGTGGCGATTTACGTGTCACTGCTGACTTGGAATTTTTATATGATGTGGCATAGAAATCGAAAATACCAAAATGAAACTTAACAAAAACATGAGGGACCAAATTGACAAAAACACACAAAAATGAAAAATCACCCACAATCTTCATCATCTTCTTCTCCAGCGAGCCACCACCACCGCCTCCTCCTCACATCCACCGCCACCATCTCCTCTACCGCCACACCACCACCATAACACCAAACAAAACCCTTAATCACAATCCCAAATACCTAAATCACCACCGCAACACCTTACTTCAATTTAATAAAATGGAATTATACCAAATCCAAAATTACACAATGCCACGCAGTAGAACATGAAAACGCGGCCGCATAAATTCAACAACTTCAAAGTTCAAACATATATTTTCCATAAACAATAAAAACTGAACATAGTTACCAAATTTTTTTTTGATCAACTGTTACCAAATTAAAGATGCAGAAATGGAAAAAATCATGAACCATATATCACCTCAGGGTCTTTATGCAAAAAATCATGAACCATATATCACCTCAGGGTCTTTCGGATTCAAGGCACTAAGACCCACCCGAAATGGGCCTTGCACTAGGAACTGAGAAGTCCATTAAGATATCTATAGCGAGCTCCCACACACACCATCTGATTCAACAAATAAGATTATCCTTTACTGATCCTATCGTACGACTGAGACTCCAACTTGACTAAATCATAGCGGCCTTTTGGCCTCTTGCACGTCAGCATCACACGCGTTCTCTCACGCACCTAGTAGACCCGTGTGGCAATCACCACCAATCACTTATAAATAAATGATCTTAATCCGACACAAGGTACTGTACGCTTTAGCTCATTATTATCTTACACTTTATCTTTTACTGATTTTGGCATCAAAGTATTTGCAAGTACACCACTACAGATTAGAGGAACTCCACTGTGAAAACCAGATTGGCCTTGCCTAATAGATGAACGTCTAAATCTGTTAGGCAATTTCTAAGATAGAATGTTAACTTCAGGCTATCAAACTTCCAAAATGTCATGTCTTTAAATTAGTTTCTAACTTTTTCTTAATTCATATATAGTATCTAATTTTCTTAAAGATTACATATATTTTACAAAATAAAATATAGAATTTCAGAAATATTTTGAAAAAAAGAAGTTTAAAACAGAAGATAGCGCAATAGAAATACCGGAGTGCAAAAAGTATCCCCTATGACACAAGTAGAAGACCAACTATTTATGGGCCACCAAACCGACTTGTCGTCCAACCAAATTCTTATAAAGTTGGGGGTGGCAACTGTCAAATTTGTACACCCTCACTTAGATTCATTGAAAACTTGTCCAGATACTTAATTTTTCTAATGAATTTAAAAAGTTGTTTGTTGTTTATGTACTAGTCTAGATGGAGTATATTACATAAGCTTAAAAGAAAACTCTTGAATGAAAATATTTTAAATGTTTTTCCTTTACTAACTAAAATTCATGAATCAGCCTTGAGAATTGGATCGGGCTGATAATCCTGAGTTCGATCTGTTAGAGAATAGAGACACGCCACCAAGACACTTGGGGTCGATAATTTAGTCCGATCCATAGCCCGTATAGAAGACATGTGACACCCTGAGACAAATAACCGACTTGATCGTTAGAGCACCGATCTCCATGATGCAGTAATGGGTAGAAGCGGTTCCAAGGGACCTCAACTATATAGAAAGAGCCCGACACAGAGAAGAGACATCGGATAACTCACACACATACACGCATTTTAATCTTGTATGCTTGTCCTGATAGAGAACTCTAATTGTAATCACTTTGCAAAGAATCTATCCCATTTTATATCAGAGTACAAGAACTTAACTCTCTACATCTCGTATTATATGTCGCTTTGGGTCATTTCAGACAAAGTAATAAAAAAATAGTAATTTGTATAAGAAAGAGAAATTGTGTCTTTAAATTAGTTTCTAACTTTTTTTTAATTCATAGTATCTAACTTTCTTAAAGATTACATACATTTTACAAAATAAAACATAAAATTTCAAATATTTAGAAAAAAAGTTTAAAACAGAAGATAGCACACTAGAAAACACTGGAGTGCAAAAAGTAGCCCCTACAACACAAGTAGAATACAAACATTTATGGGCCACCAAAGCGACTAGTCGTCCAACCAAATGCTTATAAAGTAAGTTGGGGGTGGCAAGTGACAAACTTGTACACCCTCATTCAGATCCTATAACCTTACTTAGATGTATTAAAAAGGTGATGTATCTGAACTATATACATCACTTTTTCAATTAATTTAAAAAGTTATTTATTGTTTATATACGAGTCCAGATGAAGTATATTGTAGAAGCTTAAAAGAAAACTCTTGAATGAAAATATTTTAAAAGTTTTTCCTTTATACTAACTAAAATTTATGGATCAACCTTGAGAACATTACTCCCTACATCTCGTATTATATGTCATTTGTTTGGGGTCATTTCACACAAAGTATGAAAAATAATTAATTTTGTATGAAAAAGAGAAATTACGAGTTAGTTTAACAAGTTTCTTATTATTAATGACATTTAAAAGATAAATTAGTAGAGTAGAAGATGAGATATTGTTAAATAAATAAAGGGTATAATAGGAAAATGAACATTAGAGCTTTATTGGTATTCTCAAAAGTTATGTATTATGAGATAAATTTTATTTGCTAAAAAATCATATAAAATCATATAATATGGGATGAATGGAGAATTTCATTTCACCATGATGAAGTACTCAAAGAACAAAATTGAAACTCTTTGATTCCATTGCACTTCATACCTCCCTCATTTTAAAATATCAAACCAGAATGTTTTTTTCTTGACACAAACCAAACCAGAATGTTAATCATATGAATTACGAAGTGCAAATGATTCACTTTTTTTTTATCTTCAACCGACAATCTAATATCTATTTATACAAATAAACAACTTACAAAATTACAATTTTAGACATCTTACTTTTTTGACACATCACCATTTTTATTTTATTTATCATTTTTTAATTCTACTTTCTCTTCCTTTCTCACTCACTCTCTTTCAATCTCACATTTTCCAATATTTCTTACTACTTACACATCTATTATTAGTGGGCTCCACAACCTTTATTTAAAAAAATTTCTTTTCCCAATTTTTTTAATCCACTATATAATCTAATATAATTAAATTAATATTAAATAATCTATAATTTACTATCTAACCAAATATCTATTTATCTATTTATACAAACAAACCACACTTAATCTATTTATACAAACAAACCACATTTAAATTACTCAAACAAGTCTCCTATTTATTCGACAATTCATCCGACTAAGACAACATCAGAATTTACTATATATCATACTTTTATCAAATTTCTTCTCTCAATTCATTTTCTTCTCAATCTCACTTTTTTCCTACTTTCTCTCACTATTTTTTTTTTCAAAATTCAAATCAAACTCACCAACTTTCTTTACTCACCATCTACTAATCTAATATCTATTTATACAAACAAACTATACTTAAATTACTCAAACAAGTTTCCCAACTTATTTGACAACCCATTTAACTAAGGGCAACATTGTAATTTACTATCACATTTTTTTTTCAAATTTCTTCTCCCAATGCATTCTTCTCGCTCCAATTTTTTTTTTTTAACTTTCCCCTCTTTTTTTTTCGAAATTCAAATCAAATCATATCTACTAATAAACTAAAATAATCAATCTAAACTACGAGATAACTTTACTAATATTTAAAAACACGGGATAACTTCACTGATATATAAAAAACACGATATTAATATATATATAAAAAAAGGAAAACTTAATGACTATTTCAACTACTGATTAATATTTAAAACACAGGATAACTTTACTGATATATAAAAAACACAGATAACTATAATCGATATATAAAAACACTTTGATAATCGTGACCGATATATTTGATAATTTATCTTTTACTATCTACTATAATGTACTAATCAACTAAAATAATCAATTGAAACTATGAGATATCTAATATCTATTTATACAAATAAACAACTTACAAAATTACAATTTTAGACATCTTACTTTTTTGACACATCACCATTTTTATTTTATTTATCATTTTTTAATTCTACTTTCTCTTCCTTTCTCACTCACTCTCTTTCAATCTCACATTTTCCAATATTTCTTACTACTTACACATCTATTATTAGTGGGCTCCACAACCTTTATTTAAAAAAATTTCTTTTCCCAATTTTTTTAATCCACTATATAATCTAATATAATTAAATTAATATTAAATAATCTATAATTTACTATCTAACCAAATATCTATTTATCTATTTATACAAACAAACCACACTTAATCTATTTATACAAACAAACCACATTTAAATTACTCAAACAAGTCTCCCTATTTATTTGACAATTCATCTGACTAAGGACAACATTGTAATTTACTATATATCATACTTTTATCAAATTTCTTCTCTCAATTCATTTTCTTCAATCTCACTTTTTTCCTACTTTCTCTCACTATTTTTTTTTTCAAAATTCAAATCAAACTCACCAACTTTCTTTACCCACCATCTACTAATCTAATATCTATTTATACAAACAAACTATACTTAAATTACTCAAACAAGTTTCCCAACTTATTTGACAACCCATTTAACTAAGGGCAACATTGTAATTTACTATCACATTTTTTTTCAAATTTCTTCTCCCAACGATTCTTCTCGCTCCAATTTTTTTTTTTTTAACTTTCCCCTCTTTTTTTTTCGAAATTCAAATCAAATCATATCTACTAATAAACTAAAATAATCAATCTAAACTACGAGATAACTTTACTAATATTTAAAAACACGGGATAACTTCACTGATATATAAAAAACACGATATTAATATATATATAAAAAAAGGAAAACTTAATGACTATTTCAACTACTCGATTAATATGTAAACACGATAACTTTATCGATATATAAAAACACAAGCGATATCATCTCGCACTATTTAAATTACGCCTAAGTTCATGATGAAAGAATATAGAAAGACTCCGCTGCGCATGCACGGTGATGCTACTAGTTGTCTCTTAAAACTCAAGTTTTGTTTTGCTGCATGCTATACACGTGCAACGTGTCCTGAGCTCCCACGAGGCCCGGGAATGAGCCAAGTACATCAGTTTTTTTTTTTGTTTGAGGTAGGCTATTTTTGGTGTTAAACACTTTAGATTTTTATATGGGCAGGGAAAATAAAACAAAACTAGTTAGAAAAGAAAAAGATACTATGATGAGAACGAATCACGGAGATGCTGAAAAGCGAGGATTTACTTGAGAAATTGATTCTCCGTATCACAAACCATGATTCCTAATAACGTTTGAACTTTGAATGTTTGATCCTTGCAACTTGCAAAGATTTCATTTCAATCATCATCCAATTAGCAGCTAGAAAAAAAGTTAAATTACATCACACTAACGGCAAGTATTGCTGCGCTTGGGTGCATTATTGCCTCTTGATCCACTGCATCGTCCTCTCTTCGCAGCCGTTTGATCCTGGTTCAAATCAAAGCCCAAGCCCAAGCCCATGTCATCTCCACCCACCATCTCCATAAACATCCTCTGTAAATCCTCCAAACTGTCCCCCTAAACAACAAAACCCAAACCCCAACCACATCAAATCAATCCAACTATTTCCCTTTCAAATTTTCCAAAAAAGGAAACTATTCAAACTCAATTAATAGTAATACATACCTCGTCTTTCACATTATTCATCATTGAGATCATTTCGTTCATAAAATCACAAAATTCCTACATTAATAATAAATAAATTAGTCATAATCATAATTAGTGCCTAAAATTAGAATCAATCAAATATTCAAATTCAAAGAAACGCACTTGGTCATCTTCTTCAAGAGGATCATAGAGTCCAGCATCATACATTGACCTTTTCGACTCATCAGAGAGAACTATTTAACCAACATTCAAATAAAGCAATTAATAATCAAAATCAAAATCACTATTAGTAATTGAAAGATTGAATTAGAAACAATAATGTAACCTGACCTGAGTAAGCTTCTTGAATTTGCTGAAACCGCCGCTTAGCTTCTCCGGCAGTTGCAGGATTCCGAGCCCATTTATCAGGGTGCCATCTCTTTCCAAATAAATAAATAAATAAATAAAAATAGAAATTATAAATAGTTAAGGTGAGAAGCGAAACGACGACGTATGAATTAATTTGATTACTTTACATACATACCATAGCGAGTTTGCGGTAAGCGGTGCGAATATCAGAAGAGGAGGCGTCCCTGCGAATTCCGAGAACAGAGTAGTAGCAAGATCCACCGTTGGATCCTCCACCTTCACGATCCATTAAACCTCAGAAATTGACAAAGGCGCCCCCCAACCTTTCCAAAAATTCCAACGCAGAAAGCTTTAAGCCTTCAAATTGAACCGAAAGCCATAAGAAGAGAAATTGAGTTGGGTTGGGATATAAGTGAATTGCGGGGAGAAAATCGTAAATTTCTGGAGGCAGAGCAGAGATTTGTTTTGAAGAGAGAGATAATAAGGATTGATTGCATAGGAAGAAGAAGAGAGAGAAAAAATATCTTCTCCTTCTTTTTTCCTTTGTGGGAGTTAGATACATGGCAAGAAACTTCCAGATTTTCTTGGTTCGCTGAAGAGAGTCTAGATATTTTTGTACCAGCTATATAAATGGCACTTCAACTTTGGAAAAATTACACCGCTATGCCACTCCGCATTCCGCAGTCTCTTTTTCTTTTTCTTAAATAAATAATTAATTTGGAGTAAGCCAAAGAAAAGGAAATTAAGTTACGCCAAGAAATTGCTCTCCACCTCATAAATGTCCTCTTTTAAGGGTTGAAATTCTCTCAATTTCTCAAGCTTTATTGTATTAGATATTTATATATTTCATACATTTAAAAGCTTGTGAATTGACCATCCATTTCTTTTCGGTAAACGTAGAGGATTCTCATCGCTTCTTTCAACGACATAAACAGCTTATTCCCGATCCCTGCATTATATAAAGCTCTATTTGGGAAAAAATAATGGATAAGTCATTTGCTGTTGCATACGAATCAAAAATGATTTTAAAAAAGTTTAATTAGTTTACGTATATTTTTTTGTAAAACTTATTACACTATCCACCAATCACAATACATGATAAGGTTGACACATCGATTTGCATTAATCGAAAGAATTTATTTTTAATGACGTGTCACAGAAGCACTATTGGTAGATAGATAAGTAAATCATATATACACACACGCTATGATATAAATTAAACTCTTTTTAAAAAATGTATTTAGGGTAACAATTTTTTTTCCCGATAATTTGAATACTCAATCAGATAAAAACTAGGTGCACCCACATTTGATTAACCATTTTATTCTTGAGCAAACTAACTTCAAAAGAGAAATATTACAGATATGCATAGAGTAATGTGGAATCATAAAATCCCGTTGTCACATTTGATGGAATTTCAAATTTGTACAAGCAAAGAATTAACATGTACTATAAGTACTAGCTATAGACAAACTGACACAAATTGAGGAAGCAAAGAATGAACTTAATAGAAATGCAAGTTTAATTCTACTGATGATAAATAATCTGTGCCTTCTTTCTAGCTACATGGATCACGACGCACTTGAAAGCGGTTCGAAGCTTATTCCAAACTTTTTTGCGTGGGAAAGATGAATGGTTGCTAGATTCAGCTCCATCACCATAAGCAAAGGAGAAAGAATTTACATTCCCCTGCTCATATTGGTTAGGAGAAAGTAAGTAACTTGCAATTGGATCAAATAGTGATTCTCCAACATCAGTATATGTTCCAGAGATTAACTGTCCCCCTGCAGAATAGTTTGACAGCAATTCTTCCAATGCTGACAAGGATGGTGATGTTTGTGTTTGCCCTGCAGATCATAGGTTAAAACTCATAAGATAATCATTCTTTCTGAGAACCACGAGGAACAAAAGCCGCAAAAGTACCGCGAACTTGTACGCAAATACCAATTTGCGGTTCGAGTGGGAGGAGCGAATTATGGGACTATGTTCTGGTATTTAACCATATAATAATACCTTGCTGAGCAATTGGAATGTCAAACTGTTGTGGAACTTGATCTGGACCATCATAATTTTCCTGTTGTTGTTCACCTGTCAATGTTTTCCTCAAGCACACGGTTGCATCAAATGGCTTCATATCTTTCAAATTGCTATAAGCTAGCTGCTTAACTCTTTCCACCAAACGCTGTTAGAGAGATCACAAGTGTTTTGATCATATTTAGTCAGCAAGTACTACTATAGTATACACAGTTAGACTACGGTACTCCCTCGGACTCGAAATATAAACAAAAACATACATATAGTTCGACTAAATTAGTCCAGATACATGTACTTTTTTTTTTGCTTATATTTGGAAACGGAGAGAGTAATTGCCTAATTGGTAAGGATAATGATTGATGCAAATACAAACCATTTCTTCCAAATTCAGTGATTGTATAGAACGGTAACTTTGTCCATGATCAAAAGTCACCTCCAAAATCTCATAAATGGAATTAAAGACAAGGGATATTGAACAATCTGTTGCGAAATAGATGTAGCATTTATCATCGTCTACATCACAATCTTTCGCATGTGCAATAATTGTTTTCCAATACTTTCCTGCTGCAGTCTTGCCTATTTTCTACTTTCCACAAGCAAAAAATTTCATATGAGCACATGTACTAAATTATATCATATATCACACAGACACATAAACATATTAAAAAGAACATGTTTTACCTCTTGTAGTGAAACTTGATTGGTAGTGTACCACTGCAAAAAATCCTTAACAGTATTTATTTGAAGCGAGGACAGCTGCTTGTGAATTTTACCACGATTACATATTCCCCTCAGACGCCATATCTCATCATTCAATGATGGACGATCATGTTTTTTGTACACTGAAAACAATCAAAACACAAGAAAACATAAAAACAGTTTTCTGTTTCTAAAAGTTGTTAACTAAGAACAAAATTGTGTTTTCTTAGTTCTTTAAAAATAGAAAAGTGTTTTTAAAAAAGGTAAGCAAACACATCATTAATCATTAGAGAGTAAGTGGTTTGGGACTTTACTCTCTCCGCGATGATCAAGTACCCTAAAAGGTTCACTTCTACCTTCCCTGATATCTGCTGCACCAATGAGATTATTGGGGTCCAATATTTGAAGTCCTAACCGGAATGTTTTGCTTCTGGTTCGACTAATATCAGTAAAAACAATCTTCTTATTGATATAACCAACTCCATTTTGAAGTTTAATGAATGTATCTCCAATCAAAAGGGGTCCTCTTCCTTCTCTTGGAATTACAGTTTGGGCCTTGAATTCCTCTTTGGTCCAATCATCTTCTCCATTAGATCCAAAATCACCATCTAGGACACAAATTCGGATCTTCATGGAGGAGATACTTTCGTTGCTGACTATGCCTTGTTGATCACACAGTTCAATTTGAAGTGGTTTATCTCCTTCAGCTTTGATGTTGGTCTGTGTGAAAATTGTTGGGGGTAATTTGTTCTTGAAGCACAGTTGCAAACGTTTCCTCCACATATGCTTGCTGGTTGGTTGAGGATTAATCCAACACTAATCAATTGGAAAACAAATAAATTGGCCAAGTGACCTATGAAATTGATTTCAATAATTGAGTCTACATGAGACAGACAGACAGACATACATACCCCGGGGTTAGGCGGCGATCGAGCTCCTCTTGCACCTAACAAAACAAAACAAGACAACACAGAGATTTAGTAACAATATAAAATGTTGGATTGGATGCCTTTTTCAAAAATAAAATAAATAAAAAAGCAATAATAAAGAGTACTAAATACCACTTTTCGAATTACTGGTACCAGGTGTGATGCGATTTCATTAGGACTCATCCTGCACATTCATTTCACCACAGAACGAACAGAAGAAGTAACAATTAGATATTTAGATTTTAGAGGTGTGTGTATGAATATGGAAATGAACACAAGACAGCACAAGAGACATTGAATTGAAATAAAGACATACAGAAAAGGAAGGTATCGGTTTGGTGGATGTTGTTGTTCTGCAGAGTTGGCTTGTCTCCGCTTACTAGCCCTGTCATCAGTACCAGTATTCTCAGATGTTCTCTTCGATGCCATATCCAATTCACAAATGCACAACTCACTAGCTACTACCGACAACTAGTAAATCAAAGAACGAACTGTGGTGGTAACTAGAACTATAACTGGAATGCGACCGTGAATCTCAAATCAAAGAAAGAATAACTGAAGAACACAAACAAAGCGGCACTTACCAATTTATGGAGGTGGGAGGGATCAGAACAGAGGAAGATTCCAGGAAAATTCTGGGTTACTGCTTCCTCCTCATACAGGCGCCAATTGCTCAAAAGTCAAATTGAATTTAACATTTTTAACTAAGACACAAAATCTCAAACGGAACCATCACATTCCTAAAGACAAGAATATACTAAAATTAGCTTGCCAAAAATAATTTTATATTATTATTATTATGATACCAGAATAATTACTTCATCCATTTTAACTTCTATCTTATCTAATCTAATCTATCTATCTAATCTAATAATATCTATTTATACCACTACTACTCTATCAAAATTACCTATTGTTTCATTTACATTTTTAAAGAAACAATCACTAGCTTTTCAATGCTGAGATTGTGAGATCAAATTAAAATCTCTTCGATAATCGCTTTTAAGTTTTGTGTGTTTTGACGCAGATAAGAACAGAGAATGATAGAAAGAAGCAAATTGAAAGCAAAATGAAAGCAAGAAATGCAACAAATGTAAAAAGAAAGTAAGTATTGCATTAATTGAAAGAAAGATGGTTCACCAACACGCATAACGATTCGCTTTCACTCAGATTTCGCTTTAGTTTGGAAGTTGAGTTTCTCACGCTTCTGTGAAATGTGGTGACCCCTATTTCCTATTACAAAAGAGTATTTATACTGGGAAACCATCGTGGGAAAAAGGATAATCGCTTCCTAAAATGAGGAGAAGTAACCGCCACTAATCGTTGCTTTTTGCATTTCGACTAACTCATTGTCAACCGCTGACGGCGTGTTGAACCCACTTTGTCGAAGAGTTGAGCCTTCTCTCGTCGGGTTTCTTGCTTTGCTTGCTTTATAGTTTCGAGCTGCTGCTTGTCGGGCTCGCTTGCATTTCCCGCACTTGTATACCTTTCTATCGAATCGACACAGATTGACTTGAATAAAGACTCATGGTCCCCAAAACATTATTAAATGTGAAGTCAAACCCCATTTAAAACTTCATTTAATATGTCATTAAAATTTTGAGGTAAATGATTTTCCCCCAAAAAATGTTTTTTCGACTTTAATAAGGGATGGAGGTAAGAAAGTGGCATTTTTGAATATCGTGCAATGGTCACTTCTACCGCTTTTGCACTTCAACAAGAATCGTAAAAGATAGTTATCATGACTTGCACAGATAAAGTAAACCGCTTCATTGGCACACGTAATATAGTAGGTGGGCCATCACGCCCTCAAAGGTCACAAACGCGTGGGCAATGGTGAACGTGCAATAATCGTTGCTTTCCAAACATATATAAACGCTAAAACCCTTTCATATTCCTTTTTACTCATTTGAAACCCCGCGAACCGCCCCTTTGCATTCTCATCTCTCGCACTTTGCAAAAATCCTGCACTCACAAAAGTTTCAAACTTTCGCTTCTTTCTTCAAACGAAACCCCGATTCCAAAGAAAATTTTAAGGCCCACTATTAAAGCCTCATATTCACTTTCATTATTGGAGCAAGAGTCTCAAATTTTGAACTTATACTTCTGGAATGTTTTCTCGAGAAATAATTAAGACTCCAATACCCACTCCATTTTTATGGCTCGAGCCATCGGCGTATAGCTTCCAAGGACGTATGTCTAACGAATGTATCTCATGTTCGACAACAGAGTGGTCTACTATGAAGTCAAGAACCACTTGTCCTTTGATTGATTTAAGAGGTCGATAAGTTAAGTTATATTCTAACAAAGCTAAAGCCCATTTACCAATTCTACTATGCAACATTGGCTTTGATAACATATGTTTAATAACATCAAAATGCGAATAAACATAAACATCTCACGATTTTATATATTGCTTTAATTTCGCATAAGAGAAATACAAGCAAAGGCATAACTTCTCTATTGGACTATACCTTGTTTCAAAGATCAATCAAAACCCTACTAAGGTAATAAATGGCTCTTTCGACACCATTATCATCCTCTTGTGCTAACATGCTACCTATCGTGTTATCGTAAGTCGCTATATATACAATTTTAGCATTTTGTTTCTAATAACAAAGTAATAAAATTGGTGGTTTCATTAAATAAGACTTAATTGCATCAAAAGCTTCTTGATGAACTTGCTCCCACTTGAATTCATCTTCTTTCTCCAAATCGTGAATGGCGAAAAAGCTTGTGTTTTGCCACTTAGATTCGAGATGAATCTTCGAATGAAATTGATCTTTCCTAGCAATGACCGAGTTCTTTCTTCGTCGAAGGAGCCTTCGCTTCCATAATTGCTTTAGTCTTATTTTGGTTGATCTCTATGTCTTTCTTGTGTACTACAAAACCCAAGAATTCACCGCACGCATACGTAAAGCACATTTGGTTGATTCATTTTCAATCCATATTTCCTCATTCGCTCAAACGAACGTCAAGATGGTCTAAATGACCAATTTCTCGAGGATGACTTAACCACCACGCCATCTATGTATATTTGCATAAAATCATCAATAAAATCATGAAACATAGAATTCATTGCTCTTTGATAGGTGGCACCAACATTTTTTAAACCAAAGGGCATTACTACCCATTCATAAACACCTAATGCCCCCGACATCAAAAGCGCTTTTTGACACGCCCTTCTCAAAGAATAAAAATTTGATTATACCCCGAATAGCCATCTAGCATACCGAGATAATCAAATCCTCACAATCTATTAGCATTTCTCTTCCTGTGCATAGCGTATTCATCTTTAGGTGTTGCATTATTTAGATCCCTAAAGTCTACGCAAACTCTAAGTTTTCCATTTTTCTTCATTATCGACAATATTAGCTAACCAATCGACATACCGATAGCTTCCGATGAATTTGCTCTCGAACAAATTTCGATTCCTTCTTTGATCTTAGCCAATATTTGAGGAGCAAATCTTCTTGGTGTTTGCTTTATCGGTTTTCTTCCCCGGTCGAATAGGTATTTGTAGTTCCACCACTTCGACTCAACCTGCATTTCGTTGTACTCCTGCCAAAGCAATCTTTGAACTCCCGCAGGTTGAAATAACTTGGGTTTTGAAGGCAAAGATCAAGGTGTGCACTAATATATGTTGGCCTTTGACTAGGCCATCTCCCAAATCCACTTCTTCACTCGATCTTGAGCTTGCATGCGCTTTGTTGAATCTCTCGATCCTTTTCAAAGCCTAATGGTTCGCCATCATAAATGCAATCAAGTTTGTCATCTATGACTTCACCACTTTCTTCAGATGAAGCTATGGCTTCGGACACCATTGTTTGTTGAATTATTTCGCTTCCAAAGCCGCTTTCTTTTATTTTCTACCATATAGGCCGTAATTTATCCCATGCGCTGGGTACCGACTTCTAAAACCTTCTAAGAGTCAAGATCCCATCCCGTCTGGGGGTAGAACACCCTCGTGATAGACACTTGCATCTTCCACAACTTCCCTCTCCCAAACAAAACTATGTGTCGGGTACAATCGAACAGAGGAAAGCACATTATCGTATTTGATGTATGCCCGATCGAAGACGCATATGGCGCAATATTCGCCATTTGTTTTTCAAAATTCTCCTCGTGACGTTGTTCACATCGCCAGCGAAGTAGCTCGTCCGCTTCGACATATTCCACGAGACCATCATCCTTCCACATCACCAACTTTTGATGTAGGCTCAAGCGCACAACACCTACTCCATGAATCCACTCTTTGCCAAGGAGAGTTATAGCTTGCCTCGAGGCTATGACAAAGAACATGGTGGTTCTCTCGACAAAGGCTTCACTACTACCTCAACTTCGACGGCCCCCAAAAAGACCGGCCAGATTTGCCTCATAATTGGTTAACACAATATTATGAGGCTTAAGGTCCGCGGTCGAACATCCCTATGGTTTTCAAAGAATGCTTCGAGGCATCGTGCTTCATCGCCGCACTCTCCATCCACCAAAGATTTTGTTGATACCCACGCCATTGACTTTGGCTTGACATATAAAGGCTTCAAGTGATGTTGCATGCCTTCGCCCGCCTCTCAAAAGTGGCCATTTGTCCTTCGACACACCGTTATTCATCACATAGTAACAAACCGGCTTATGGTTAGCCATATCTTCAAAGTGAAGTTTTCTTCGACATTATTTAGATCAGTAATGACGCCATACTCACCGGGTAGATGGATACCACATTGCATATAACATCAAAACTAGCTTCGTAATCCTCAAAATCAAGTTACATCCTCATCCATGTCGAATTCAAAGACTTTTCTTCTTCAAAGATGATAATGGAGGAAAAATTCTCTCCATTGCAGTGCCTCCTTGGTTTCTCTATTACAATAGATTTACATTTAGCCTTATTTCCAACCTTCACTTGGTCAAGAAAGACCTATGTTCACTTTTGTAGTTCCCACGCTTTAGAGGTCATATTCTTAGCCGCTTTTGAACTTCCCGCTGCTTGCTCGCTGGCAAAAGTGTTGCTTTCTTCTTAGAGCTACCAAAACGACGCCATCGGGTCTCGTCATAGGATTCTTTCCTTTATAATTATTTCAGAATTATATTTCGCACCTCACTTGCATTTGGCTTCACTCACTCACTGCGGCACAAAGACCAGAGTGTTTATAGCCAAAGATGTATCCACTTTTCGCTTGGAAGGTTGTCCCTCGAACAAACGATTCGGCGTGTCGATAACACAAATTCTTTCTTGGTCAGATTCTTACCAAAGATTATGCGCTTGCTTGTCAAGGTCCTGCTCAACCCTTGACTTTATAAGGAAGGTCTCCTCTTTTGAAACTAAAATTTGGCCTTTTCTCCGCCATTTTCTTTTCGTGAGGTTGTCGAACTCCGTAGCCTTCAACACTTTTGGCCGCTTCCATGTCGAAAAACAACACTACATCCGGGGCATAGATTACCTCGTAGTTTTTCACCGCACCTATCGAGGAAGTCTATTAATTCCTCTTCACTTTCGGGGTACACAAACTGCATTTTTTTCGCCATACTCCTCCCGAGTAATCTTTTGCACAAAGATCACCCATCCGCATTTCTACACTTTTGATCTTGTCCGCCCGGGGTTTAACAGCTTAGAGAACTCGCCATCTTCACATCCACCATGCTTATATTCATTTCCATTGGCTCGCATACATTGCTTCCACTGATGGAGTGGATCAACGCCAATCTGCATTGGTGCTTTGTTCTTTTATCGCCAAATCTTAGTCTCCCTCTTCGATTGCTTGAACAATGTCCCCGAAAAGTACACAACGGCCGGGCCAGTATGTCCCAAGAAATTATGAAACTTACAATAACCCTTTCTCTTCCTCCTCTCTCGAGAGGAGGTACTTTCTGTGCCATTAGGCACTATTATTTGGCCATCGCTTACTAACAGATCAAAAATTTCATCACACTTAGTAACATCAAAAGTGTACGCTTTTTTAGTACAAATCTATCATTTTTAGGCTCTACAGTATTATTCCCATTTGCAGCCTTAATAATTTACAAGCATGAGGAGGACCAGCTTCAGCTCACCCACATCTATTTCCTCGATTCGACATCATCAAAGGCTAAGTCGAATTCTCATCAACATAAGCTATTTTATCTTTTTTATGAAACCCAACCGAGTTTTCTTTTTATTGAACTTATTCACTCTAGCCTTTTCCTCTTTAAGCCTTTCAACTTGTCGAACTCTATCGACTAATCGGGCCATATCTCTCAAATGAGAAGTATCCAATTTCTTTCTAATTGAATAATCAAGGCCACTCGCACCATTTCGACAAGCTCATGTTCGTGCACTTGTAAAACACCTAGCCTTTAATAGCCTAAACCTATTCAAGTAATCATCAATAGCTTCCAGTGCACTTTGCGCTTAACACCGCCAATTCCTTAAGACTAATCTTCGATCGCCCATGTAAAACTGCTCATGAAAAGCTTTTTCCAATTGCCCCATGTATACACAGTAACTGGGGGGTAAAGTGGTAAACCACGTAAAGGCATTCTTAGTTAGAGAATTTGGAAAATATTTCATTTTCAAATTCTCGCTTTGGGCTATATCTCCCGCCTCGCCATGTAACTGCAATGTGTTCGACAAGAGACTCATTGGTATCACCCCAAACTTAGTAAACTTGGGAATTTTCCAACCTCTTGGCAATTTCGCTTGCAACACATATTCACACAAAGGGTGATATGAAATTAGGCCTATGTAAACCTATGTTAAGGCTGCTTTGCGCCATTATGGTTTCTACCAAATTGGCTATGTTGTCTCGAGCGCAAACGTTATTTCGCTGCACTTGTCGAACAACTTCATCGCTTTTGGTTTCTATTTACCATCACTACTTCAGTGATATGATTTCCCATCCTCGTTGTTCGCCTACAACCGCTGGGCTTCGACAAGAATCGATCTCTCGTGGGGTATTAGGCGATTATTCCCACAATTGGGTACTTGCCTATTATTTCCGTAGGAGCCCCAAAGAAATCGCAAATCCTACCCATTTGGTTTGCTAACATTTGGTAACTTGTATTGGTGTTCAATCAACTGATTGAAAATAAGCACCAATTTGTTGGGTTAGCATATTAACCATATCATGATTACTTCGCCTACTTGTTGTCTTAACGCCAACAAGGACGCATTGGTTAATGCGTAGGGTTTCACCAAGTGTGCTTTCGTAAGACACATGTGAAGCGGGAAAAGGTCGAAACGCGGTGGCATTCCAAAGAGTATGCCATATACACCAAAGCGGTATGGTGGTAGACTCATATTCGAAACGTGTCTCTAAACTATTCCCTCGCTGCCATATAAGGACTAGAAGGAAGTCCTATACTTTGTGGCAAAGACATAGATCAGTGTCGACCCAACATTGGTCATTGACATCGTGGGAACGATTATTGATGTTACTCGGGCCATTGTCCCCGCAACACCGACACTTTACACGTAATCTATGGTTGTTCCTCGCCCTCGTGATACCACAGTGTTAGAACTAGAGGCATTGTTAGAATTGGTGCGCACTATTCTACCACTCCTCAAGTGCATACAAATACATACACTTATAGAAACAACACAAAATTAATGGCAAAGGTCCCATCAAGGCGTGCAATTTGTTTGCTGGTGTTTTTAGCAAACAATCACTAGTTTTCAATGTTGAGATTGTGAGATCAAACTAGAAAATCTCTTTGACAATTACCTTTAAGTTTTGTGTGTTTGACGCAGTATAAGAACAGAGAATGATAGAAAGAAGCAAATTGAAAGCAAAATGAAAGCAAGAAATGCAACAAATGTAAAAAGAAAGTAAGTATTGCATTAATTGAAAGAAAGATGGTTCACCAACACGCATAATGTATCTGCTTTCACTCAGATTTCGCTTTAGTTTGGAAGTCGAGTTTCTCGAGTTCTTGTGAAATGTGGTGACCCCTATTTCCTATTACAAAAGAGTATTTATACTGGGAAACCATCGTGGGAAAAAGGATAATCGCTTCCTAAAAATGAGGAGAAGTAACCGCCACTAATCGTTGCTTTTTGCATTTCGACTAACTCATTGTCAACCGCTGACGTGGTGTTGAACCCAAATTTTGTCGAAGAGTCGAGCCTTCTCTCTCGGGTTTCTTGCTTTGCTTGCTTCATAGTTTCGGTAGCTGCTTTGTCGGCTCGCTTGCATTTCCCGCACTTGTATACCTTTCTCACGAATCGATGGTGCATTGACTTGAATAAGGACTGTGGTCCCCAAAACATTATTAAATGTGAAGTCAAACCCCATTTAAAACTTCATTTAATATGCTGTCGAAATTTTGAGGTAACACCTATATAGTCATTTGGGAAAAATGACACCTATACTAATTGAGGGTAAAAATGTAAATGACTCACTAAAAAACAAAAACAACTTTTCACTTTCTCTAACTTTTTCTCTTTATTCTTACACTCTCTTTTCTTCATTTTCACTTTTCTCTTACACTCTCTTTCTTCCTTTTTATTTTTCTCTTTCTTCTTACACCCTCTTTCCTCATTTTCCTCTTATACTCTTTTTCTTCATTTTTTCTTTTTACATTATTTTATTTTTCACATAAATAAACAATTCTTCCATTTCTCTTATCACTTCATTTTAGTTTTTTTTAACTAAATTTTTAAATTTATACAAACACTACGCTACTAAAATTATATTATATTTTGTCTTCAAAATCTGTTTTCACTCTTATTGATAATCTACTATCTATATTTTGCTATCTACTACAATATACTATTCAACTAAAATAGTCAATTGAAACTATGAGATAACTGCACTAATATATAAAAAACACGGGATAACTGCAGTGATATATAAAAAAACACGGGATTAAAGTATAAACCTACTAATATAAAGTATAAACCTTTTTTATCTACTATAAAAAAACACGAGATTGAAGACTAATATAAAGTATAAACCTACTATCTAAAAAAAGAAGGCTTAATGGCTATTTAAACTAGTTATATAAAACAAATATTTCTTATTGGTAATTTACTATCTAACCTTTACTATCTACTTTAATCTACTAATCAACAAAAGTAATAAATTGAAACTACGAGATAATCAAGATCGATATATATATATATATATATATATATATATATATATATATATATATATATATATATATATATATATATATAATAAAAAACACTTAGATAACTCAAGTAGTGATAGATAAAAACACGGATTAGTATTTGTCATTGATAATTATAATTTTTGAAAACTATTATAAACATACTATCTAAAAAAAAGAAGGCTTAATGACTATTTAAACTGATTAATATTTAAAATACGCGTGGCAAATATTTGTCACTAACATCTAAAAATGACAAATAATTGTCACTAATATATATAAAAATACGAGATAATCGCACCGATATATAAAAACACAAAGATTAATATTTGTCATTGATAATTAAAAACAAGAAGATTTAATGACTATTTAAAATATTGATTAAAATTTAATACAAATATTTCTTATTGATAATCTAATATTTCTTTTTTACTATCTACTATAATATACTAATCAATTGAAACTACGAGATAACTGATATAAAAACACACGGATAATCGTGACCGATATATAAAAGACACGGGATGACTGCAGCGATATATAGAAAAACACAGGATTGATATATGTTATTGATAATTATAATTTTTGAAGACTACTATAAACCTTCTATCTATAAAAACAAGAAGGTTGATTAATATTTAAAACACACGTGACAAATACTTGTCACGTATACTTAAAAAATGACAAATAATTGTTACTGATATATAAAAAACACGAGATAATCTACTATCTATCTTTTACTATCTACTATAATCTACTAATCAACTCAAATAATCAATTGAAACTATGAGATAACTGCACTGATACATTAAAAACACGAGATACCTACACTGTATATAAAAAAATAAGGATAATCAGAATGATATATATATATATATATATATATATATATATATATATATATATATATATATATATATATATACACACTAGTATGTATTACTTCGTATACTGCACTTGTATACATGTCATCGTAAGTTATAATTTTTTAATTATTATTTCAACAAAAATAGTCGCTTTATATTTTAGTGTGTTATATGATTAAAAAAATGACTCTCATACATTTTCCATTATAAATCTATTATGAATTATATATTATAATATATATATATATATATATATATATATATATATATATATATATATATATATATATATATATATATATATTTGAGAATATTTACTACTTCCAACATGTAGATGAATTATCACCTATGATGTTGTTCCTCTCTTTAACACATTCCGTATGTATAGTATGGCCATAAGGTAAGATAAGATAGTAACAAATAGATACTTCAAGGAGGAAACATTGAAATCATCTCTCAAAAGGGATTTATGTGTCTAAATCAAGAATGATATATATATATATATATATATATATATATATATATATATATATATATATATATATATATATATATATATATATATATATATAACACACAGATAAATGCACAATTGTTTTTAAATAATACTTTTACATTTTTAGATTTTAATATTTAACTATTTTTTATTTGAAACACTTTTTTTATTTTGACAGGGTAATGTCCAGACTATTTAAATATTGTCTAAGCTCATTCATAAAAAGAACATGACAACACCCGTGCGTATGCATGAGTATCCTACTAGTTCTATTAATAACACTTGTTAAAAAATAATAAGGATTAAAATGTCAAAAGAGTGAGACGTTATAGACTATATACCATTTGCCTTTTATTACTCCGTCTATTATCGACTATAGACAAAAAAAAAACTACTACTTTTTGGTGTAAACTCATACAAGAATCGCAGAGACTAATCTCGTGACTTCTTGTTTTCTGAAGAGACCATTATCATCTCATCCATGTGCTCTTGGGTAAAAAAAAACTACTTTAACACCATTTAATTTTTTAAGTGTTAAATATATTTTTAGTCTCTATAAAATTTGTTTTTGTCAAAAAAAAAGTCTCTATAAAATTTGAGTTTTTTTTTTGTTTTTGTTTTAGTCTCTAAATAAAATTGCCAACTTTTGGTCCTTATAAGATTTGAGTTTTTTGCTTTTAGTCCCTTGTAACTTTTAGGATGTGTTTGTTTGGGTTGAAAGATGGAAGAGAGAGTAAGGAAAGAAAGAGTGATTTTGGTATGTTTGGTTAAAGAGAAAAATAGGAAAGAGAGAGGGCAAATATTAATTTAGTGGTTTTTGCAATTTCTTCACAAGTGGAGAGAAAGTAAGAAAAAATAACTTTTAAATGTGACTTTTACTATTTTATCCTCACCAAACCATGAGACACAACTCTTTCTTTCCTATTTCTCTCATCTTTCTCTTAAACCAAACAACTCTCCTAATCTACTCTGATTCTCTCCTCTTTCTCTCTTCTATCTTTCTCACTTCCCTCGTTCTCTCCTAATCCAAACATTAGTAATGTTTCATGACTTTTAATAGATTTCTTTTTAAACTTTTTGTAACATGTGTAACCTCCTTAAGGAAAAAAACTGCACTTTTAATGAACTATAACCTTCAATTACACGTCACAAAGATCCTTCTATTAAGTATGAATATGAACAAGATCTAGTGATCTACCAAGGTATCTTGCAGCACCCACATTATTTATTAATTAAAAGGATTTAAAAGTAAGAGCCGCCGAATTCGAAACTTCGAAACTTGGAAATTTGAGATAACGTAAAATAACTAACACGAACTAGCAAGGGGAAAGGAAATAGTGAGCCAGTAATCCGTATTCATTTATTTTTCTTTCTTTCTGGAAATTTGATCAGTGTAGTGAGAATGAAATTTCTTAGTAATTGACGAGAATCTTCGTTTCATTTTCATGCCTACATATAGAAAAACAATATTGGACATAAAATTTATACAAAAAGAAGTTGCACAACATGTAGTCATATTTTGTCTCTTTCAGCTGCTGCTACTAGCGCCATAAAAGGATTTGACACTGTTTATTTACAAACTAGTTTTAAAAGCAAAGCCAAGACGAGTGTCAACAAATCTTGAATTCATATATACTCAATTTATTTGATGACCCTACCAAAAAAAAAAACCCCAATCAATCTACATCATTAATAATAAATAGACAACTACATTATATAGTTTCTACAGTTTCCAAAAATTGGTACACGTGGCCATTCTTCCAATATACTGCCAATTTGGTATACTATGCGCGTGTTTGTGGAAATGACATTGTATCATGATGATGGTAAAATGGTGCAAATCAGAAAAAGTTTAATTGAGTGAATACATCAAGTGTGCATTTATAGCAATTTAACTATATATTTGGGAGCAATGAGGTGGAAGGAACATGTTTGAAAATAAAAAGTTGCAAAGGAAAAACAAATGGAATTCATTCATGGTTTTGATGTCTTCAATTGATCATATGCATTGCATAAGTAGTTTTAAGTGGTTGATAATTTGATAAATGGATACAAGCAACATTTCTCTACATATAATGACAAAATTGATGGAGAATAAACACATAAACACAATAACAAAGCAATATGCAGCGGACAAATAATTCCCCAAACTTGTAAGAATCTATGAGGAGAAACTACGAATATGTGACATCAAATATAATGAATAAAAACGCACAATGTCTTAAATTATGCAAAAAGTTAAATAGCAAAGCATAAAAGTCATCGAATAAAGGAATGAATAAAATATCAATGCTTCATATATTCATTGATGCTGAAATAGTACAAAGTACAACTATATAAAGGAAATAAAAGAGACTACCATACACTAGAATACACCTAGCTACGACTAACGAAAACTAAGGAAAAACTACGGCTGTCAAATCTACCTATAACCGAATATCTTTCAAAATCTTGAGAGAAAATATATTTTGGATAGAATCTTCTAGATTTCAGTGACTCATCATTGTATCCCAAAGGAATATGCTCCATCACAGAAATGAGCATCATGACCCAATACTAGGTTCTTGTCAGCTTGCGCCCCACTACCAGGCGCCAATTCACTACTACTGATTGTGTCACAGAAATGTGTCTTGTGTACGGGCGCATCAGTGTTGTCATTACACTGATTGGGCCTTAGACTTGGGCGCCAATGTCATGTTGTCCGATATGGAGCTCGAATGCGCCTTAGACTTAGGCGCCAATACTGTGTTGATTGATGTTGTACTTGAGTGCGCCTTAGGCTTAGGCGCCGACACTTTGTTTCTTCAAGCATCACAATGAACACCGATATTTTTAACGTGGAAAACCCCTCAAAGCAAGGGTAAAAACCACGGGTCGTCCAGAACAAAGAAATAGCTCCACTATAATCAAATAAGGGTACAAGAGAGTCTCAACAATATACACAAACCGTGCCAACAACTAACCAAAACAACACAGCACAAAAGGTTACAAATTGAGAACAAGAAAATGAAAACACCCAAGACTGAAGCTAGCCAACTACTGTGCGAAGGCGATTTCTCTCTTCTCTGATCTCGTTTCGACAATCCGAACGGTGAAAGTGTGTAGAGCTATATCTCACGAACCCACTGTCTAAATTTAAAAACGATTCAACGGTTAACGAATCCGCAAGTGCTGTTTTATTGCAACAGGTTTTAATTATTAGAGCTTTATTTAGTTTTATTTTAGTTGGGCTTTTAGTCCTTAAGCCTTTTATTAAATGACCCATTGGTAATTAATCACTACTATATATGTAGTCTCCTTGAGATAAGGGAAGGTACCAAATGAATGAAAAAGTATTTTAATGTTCTATAGTATAAAAAAAGCAGAAACCATTGCATTACAGGCACTTATCGGAAAAAGAAAAAAAAATCACCTTTGCGCCAGATGACTTATTAATCCTAATCAGTACCAAAGTTCTGACATCTTCAAAAGATAAATATTAGATAATTGCATAACATAAGGGTAATGTGTGGAATCATTAAATCCTGTTCTCACATTTTTGGATGGAATTTGTACAGGTAAAGAATGAACATGTACTATAAACACTAGCTATAGACAAACTGACACAAATTGTTTTTTATAAGGGCCTCATTTGATTGAGGAAGCAAATCATGAATGAACTAATAGAAATCAGAGTTTAACATTATAATAAAGAATAATAATAAAGAACTCGTGTCTCCTTTCTTTTTAGCATGAACTAAACAGTATGACGCACTTGAAAGCAGTTCGAATCTTATGCCAAACTGTTTTGCGTTTCCCTCCTCTGCATCTATACATAGCAGAGTTGGGGAAAGAGGAAAGGTTGCTAGATTCTGCTCCATCACCATAAACAAAGGAGAAAGGATACACATTCCCTTGTTCACATTGGTTAGGAGAAAGTAAGTAACTTGCAAATGGATCAAACTGTGATTCTCCAACATCAGTATATGCTCCAGAGATTAACTGTCCCCTTGGAGAATAGTATGGCAACGGTTCTTCCAATGCTGAGAAGGATGGTAATGCTTCTGTTTGGCCTGCAGCAAATAAGATAATTATTCTTTCTAGTAAGAATAACAGAGATATGATATGGTACAACAATTAACTACAATTCAAGATTTCACAATTTAACCATATAATAATACCTTGCTGAGTAATTGGAATGTCAAAGTGCTGCAGAACTTGATCTGGCCCATCATATTGTTCATGTGTTGCTGCATCAAACAGTGATTCTCCAACATCAGTATACGCTCCAGAAATTAACTGTCCCCCTGGAGAAAAGTAAGGCAGCAGTTCTTCCAATGCTGAGAAGGATGGCGATGTTTGGCAAGTATAACAGTAAAATACATAGAACACTTGTCAAAAAAAAAAAAACCACAAGTATAATAGTCATCAATCATGACCTTACAAAATTTTAGGCATATAATAATACCTTGTGAAGCCTGAGCAATTGGAATTTTAAACTGTTATGGAACTTGATCTGACCATCATATTGTTCATGTATTGCTGCATCAAATGGCTTCAGATCCTTCAAATTGCTATAAGCTACCTGCTTAACTCTTTCCACCAAGCGCTGCCAGTGAGATCATAAGTATTTTGATCACATTTATAGTCCAGATCAGGTACTTCTAAACACAGTTACACTACGGTACTTCCTCTGTCCCAAAATATAAGCAAAAAAGTACGTAACTTTTTTGCTTATATTTTGATACGGAAGGAGTAATATTGGTATTTGGTAAGGTACAAACCGTTTCTTCAGAACTCAGAGATTGTAAAGAACGGTAATTTTGTCCATGATCAAAAGTCACCTCCAAAATCTCATAAATGGAATTAAAAACAAGTGATATTGAAGAGTCTGTTATAAATAGATGTAGCGCTTATCATCATCTACATCGCAATCTTTAGCATGTGCAATAATTGTTTTCCAACACTTTCTTGCAGTCTTGCCCATTTTCTACTCTCCACAAGCAAAAATTTCATATGAGCATATATGTTCTGAATTCTATATCCCACACAAAAACATATATGAAAAAGAACATATTTTACCTCTTGCAGGGAACCTTGATTGGTAGTGTACAACTTCAAAAAATCCTCAACAGTATTTATTCCATGCAAGAGTAGTTGCTTGTGAATTTTACCATCTTTATGTATTCCTCTCAAACGCCATAGCTCATCATTCAATGATGGACGATCATGTTTCTTGTACGCTGAAAACAATCAAAACACAAGAAAACATAAAAACAGTTTTCTGTTTCTAAAAGTTGTTAACTAAGAACAAAATTGTGTTTTCTTAGTTCTTTAAAAATAGAAAACTGTTTTTAGAAAAGGTAATCAAACACATCATTAATCATTAGAGAGTAAGTGGTTTGGGACTTTACTCTCTCCGCGATGATCAAATACCCTAAAAGGTTCACTTCTACCTTCCCTGATATCTGCTGCTCCAATGGAATTTGGTTCCATTATTTGAAGTCCTAACCGGAATCTTTTGGTTCCGTTTCGACTAATATCAGTAAAAACAATCTTGTTGTTGATATAACCAACTCCATTTTCAAGTTTAATGACTGTATTTCCAAACAAAAGGGGTCCTCTTCCCTCTCTTGGAATTGCAATTTTTGCCTTAAATTGCTCTGTGGTCCAATCATCTTCTCCATTGGATCCAAAGTCACCATCAAGAACACAAATTCGGATCTTCATCGAGGAGGAACTTTCATTGTGGACTACGCGTTGTTGATCACGCAGTTCAATTTGAAGTGGTTCACCTCCCTCAGCTCTGATTTTGGACTGTGTGAAAATTGTTGAGGTAATTTGTTCTTAAAGCACAATTGTAAACGTCTCCCTCCACTTGTGTTGGTTAACTGGTTGAGGGTTAATCCAACACTAAATTGGAAACACAAACAAATTAGTCAAGTCCTAAAGTAACCTTTGAAATCGAAAATCTTGGTTGAAACAAACTTACCAACACTAATTCAATTGAGAATTTTTTAAATTGTAAAATTAATTTGAACTATTGACTAGGCTTACAAGTTGATGGATGAATTGAAAAATTCACTCTATATGAAACAGACATACCGCGAGATTAGGCGGTGGTGGAGCTCCTCTTGCACCTAGTATTTGGGGAACAAATCAACACAACACGACACAGAGACATAAACTTAGTAACAATATAAAAATATGCTGGATATACTAAGTAGTAAATAGAGACTAGTGCGAGTGGTTATAGTGGTTGATCTCGAGTTAGATGCACAGCATCAAACAAGAAGTGGTTCTACTGCTTGACGCACCGCCGCAAGTAAGAGGATCCAGGTCCGTGGTAGGAGTATACCACTCTGCGAAAAACTGGTTCCATGTATGAGGTGATGTCATTACGGCTCCTGCACATTCATTTCACCACAGAAAAGTAAGAATTAGAAAATTAGAGGTGCATGAAAATTGAAATGAACAAAATAGAGGAGAACAGAGATGGAAATAAAGACATACAACTGAAAGGGAAGGTATCGGTTTGTTGGATGATGTTGTGGTTGTTCTTCTTCAGAGTTGGCTTGTCTCCGTTTACTAGCCCTGTCATCACTACTACTAGTATTCTGAGAAGTTCTCTTGGATGCCATATCCAATCCACAAATGCACAACTCACTAGCTACTACTGAGTACTGACAACAAGTAAATCAAAGAACTATAACTGGAATGGGACGCTCTCAAGTCACAACTCTCAACCTCAAATCAGTGTCTGGAATTGATGGCTTTATATAGTCACAACTCTATAAATTGTAAGCGCCCAATTACAATTTAAAGAGGTGTAGTGTGGAGGGAGAGGAAGATTCGAGGAAAATGCTGCATCGTCATTATCTACTTAGGCGCGAATTTGCTCAAAAGTCAATGTTAATTAACTATTTTATGCTAAACACACATCTCTGACGGAGCGATCACTTTTTAGAATAAATAAAACTCATTTTTGACTGCCTCTGTCGCTAAAGAGCAGCAGAATATACTAAAAGTGTAGCAGCTAAGTAATAATAAAAATACATAAATTATAGGCTTAAAGGTACGTTTCGTCCTATAAATATCCAGGAAAGGTACCTTTAAGGCTAAATTATATTCTCAAATTGCTTTCCATGGAAATTTGCACCATATGAATACAAGAGTATTTGCAAAATAAATTTCAAATTAAACAAAGTACTTTAAGAATGGCATAATTAATAAAATGACCACTAAACTCATTTTAGAGCAGACATGGGTCGAGTTCCCGTTTAACCAATCGAACCTTCTCATCCGATCCGACTTTGACATCCTTACATTTAGGGGTGTTCAAAACCGAACCAACCCAAATCGAAAACCGCAAAAAAATCAATATTTATCGGATCTATTCGGAGTTTTTTTCAATCAACCGTGCGGTTCGGTTTGACCCGCGGTTTTTATTCCACCAACCGAACCAAACCAAACTGAATCAGAAGTAATACTAAAGCTTATTGACTTACAACTTTCCTTACTAGCTCAAATCCAATTACAACCAAACTTTCACTCATTTGCTAGTCCAAATCTAAATCATTATTTGACTCACTTATAAACAATTCATACTATTATGCTATATTTAAAATTACAATAAAACCACATTTAGTTTTACCTTGTTGTTTGATTTACTTTTTGTCTCAAAAATGAACCGTGCGAAATTTCGAACACCCCTACTTACATTTAATGAACCATAACCTTATTACACGTCAAAAAGATCCTTGTATCAATAATGCATTATAGTAATACGAACAAGATCTATAGGAGTATATCGCGCCACGCAAATTAATTAATTAAATTAAATGGATTAAAAGGAAGAGCCGCCACCGATAGTTGGAAAATTGAGATACGGAAATAACTAACCGCGTTACACGAACGAGCGAGTCCGACTAAACTGCAAGGAGAGAGTGAAACTGAAAATAGTGAGTCAGTGACCTCTATTCATTTTTTTCATTCTTAAGTAACAACCTTTCCTGGAAATTTGATTAGTGTAGTGAGAAAGCACTTTCTTTGTAATTTACGAGAATTTTCGTTTCATTTTCATGTCTACATAAAATAATAAGAAAAACAATATTGGACATAAATTTTATACAAAAAGAACTTGTTCAACATGTAGTCATATTTTGTCTCTTTCAACTGTAACGCCATCAAAATATTTGACACTATCTATTTACAAACTAGTTATAAAAGCAAAGGCAAGACGTGTGGAGCCAGAAGCTGTGACTCAAATTAATTATTTGATGAGCCCACCCAAAAAAATAGAAAAATAAACCCCAATCTTCTACATCAGTAACATTTTCCGTAAGTAGAAGTGAAACATGCAAATGCAAGTATAAAAGTTTATAGAGTTTCCAAAAAATGGCCATCTTGCAGTTTGGTTTGGAAATTAACCTTTTTTGTTTCCTCAGTGACACGTGGCCATACTTCCAATATAGCGCGTGTTTGTGGAAATGTGTTAGTTAGGATTGACCATCAAAACGTGTTTTTGAGATCTATTATTATGTTTCACTTAGAATGGTATTGTATTCATAATGTTAAAATATTACAAATGAGAAAAAGTTTAATTGAATGATTACATCAAATCTATTTATAGACACTATTGACTAACTATATATCTAGGAGCAATGAAGCATTAAACACTATTTTCCACAGTGATCTGTGTTCAATATAATAACAGAATGTTTATAGAGCAAGTACCTGTTGGCAATTTGATAAACATGTAAAGAAAGTCTGAACAATTAGTTTAGAGTTTAGAGATACGTTTGTTAACAGTTTGTTAGTAATTAGTTTAGAGTTAGTTATCATTGTTAGTTATTTTAGATCATTTCAATTTTTGCTATCTCTATTCCTTGTTCATCAATGATAAAGCAATATTTTTCTTTCAGAGAGATTGCATATCCATTTCTTAGCATTTGTTCTAGAACATCTTTGATCACTTTCATTCCTTTCATGATAAGTCAATTGATGTAAAACTTGAAAGACATTTTTGGTCATGCGGCTGTGCAGCCACTATCTAAAAGTGAATTGAGTTCCACAACAATAACAAAGACTCTATCTAAAAGTAAAACTTTTCACATTTCAAATAAGGCAAAATCTCACAACACTATCAGTATCAACTACCACCAACAGAATGAATTTTGAATTATGGAATGCTTTTACAGGAAGTTCCAAATGAACAAATTTGAATTGATGAATAACACAATATATTTCACAGACAACAACAACCTACACTGTGTTGCACAGGAGGACTCCACCTTACACGTCACTTCACTGCGGTCGAAATTGAAGAAGGTAAGCTTCAAAAAACTAAAAACAAATCAATTATAAGACTTCTAGGTAACTTATATCCCGATGTCCGTGTCTCAGATTTCGGCTTCATAGAATAGGAGTCTAAATCTAATACTCTTCTGCATTCCTTCTGCAGCTGCATCCCTTTTGCTGATATAACCCATTTAAGAGCTACACGAACCTTACACCACACTGTTTTCGATTTCTCACTGTTTGATTTATCCGCATCAGAAGAATTCAGGAAATCAACAAGGGTGCTATATTCTGCTTCGTCAGAAGAATCAAAGAAAAAGTCATTTTGTAACTCCATATCCAATGTTGTAAAAGGAGGAGGACTACCAATTATGAATTGAATATCTGAACTCTCATAACTTTCCCCTTCAGTGTACATTTCATCTTCCACATTACTGTTTTGTAGTATTTCACTTGTCTCTGCCAGAAGTATTTCATTACATATACCTTGTGCTGTAGAGGTATCAATATATTGCAGATCTTGAACTGTAGAGTCTGACTGTCCTGCTGCTTCTAGACATGCCGCTAGGCTTAACGCGTTCAACGAAGCTTCATCGATTGATTCGAAATCATCCACATTTTTGTAAGCATCCTGCTTTGCTATTTCTACTAAATTCTGCAAATAAATAAGAAAAACTGCTCACTTTTGACACATTGGTAAAATAACTTGTGCACGAATCCTCTGCTGTGCCAGCATGGACCGTCAGATCTACTGAGATAAATAATGTGACAGCAAAGTTTTCTTTAATGTATATAATACCTTTTGGATGGGTGTGAGAGTATGACTATCTGGTGAACAATAATTTTGTCCATCAAATGTCACCCCCACAAGTTTGTAGATGACATTGAATAGCAGAAATACTGGTTGCCCTATTTTGTAGTAACTGTATAGCTTATAATCATCTATCACACAGGACTTGGCATGTTCAATAATTGCTGACCAGGACTTCTTCTGAATCTTGCCAAACTTCTGCATAATGAATATAAACATTATATGTATGGATTTCACTAACCATTTATATTAGGGTCAAAATATGTAAAAGAGGGAAAAGACCAACAAGGGTTGGTCTGAGTGGTAACTAGGTTTGTATCATATCCTAAGGTATCAAGTTCGAGTTTTGGGTGTGGCAAAAACTCTATTTGGAGGGGAGAACCACACATATCGGAAAAGTCGGATACACGTGGTCAGCCAGATTCCCCGATGTAGATTAGTCACATGTAAAGTTAGTGTATATTGCACACCAATAACAAGGTGGGCAAAGAAAACAGGGAAAAGAAAGCACACACAATCTTTTACCTGATGTAATGAAGATTCATTGATTATGAGTAATTGCAAGAGATCCTTAACAGTGCGAATTCCGTCTTGCGAAAGCCGCTTGTGGATTGCTCCTTCTTTAGCAATTTTAATCAAACGCCAAATATGATCCTTCAAGAATGGAGGGTAGTGTTTCTTGTATGCTTCAAAAACCAAATTACATGTCAGTTTTTGAAGATCTCCTAAAAGACATGATAATTCAATGAAAACTTCAAAACCAACAAATACAAAACAAATTTCAGAGAATAAGAAAGAGAAGTGATCTATGAATGAAGACTCACACTCTCCTCTATTATCTTTGACAACAAAAGGTTCACTTGTACCTTCCTTGATATTTTCACCATTAGAAGTTGATTTCACAACTTTAGCACCTAACCTAAACTTTCCACTTCTTAACCATCTTGAATTATCAGTGAAGATAATTTTAGTCACACAACCAACTCCATTTTTAAGAGTAATAAACCTCTCTCCAACCAACAATGGTCCTTTACCATCTCTTTCACGCAAGATACTTGCATTGAATTCAATTTCACTGTTGCCATTAGATACAAACTCACCATTGAGAGCACAGATCTCTATCTTAATTGAGGAGAGTGGACCTTCATTGACTATAGATTTAGATCTAACATCAAATAGAGCAATTTGAAGTGGTGATTCATCCTCAGCTATTATATTTGACTGAGTAAATATCTTATCAGGAACTTTATTAAGAAAACATATTTCTAAGTTTTTGGCTTCAGATATTTCACCCTTTGTAACCCTTGCTCTGCAATAAAGTTTTAAAAGAATTAAAAATGTAATTAATCACAGGAAATGAATTATCATGAAACATTAAAAACCAACCTTGAAAGTGTCTTGAATTTGTGTTCTACTTCATCTCTCACCACTCCTCGAAGGAAAGTTTCCAAGTATGAATCATTTTCATTCGACAGTAGAGAATTTATGACATTTTTAAGGCCACTGCATAACAAAGAAAAAATTAAATTAATACCGAAATCATTAGGCTTCTGATAACACGCGTTTGATTCAAATCCGTAACCTCAAAGTTGTACAAGCATGTTTTTTTGCGACACTTCGCCTACATAAAAACACCAAAATAATATAATATAGATGTACAAAAACACATGTATATACCTGATTGATGCTTGATTTGTAACACCATGATTCCATTTAGATTCCTGGACAGGAATTTTAGCACTACCTTTGTACTCCTGTCGAGAATGCCTGCTTGATACCATCCAAAAACTTTTTTTGAAAAAAGTTACAAGCAAATATAAAGAAATAAGTTGCGTTTATCAGAACTTGAATGATATAACTCAACTAAGTGATAAGAATTATGTGAAATAAATAACGCATCAAAAAGTAGGAATGTGTATATATAGACACACAAATTAGTAGTTGACCAAAATGCTGCAAAAGCGAGGAAGGTTCATTTAGTTGCAGTGCAGAGTACTAATAGGACACGTTTGTTGCAGAAAGTCATCTCACATTTTCCATAAAAATTCCTAGAAATTACAAACAATCATTAAAATAATATAAGTTCTAGATACCACAAAAAAATATTACTTCTAAACTGTTCACTTGTTAATAAATAACATGCTAAATTAATAATCATATTGGTTTTACTTTTCGTTGTCCCAACAATTTTGTGTTTTTTACTCTCTTTTAAGTTTTAAATGTATGAAAACATCAAAGTCTTATCAAATCTCATAAATCCACGAAGTCATGTAGAGTTCACAAATTCCTGCATAGTCTTAACCAAAAATTAAATACAGACTATTAAAATGGTATAGATTTTTATGAATGTTATATTTTTAATTCTAACTTAAGGTATACACTATATTTATCGGGCACATTTGACATATTTTTTTTGAAGGAGTATCATTTAGTAAAGTATAGTTATAATTTTTCTATTAATCAAATAAAAAATATTAAATATTTCAAAAGCCTTTATTTGATTAATAGAAAAATTTTGGGTTGTATTTCAAAAGCCTTTATATATTAATCCAGACTAATATTTTTTATTTGATTAATAGAAAAATTATAACTATACTTTACTAAAGGATACTCCTTCAAAAAAAATATGTCAAGTGTGCCCAATAAATATAGTATATACCTTAAGTTATACTAAAAATTAGAATTAAAAATATAACATTAATAAAAATTTATACCATTTTAAGAGTCTGGATTTAATTTTTGCAAAGGGGTGTATTGGTTTAGGATTTCACAGGATTTTAAAAGTTTTTTTTTTGGTAAAAAAGTCTGTGAGTATTCAATCAGAATTTTCTATCACTTAAAAATAATCTATTGGTATTCGATCAAGATTTTTAGGACTTTTAAAAGAGTTTGTCAAAATCAGTTGGTATTCGTTTGAGATTTTCTATCACTTAAAAACAATTTACTGGTATTTAAGATTATAATGATTTTAAAGGATTGTTTTGTTGGTTGGATTTTGAGTGACTTTTTAGTATTCAAAATTATTATGTTCATGCCTGCAAAGTATACCCTCAGACAATATGATTTCTGTTAATCCGAGTAGGTTTTCGTGAAAGGGGATGCGGCCACAATGGACACACTTAAATACCAAGTCTTTCATTAGCTGTAACTTTCCCAAACAACAAAGTTGTTTTAAGTTTTTATTTTTAAAATAAACCGAAGATATTAATGGGATGAGTCGCGACTGCGGTCGCTTCTCTTTAAGACGCTTTCGTGGCACTACTCAAAGGTGCAAATAGGCTATCAACCACGACGCCCCAGATAAAACAAACATTTCAATACACTATTACGAATTTTCACTGCACTGTGAGAAATTCGGTATAGAAATACACCCTCAATATGGTTTATGGAAACCACTCTATATGGTTATGAAAACCACTCTTAGCTTGGAAAATTTCTCAAGCTTTCAAAAGAAGAAGAATAGTACAAGGGAGAAGAGAGAAAACTTGTGAAGAAAATTCTTGATTCACAAAGTTTTGGTGCGATGATAAAGTGAGGAGATGCACTCCTTATATAGTGCTTGAGTGAGTGAGGGCCGAAGCAAGTCATAAAGAGCCAACGACACTTCGTAGACAAGACCGTTGGAGTCATAAAAAAAACGTTACGGTTTAATAAAAAAAAACCGTTACAAATTTGTGTTGGTAAAAAAAACGGTTCTGGTCAAACAATAATTTTTATTCCTTTAAAAAATTATTTCCGAAAATAAATAATACACCACATAGCCAAGCCACAAGACGCGCGTTGGCCACTTTTCATGCACAGTGCCCTCACCCATCCACAAAATTGGGTATCCCTTGGGGCCCAACCCAATGGATGAGGTTCCCACTTATAAACACTCACATAGTGTCTATTCCAAGCAATGTGGGACTTTTTCAATTAACACAATTCATTGAAATTTCCAATAATTTCTACCAATTTTGTTAATCTCATGTTGCCTGTGATGTCTGTTTTTTTTTGGGAACAAAGAAGATGGAGATGGCGATATGATGAATTTTTTATAAAAGAAATTATAATCAGATGATGCAATTTTGCATTTTGATGGAATGATGATTTTGATGCAGTTCTGGTTAGACGATGATGGAATGATACATTTTTTTTTAATTAGAACTTATAAAAGAAATTATAATCAGATGAAAGACTATGATGATTTTGATGTCCGGCAGAAAAGTCAATTAAAATCTTAACTTAGAAGTCTTGCAAATCCTACAAAGTCCATTAAAATCTATAGGACTTTTTTCAACTAAAAAAATCCTTACAAATCCAGGTGTATATATCCAAACTAAAACAAACAATTCATAAAAAAATAAATAATAATGATAAAATAAAATAAAAACAAGCAAACACTTTATTTTTATGATCCTATTCTTCATACCAGACATGCTTTATGTTTCAAAATTAAGTGAGTATATGAGTTTGTTTTATACTAATTCTCGCTTTTTGATAACAACTATCTATTTCTATTTACATATTTAAGAAAAAAAATTAATATAGAAATTAATATAAGAAAATAAAAACTAATTAATTAGATTAATAATATAAGTTATATTGGTATAAAAATCAAGTTATAACTAGCTCATAGTTGAAAACCAACAACTCAAGTGTTGGGTAAACTTAATTGTTGAACTAATTAATTTATAAATTTAAATTGACATAAACTAGTATGATTATTTGATTTTACATAAATTTAATAAATTAAATATAAACTATTTATGTTTTTAAATGATATGTTACATTTTAATAAAAATAAAATAATATAAATAAAGAGTTTAATTTATGTATAGCCTTTTACAACCATAACCAATAACTTGGATGTTGAGTATAATTAGAGATCTTTGTATTTGGATATAAATATTATATTTGTTGCGATTTTGTTGCTTTGCTGTATTTGGATATAAATATACTATTTGTTGTGATTTTGTTGCTTCGCTGTATTTGGATATAAATATTGTATTTGTTGTGATTTTGTGTTGTATCTCATGTATGATCAAAACCCTTTTTTTTATTTAAAAACTCCAATTTTTAATATCGGATCTTACATAACCTGATATTAAAAATCAATATTTCATATCGGTTACGCAACCGATATGAAAAGTGTCTATTTTTAATAACCCTTTTATCTATATCGGTTCCTTAACCGATATGAAATGTCGTTTTTAACCGATATAAAAAGCCTTTTTTCTATACATAATGCAGGAATATTAAACAAAAGGCCGTGTTGTTTTTCCCCTATGATATAAAACACTATAATAATTGAATAATTAAACAAAAGGCCATGTAAAAAAAAATTAATGTGATATAAAACACTATAATAATTGAATAGATTACAAATAAAAAGAAATTTGAAAATAATGACAAAACCTGTTGGAATGAATTCCGTAATTTTTACCGTGCTGCATCTATTAAAATTTAAGTTTTTGCTAGTTGTTGTCCTGCATAATCCTGCTCTTGATGACTACAGTTTTAACCCCACATGTTTTACCCATCAATATGAAGAGTAGATTAGTCGCTATACCACCTTAATTATAGTGAAGATGTTCATATTAAAATTATCAATTGCATAGTTTGAGATTGACCTAACTGAAGGTGTGGTTTACAAGATGTCTAACTTGACATCTACGGCGAATTTAGGTGACTACCGAGCAACCCAACTTGCATGGAAGCTCAATTTCAAAAGAGGGTCCATCATTCGGAGAGTGGATAACAATCTTATTACTCTGTGGTCGGACTGCACATTCAACATTCTCAATACCTCTCCAACCACATGAAGACTCTACTTGCAGCATCAATCAAGGAAGTCCTCGGGCCAAACTACTCATCCAAGCCGAACTAATTATATGGGACGAAGCCCCAATGATGAGCATATTTTGTTTCGAGGCTTTTGACCGCACTCTACGTGACCTGATGTCCATCCAAGATATAAAGAATCTAAATAGGCCCTTTGGAGGCAAAATATCTTCTGGGTGTTCTTCAATCTCTAAATCACCCGTGGAATTCAATGGTGCAAAATAACCCAGAAGAAGCCATCTTGATATTAATTACTCTTTCGATTTTCAGTCGGTGTTTTTTTGATGCTCAATCTTTGATACCAATCGCATAACCAGAAAAATGTGAGACGAAGTAGTAGAAGGAGCTGTCAGAAAGCTAATAGTTTTTGGCAACAATCACACATACTTCGAATTGATTTCTGATATCGGGGTCGTGGTTCAGCTGCTAATCCATGAAGATTAGCGACTCACGAACTGATTCACTCACTAATGAACAATAATCGACTCTCCCGAGCTTTCGTGATATCTTCATGACATCCTCCTAATCCTAAAAATGATCTTTGTGTTCTTGAATGCTTGAATGACCCACCAATTCAATTGGGGAAAAACCTCAAATGAAGCCATCTATGAAAGCGTCCCTATTCTCCCACAAATACTCTTTCGACTTCCTGTTCCAATTTGATACCACTAGTCGGCCTCTTATTTTTGGATTTTTTTCTACTAATAAATAAACACTTCTCATTAAATTGGTATCTTTAGTTGAAAACCAGATAAGTGTCCGTTTAATATTACTTTCCTTTTCAACCCCATACATTTACACATTTAATTAATTAAATAATACTAACATTATGGCTAAAAATTATAAGGCTCCTACTAACATTAATTATCTTGCCTTTTTTAAAATAAAAAAAATTATCTTGCCAAAAGAATTGTTCTCCCTCCGTCTCATTTTAAGTGTCATGTTCAATGTCTCAAATTATCTGTTGCTTTTGAAACCCAATACATCATCTATAATTACTTTCCAACAATATCATTACTTTAGAATATCAATAACGACATCTTTTGTACACTCGAGAAAATTATATGGGTATTTTAGCCCTACCACACTTTTTCCATAAAAATTGGCATAACTAATCACTTTGATAATACCCGTGCATAACCTTTAACGACTATTAAAAATGAGACGGAAGGAGTAACATTTAGAGAGACCCCTTTGTTTGCAAACAAGTCAATACTTATACTTTCTCTAACCAATAGGCTTTATATGTTCCTAATGAAGCAAATTATAATCTATATATATATATATATTTATATATATATATATATATATATATATATATACACACACACACGGTAGAGTGTTGACTCTTTGCAAGTTTAATTATATGAAAATCAAATCTAATCACTAAATGAGTACTTTTTTCTATCAACCATAAAAGGGTGTTCATACAAAAAACTCCTGTACAATTTTTCATACTCATATTTGTCCCTAAACTTACATTTATTGAGTACGTACAAATATTCCAACATATATTGCGTATTTTCATGTGCATCGATTGATCTTTTATTTATCGGTAAATCAAACAGTAAAAATTACTTCCTAAAATACTACATTACTTACAATTATACGTAAGAATTCCCACATTTGACATGATCAAAGTAAAATGTATACCCGTGCATCGCACTAGTTATTAATTGACTAACTTCTTTTCAATGACGTGTTAATTTGTAATTGGTAGATAGTATAAACACTTATACACATATTGTGTATATAAATTAAATCCATAAATAAAACAAAACATTTATAGTTTTCAATTTAGGTAAGTATTTTTTTTTTGACAAATTCAATTTAGGAGTAGTCACAAAACTAGTTTATTGACCACATCATACAGTGTGTAAATGTTTAACTGCATTAATTATGCTAGCGCTAAACGCTGCATTTCAATTGTGAAATTGTGAGGAATTTTCAGTCTAGTCTCTCCATGTGTGAATTTGTGATTCTTCTCTGCAATAGTCAAAGAAACTAGGCCATTAATTTTTAATCAATGTTTCGACCCAACAGAAGTTACTACTATGCTATTAGTCATTTGGTCAATAGTTCAATTTTTGGACGGTGCGTATATAAAAATATTTGGTGAGAGATATCAGATTTTTAAAAGAATTTCAGTACCTCTGAGATTAGTCTCTGCAGTTGTCCACATATAATACTTTAGTTTATTGTTAAGAGTCCCACATCGGATGAGATATGGCCTGAAAAATAGTTTATAAGTGGGTGGCATCCCTCACCTTACAAGCCGGTTTTGTGAGGTTGAGTTAGGCCTTAAACTACATTCTAAAATGGTATCAGAGCCAACCCAAGATCCGCTGGGCCACCCGCTATCTGGGTCACTTCTGGTCACGCCCAGCTTGTCCAAATTCCGGCGTGAGGGGGTGTGTTAAGAGTCCCACATCGGATGGGATATGGCCTGAAAAATAGTTTATAAGTGGGTGGCATCCTCACCTTATGTTTTTTGTGAGGTTGAGTTAGGCCTTAAACCACATTCTAAGATTTATAGAAAGAAAAAAAGAAGTTACTCCTCTCGGTTCTTATTATAAGAAGATTTTTGGAGTTAATTTGGTCCCAAATATAAGAAATTATTCTAGTTTTTAGTGTATATTTATTGCTTAAATACCAATTTTACCCTCATTGAGTGTTTTGTTTTTTCAGCTTTCAAAGTGAGTGAGAGTAGTGCACATAAATCTGTTGAGTCCAGTGAAGAGTATTTTGTAAACTTAACTTAAAAAAGACAAGAATTAAATGAATTCTTTGATAGTGATGATTTTTGTATTATTTTTTTCTTATAATAGGGATTAGAGTGAGTACTATACTAGTATTATATATTGTCATTTGTCAACATTCAACCATCTTGATTCTAGAGCAGCCTAACTAAGGAGTAGGCATGGCAACGGCGTGATTGAGGACGAGTTTTGCATCCCCTATTGTCGCCGCCATCTCTAGTTGAGTTGAGTTGAGTTGAGTTTTGCATCTTCTATCTCTATCTCTATCTCAAACATGTATGGTTTCCTGCGGGTATCTTTTTCTGCCACTAACTTATAAAAAAAATAAAAAATTGTATTTATGATAATTAATAAAATAAAATAATAATTATGATCCAGTGATAAAATAAAGTTAAAAATATTAAAATAGACTTTTCTATTAAAAATAGGTCAAAATTAAAATAATAATAAAAAACGAAACAAGATGAATGAGTGTATGTGTGTATAGATATGCATAAAGTTAGAAATATTAAAATAGACTTTCATGTTAAAGTTTTGTTGAGCGGATTCGGGACAGGGCATGTATCGACATCCCCGAACTCGTCCTCACCTCCGGGTAAAGCGGGTTTTCCTCGTCAAACTGTGATCGGGTCGAGTGGTTGCCACAAAGTTCGAGTTTCATTGTCATGCCTACTAAAGGGCCACAAGTAGTTAGGAATAAATGTCTCATTGCGAGTTTTGTTTGGACCACCAATATTCAAGATAGTACTCCTCCGTTTTTTTGATACAATGGTACTCCCTCTGTTATATAATATAAATTGTTTTAAGGGTATATAGATATAGGCTAAAAGGTACATTTAGTCTCTGCAATTGTCAAGAAAATCCAGTTTAGTCCCTGCAATTTCAATTTTTTTAAAAAAGCCCTTACAATTACTAAATGTTACTAATTTAGTCCCTGGTGTTTGTTTAGTGTTAACACCGTTAGTGTTACCCAGAAACACTATTCTTCCATCATCTCTCTTCTTCTTCTTCCAACTTCTTTCTTCTTCCATCTTCTCTCTTCTTTTCAAACTTCAAACTTATAGCTTCAAACTTCAAACTTATAGCTTCTCTTTTAATGATCTTCAAACTTCCTTTCCTTCTGCACATGGTTACATTACACAATTTGGTTATTTCTCTTTATCACAAACAAGTACAAGTAGTGGCGGATCTTGACAATAAAATTGGAGGGGGCCAAAACAGTAACAAATATATAAACCAAAATTAATTGTGTTTCATAATAGTTTGCTTGGTTTAGCGGTCAAAGTTATCTTTGTCAATTTTAATGTCCTGAGTTCAAATATTGCTTAATGCAATTTTTTTATACTAATTTTTGAGAAAAATATACAAATAACTGCTAAAAAGAAGTGTGGCCATCACAAGAATTGAACTGGGGACCCTAAATACACCAATAATGCTCTTATCCGCTTGGCTACTAATACTTTTGTTGCTTAGTGTTCATTTGGTTCTATATATTTTAACCTTGAGTATAAAATATATCCGTGTATATATTAACTTAATGGGAGCCGGGGGGTACCGTGGCTCCCCCCGGCTCCTATAAAGATCCGCCACTGAGTACAAGTTTCTCTTTTAATAATCTTTTTATAATAATCTTATAGTCTTTGTACAAAATTCTTTGCTTCTTCATTTTACATTTGTATTTGCCTCACGCTTGTGTCCTAGTCTTTCACTACAAAAAAATGAGGATTAGCTAGGAATTAGCGAGGAAATTTTGTCCTCGCAAAAATGTATTTGCGACGGAACTTCAAGTCCCTCGCTAATGTGACCATTAGCGAGGGAATTAGCGACGGAACTTCAAGTCCCTCGCTAATGTCTGAACGCTGCGCATCGATTTGACTATTGCAGTCGATTCGATCGCTGCAGAGTGACGATTAGCTTAACGAGGAATTAGCGACGGAACGCAAGTCCTCGCTAATGTCCGAACGCTGTCGGGTCGATTTGATCATTGCATCGATCGACTATGTTAGAGTGACAGCTTAGCAATGCGCTAAATGAGATGTCCCTCGCTAATGTCCAGTTACTTTTTGACCGAATATCTCATTCTCTCACTCTTCTCTCATTCTTTCACTTTTAACCCTCTTCTCTCATTCCCACCACCACACCACTCACTCTTCTTTCTCACTCACAATACCCTCACTCCTCTCCTCTTCCTCTTCCTCTACTCTCTCTCTCTCTCTCTCTCTCACCTACAAACTCTAACCCACCACCACACAACCACCACCACCACCACTCACTCTTATTTTTCACTCACAACACCCTCATTCTTTTCTTCACAAATTTCTTACCCACACAACCACCACCACCACCACCACCACGCCCCTACCACACCACAACCACTCTCACTCCTCTCTCTCCTCAACCACACAACCACAACCCCTCTCTTTTGGAGCTTTCTCTCACCACCACCACCATGTTCTTTCTTCTCTTTCTCTATTCACACCACACAACCACAACCTCTCTCTCTCACTCTCTTTCTTCCACACCACCACCACACCACCACAACCACATACCTCTTTCTCTCACTCTCTTTCTTCCACCACCACCACCACCACTATCTTTCTCCTTTACTCTTCTCCTTCTTCTTCTCTCTCTACGACACCACCACCACCACCACACCACCACCACTCTCACTCCTCTCTCTCTCTTTAAAATTTTTGGTTATAATAATAATAATAATAATAATAAAAAAAACAACAACAACAACAATAATAATAATAATAATAATAATAATAACAACAGTAATAATAATAATAATAATAATAATAATAATAATAATAATAATAATAATAATAATAATAATAATAATAATAATACTACTAATACTAATAATAAATTCAGATTGATAAGCGCGCTACCGACTCGGGAAGCGTCTTTCGTCGAAGATTAGCGACTTTAATTAGCGAGGATCCGCCCTCGCTAATTAGCGACGGAACACATTTCTCTCACTAATTTCCATTAGCGAGGAGGGAATTAACGACCGAACTGGTCCCTCTCTAATTCCCTCGCTAATGGCAATTAGCGACGGAATTGGGCATGTTAGCGACCGAAAATTCCCTCGCTAATGACCGTGTTTTTTTTAGTGTTTATCTTTTTGCAGGTTTGGTGATTTTGCTTGGGTGTGCCTTTCTTTATTTGTCAATGAAAGATCCTAGAATTCCTCAAAATTCTGTAAGTCAAAATAATGACAACAATCCGAATGTTTCAGATGACAATCATTCTGTAATCGTGTTTGATGAAAAAGACTTTCTAGAAGGTATACAAGTATGCAAAAAAACATTATTGGGAAGATCTTATTGACTGAGAAGCATATTCACAATAACTCTATTCTAAATGCTCTTTCAAGTATATGGTGTGATCCTTAAAGTTTTCGGGTGGAGGAAATAGATGAGAAGTTACACCACATTTTTATGGATGATTGGAAGGATTTAAATCATTCTTCTTGGTAATCCTTGTATATTTCAAATTCCTTATTAGTGGTTAAAGAATGGCAATGGGATGTTGGTTCTAAAGAATGGCAATGGGCTCTTGGTTAAGATCTAATCAACCTGGTAGAATCATTCATGAAATAAGGGGGATTTCTCTACTGTTGGAAATGATCAATTTGCTAAACAGAGGAGTCATTCACAAAAAGTTTCAGTTGAGAATTTCAGAAGCTATAAGTTTGAAGTTTGAAAAGAAGAGAGAAGATGGAAGAAGAGAGAAGTTGGAAGAAGAAGAGAGATGATGGAAGAAGAAGAGAGATGATGGAAGAACAGAGTTTATGGGTAACAATAACAGTGTTAACACTAAACTAACACCAGGGACTAAATTAGTAACGTTTAGTAATTGCAAGGGCTTTTTTAAATTTTTTGAAATTGCAGGGACTAAACTGGATTTTCTTGACAATTGCAGGGACTAAATGTACCTTTTAGCCTTTAGATATATCAAGAAGATTACTTAATTTTATTATTTTTGATGAAAATATTTATCTTTTTCTTAAAACATATTAACAATCTATTATTTCATTATACATATTTCTCTCTCTACAGTAAATAGTAAACGGTATTATTGACAAAATATTAGTTAATATTACATTAGATTTTAAAAACAACAACTAAAATGGAATAAAATTATTCTTAAAAAATGACACGTATAGTGAAACAAATGTAGTATTATTTATTATTTATATTTTCATTTTTAAAGTACAAGAATACCCCTCAAAATAAGGACAATGTTGCCCATTTACCCATAATTTCCACAAATTTAAGAGCTAATTGTTTACATGAATGTCCCAACAAAGTCTAAATCTAAAATCCATGAATGTCCTTTTTTGGGGTATATGTAGAATGGCTCCAAAAGAATGTAATATGGTGTTGTGTAGGGTGAGAAAAGGACGAGTTAGGACGAGTTAATAATAAGTTATAATTACTAACCCTAACCTAGTTTCAAATTTTGATTGGCCCGTAAACTTCAGCTCCCGTCCTTTAACCTGATAATTAAGTTACACGTTAATTTGGACAGCCCTAATTAAGACGAGATTGGGTTGTCGCAAAATATAAACATAATATACTTTTTAAATAATGTTCTCACTACTAAAATTAAATATTTTATATTTAATAATGAAAGTAATATATAGATTGAGTGAAATTTCTATTATGTGTACAACTTTGTCAAAAAGTACATTAAGATATTTTATATTTTTATAAAATATAAGTATAACTTCTATTTATATTGCCACTATAATATTAAAGCGACGATGCTACTGCTATAAAATTAATGTCTTTAAACTTCAACATCAAACTACTTCCCTTAAATTAAAATGAATTTTCACAATTCACAAGTATTAATATATTGCGTCAAAAAAAAAGTATTAATATATTAATTAAGTATTAAATATATGTGTATTTATATTAGGGACGAGTTGCGTGGATAACTCGATGGTCAACCCAAACCTGTTTTAACTCTATGTCAAGTTACTACTTGGGACAATCTTGTTTGTCCACTTTTCTTATGGGTCTGGTTTGGATTGAACCAGAAACCATTTAATTATTTGGAAGAGTTTGCGGGTTGGGGTTTTTGCAGACTCTAATGTGGTGTGTTTGAAAATCCAAGCAATCGTATACTTAAGTGATGCGAAAATGGAATTATATGCAGATTAAGCACTAACTTTGTTCAAATTATGTGGTAATCTTTTGCACAAAACATGGTGGCTACCTTGGTGGTTATAATTAGCATTAATATCTCAACTCAAGGGTGTTTCTTAAAGAAAAAATTAGAGCAAGTGGTACAATTATATAATTCATGCTATACATTCTATAATTAGGTGAGGTGAATTATTACTGGTAACGCCCAATACGGCTAAATATGTTGAAACATAAAATAAAAATGGCATAATATGATGATCATGAGTTGTCTCTTTCCACTCATAATCCAGGTTTGTATGTATGATATCTCTCCATTGGACATCTATTGTATAAAACGTCCCTAGTGCATGTTTTGAGGCTCTTAATTGGTTTTCAATTTCTCTCTTCCTCTCTCTCTCCACTGCCTAAGGCAGATAAAGGGAGGAGGGAGGGAGAGAGAAAAACACGTTGAATTATAAGAGATGAAGAGGATCCAACACCAGCATGGTATCAACATATATGATGTTAGTGTGAGAAACATCAATAAAAACAATTTGTGGGTAGGTAAAAACAAGAACCCTCATCCATCTTTTTATTATAATTATGAAACCGTGACCAAATCAAAAAGAACCTGGTGGTGGGATGATGCTGAGAAAAAGAGAATGCGCAGAGTCGCAAAATATAAGTTTTATTCTATTGAAGGTAAGTTTAAGCATTCTATGAAGAAAGGATTTCGCTGGTTGAAGATCAAATGTATCAACATCATACCCAAAAGATTTTAATGATGCTCCTTGTAAGCATGGGTTCCCCTTTACTTCAATTCCTTTAATAATTTTTTTGCTTACAGAAAAATTCCCTATCCAATTTTTAAGATATATGCTATGGGATCCATATCTTCTTTTTCCTCAATTATATCCTTTTATATTATTCTGAGATATGATGGACTCTCTTCACGAAAAATCAGAATTAATTGTATACGTACATTCCAATGTTGCTTGCATATGTATTTTTGTGTAGTGTTTCCCTCCTTTTGGATGATTTTGTATAATTTGATTTTTTCCTCTCTCAATATGATGAGTTGATATTCATGTTTATTGATAGCGAAATCACAAAACATGCAGTAAATTGTATCATTATATTGTGTAGTAAATTGTATCATTATAGCAAAATAAAATGACGATAATCGGAACACAATAATTTAACGTAGAAAACTTCAAAATCGGAGAAAAACCACGAACCGTATAATACCATGTGATTTTTTTACAATGCATAGATCTCTCTCAAGTACCCATGGACCCAATACACCAACACCTCCAAATAAAATATTTAACTATATCTCACAACACTCTAAAACAAGAGTATAAGATAGAAAAAAACAAGTCAAACACAAACTTAAAGTGTCTCTAACGGGTGTATTTGGTAAAGGAGAGCTTGAGCCAATTATATAGCATTGGCATTTCCCTGAATTCACAAGACTAAGTAATGTAGAATTTTTTAAGATGCTCAATTTCAATCAACTCCAACAGTTACTACGCAATTAGTGATCTTTCATTTAAACTTCAAAACGACACATTGTTATTATAATAAGAAAAAGGCACATTGCCAAATGTATTATCTTGTTCAATAAGTAATAGCACATGTAGACTTTTTGTCTAAGTAACTAAGTGTGTGTTTGGATCCACTTTTGGATCCCAAACGCACGTCTACGAAGGCTTTCACCGCGGAAAAGCCACGGCAGCTCTGAAGCAACAATTTGGAGCTTTGCCTTCACCGTGACTCCTACCGTGGTTTTTGAGTTGAATTGCGGCAACCTCAACGCCAATCCAAACACACGCTAAGTGTGTGTTTGGTTGCACGGTGAGGAGAATTGAGTTTAGTTAAAAGTGAGTTGAATGTAACGTGATTTTTGTTTGGATACATTTACCGAAAAGTGATTTTGACCAACCATTGTTGTTTGGATAGTTTAAATCAAAAGTGCTTTTACATGTAAAATTACTAAAATAGGTATCAACTTAAAGTTAAATTTAAAATTACAATTAAAATAAGCATATAAAATATCTATGGGTGAAGGGATTTAAGGTTGCGTGGGTTCAGAGTATATGCAACAAGGAATTTATGGGCATTTCAGAGTTTATGCAATTTATGGTGAAGGATCCCTGTAGGTTCAATCAAAGCAATTTAAGGTTCAAAGGAATTATGAAGGAAAAAGGAATTTAGGTTGGTGAATGGTGGTTGAAAGGAATTTATGCAATAACAGAGATTAATGAAGGTAGGAGTTATTAAGGTTGGTGAAAAGGAAGGGAGTTATGAAGGAACAAAGATACACGAAGGTTGGTGATAGATGGTGATGATATGAGGGCAAATCAGGAACTCGGAAATTGAATCAAGTTGAACGTGAATCTCACCAACGTAGAAGCTAGGATTTCTTGCTTCAAACCTGCCGTGATTTTCGTCCATGAATTGCGTCGACGCTGCCGCGATAGGGAACCACCAAACAACACGAAAGCGCTTCCATGGCTTGAAACACACGTTCACAGGTTGCAGAATTGCAACCAAACATACACTAAGTAGATTAAGTATGCTTTTTGTTCATAATATATAATAAAGATAAATGAAATATGAATCTAGTTTAAGATATACAAAATAATAAAGGTTTTCTTTATAGGTAAATGATAAACGTTCAATTAAGAGAGGGTATCAACGCAAACACCCAATGCAAATCTCAAATAGCTAGCTAAGTCATACAAATATCTTAAAGTTATTTTAATCATTTTCTAAGTCATACTTTATCGTAACAAAATATAGGTAAATTCATTAAAATTAAAATTAAATTTTGGCTTTCTAAGTTGTACCAAATTATAATAAAAATTATCTAATGCTGAATATTAAATGTGAAACACCAAAAGTTAGAGACTTTTTTAGACAAATAAGTACAATACAAGATAATTTAGGTAGTGAAGTGAAACTTTAAATGAAATTTATAAAAATACATGCAAATAACTACGGATTTTATAAGTGCGCATATCAATATATAGTTCGCGTGTTTTATACAAAATAATATATATGATATATCATAAATTTTGATTGATTGGTGGTGGTAATTTATTTACACTTGTTTGGTTACAAGAATTTTAGGATAAAGAGATGATGTCTCAATCCAAGATAATAGAAAAGACCTTTAGACTCTTTGAGTAATATTATTATCTAGTAAAATAAAATATAGTAAAAAAAATACATGTCCTACCAAGACAGAATTTGTAACTTGCTATCCTCTTGCCTAGCAGGTAAAGATGAATCTTCGTAGTAAAGGTATTTACAAAAGTAAATTATATTTACATCAATCCAATAAAACTATTTTTTTTTACAATACTCCAATAAAACTAATAAAAATTTGAACTCAAAACATACCAAATACAAATTCTCCCACCCTCTACTAGATCGTCCCTTGGGGTTGGTAATTTATTTATTTACACTAAAAGTAAACATTAAGTAAACTCATCTTTCAATGTGTACTGATATTTTATAAAGGTGTCAAAAAAATAATTTTTTTGTACATGTCAATTTTTTTTGTAGTTAAAAGTTATTATTTTAAAGCTGGAAAAAAATAGTCACAATAAATCAAATTAGTTTTAGTTTAACCAACATTGTTGGCCTAATGACATAAACTACCACGAGACAGATGATGGATCTAGTGCTCTCAAGTTCGATTCCGCCATTTACAAATTTAGTGTTGGTTAATACAAAATTTATTAGATTAAAAATTAGTTTTAGTTTAATTAGAAATCAAATAACTAAATTTACCAAAAAAAAAAATCAAATAACTAAAACCTTTTTATGAAGGTGCACCGTTTATTGATTTTAGCATTTATTTTCTTTTGATTTTTGAGCTCCAAAATCAAACACCTCCACACTCGGTGGTTCACAAGAACCAAGTGACTCTCTCTCTCTCTCTCTCTCTCTCTCTCTCTCTCTCACTTCATTCCCAGATCTTTTCTTCATTTCCATGCTCCGGTTAGTTTTGTGGAGAAAAAGAAGGGTGAATGAACAACGTAGGGGGTATTTGCTTTGCCCTTTTCGTAAATTCAAAAACAAAATACTTGGATTTGTCATTTGTGAAAAGATAAACTATACTTACTATTCAGTGGACAATGGGTGTTCGCTGTGATCGGTGAAAATGTCGCTAATATTTCCCTTCCGTCAATTTTCAACGACCAACACCACAATCCTCTTTCGCTGATTCTCGAGTTTTCTGCAAGGAGGAGGATTCTTCAATTTTGAAAACGGAGTCTCTTAAGGGTTTCTCGTTTCAAGTAAGATCTCGATTAAACTATTTTCTATTGAATTTTTAGGTTTATTAGTTTCATTCAAAATGTTCAATTGATTTAGAATTAAGAGATTTGGATTCTGGAGTTGAGTGAATTAACCTAGTTGTCAAAAAAAAATTGTTCCTTTCAATCTCTTTGTTGGTTAATTTTTGCGTAGTTTAGCTGTGATAGGAAAACGAGAAATGAAGACGGAGAAAAAACGTTCCAAAGGAAGCTTTCTCAGTTTGTTTGACTGGAATGCCAAATCTAGGAAGAAGCTAGTTTGGAACAGTCCAAATTTACCTGGTAATGTTGTATCTCTTGTTCATTTTTACTGTCATTTTTTGCTTTTCATGTTTGGTGTGCTATTCTAAATGTTTATTGTACATTAACTGTAGAAGTTTCAAAGCAAGGGAAGGAAAATGTGGAGACTTTGCCAGAGTCACAGTTCAATAGGGTATGAAATTTTGTCCACTTTTTGTTTTCTGCTTGTTATTTATTGCAATTTGTACATTTTGTGTATTTGGTGTTTATTTTTTTTTTTGGTTTGGGTTATTAAATTGTTTCAGATAAAGGTGGATGAGAATGGAGCAAGTCCGAGTAATATTGCAAGTGGTGATTTTGACTGCTCCTTGTCAATTTTTAGTGATGAAGGGTGTGGGAGTAAAGCACCTGGGTTAGTAGCAAGACTCATGGGTTTGGATTCGTTGCCAACTTCGGCAGTCAATGAGCTTTCTTGCAGTTCTTTATACGGCTCTAACTCCCATGGAGCTTCTCATTGTAATGGGGGTGATCTTCGTTCAATGGACGACTTTCGCCGTGCGGACTACATAAACACACCACTTAAGCCAGAGAAGGCTTCTTGGGATGCCATGGAATCAAGGGCACATAAAATGGAAAACCGGCCAATAAAGAGATTTCAAACTGAAATGTTGCCCCCTAAGTCGGCTAAACCCATTCCAGTTACTCACAATAGATTATTGTCTCCCATCAAAAGTCCTGGTTTTATGCTGCCAAGGAATGCAGCTCACATAATGGAGGCAGCTGCTAAGATAATTGATGGAAGCCCTCAGCCATATGCGAGAAATAGAATGTCATCAGTTGGGCCTTCATCTGTTCCCTTGAGAATACTTGATTTGAAAGAGAAATTGGAAGCTGCGCAATATGCATCCATGCCTGGGAAGGTAGTGAATCCAAGCAATGCCAATCTGGCAAATGGCAAGCGTAGCGAGAGGAGCTATAATTTGTATAAATGTACTCCAGCATCCAGGGATTCAAAAGATTCAGAAAGAAATAGTTCTTGCCATTCATCTAGCAAAGGAAAGTCAGCTTCTCTTGCAATGCAAGCCAAAACCAACATTCAAACTAGAGATACGTCGGTTTCAAATGGTAATAGGAAATATATGAAGCAGAAAGAACAGAACGAGATAAAGTCAAACCAGCTCACAAGGAGCCAGAAACCAATTGCAAACCGAGCAGTGCAGCATAAAATTTCCACAAGCCGGAGTAGCAATGTGCTGAAGCAGAATAATCAAAAGCAAAATAGCATGACCACCAAAGGTAAATCAACATCAAAAATAGATTCCAATAAGCCAACAACGCGAGCTTCATCTTCAGAAAGTTCTACTGGAATGAGAAAGGCAACAAACAAGAGTGCTGTAAATGCCAATATTCAACCTAAAACGGCCAGGTCAAGGGCAACTGATAACCAAAAGGAGCTTCCCCCATCCAATACACAGAGTATTTCTCAAAAGAAAAAGTATATCGGCAAAGGCGTTCATGATGCAAGAAGTTCTGATGATGCAATAAATTTTGAAAGCAAGTCCATAAAATGCAATTTTACAACTGATGGAAGTATTGATCAGGATGTATTTAACATGAATGATAGCCAGGATGTTATTTCATTTACATTTACATCTCCTTTGAGGAAAAGCATGCCTGATTCACCATCCTCTACTGAGCAAGAGATGGGAACCAGAGCTAGATTTGGTGTCAACTCCCTTCATAGTGACAATCTTCATCCGAAAAAGTTATCATTATCTCCGCCAGGTTTACATATGATAGATGGTGATGCTTTAAGTGTCCTGTTGGAGGAAAAGCTGCAGGAGTTGTCATCTAGACTTAACTTACCTCAATGTACCCTAGCAACAGAGGAACCTTCTACTGGTTTGAGATCTAGTTTGCAAGACAAAGCTTTCCGTATAGTAAACACCACAACTAAGGAAGAATATGAAAGCTTTCACCCTGACCTCTTTAGTGATAAACTGAATAACACGCATAACTATCGATGTTGTTCAAATGATGATCCGGTGCTTAACATGACTCGGCAACCGCAGGTATCTCATTTCTTTTAGTTTTCAGCTTCATCTGCTATAGTTTTCATTTCACATATTAATTATTGATATGGAAGTTTGCTAGCTTCCTACCAACAAATAGTCTAGGGATGCACAGTACTGAGTTTCTGGGAATTAGTTTAAGATGGTCCACATGCCATTTAGAGTATGGTTTTTCAAATTAGGTTGTTTGTAATTTTCAACGATCTTTGAACTAAGAAGAATCCATATGCTTATTACTTGTGCAGACATCAGAAGTAAGTGAAGATCCTAGCTGTAGCAGCAACAGTGAAAGTGGAAATGATCTAGGTTATCAGCATTCCAATGCTGTTACAATTTTTCAAACTCCTTTTCTCAGTGAAAGTTACTTGGATAGTGAAGACAGTGCATACGGTAATGTTCATCTTTCACTGCCATTGAGTCTAATATGGCAGTTTCTTTTGTCTACCCTTAAGAAATTGCATTGGGCTCTCAGGGAACTTTGAGGACTTTTATTTTGGGGGAGGGGACTCTAAAATGAACGTTGCATATGGTGCAGAGTTATCTTAAAAGGTGGCTTATTTTTGCATAATTTGGGGTGTTATATATATTTTTTTAAATAAATTGTCAAATATTCTTTTATATTACAAGCTTGTTCTATATCTATCAATGTCATTCATCAATGTTGGGTGATAACGAAATCCCAATCAACATAAAGCACTTATATACCTATAAAATTGTAACGCGGATCAATTTCTTCCTGTTTTCAGGCAGCACAGTTTACTCTTCCATGCAAGATGAAGAAGTCTCTAATTTTTTCCAGACAAGCGAGTCTGCATCGTTTGAAAATGAGGTGAGATGGTCAGAGGAAGTCTCTTCCAAATTGAAGGGCGGCAATATGGTTGTCAAACAGATAAGTGGAATATCAAATGCAGTAGATGTTAAAAGATCAAGCAACATGGAACTTGAATATCTACAGAATATACTTGGCAATGCAGATTTTATGGCAGAAGAATTTGTCATGGGTCGAACTAATACAGTCATACTGCCAAATCTCTTTGACTTGTTGGAGAATCAGAGTACAGGAAAAGCATACTGTGGAGATGAGTGCTCTAAGCTTGAAAGGAAGGTTTTATTTGACTATGTGAATGAGTGTCTAGAGTTGAGATGTAGGAAAGCTTTTGTTGGAAGTTGCAAAGCATGGCCTGGATGGGTGACATCAATTCAGAAGAACTGGTTAGCAGAAGAATTGTATAAGGAAATGCTGGGTTTTAGAAACATGGAAGAGGTGGTGGTGGATGAGCTTGTGAGCAAGGACATGAGTACTGGGTGTGGAAGATGGCTTGACTTTGATGTTGAAGCATTGGAAGAGGGTTTTGAGGTTGAGGAGGACATTCTAACATATTTGATTGATGAATTGGTTTCTGATTTGTTGCTTGTTTAACCCCTTGGTGGTTTCCATTTTTTTCCAAAATATGTTATATGTTATGTAATGGGTATGAAGGAAATTGTCGGTACCATTAATTAAAATTGTAAAAAAGAAACGCTGAAAGCGTCCCGTGGAACATAATCCACTTAAGTCCCCTAACCCTTCACGTTGTTTAACCCTATTGGATATTGGCAGTAGAATTTACATAGTTGTTTACATTGGAATATTGGATATTTTTTGTTTTATATATGTTACAATTTAACAAAGTTCCCTGAACAATTGGAAGTCTGTCTCATTCGTTAATCCTCTCTGCCACAGAAGACAAATGAAATAAAGAAAAGAAAATGAGTTGGATAAAGTTGCATTTTTATAATTTGAAAAGATTAATATTTAATAGCTGCTTTGTTGCACCTCCTGATGAAATCATGATAAAAATGATTTAATGTTGTGAAGTCCAGGGAGAAAGATAAGTGCTATTAATTATCTCTCAAAAGATGAGAGATATGTACCAAGAAAAAAGAGAGATATTATGTGCTAACAAGTAGTGGGGAAAGTTTGTTGTGGACATAATTTATTGTTTGGCCAGAAGCGTACGTTGCCCCCTTGGACACCTGTTATTCTGTTTAAATCTTCCAGTATTATGCCTAGTCATACCCCATTGTTGACCATAAAAAGGACCCCACTCCTCCACCACCAGGAAAAATGTATTTTTATTTAGATTGGTTTCTAATTTATGAGGGTTTTCAATTAAAATAATTATTTAGTTTCTAATTTACAAAACATCCTTATAAGCATATGATAGCTATGATATGATATGATTTACTTTTGATAGAAAATGACAATGTAGATTGGAATGCTTCGATGTTTGAGGCACTGCGTACGTCCCAAATAATTTGGCGCTTTATGCAGATATTAAAAATGGGTACTGATTATACATTTTTTCATGAAGTCTTTTCCCACACCCCTACTTATTCACACCCCATCAAACTTATAATTCCAAAATTACCCCCAATTCAAAAAAAGAAAATAACCCACACCCCTCCCCTTCTCTCACTCTCCTCGCCTCTCATTCCCTCCTCCTCCTCGAACCCTAACCTCTCTTTCCTCTCACTCACCTTCTTCCAACTCACTCAATCTCACTCAATCTCTCACTCAATCTTCTCCACCAACACTCTCAAGAGCACCTGGGTTATTTTCGCCTCCCCTCACTCTCTCTATTCGTTCCATTTTCTTCAAGGTATGCCTCTCCCCCTACGCTCATTCTCGGTTTTTTTTTTTTTTTTCAAAACGCAGAATTGTTCGAGTGAGGTCCATCGAACACGTGAAAACGAAGGTGTTCGAATGAGGTTGTTCGAACACCGTTCGAGCAACCTCATTCGAACGTTGTATTTTGTAAACTGAAACTGACTTGTTCGAGGGTGGTTGTGCGAACAGGTTCGCATGTAGCCCTTCGAGCGATCGTTTGACAAATGAACTTTCTCACCGCTTACGCTTGGTTATGTTAATTTGATTGAATCGGTTCTGTTGATTGTTGTTTGAGATATGGTGAGGAGTAGAGGTGGTCATCTTCTTTGAACCTTCGAGCGAGCCGGCCGGCCACCTCCTACGGTTTCAAACCGCAAAAGAGAGGAAGAAGCCGGTGAACCCTCCCGAGCTAGGGGTCGTGCTGTGGGGTAGGGGTAGGGTTGATGTTCCTCCTCCCCACTTCCAGAGGATATCAAGCGGGATATTGGCGTGATGCTCAATTTCCGCCTATGAGTTAGCCCGACCGCTTCATCCGCTAGGCCTTCGTCCCACTGAGCCTTCATCTCGCCGCTAGCCTTCATCTTCTAGGCCTTCATCTTCTAGGCATCATGAGGAGGAGGTCACGAGCCTCGTGAGGAGGAGGTTCTTTGAGCCTCGTGAGGTCATTTCTGCTTTGTTAGGCGACATTCCCATTTCTGGTGGACCGTAAGATGGTTCTGCTCTTGCCCACATCACAGGCACATATCCTCACCGATTTTTATTACGGCCGGGTAAGTTATTATTTTATAGTTGAGTGTTGTAAATTTGTTTATTAAGTTGTTGAATGTTTTGGCTTATTGTGTCTTTTTTCGAATGCAGTGCGGCGGATTCTGACTAATCCCACATGGACTGTTATTTACGTTGTTTCATGTGCGAGATTAGTGACACTCGATGCGAACTTTCGTGGTTGGTTCCCTTGGTTGGGCTTAGCTTCCCATTCTCCACAAGTGGCTGCAACGCATTCATAGGCGTTGGCGGCCGGATACATCATCATTCCACCTTCCCGCGGGTGAGATGAGCATCACCTTGATGATGTATCTCACCGCCGCACATCCCCATTCTTCGCCGGTTCTATGACATGCCGGTCGACTTCATGGCGGGGAGCAGCAACTGGTTGAGTTTTTAGGTGCCACACCGAGGATGCAAATGCCCGCACTTCGCCGTGGTAATTTTGTCGGTTGGGCTTGTATGGTCGAGGATAGGGTCTACCACCCACCATAGGCGAGCGGTGGGACCATGCTTTGCTAGGGCCTACATGTCAGTATCTTTTAGGTTGCACCTTGTTTGCCGACAAGTCGTGCAACAAGGTTAAGCTTGGCTACCTTGGTATCTTTGATGGATTTGGAGGCGATTGGAGACTATCACGAGGGCCATGGCCCCGCCCATCTCTATGATCACCAAGGATGCTACAAGGAAGAAGACCAAGAGAAGAAGATTGCTGGTCATCTTCCTTTACTTCGTGTATGAAACATATTCTTTACTTTTAAGTTTGCTTTAGTGTTACTTTCAGATTAGTAATCAACCAATGATATGTTCATTACAGGCTTGGATCTTTGAGCACTTCCAGAGTGCGAACTTTTCCTCTTGGGTGGAGCACCCAGAGTATGATGAGAGTACCCCACGGACGAAGAAATGGTTGTGCGATGATGTCCCTGGGGGCATCAAGTCACATACCATCGAGTTATGCCTAGGCCGGCCACACCGTGAGAGAGTGACCTAGACCCCTACACGGCCCATGGCGGGTGAGACCACTTTGAGTGAGCCGGCCGTTCGGAGGGTTCATTCGGAGTGGTGGTCGCATGATGCGTCACTTGCCGATCGAGTGCTCGAGACGGTTTGGGCGTCCAAAGACATTCGGAGGATCCCGCACTCCTACCAGGGGCCGTCTGTACTCTCACCGAGTGTGATGAGAGGTGGACTCGGTTGAGGACCACTTGGTGGCGCGGGCCTCCTGTGCCGTGCTCACAAACACGGTGCCGGGCTACTTTCCATGGTACTCTGGGTCTCACATCCCTTTATCTTCCCCGAGCATTATCAGTGACTTGCGAGATGAGCTCGATGTCGGCGTGGTACGTGTCTTTTATGTTAATTGCATGATAATGTTTCTTAATATTCTATTTATTTAAGTAATAATGTTATGTTATTTGGTTGACAGATGCTACCAGAGCTGATTGATTTGGTTGATGACATTGATGGGGCCATTGATGATCATGTCCCGGAGCCAGTCAGGACCATGTTTCAGCGCATCAAGAGGCTGCTTGTTGTGCAAAAAGGTGATGTGCAAGTGTACACAATCGCAACAAGTAATATAATGATAAGTAAAGATCGTTCCCACGAGGATTGGTATTAATTTTAGAGTTTAAAAAAGGAATTACACTTTAGAGGAACAAGTAGCAAATAGGTTGAGTAACAAAGTTCAGTTGAACAAAGGTTATAAAAGTAACAAGTTCACGGTGAGTTAAAATATAAGAGAAATAAGTTGGATTGCTTTCACTATGTAAATTCCCAGAAACAAGACGCTATAACGTCACACGCTATAGCGTTAAGCGCTGTTGCAAATATTTTTGTGCCTTTCAGTCACTAGCGCCAGGGTTTCACTACAAGATGCCTATGTCTAGGTTCTAAATAGGTTCACCCCCTGTATAATCAAGATCCCACACTCATGCTTTATAAACTATTGCAACTTCTATGTCTGTAGGAGCAAAAATTGATTAAATGTCTTCAACCAACCTTATCATTTATATTAATCATTGAGTTCTCTCTATGGTTCATGTCTGAATCCACAGAGGTACTAGTTTTATGTGGCCAAATATAAAACAAGTTTGGAAGAATTATCACACAAGGATTAAAACACAAAACGTGAGAAATTATATACGAAGCATTAATGGTTCATTACAAGCTATAGCAACCCAACTCAAGGAGTTTAGCTCATGTTGAGCAACATCAAAATAACACAAATACAACTACTTGTATTACATGTAGGTAAGAAGGAAAATACAAGTGCAAAAGCTACAAGCTTGACGCTCCCTAATCATCCACGCTAAGATGGCTCATCATCACCTTACACCATGAGAAAAAGTACAGAAAAATACAAAAGAAGAAAGTAAAAATAGCAAAAGCTTCTAAGGTGTATCAATGGAGAAGAAGAAGTGTCACACTTTCTCTCTCTACCAATACTCTCTCTATCTTCGTTGGGAAGTCTAAGGTATGATGAGGGGAAATTAGCATCTCTAGTATATCTAGCATTGAGGTACACCTCTCCTCCAAAAGTCAAGAAAGGTGATGTTTACTTTTTCACCAACTCCACTATTCCTTTACTCATGCAATGACAAGTGTCCACACAAATCCAATAAAATCCGCACATGTCGCCAGTCTATCGTGGACACAAGATATGGAACATGGATTAATGAGCTTGGCGCCAAAATTTCACTTTTCCTTTAGATGCTCAATCATACGCCTCTTGACGTTATAGCGTTAGACGCTATATAGCGCTAAACACCGCACTACTTCACAAAATACATCAAAATAATCACAAGGGCACCAAATGTGCCAATTTCATAGCAAAGCGATGTTTAGCCTATCCTATCCTAATATTAATAGAAATGCAATAACTACTATACTAATATTACTTGAGAACTTACTTAATTCAATGATTAGAGGTATAAATAACTCATATAAATATGAGTTATCACTGCTCAACCCCTTCCGTGGGTTTAGGAGGAGGTTTGGGAATGTGTATGAGAGGAGGAGGGGGCGCAACACCCAAAGAGGATATGTCTTAGGAGGATATTTGTTTACTTTTTTTGTATAATTTAACAACTTTGTTTCATTTGGTTTTTTAATTTGAAATTCCTTTTACGTTGGCGCAAATTTATTGTCATTACGGTAACAATTACGGTAAAATAAAAAAGTTGAACAGGATTTAATATTGGATAAGAAACGTAAATTAAAAACACAAATTGCAAAAATACAAGGATAGGAAATTTAAAACGAAACGACAGGAAAACAAAATACAATCTAGTTCTACGGCGGATTTCTTAGACAGATTCTCGTGTTTCGACGAACAATTCGAGATAAGGTTCAATGAAACCTTGGAATTCTTCATGTTTCTCAAACATTTGACGAACGTCTTCGTCATTCTTGATAGGCTTAAGGCATTTTGAATACGATTACGTGGGTTCCAAATTCCGACGTAGGGGATTCACATTCGATTTTTTTAATTTCTTCTTTAACACCATCTAGTTTCACATTTTTATCGCTTTTTCTTTCAATTCGCGAATGTGATGTTGTTCTTAAGCATGAAATTTTTAGTTTTGGATCCATGACTATGAATCAACGGACTGTAATGGTCGTCCCAAAGAGTCGTTAGTCATCTCATACTCAACTTTACAGGTGCGTAAGTATGGGTTGTTGTAGTGCGGGTGGTGGTGGTGAAGAAGATGCATGACCTCTTCTCGCGATTCGTATTGTGTCCACGTACAACTCTAAGATCTGTCGCCCCATCGGAACGTTAGCTAGATGTTCCATCATTGCGCGGACGTCGCTCGCTATTTCGGATCTCCATGATCGAATCTTTGGATACCCCATCATCTCTACAATTGAACTTTTTGAAACGTATACGCTCCACGCCTTTACGCCACGCTCCTCCGGGCGAATCTTCCTCTCGGCCTTTTCCTTCGGTTGGGCGAAGGTGATGTCCTTACTCATCCTGCGAAGACATGGTTAGGACAACGAAACACAACACCATGTTCGCTCGGTGGTGACAAATCCCATTGTGGTGAAGGGATGTTAGGAATTTGTCGTTTAGTCTTCGGGTTGAGCACAATTGCCATTCCATTTCAAATTTGGGTTGGGAAGAAGGAGAGAGAAGTTTTGGTGAAGAAGCACTGGTTGGGTTGGGAAGAAGCGATTAGGGTTTGGTGAAGAAGCTCGAGGATGTGAACCCCTTTATAATAATAGGCGTGGTGAAATGTCGGTACCGTTGATTTCATTTTTAGATCACAACTGAGCCGTTTAAATTCTATCCGCTCGTGCACAATTTCCAAAGGGATTTACATCCACTCATTTATCCGACACATTTGATGATTGTAAACCGCTGATTAAAACGCCGGTGGAATCGAGCCGTCCATATACCGCTATGCGGCAGTCTTTCGCAGAGCACTTGTTCGAACAACATAATTCGACCATGTTCGCATGACCACCATCGAACTCTGCTCGTATGACCTATTCGAGCAGTGAAAAACGCCCGAGGGTGTCTGTCCATATTTAACACACTCGAACGGTCTCGTTCGAACTCGCTCAAGCCCCGTGTTCGAACAGGTGAAAATTTCTGAAAAAAAATAGGTCTTTTGGTCTTTTCACACCCTTATGGGGTGTGTTTCGAGAAGGAGGGGGTGTGGGAAAAGCAACAGCCTTTTTCATATGCTATTTTTTTTCCACGACTCATACTAATTTTTTCATGAATCATATCTAAAGTTTTTTCCGAGCACTAAATCATCTCAAAACACACTACTTAAAGGCGCACTTAACATATTTTGTCACGATTTTTTTACCATATGAATTATTGAGGAGTTAACATTGCGTATTTGAACACTTGAAATTTTTCTAAACTCTAAATTACCCCAAAAACAAACTAGTCATCATCACACTTTACATATTTTGTCACGAAATTATATTCTTTTTTCACCAAAATGGTTATTGAAGAAAGAACTTTGCGAACTTGAATACTTATAAATTTTTCTGAACTCTAAAGTACTCTAAAAGACACTGCTCAATCTCACACTTTACATATTTTGTCACGAAATTAAATTCTTTTTTCACCAAATCGGTTATTGAGGAAGAAACTTTGCGCATTTGAACACTTAAAAAAATTTCTTAACTCTAAAATACTCCTAAACACACCGCTTAACATCAGACGTTACATATTTTGCCACGAAAATAAATTCTTTTTTCACCAACCCAATTATTAAGAAACAAACTTCGTGTATTTGAACATCTAACTTTTTTCGTAATCTAAAGTGGTTGTTGCTTTTCCCACACCCCCTCCTACTCTAAACACACCCCATAAGGGTGTGAAAAGACCAAAAGACCTATTTTTTTTTACTTAAATTTTCACTGCTCAAACACGGGGCTTGAATGTGTTCGAACGAGCCCGCTCGAGTGTGTTAAATATGGACAGACACCCTCATGCGTTTTTCACTGTTCGAATAGTGGTCATACGAACACATTCGAATCGGGTCATTCGAACATGTGCGAATGATGTTGTTCGAACGATCTTTGCGCAGTTGCTGCGTATATTGGGCGCCTCGCATTCCACCGGCGCTTTTAATCAACGGTTTACAATCACCAAATGTGTCGATAAATGAGTGGATGTCAATCCTTTGGAAATTGTGCACGAACGGATAGAATTTAAACGGCTCGATTGTGATCTAAAAATGAAATCAACGGTGACATTTCACCACGCCTATTATAAAAGGGGTTCACATCCTCGGACCTTCTTCACCAAACCCTAATCGCTTCTTCACCACAAAACCTTCTCTCCTTCTTCCCAACCCACCGCTTCTTCACAAAAAACCTTCTCTCTTCTTCCCAACCCACCTTCTTCCCAACCCAAATTAAAATGGAATGGCAATTGTGCTCAACCCAAGACTCAAACGACAAATTCCTAACAAATTTCTTCACCACAATGGGATTGTCCACCACCGAAGCGAACATGGTGCTTTGTGTTTCGTTGTCCTAACCATGTCTTCTGCAGAATGGTAAGACATCACCTTCGCCCAACCAAGGAAAAGGTCGAGAGGAAGATTCGTCCCGGAGGAGCGTGGCGTAAAGACGTGGAGCGTATACGCTTTCAAAAAGTTCAATTGTAGAGATGATGGTACTTGCCCAAGATTCATCATGGAGATCCGAAGACGACGACGTCCACAAGAATGATGGAACATCTAGATAACGTTCCGATGGGGCGGCGATCTTAGAGTTGTGCGTGGACACAATACGAATCGCAGAAGAGGTCATGCATCTTCTTCAACCACCACCACCCGCACCACAACAACCCATACTTACGCACTCAGTAAAGTTGAGTATGAGATGACTTACAATCACTGGAACGACCATTCAGTCCGCTGATTCATAGTCATGGATCCAAAACTAAAAATTTCATGCTTAAGAACAACATCACATTCGCAGAATTGAAAGAAAAAGTAATAAAAAATGTGAAACTAGATGGTGTTCAGCAAGAAATTAAAAAAATCGAATGTCACTCCCCTACGTCAGCAGCTGGAACCCACGTAATCGTATTCAGAAGTGCCTTAAGCGTCTCAAGAATGACGAAGACGTTCGTCAAATGTTTGAGAAACATGAAGAATTCCAAGGTGTCATTGAACCTTATCTCGAATTGTTCGTCGAAACAGAAGAATCTCTCGAAGAACTCCGCCGTAGTATTAGAGGTAGTAGTAGTAGTTCTAAGTAGAACTAGGTTGTATTATGTTTTCCTGTTGATGTATTTCGTATTTGGTTTTCATGTATTTCGTATTTGGTTTTCATGTATTTCGTATTTAGTTTTCATGTATTTCGTATTTTGTAATGACAATTAAATTTGCGCAAAAGTAAAGGGAATTTCAAATTAAAAAACCAAATGAAACAAAGTAGTTAAATTATACAAAAAAACTAAACAAATATCCCCCTATGACATATCCTACTGGGTGTTGCGCCCCCTCCTCCTCTCATACACATTCCCAAACCTCCTTCTAAACCCACGGAAGGGGGTTGAGCGACCTCTTGATCTTATTTGAAACATGGTCCTGGACCGCTCCGGGACATGATCATCGATGGCCCCATCAATGTCATCAACCAAATCAATCACTTTCTGTAGCATCTCACAACCAAATAACATAACATTATTACTTAAATAAATAGAATTTTAAGAAACATTATCATGCAATTAACATAAAAGACACGTGCACCACGCCGACATCGGGCTCATCTGCAAGTCGATAATGCTCGGGGAAGAGAAAGGGATGTGAGACCCTGAGTACCATGGAAAGTAACTCGCACCGTGTTTGGCGAGTACGGCACACGTGAGGCCCCCACGCGCCACCAAGTGGTCCTCAAATCGAGTCCACCTCTCATCACACTCGGTGAGAGTCTGACGCACGCCCCTGGTAGAGAGTGCGGGATCCTCCGGAATGTCTTTGGACTCGCCCAAACCGCTGTCGAGCACTCGATCCGCAAGTGACGCATCATGCGACCACCACTCCGAATGAACCCTCCGAACTCGCCGCCTCCTCAAAGGGTCTCACCGCCATGGGCCGTGTAGGGTCCCAGTCACCTCCTCACGGTGTAGCCCGGTCTAGGCATAATCGATGGTATGTGACTTGATGCCCCGGGGACATCATCGCACAACCATTTCTTCGTCCGTGGGGTACTCTCATCATACTCGGGTGCTCCACCCAAGAGGAAAAGTTCGCACTGGAAGTGCTCAAAGATCCAAGCCTGTAATCCACATATCATTGGTTGATTATTAATGAAAGTAACCCTAAAGCAAACTTAAAAGTAAAGAATATGTTTCATACACGAAGTAAAGGAAGATGACCAGCAATCTTCTTGGAAGTGCTCAAAGATCCAAGCCTGTAATCCACATATCATTGGTTGATTATTATGAATGCGTTCAGCAGCCCCTTGTGGAGAATGGGGAAGCCAAGCCCAACCAAGGAACCAACCACGAAGCCGTCAGTGTCCCTAATCGCACATGAAACACCGTCATATAGTCCATGTGGGATTGGTCAGAAATCCGCCGCACTTTGCATTCGAAAAAGACCTGATAAGCCAAAACATTCAACAACTTAATAAACAAATTTACAACACTCAACTATAAAATAATAACTTACCTTGCCAGAATAAAAATCAGTGAGGATATGTGCCCCGTATGTGGGCAAGACAGAACCATCTTCCGGTCCACCAGGAAATGGGAATGTCGCCTCTAACAGCAGCGGCCTCCCGAGGCTCAAAGAACCTCCTCCTCACGAGGCTCAAGCAGCCCTCCTCCTCGTGATGCCTGAAGATGAAGGCCTAGCAGCGGATGAAGGCCTAGCAGCGAGATGAAGGCCTGCGGATGAAGGCCTAGCGGGGCGAAGGCCTAGCGGATGAAGGCGGCCGGCCAACTCATAGGCCTGGAAATTGAGCATCACGCTCAATATCCCGCCCAATATCCTCCGGAAGTGGGGAGGAGGAACATCAACCCTACCCCTACCCCCGGCACGACCCTAGCTCGGGAGGGTTCAAATGGCTTCTTCACTCCTTTTGCGGTTTGAAACCGTAGGAGGTGGCCGACCGCTCGCTCGAGATGGTTCACCGCATGACCACCTCTCGCTCCTCACCATATCCAAAACAACAATCAACGAAACCAATTAAATCAAATTAACGAGACAAAAATGCAATAAAGGTCGACAAAGTTCATCGCCAAACGATCGCTCGAAGGGCTACGTCGCGAACTCGTTCGCCCAACCACCTCGAACAAGTCGGGCCAGATTTACAAAATACAGCGGTTCGAATGAGGTTGCTCGAGCGGTGTTCGCACAACCTCATTCGAACACCTTCGCTTTCACGTGTTCGATGGACCTCACTGAACAATTACTGCGTTGCGAAAAAAAAAAAAAACCGAGAATGGAGCGTAGGGGAGAGCATACCTTGAAGAAAATGGAACGAATAGAGAGAGTGAGGGAGGCGAAAATAACCTGTGCTTCTTGAGAATGTTGGTGGAGAAGATTGAGTGAGAGATTGAGTGAGATTGAGTGAGTTAGGAGAGAGATGAGTGAGAGGAAAGAGAGGTTAGGGTTGAAGGGAGGGGGGGGAGGAGTGAGAGACGAGGGAGAGTGAGAGAAGGGGGGGGTGTGGGTTTTTTTTTTTTGAATTGGGGTAATTTTGGAATTATAAGTTTGATGGGGTGTGAATAAGTAGGGGGTGTGGGGAAAGCACCAAATTTCTAAAGACTTTCTTTTAAGGCGCGCAAAAAATTGATTTTAAGCCGAAGCGCATGTGCGTGAAGACGCCCTGCACGCCTTAAGGGCCGGCCATGTTTGAGACGACAATCCACGTTGTTCTTTTCTGTATCTATATGTGTTTGATACCCCTCTTTCAAAAGGTTTCTATGCCATAATTATCTGAAAGAGAGACTACAACATTTAACATGCCATGTGATTTCTTCATTATTTTCTTGTTTCAGCTCTGCTCCCTTCCCAATCTTAATCACATCACTGTTACTTATTCGTCTTTTCTTAATGTTCTTTTGCTTTCGCTCTCAATATTCACAACTATACTCAGCTAATTCTTCTTGAATTTCTCGTGTGTGTATTATTCATTCACCAATCTCCTACTTATTATACAAGCTAAGAATAACAGAAATTGACATATTCATTCCACGTGTTAGATTCTTCCAGCTGAGCAAAAACAAAAACGTGACCTTATAGTGACTCATCCTAACAGAATAAGCTTCTAGATCTTCTAACGGTATTTTTCCTTGGAGGTATAGGCAGCTCATAATCTCTGAGATATTTTGGCTTCATCTTATTCCTTTTGGGCCTAAACTTTGGAATGGGCTCTTCACAGTAGTGATGTCTTGGGGCAGCTCCATAATTGAACCATCTTGGTCCATAACACACTGGCTCTTCTATTCTATCACTATGAGATCAAACAAAGGTAGATAAGATGTTCTTCTTGAGAGTAAATTCATCTGCCTTAGCTGCACTAATTGACTGCATTAAAAGCCAATTCAAATGTGTTCAGACAAGCTATGTTCAAAACAGAATATTTACAATCAAAATCTATTTCTTTGATTTATCAATCCATTCAAAATCTATATTTATAATAATATTAATAAATTACCTTCTGAAGAACACGCTCAAGACGCTGAATCTCATTCTTTGCATAATCTGCACCTTTTTCCATACTGTTCTTAGCAAGTTTTAAGTAGAGGTTGCCATATCTGTGACAAGCAAAAGGACACAACAGAAAAATCAAACAAATTAACCTTTAAAACATAACAAAGCTATGGCCTCACAATAACCAAAATTCAAAATAAAAATTAAGCAAACCAAAACAGAAAGGAGAAGCAATATCATTCAGACCTTGCAGCAGAACCCTTAAGCTTCTTAACTTCCTCTTCAAGTCGAGAAAAGACAGCCTTCTTCTCATTATCGTCGGCACTAACAAACTCCTTCACTAAGTCATCCAGAGATGCTATTGTACCAGCCTAAAGCAAGAATAATTAAGCCATTAATTAAGATATAAAGTTTATTATTCTGGTCTCTTTTATTGGTAAACGTATAATATTTAGCTAACTTTGGAAGTAAGTCGACCCTGCTCGTCACGGTTGGTGCCACATTTCTCATTGATGAAAGCTACAAAATCCTCCAAATCACGGCCACCACCATAAATTTCACCAGCTTTATTGTTCTTTGGGAAAAACTTCAGTGTTGGATAGCTAGTAACATCGTATCTGTATTAGCAAATCATCCAAATTAGGTTCATGAGTTTCTTAAATATATATCAACCTAGCTAGTTGAACTAGATGACAATTAAGAATATATGCTACTACACTCACTTTTCAGCCAAATCCTTGTAGTCGTCGGCGTCAACATTGGCTATAACTACTTCCTCCTCTAGCTTAAATACTGCAGCAAGCTTTTCATAAGTCTGAAGAAAGAGTGAAAAACTTTATCAGAATCAATCTTCATATAGTCACATGCAGGTGAGACACATTAAATTAAAGTATAAGTTACAAAAGAAGTGTAGGACAGGAGAAGATCCTTACATAGGCAAGGGCCTTGCAATGACCACACCTAGAAAACATAATAAAATTGATGAAGAAAACATTAAACAAATGGAAAATGAAAAAAAAGTGTCACCATCTAATAATCTTAGGCACATCATCTGAGTATCTGATACTTACCATGGTGCGTAGAACTCCACCAGAACATCTTTTGTTTCGTCCAAGACAACCGCATCAAAGTTATCTGGGGAGAGAATTACCACACTGGATGGAAGAGTAGCTATCTTTACATTGGTACCTACGTTAACCAGTAATTGAAGTGTCAGTGGTGTCGGACACCGAACACACGTTTAAGTGTCGGTGCTACGGAGATTTACATCATGCAAATAGGAGTAGACAACTAACAACAGCATTATTCAATAATTTTTTCAAAGTAAAGAACAATAAAGACCTGCTTCAATGTTCACAAAAGCAGCAAGGGCTTCTGCGGTATGTGCACCTTCATATCTAAAGAACACATTATTTATTCAGATGTATTATTTTAGTAGGTAACAAAAATTCCAAACACTTTCTATGGTTAGAAGGAAATAGTTAAAGTACTAACTTATTTGATTGAAGTGATCCCTTTGGAAACCATTTAATTGTAGGATAACCAGAAACCCCATACTTAGTGCAAATACTTTTATGTTCGTCACAATCCACCTACATGCATAGATGAATCAAATGCAAAAACAGAATTATAAATAAAATTTTGGTGAACGTATCCAAATTAACGTAAAAGTCAAATCTGATTAACTAACCTTCCCAATCAAAACTGATTTGGCTTTCCAAAAACTTGTTGCTAGTTTCTCATATTCTGGGGCAAGCTTTTTACAGTGTCCACACCTGACATTGAAAACAGTACACGATTCGTATTTCGTATTGAAATAATGAAAATGCGCAATGAGATGAGAGAATTGGGATTGGTGTTTATTTACCAGGGAGCATAGAATTCGACGAGAGCGCCGCGATCCTTGCCAACCTCATTTTCGAAGGTGTCTTCTGTGAGCACGACGACGTCGTTGGCTGAAGCCGATGAAATCAGAAATACCAGAGCTATGGCTACGGCCACCAACACCATTGTCATCCTTGTTCTTGAAATCCACATTGTTAGCTTAGCTTCCTCGTCTCGTTCATCTTTCCTAATCAAAATTGGAAACATTAAATAAAAACTGAAATGCCACATGTGTAATTTGTTTTTTATTTAAAAATTAACGAAATGCCATGTGGATTAATGATTTCAATGTCATTCCTGACACTTAGGACGTCACGTCAGCAATTAACTACTAGTGTCACGTCCATTAAAATTATTGGACCGAAAATACTAAAAAAAGACCAAACTGAAACGTAAATGAAAGATAATGAATCAAAAAAAGAAAAAATGAGATAAAAGACTAAAATGAAATATTGGTCAAAGACAAAGGATCAAAAGTACCGCTATTTAGTCTTTCTTTACTATTGTTTTTTTATACAATTTTTTACTAATGAAAAATTAGCGCTTGGATGGGCTCTTTATATGGGCTTTTGTATCGGCTAGTTCCCCTTCGGTTAATACTAGACATGCTCCCGTGCGATATACGAGTCTTACTTATTTTCAGTAATATATTAAAAAAATAAAGAATGCAGAGAAGCATCGTATTTTGCATTTTTTGTTACGAATAATTTTTTTTTTTACCAAATCGGTTATTCAAGAACGAACATTATGTATCTTAAAATCTTACATTTTTTCAGACTCTAAACTACCTCAAAAATACTGTTTAAAATCTCAAAAAAAAAACATGTTTGGATACTTTAAAGAGAGCAGAATGGAACAGAGTTTTCATTGCATTTTGGGGATTTTATGACGGAGTAGAATAAAATTCTCTTCCATTGTTTGGAATGTCAACAAAATGAATTATAGATTTTTTATTCCATGTTTACCCTAACTTAAAAAACACTATTATGTAGAATTAATATATAAATACATTATATATATAAACCCAAGTACTCGGGCAGTAGTTATAACCAATGACTAGGACGTACACCTGTGCGATGCACAGAACGTGGTTATAAGAAGTTGTATAAACAAAATTTAAAAAAATATGTATTGCAAACTTTGTGGTTGATACAAATTGATAATTTACGACCAAACATAGAATAGAATTTTTATGTTAATTGAGTTATCTTTATATATGATATATTTGCGAAGATACGTCCAACGGGTGGTGATTTAGAATATTAGAAACTTAATTCATAAAAACCTTGATAAAAACACTCTTTAACAATAATGAGAATAATCTGATTCACAAAAAAAAGGATGTGTATTATTGGTTAAAAAAATGGCTGTGAAATTTCCTTGTAGATTTTAACTAACCAACGGTTATGTTATATGGGCTCAATCATTCTCATAAAAATAAAGGTTTTTTTTGTACCCCACCATTTGACTCCATATCCTCACGCATACAGTGAAAAGACTAAAATACCCCTAAAAAATTACAACTTTACAGAATATTTACCATTTCTCACTTACATACGATTTGACCAGAAATATTTTAGAGCTCGTCGTATTTACCTTCCAGGAGATAGATACGAATTCTAGCAAATTTCGCATCGTATTTATCTAGATACGATTCTCTCCCCGAAGCTTCAAAAATAGTAAGTCGTATTTACCTTCATCAAACATAAATCCGATTTTCCTTAAAAAATCGCATCGTATTTACCTTATTCTGAGATAAATAGGATTTTTTTTAATTTTTTTTGTCAGGGAAATCGTATATAGGTTAATACGACTTGAAAAAACATAAATCGTATTTACTTATTACAAACATAAATCCGATTGGTTCAATTTCTGTCAGGGGTATGTCCGTCCAAAAATATAGAGTGGGGGTAAAAAAACCCAAAAAAATATGTGTTTAACAATGAGGAGGTACATTTTGATAATAAAAAACAATGAGTGTTGGACAAAAAAAAAAGAGTGCTTGGCTTAATTTTTGCTTAAATTAATAATGGACGTAAAAAGTTTGCATTATTTACAATTAATGTTATCAAAAAATTTCTCCCAAATTAATTAATAAAGTAACTCAGTAAAGATATATCATCTATAACACATACATGACTAAATAATATGCATAAAAGTGTTTATAAAAAACACACACACATAAAAGGGATTGCCGCCTAAAACCCATCAAAAAGTAGATGTTGCCTTAATAGATAGGGGATTAAAACACTTCATCATTTGTATAATAATAAGGTTATGCACATTTCACTCATGTCTCTACAAAATCAAGAAAGAAAATAATAGGAATGGAAACTGACCAAGAGTGACAAAGCACAAGTTGCAGCAATCACAGTTTTGGAGTCTGCGGTGTTGGTAATCATAGCACGACATGAATGGGATTCAACGAGGAAGGGACGCATCGTGAAGTGAGAAAACTATACTTTGACGTCGTGGTTATGGAGTTTTCCCGCAGAGGAGGTGATAAGGGAACACTGAGATGATGACCAAAATCGACACTAAATATGAACTTGCTTCTTGATTTTGAGTGGGTGGATGAATTTTGGGGATTGACTCTCGCTGGATATGTGAGAACGTGAGGGAGCTCTCTTCGGTATACCGTGTGAACCACATCTAAGGGGGCGTTTGTTTCCCGGTTAGAAATTATATTCCAAAGAATTACACGCCGCGAATTCATCGATCGAGAATGTGATTCTTTGAAATTTTCTTAAATGTGTTTGGTTTTATTCTGAGTTTAGGAATGTTTGGTTGATGCAATCATTCATTCAGGAATAAACATTATAATTCTCAAACTACCTTGTTTATATTTGTTTTTTTTCTTACAACGCCTTGTTTATATGACATATTATTTTAACTTTCTAAATTATTAAAGATGAAATAAAAGTATAAAATTAAAGTGATTATTAACTTATAATTTTCTTACAATAATATTTTGTAATAAAGTTTATTGTTAAAAATTATATATATATATATATATATATATATATATATATATATATATATATATATATAATGTAGTGGGTGAGTGAGGTTAATAATGTAATTTCGTCTTAAAATTGAAACCACTCTATGTTGGAATGAAAGATTACCACCAATTATGGGAGCGTCGATTCCAAAGATAAGTGGGAACATAGTTTCAGACTATACATAATTCCTAATGCACTTTTCTTTTTCTCTTACCAAACATGGGAATCTTCCATTCCCAACTTAGATTCCTTGGAACCCTATTTGTGTCTCCCAAACAAACGCCCCCTAAGTGTTGGCTTTTTGTTTTCGTACCCCCCTCATTCCCTATCACACCCCCATTTTTCCAAAAATGCCAATAATACCCCTGTGTTTTAAAAAAAAAAAAATTTTCGAATTACTAATTAAAAAATAAGGTAATTCCTGGTTCAAAACAATTAAATTTTCTAATTACCATTTTTAGAGGTAATTCCTGGTTCATAAAAATAAAAATTTCTAATTACCTCTAAAAATTTGTATTTTTTTTATTTATATTAAATTAATATTTAAACACGTTTTATTTTGGAAATATGATACGAACGGTTTATGATTTAAATAGCAATATGTCAAAATATATAAAATGAGCAACATAAAAAAAATATAATGTACAAATACAACTACTATGGGTCCAAAATGTTTAACAATGATCAAAAATAAGAACGTGAAGTGGGTGAGCGGGCGACATCTAAGGCATCCCGTCAATCACTGTTTGCTCTGCACCTCTCCTCATATGTCTCTCGGGACAACAGTCAGCGATGATATGGTGGATCCCGAAGCTCTGCTCGGCCGTGGCTCGCACCGAGTAAGACGCACCGGTTACCCGATCCGTACTCAAGCGAAGGTAATCGGGATCGCACTTCGCAGTGGTAGCCCGCCACTCTACTAGCTCGCCAAAATGTCCGCGCCTGAATCGATACATCAAAGAACCCTCAGATGATACTCATTCGCAGAGGAGAGCATTACCCGAAATGGGTGGAAGAGGATCCTTTGTACCCGCCCGAATCGCCAACGCACTCGCTGCGGCATGTAGGGAACAGCGTCATCGCCTAAAGCAACTAACCTCTCGCAACAGATATGTTCGACAAAGGAACATATCGCTCGTGGTCATCATAAGGGGTGAGGATGACATCCCCACCGCAGAGCATCTATCCGCGCCTCTAAAGTCCACCAACTTTACTTTATCCGACCTTCTTGTTCCCCACCGGTGCACGTGGTCGATGCGTCTAGCTAACACTTTCTTCCAGACCAACGATCGTGGGAAAGTGCTCGTGAGATCCAACATCAAATAGTTAAATTAAAAATAATCGATTATTAATATATGTTAAATTTAATTAAAAGTTTTAAATTAAAAAATAAATAAATGATTACCGGAGCAAGATGTCGCGTATCCGCCGAACCGCTGTCAGTCGTATAAAAGACCGCTTTAAACCGGTTTGGGTGTAGAGGTAACTAAGAGCAACTATACCCCAAGACCACATGCCACACCGCAAGATCCTGGCGCGATACATCCACCTCACTCGCACTAATGTGTGACTCTTGTCGGCTGAATGGTGGTGCCTATCAGAAGAAGAGCATGTAACACCGTGCGGCACCTTTCATAAGCACCGCGTGCCATGTTCGCCTTGTAGGCGTCCTCTACAGAGATCCTTAGATATCGCCCCTCGTTATCCTTAAGCTCTTGGATGACAAGAGTTCGATCCATGCCCAAACGATCCACGCCCATGTGAAAAGCCTCAACAGAATCAAAATCGGCCAGGGTCCAATGGGGTGCCATCCAATGGCAAGTGGAGCAAAGATGGCCACATCATCCAAGGTGACTGCCATCTCCCAAAGGGCATGTGGAATGAACAGGTCTCGGGATGCCACCTCCACAAAAGCGTATATCAACTCATGGTTGATTCCCTCGCAGTGTGATGTCCAACTCGTAAAGCTTAGCCAGACGCAACCAAAGGTTCTGCACCGTGGGTGGTGGTCGATGGGTCTAATTTTAGAAAACTTCGGCCGTGAGATACAACCTTTAGTTTCCGAGGTTTGAAAAATTCAAATTAAACCAAACGTTATTAAAAATAAGTAATTAATTGTTGTTAAGTAAAATTAAAATAAAAATTAAAATATTACCTCGCCTATCTATCCAAGAGGCCACAGCATCGTATCCCAAAGTGTAAATATAAGGGTGTGTGCTCCACACTGGGCAAAGTGAACCTCCTCCTCCTCAACCTCCTCCTCAACCTCCTCCTCCTCAACCTCCTCCGAACCTCCTCCAAAGCCTCCCAACCGTCATGATACATCTCTCGGGTGCTCCTGTTGGTGCCGCATATGGTACTCATAATCGTGGTGGTCTTCTATCCGCCGCTCATACCGGGCCGAGGCCGAGGCTCGTGCTCAACCATCTCTACCACTGCACGCACGCTCTCTCGCGCTCGACGCTCGTAAGCATGCCCAATGACTCGAGCCTCAGTAAAGTGTCCGGAGAAGGAGTATCGCTACTCACGCCTCCCTGCATCATGTGCTCGCTCGTCGTCGCTACATTTGTGTCTTTTCCCGAAGACTCTGCTCGCTCTACGTTGTCTGATCGTCTACTCGCCACTGTTAAAAAAATAAATGTAATTAGAAAATATTAAAAATTGAAAAAAAAAAAAAGATTTTCGGAATTACCTAGTAATTCCGAAAAACCCATTCGAATTTACTTACTTTTTCGAAATTATGAAATGTGAAATGTGAAATGTGATTTTTGTAAATTTTCAGGGGTATTTTTGTCCATTTGGGATATTATGGGGGTGTGGTAGGGAATGAGGGGGGTACGAAAACAAAAGCCCCTAAGTGTTTAGTAAGTCACGTAAGGGGTGTAAGGATCAATTATAATAGACCTGTATCATTAAAAGGAAATGTGTACTAAATTAAAAACCCAAAATACTAATTTTAAGTATTCTAAACTCAATTCTTTACAACACTCATTATATTAACACTTCATTGACCCAAAATAGTTTCTCAAAATAAATAAAATCTAAAATACTAATACAAATATTTATAAAAAATAACTAAATATATAATAACAATCATATATTACTAGTAGCACATAAAAAAACATTTAAACGTGGCTTTAACTAATTTTAATAATTCAAACACACAATAAATCACAATAATATAATCTTATCAAATCAACATATTGCGTAAAACAAGCTAATACAAGCGGAATTACATCGAACGAAAATTGGGGTGTTAGAGGCTTGGTCCAAAAAATAACGGCATTGGCCGGGAAGCCATTGTACAACTTCAGTCAAACTTCTTGCACAGACAACACAGCCGAAATGGGAGAAGGGGTGTAGCAGTAGAAAATTTTGAGTATAAGTTCTAGGCGAGGCTTACCAAGTTCTAAGTGACCCAACTCAAAGGCAAGCTTATGATGTACATGGGAAATCTGGAATCTCAACTGAACCAATTATTGATGCTGCAGAAATCTTTGGTAGTGAGGATTTTGAGGAATATATAGATACAAAAAACTTGCAAGAGGAAAAGAGGGTTGTTGATGAAAGACTTGTGGAGATACTGAAAAGTAGACTTAACTATTGACTGTCTTAGGAAGTTTAATGTGGCTGACATTGAGGCCACCCTTTCTCGAGTGTGTCAATTGGCTCTTCAAGACAATAGTGCCAAGAAACATGAGTTACAAGCACGAGCCAAAGGGTTGAAAACTCTTGGCAAAAGCAACCATTATCAACTAATACAAACTTCTCCCTATATTTATCTATAATGAAACTTGACTCTTCTCCCTCAAACCATATTCTTCGATTATTGTTCCTGACAAGAGCTTGAGAGCTACCGGTTTGAAGAGAACCCTAGTACTCTTATCTAATGTTGTTACAATACCCTCCCCTTCAAGCTATTGAATTTGCTATTCATGTTCAAAAGGTTTACAAATGAAGCTAGTATTTTTTTTTTGAAGGGCAGATGAAGCTAGTATTGTTATTCAAATATATAGCATAATTAAGGAAGTTGGTTTGGAAATGGATGATTGGTCAAAAACTTATGAAGGGGTTGTTTTTATGTTGATGATGACTCTCGCTCGCATTGCTAGAGTTTGTATGGAGATCTGCAGGGAGATATCTTGGCACGTTACGTTATTGTTTAAAGGGTGTTTTTTTCATACCCCACCACTTCCCCATATATCCCCCATGAGTCCTGCGAAAAGACCAAAATACTCTTAATAAAACTAAAAATTCCAAATTATATTGGCCTCTTATATTGGCCAAACATCCAATTTTGTCCCTACTAAAAAACAAAAAACGTTACTATTTTTTATTTTTTCTGGAAACATCCCTCTGAGATAAATCCGGAGTCAGACTACGGATTTATATCTTTAGGATAAATCCGGAGTTAAAAATTTGACTACAAATTTATCTCTTGATGATAAATCCAGAGTTAAAAAAATTGACTACGGATTTATTACCAAGAGATAAATGTTAAATGTAATAATAATAATCTAGTATTGCAGGGGTAGGACTGCAATTTAGCAGTATTTTAGCATCTGGTATAAATACCATTTGTAATCAATGTAACAGTAATACACTGAGAAATAAACAGAGTTTTTGATTTTCGGTTATAACCAACTTTCGCGCGCTATTCTCTTCTTCTTCCCTCTCTCTCTCGTGCGTGCGTAGATCTTCATGATCTTCCAACAAATGGTATTCAGAGCGTGAATTGTTGGAATCATTGATTGATCGAGTGAAAGTGAAGTGTGAGGATCCAAAATTTTGTGCGAATTGGTGACTGAGTGAAAATCCCCAATTCAAACCTAATTTGTTAATGGCGACGATGAATGGACATTTTCCGGCGAACTTTCCGATTCTCGACGGGAAGAACTATGAAAGCGATGGAGTATGAAGATGAAGCGATCCTCGGATATCGTGATGTGTGGGATTTGGTAGTGAACGGACTCGATCCACTTCCGCGAATCCGGCGGCCACGCGCAAATGCAACACTTACAGAGATGCGAAGAAGAAGGATCGCAAAGGCTTGTGTATTCTACATCAAGTGTGTGAATCAAGCAATTTTGAGAAAATTGCGAGATCGAGTCGAGCAAGGCGGCGTGGGACGTGCTGGCTAGTTCTTACGCCGGCGATCAAAAATTGAAGCGTGTGAGGTTGCAAACCTTGAGGAGACAATATGAATTGCTCGGAATGGAGGAGAGTGAGACAATTGCAGAGTACTTCACCAGAGTTCAAACGATGACGAATCAAATGATCTCGTGTGGAGAGACGTTGGCCGATGAGAAGATAGTGGAGAAGATTTTGAGATCGGTTACTGCAAAATTTGACAATATTATCGTGGCGATAGAACAATCGCGAGGATTTGTCAACAATGAAGCTAGAGGAACTACAAGGATCTCCGGAAGCACATGAGCGGAGAATCAATGAAAGGAGTGCGGTGAAAGGAGGTGGTGAACAAGCCTTGGCGAAGGCAAACTGGAGGAGAGGTTCTGGAAATCAAAGAGGAAGAGGCGAGGCGTAAACAACCGGAGAGGAGGCAGGTAGAGGTAATCCTTATAACTCTAATGCTGGTTCTGCAGTAGAGAAACTCTAATGTTAGTAGTAATGACGAACAAAAGAACAATAGTGGTGAGAATTATAGAGGTAGAGGAAGTAGAGGAGGTAGGTAGAGTGTGGTAGAGGTAGAGGTAGGAGATATGATAAAAGTCACATACGAGTCTTATAATCGTGATAAATATGGACATTTTGTTTGATGAATGCTATAGCAATGTAAGTGGAAATGATGTGAAATTGGTGAGGAAGAAGAGGAGGAGAAGGAAGAGACCTTGTTAATGGTGATTGTGGAAGAGGAGGATGAAGTAGATGAAGTGTTGCAAATGGTGATTGTGGAAGAGAAGAATGAAGTAGATGAAGTCTTTGCATATGGTGACTGTGAAGGAGGAAGGTGATAACAGTGAGTTTTGGTTTCTAGACACAGGGTGTTCTACTCATATGTCTGGAAGAAAGGACTGGTTTGTGGAACTTGATTGTTCAATCAAGAGTAGAGTGAGGTTTGCTGATGATAGAACCTTGAAAGTGGAAGGTGTAGGTAAGGTGAGGATAAGGAAGAAGGATGGTTCAATGTGCTTCATTACTGGTGTACTGTACGTACCAGGAATGAAAAGCAACTTGCTAAGTATTGGACAATTGTTGGAGAAGAATTATAGAATGGTGTTGGAAGATAGAGCTATGAAAGTGTTTGACACTGAAGGAAGATTGCTAGTGAAAGCAATACTGTCCAAGAACAGGACATTCAAAGTGGAATTGGGTGTGTTACTGCAGCAGTGTCTAGCTACTGCAGTAGACAAAGAAGAGTGGCTGTGGCACTTCAGGTTTGGTCATGTTAACTTTGGTGACTTAACAAAGTTGCAGGGCAAGGAGATGGTGAAAGGCTTGCCTAAAATATGTACTCCAAGAGAGGTTTGTGCAGAATGTGTTGAAAGCAAGATGGCTCGTGCCTCTTTCAGTCAGAATGTTTCAAGCAGATCAAGGAAGAAGTTGCAAGTGATTTTTTCTGATGTATGTGGACCAATACAGCATGAGACACCTGGAGGTAACAAGTATTTTGTTACATTTATTGATGACTTTACTAGGAAACTTTGGATTCATTTGCTTAGGAGGAAGAGTGATGTGTTAGAAGTATTCAAAAAATTCAAAGTCCTAGTAGAAAAACAAAGTGGTGAATATATCAGTGTGCTTAGAACAGATGGTGGTGGTGAATATGTTAGTGCTGAATTTGATGCATTCTGTGAAAATGAGGGGATAACACATGAGGTTACCCCTCCATATACACCTCAGCATAATGGAATTGCTGAGAGAAAGAATAGAACTTTGCTTAATATGGTGAGAAGCATGTTGAAAAGCAAGAATCACTTTAAAAGTACTTGTGGGGAGAAGTCGTGAACACAAAGAACATATATATTGAATAGATGTCCAACCAAGAAGTTGGAAGACATAACTCTGAAGAGGCTTGGACTGGTGTCGAGCCAAGTGTTGCACACTTTTAGAGAGTGTTTGGTTCAAGATGCTCTGAGACGCATACCTGATCAAACAAGAACAAAACTTGATGATAAAGGTGAGTTAATGATTATGATTGGATATCACTCTACTGGTGGGTACAAACTGTTGAATCCAGTAACTAATAAGGTAGTGGCAAGTAGAGATGTGGTATTTGATGAACACAAGCCATGGAATTGGAGTGACAAGGCTGAGAGTTCTATTGGTTTAGAACAGAACAGATTTGAACTACCTAGTGATGAGTCTGAAATAGCTCAAAGAAATGGTGATGATGACAGAGAGGAAGGACCTAGGAGATCATTGAGGACTAGGCAACCACCTCTAAGGTTGAATGACTATGAAGTAATGACTGATGGTGAGATAGATACCGAAGGTGACATTGTGCACTTTGCTTTGATGGCAGAAACTGAACCTGTGACAGTGGAGGAAGCAATGAAAAATCCTAAATGGCTAGAGGCTATGAAAGAGGAAATAAAGTCCATAGAGAAGAATATGACTTGGGATTTAGTAGAACTACCCAAAGATAAGAAAGCTATAGGAGTAAAGTGGGTGTACAAGGTGAAAGTAAATCCAAAAGGAGAAGTGGTGAAGTATAAAGCTCGGTTAGTGGCTAGAGGGTTTCTGCAGAAACAAGGTGTTGATTATCAAGAGGTGTTTGCACCAGTGGCAAGACTTGAAACTGTGAGAGTTGTGGTAGCTCATGCTAGTATGCAGGGTGGAAATTACATCAACTTGATGTGAAGTCCGCTTTCTTGAATGGAGAGTTAGAAGAGGAAGTCTATGTAGAGCAACTCTCTTTGGGTTTGTGAAACAGGAAAGTGAAAATAAAGTGTTGAAACTGAGGAAAGCTTTATATGGCTTGAAACAAGCTCCACGAGCTTGGAACAAGAAAATTGACAAGAGTTTGATCAACATGGGGTTCAAAAGGTGTATTTCTGAACATGGAGTGTATGTGAAGTCAGGGGGTGATGATGTGGTGATGATTTGCCTCTATGTTGATGATTTACTGGTTACAGGCAGCAATGACACTAAGGTAGCAGAATTCAAAGAGAATATGATGAGAACATTTGAAATGACTGATCTGGGAGAGTTGTCTTACTTCCTAGGAATTGAATTTCAAAACACAACTAAAGGAATTCTGCTATCACAACAGAAGTATGCTTCTGATATACTGCAGAGATTTAATCTGCAGAATCGCAATAGTGTGAAACTCCCGCCAAAGCGTGTTTGTGGCTTGACAAGGATGTTGATGAGCGGGAGGTCGATGCAACCGAGTTCGAATGGTGGTTGGGGCACCGAGATATCTCTCGCAACACCGTGCCCGACATTGTTTTCAGTGTTGGCTTGATTAGTAGAGTTATGGACAGGCCTAGAACATCCCACCTAGCTGCTGCAAAGAGGATTTTGAGATATGTCAAAGGCACCATGGCATATGGAATCCTTCTCCCCAATGATTGCAATGGAAATATGAAAGGATTGTATGGTTATACCGATGCTGCAGATTGGGAGGTGACAGATCCGACAGAAAAGCACCTGCAGATCGGTTTTTATGCTTGAGCAGACCTATAGCATGGACTTCAAAGAAGGAATCAGAGTAGCTTTATCATCATGTGAGGTCGAGTATATAGCAGCTTTCTATGGCAAAGATGCCAAGCTATCCAGTTAGATAATTTGATGCAAGAATTGATGATCAAGAAGGAAGGTGCTATAGAGTTATTTGTGGATAATAAATCGCAATAAATCTAGCCAAGCACCCTATAGCACATGGAAGGTCAAAACATATAGAGACACGCTACCACTTCTTGAGAGATCAAGTGGCCAAGGAGAAGTCGAACCGAGTTATCGCAGGACGATTTGCAGTGGCGGACATTTTCACACGAAGCGGTGAAAAATGAGACATTCAAAAGGTTGAGAGACATGCTTAACATTGTGAATTGTAATGATTTCAAGAACTGAATTTTACTTTGCTTTGGTTTCATTGGTTCGATGTTTGATTGTAATCTTTGTAAGCTTTGTAGTTTGTTAGTTTTGATGTATGCTCTAAGCAATATACTAGCTTAGGGGTGTGTTAAATGTAATAATAATAATCTAGTATTGCGGGGTAGGATCGCAATTTAGCAAAGATTTTAGCATCCGGTATAAATACCATTTGTAATCAATGTAACAGTAATACACTGAGAAATAAACAGAGTTTTTGATTTTCGGTTATAACCAACTTTCGCGCGCTATTCTCTTCTTCTTCCCTCTCTCTCTCGTGCGTGCGTAGATCTTCATGATCTTCCAACAATAAATCTGAGAATCGACTTCACCTTTCTAGATTTTGAGGATAAATCCGGAGTCAAAAATATGTTGCGTCTATAAATACAACATCACCTCCCGAATCATGTATGCTTCATTCATTTGTACCTTCATCTGAGTGTCTCAGAGTACTAACTCCTCGACGACCTCCTCAGCTCGTAAGGGGACGACCTCAACAACAACTCTACCAACCGCAAACTCAAATTCTCTTATCAAAACAAGTTACTAAACACTTGGGGTTTTTTTTCACCCTCCTTCTTCTCCCTGCATCAGAATCGGACAAAAATACCCCTGAAAACTTACAAAAATTACATTTCACAAATCACAATTCATATTTCCAGAAAAAAGTGAGTGTTTAAGGGAGAGATTTCCGAATTTATCAATAAATCCGGAAAGAATTTCGGAATTACCTCACACGTGAGGTAAATTCGGTTCACAATTGTGAACCGGAATTACCAAACGCATGAGGTAATTCCGAAATTCTTTCCGAATTTACTGATAAATTCATAAATCCCAAACACCTGGCATGTAACAAATATTTGGAGGCTGCAAGCGCTTTTGTTATTAATAGAAGTATGAGGATGCCTATTTATGCTCATGTTAGAGCAATACGAGTTGATACTGCCCAAAACTTGAGGAAAGATGGGTCATGCAAAAATCTCTTTAAATTTTAGAGAAGAAGATCACTTCCAAGAAGCTTTTGCTTTCCTGATTTATTCTCCTCAAGACCCTTTGGGCTGTGATTTGCGGTTAGCAAATGATGGTCGATTTGTGTTATGCTAGTGATAGTTGGCTAAAGCTTGTGGCAAGAAAATATGTGTTTTTTAACACTTCTGCAATAGTGAAATCAATAAACAGGCTCGTTTTACGATTATAATTCTTTTTTTAATAGTTGAGAGATGCAAAATAAATTGTTGGGGTGTTGCGAGAATCGAACTCACGACCTCTCGCACCCGAAGCGAGAATCATACCACTAGACCAAACACCCGATTTGTTATCGATCTTACCCAAACAACGAACTCAAGATTTTACAGGCCTCTGATGCTTTACTTCCACTTCCTATTTACTAAATTGAACTAGGGTTTTCTGCAAATTTCCGATTCAAATTATTCTCTGTATCCGCTCTTTGTTTCAATCAATTATCAAGCAATAGCTTCAAACTGCTATCACTGTAACTGCATTCACAATCGTTTATTTCCTTTTTGTTGTACCAATGTCTAACACCAACAATAATGTAAGTGCTGAATTCGAATCCACTCCCTATTTCATCTCCAAAATCTTGTCAATGGTTTTCGATAATTTTAATTCTTTTTTGTTTAATTAAATCATTCATTCGATTCGTTTGAAATAGGTCGCGGGAGTTGACAACACTTTCAGAAGAAAATTTGATAGAGAAGAGTATCTGGAACGAGCTCGGGAGCGTGAGAGGCAGGTTAGTTATTGGTGCTCCTACGATTCTGATTTATGCTTCCTATTTTTTGAATAATTTTCTTTGGTTAATTGTGTTTATGTGTATTCAATTTTGAACAGGAGGAGGAAGGTCGATCAAAACCTAAAGGTAAACTCATTTACATTACTCTATATGCATCTATTTGCGATTGCTTCCAATTTTTAGTTCTTTGCGTGAATATTTTCGATTTTTTGTTTTTGGTATCATTTCATTGAGTGACAACTAACAACCACTTATTGATGCAGCTAAAGGTCCTCTTGTACAAAGGAAGCCCTTGAAACATAGAGATTATGAAGTAGACCTTGAATCCCGCTTGGGAAAGACACAGGTATGCTTCTGCGGTCACTAGGGTCGATGCCTAGTAGTTCTAAATGAATGTCAAGCATCTATAAATAAGCATTTGAATGCATCTTCAAGCATTTGTAAAATGTAAACTATGTGAATGTGAATGCCCTAGTTTTATATTTTAATTACTTTATGTTTGGAAGTGAATACATTTGTAAGCATTTTATCTTTTAGACTTTTAGATCGCGAGGAGTCATCTATTGGTTTGTTACTTTGTTGTATGATTCAATTGTACTACTAAGCGATAACATGTAATTTTGCAGGTTGTTACGCCGGTTGCACCACTAAGCCAGCAGGTACCTATTTTCCATACATTTGTTTTTTGTATTTTTATATGAAGTATTGTTTTTGAGTACCTTCAAATTGTAAACATCACTTTTTGCTCATCTTGACATTTTGTCTAATTTTAAACTTTGGGTTTTCTTTTGTTGAGGGAGGTTTTACTATGTTTACTTTAGACTGAGTATCAGACTGCTGGTTAAAAATAGTGGAATTTTTTTCATTGAATTCCAAACATTTCCAGAATCATATGGAACCTAAATTGATGAGTGCTGTGGTTAATCAGATAACTGCTTCGTTCATGTTTAGTCGTGTATAAATTGAGTATTGACATGCCATTTTTGTCTCTAAAAGAATACTTTTTCCCACAACGGAGGCTGTTTAAGTGTTTATTGCCGTGAGATTCAAGACATTGCCTCTTATTAATAAAGTTAGGCATTTTATCACTCTTTTGTAGCACTGTTAGAAATGTAATGCATATTAATGCCATAAATGTTCTCCTTAGCATCAGATAGGATCTTATCATTTGTGTTTCAATCACATTATTTAGGTGTTTTCCCTCCCCCCTGATGCTAAGGATCCTATGTGGTCAATCTTTTTATACAGTTTAAAAATGCATATTGCAGGCTGGATATTACTGCTCAGTTTGTGAGTGTGTGGTAAAGGACTCTGCAAACTACTTGGATCATATTAATGGAAAGAAACGTATGTGTTTTTTTTTTGCGTGTTTCCTTTGTTTTTATTTTTTTCCTGTGTATGTCTTTCTTCAACTGCGTTCAATTTTCTCATGGTTGTTGTTGCATTGTCCCTTAGATCAAAGAGCGTTGGGCATGTCAATGCGAGTTGAACGGTCTTCTCTCAAACAGGTAATGGTCTTCTCTCAAACAGGTTCAGCTTAAGACTTCCTTCTAGTCTATATATTCTAATGAAAAAACCAGTACCTGTGACACTGCATAAATTAATATATTTTCTTTTCTTGCATGCATGTATGCTTGTGCACCATTGTGTCATCTAGTTTCTGTAGTTTTATATGTGCCTTAGCCTGACAGTAGTAATTCTTTGTGATGAAACACAGGTTCAGGAACGGTTTGAAAATCTTAAGAAACGCAAGGATCTTGGAAGCTTTACAGAGCAAGGTAAAGCCTTAATACACGAAAGTGGAGCTGCCTATTTTTTTAATAGTAGAATCATAAAACTGTATATTCTTTTTCTTTCTTTCTCGCCTTGAAATTGTAGAAGTTCAACTGACCTCTTAATTGTGATCAGTATGGGATATTGTTCTGTTTTAGATGACTTTGGGTGTGTTTGGACTTTGGACAAAAAGCTTAATTAATCGCTTATTGAATAAACGTTTATCATATTAGTGCTTACATATAAACTATTTCTGGCTTAAACCGTTTTCATATTAGTTGTAAGCTGTTTACGTAAATTGTCATTAGGAGTTTATTAGAATACGCTGATTATATTTTTAAGCTTTTCAGAAACACTTAGCACGAGTTTATGTCATAAGAAAATCTTAAATAAGTTGTAAATAAGCTCTTCCCGATACAGTTTTTGTCCTTAATATGGAAATTCAACTGTATGTTTTTGCAGATCTTGATGAGCGGATTTTAAAACAGCAACAAGAAGAGGAAGAAAGAAAGCGACTGCGTCGGGAAAAGAAAAAAGAAAAAGTCAGGACTGTATATCGTCTTTTTATTTTGAATTAGTGCATATGCAATATCTTGGAAAAAGGCCATTCTCACCTCCTAGCTCTCTCATTTCTGTCTTATTTTGCACTTTCTGATTGCCATCAAGTAAAATTTTCAAATGTTATTACTTAACTGTTAATTATTCCATCCTTCTTTCTATAAATAATTTTAAATTTTATTTTACTAGAAGTAAAGATTCCTTTTTTCACCAAGTAGCAATTAACTAATGTTCAATTTTGTATTCAGAAGAAGGAAGCAGTGGAAGAACCTGAAATGGATCCTGATGTTGCTGCCTTGATGGGATTTGGTGGTTTCCGGTCATCATCGAAGAAATAGTGCATTCTACATGTAGGCTGAGCTTTGTGTATGAAATTTTGAGCAATTTTCTGCAGTGTTAAGCTGAATCTGGTATCCAACGGCCGGATTCTGGGTGGCTTAAAGATGAATCTGTGGTGAAAAGTAAAATACTGGGGCTCAAACAGCAGTTTGCGAGCTGTTAACTAGTGTTATATTCAACCATTTGATTCGTTTGGTTATTTGTGCATTTCTTAGATTGCTAACCCGATGTATCATAGAAGTTGAATCATGTATTCTCTTCCATTATCTATGCTGAGGAGTGACAACTTGCCTTAGCTCATAGAAATCTATTATGAACATGGCTACAGCTTTGTGAGGGTTTATCTATATGGATTGAGAAGGATGACTACAGTAGGCTTCCCGCTTGATCGTTCAATTATTTATTTTCCATGTCATGATTTACTAGCCAGGGTGGTAGAGCTAAAATTTGTGGCGCCTCTTCATTCCTTGATAGTTGATACTAGCAGTATACCCGTGCATACACACGGATGTTACTGCTTTATTTTTATTAATGAAACAAACATAATTTAATTAAATTCGAACATTACTACGTGAAAATCAAAATTAATTTAAAGTAGATCGACAAAAGGTTTCAAATTGTAATTGAGTTAGTGCGAACATTACCTGCATGAACATTTATCAAGAATATGTAATATTTCCCGTAGAGATTAGAAAACAAAATTTTATTAAATTTCAAATTTTCCAAATTGTAATTTTTCCCGTAAAGATTAATTAAATAAAACTTATTGATAGAGAAAAGTGATATATATTAAAATGAAATTAAAGTATATATATTGTGAAAAATAGAAAAATTAGATAGAATTAGAAGAATAAAGATATTTAGTTAAAGAGAATGTTAGTTTGGTGTTTTTGGTAGTGGGTGTTTTGATAAAAGATATAGTTGATAGTTGATAAAAAGCGATATAGAAAAAAAAAAAGTTAGTTTAAGAATGGTAGTTTGGTATTTTTGTTAGTCGGTGTTTTGATAAAAGATATAGTTGATAATTGAATTTTTTTTAATGTGCCAATTAAACGCTGCTTTTATTTATCACAAGAAGCTGAAACTGCAATCCGTAGGTGGGATTGGTGGAATGTGTTATTTGACCTGATGAAGAAAACCAACTCAAGTCCAAAACTCTATCACATTTGCTCTATCAACTTAAAATCGCACGTTTATACATGACTTCAATTTGAGTCTCTGTTTATATATTGAGAAGCAGTTGTGCAAAATTGAAGTGTTTTGATACATCATACACATTAGCACTTCTAATTTTTTTTTTTTTTTGAATAAACACTTGTAAAATATTATAGTTATGAACAGAGTGCAAAAACAAAGACAATATTGCTTTTAAAAGTTATGGATTTGACATAAGTTATTTTTAGAAGTCCTTCCAAATAAATTATAAGTGCTTATATCAATTAAATAAGTCTAAATAAACTGTTCATGAGTCACCCTGGGGTAGCATCCAGCTTTAGTAAGCATAGAGAGCATGTTATTTGCTGCATAGTAACCAAACATGACTTTAAAAAATGCCTTATTGATGAGAGTTAGCAAAGCGAGGCTCCTCCTATCCAACAATTGAGCTTATTGTAAGTACTACCATAAAATATATGCTAATAATGGTGAGGGAATTGAATAATTCTCATTGCTACAAGCTTTATTTGGCTAACCTTTTCCTGCTGCTCATCCTCATAAGCCTCATTTGCATGCACATATGTGAGATCCCGTCGTAGTTTTGCATTCTATCAATGCATAGATATAGTTTTAGCTATTAACTAATAACGAAAAAGGAGGAATCAATGGTTGGTTAATGAAAAAGGTCCAGTTTGTGTAATGTAAAAGCATTTACCGGAAGTGAGAAAGGGAGAGAAAAATTAAAAGTGGAGATGCGGGGTATCGATCCCCGTACCTCTCGCATGCTAAGCGAGCGCTCTACCATCTGAGCTACATCCCCATGTTACTATAGGCGGGATAAAAAACTAATAATACTAGATTGGCAGACGCATGAATATTTTTTTTGACCAAAGACGCTTGAATATTTTTTTTTGACAAAACATACGTATGAATATTTAAACACTACTACATTTATTTACTTTTCACCAGGACACATACACCCGTGCCTACGCACGGGGAGGCCAGGAAATAATCGACCATTTGATATCTGTATACCAATTGAAAACGTAATAGATAAAATAAAAATTGAGACATAGATGTGATTAAATAGTAAGGGGTAAAAAAAGTTGGCACAATTGTCCGGGGATACATTTTGATAATAAAAAACAATGAATGCTGGAAAAAAAAATAAAGAGTGAGACCTTAATTTTTGCTAGATTAATAATGGACATAAAGTTTGCATTATTTGCAACTAATGTTATCAAAAAATTCCATTTACCAATGTACATGACTAAGTAACACACAATTATCAATTCATATCAACCACTAACTTTGCAATACATAATTTTTTAACATTTTTTACAGAATTCCTTATAATTATCATGTGTACACCTGTGCGATGCACAGGACATGGTTATAAGGAATTATGTAAAAAATGTTAAAAAATTATGTATTGCAAAGTTAGTGGTTGATATGAATTGATAATTTACAACCAAACATAGAATGAAATTTATATGTTAACAGAGTTGTGTTTATATATGATATATTTCCGAAGATACGTACAAATGTGGGGTGGTGATTTTGAATGTGAGAAACTTAAATCATAAAAACGCGTTGATAAAAAAACTCACGCGTGCTGCGCACGGAGAGGCCACTGTAAATAATCGACCATTCGATATCTCAGATATTGAAAACGTAGTAGATGAAATAAAAATTGAGACATAGATGCATCTAATGGTTAAATAGTCGGGGGTAAAAAAAGTTGGCACAATTGTTTTGATAATAAAAAACAATGAGTGTTGGACAAAAACAAAACGAAGAGTGGGACCTTAATATTTGCTAAATTAATAATGGACATAAAGTTTGCATTATTTACAACTAATGTTATCAAAAAATTCCTTCCCAAATTGATTAATAAAGTAGTCGGTGTAAAGTGTATCATACTATAACACATACATTACTAAGTAACACACATAAAGGGACTTATAAAAAAAAAGGTTTGCATTACTTACAACTAATGTTATCAAAAAATATCTTCCCAAATTGATTAATAAAGTAGCCAGGTGTAAAGTATACCATACTATAACACATACATGACTAAGAAACACACACAAAGGGACTTATAAAAAAGTGTTGGACAAAAAAACAATGAGCCAAAAATATAGAGTGGGGTAAAAACCCAAAATATGAGTGGGGCCTTTATTTGATTTTAAATCGGTGAAATCGTATATAGGTAAATACGACCTGAAAAAATAAAATTGTATGTACCTATTACAAACATAAATCAGATTGATTCAATTTTTGTCAAGGGTATGTCCGTCCAAAAATATAGAGTGGGGGTATATTGGTAAACTGTGGGGTACAAAAAAACCCAAAATATGAGGGGTACATTTTGATAATTAAAAAAAAGTGTTGGACAAAAAAAATAATGAGTGGGGCCTTAATGTTTGCTAGATTAATAATGGGCATAAAGTTTGCATTAATTACCCCTATTGATTACACTACTTTCACATTTACCATTGCAAAAAACTTTTTATAACACTACTTTTGCTTTTAAGTCAAATTATCGAAACACCAAATTTAGCTACTACTACGGATAGTTATTTAATGCGGTGTCCAAATAGAGTGATGTCATAACATAGCCACCTTGCGTATAACAAAAGTAACCTATGGTTACACGTTTTAGCCTACATGTGCATGGCCATAAATCAAACTAATCTTACCCATCCAAATTACCATATACTAACACTTATAGAATGATGAACGTTCATAACCTATGTCACATACATGTATGCGTGAAATGCAATTTTTTCCCCCCAAAAATCTTCAATAAAGGCGATTTAGGAATTATGGGGCTGGATTTTATGTATTTCCCTGAATATTTGTTTAACACATTCTAACTTAGTGGGTCTGAAGGAAGGTATTTCTATTTTTGTGTGTCTGTGAATTATAGTAATTGACACACGTGGCATTGGCATAATTACAATTTTATATATCTAAAAAAAAACTTTGTGCAACTTTGAAGTTTCGTTTCATATATAAAAACTATTTTTATCATCCTACTTTATATTCAAAAATATAGGTTAAATGATCTTTTTGGTTTGTATAAAACTAGTATGAAACCCGTGCGATGCACGGGCAACAATTTTTGTATTATACTAAACTTAAATAATTTTGTGAAAATAATTAACATAATTAATAAATAAGAGTAGTCAACAAAAGTGTATCTAAATTTAGTGAAATGCGATAATAATATATCATATCATAGGTATACGATCACAGGTTGGCATTTTAAATAAGGTTATATATATTTTTAGTCGCTATAAACTTTCACAAATTTGTTTTCAGTCTCTATCAAATTTTTCAACAACATTTAGTCCCCACAATATCTTTCGTTTGCAGATTTAGTCCCTATAAAATGTTACTCATGTATATCCTTCAAATTTTTGAATATACACTCAATGTGTTATGATATAAGTCTATGAAAAAATAAGCTCAAAATTTGATTTCTAAGACCATATTTTCCTTATTTTGTTTGTTGAGTTGTTAGTGCTTTTGATTTTTGATTTTAGTCATTGAAAAAAAATTTCACTTATGCTTTTGGTCACTACATTTTATTTTCACCTACTTTTGGTCACAACATTTTATTTTTATCAGTTTTAATCACTTATGACTTTTAATAGCGCTTTTTTGACCTTATGTAAGTGCTATTAAAAGTTATGCTGATTTCTAAAACCGATTTAAAAATAAATGAGGACCAATAGTAGGTGAATTTTTTTGAGGGACTAAAGATATATTTAACCATATTTATTATATGGACACATTTAGTAATGTTTTGAAAATTGAACTGGTGATACCTCTAGGTCTTGGTTGAGTTGTATTAAAGCGCTCAAACTCGGATAAAGTTATGGTCGAATCGTTGAAATAATCAAAATGTACACAACATGGGGTCGTGGTTTAATCAATTGAACCAATCGATCGTTTGAATTTTAAATCACTGACATTTAGGAATTGATAATTAATATTACAAATAGAATATATAATATCTTTAACTTCGTCCAGATTATATTCAATCACTCAATTTAAAAGATTCGTTATAGCAAATTACAAATTCGTAATCAGGAGAGTTTTGTTTCCCTAATTTTAGGTTATGTTTTTTTCTTAAAAGATTTGGTTAAAGCAATTAACTTTCACATCATGAAAGCAATTAACAGATTTGGTTAAAGCAATTAACTTTCACATCATTTTTTGTCAAAAAAAAGATCTTTCACATCATTTTAAAGCAATTGATTTTGTGAAACTTTTGATTGTTGGGCTAGACACATAGAAATACAATGTCTTCTCTAGACGAAAATCATCATGCTAAAGAAACAATCAAGTGTGTCAATATGAATAAAGTCATTATTTTATACCCAAAATTTAGATTTTTTATCATGAAAATTGTATATTGCCAGTATAGTTAAAAGTAGATATAGGAAATGGGGTTTGACCTTGTATAGCAAATGTAATGCTTATAACGGCATGAAAACACGTAATCAAATTTCCTAAAGTAAGCTATTACACAGTAAGTCAAGTTGGTGCATGCATTCTGCAAGAGTTTATGTCAATTCCACTTATGTCAATCCTTACCTTTAGGTGCTTTTTTCAGAAGTATGAACACGAATAGAATGCTATGGTTAAAGAAATACTTACGAAAAAGAATGCTTAAATTTGTCAACAAAAAAAAAAGAATGCTTAAAGGAAAATATATGTCCACATGCATATGCAAATATTTATTTTGGAAAACTGCCAACAATATAAATAGAAGTTGTATTAATGAAATTAAATTGTAAATTGATCATAGAATTGAATTGTGATGTGATTCAAAAAATTTGAATTTGAATTTATTCATTCAACATCAGTGTTGGGGAAGATTAACTGTGCGAATAAAAATATGTATATATATTTTATTTTTTGGGTTTACTTATTTTTTAAAAAATTCACATTATGTGAGACATCAAAATATAAATTTGATCAGATATTTTATGGTTGTCATGACGTTTAATACGATTTTAATATTTTAATTACGTGATTACGTATTTTTTTTGACGCAATATTGGTATTACTTTTTATGATAACTAAAAAAATAAATAGGAAAAGGAGCAACAAATATTTATTTAGTATTCGCAGGCATGCTTCAATTTTAAATTATTCAATCTTGAAATGCATTGATTTTTTTCAATGAAAATTTATTTATTTTTTTGAAAATCACTGGATAAATTGATTATTTGTGTTAGAACATTTGTATTTCAAAATTAAAATTGCAAATAAATTTGGTTTCGAAAAACAAAGGAGGGAAAATTCAATTTCAAAAGTTTTTGTTTATAGAATTAAAGAGGGAAAATCAATTGGATTTAATACCTCCAATTTCGGTTATGATTTTAATTAGTGTTTAGAAAAGAGAAATTTGAATGATTTTGTAAATTTTTGATATTAATATTAATGACTTTAATTCTAAATATCTCATTTTGATTTCAAAGTTAAAGAGTCAACATTAACTGTATCACGGTATGTTAATTTTGGATAGGAGAAAAGTTAGGAATAGTACAATATGTACTGTTCAAACTGTTGACCACTAATAGTTTGACACTTGGATTAGTAGTACTCACGTTAGGCCGAACGTTACGGCTTTACTTCCGTTAACTCCATTGCAGTATCAAATTGCCTCTGTTGCAATGACACCTACATGGCGATAACTCTCACCAATTATTTTTTTGTTAGATTGGGATTTGGGAATTATTAAATTTGGGAATTAAAGCACTAAAAGGGCCTTGTTAAAAACATATATCACAGATGAATACGAAGAAAAAATCTGTTTGGGAATTTTCAATAGAAAAATAAATTGTCCAACATAAAAAAAATAGAAAAAGAAATTGTCCATGAAAAACATTACGGCAAACTAATACAAAAATAGTTTGATTTGTAATTTGAGAGATAGAATTTGTAATTATTCTTTCTTTTATAATTGTATAACAATTGATTGGGAATAAATTGTATTTAAGAGGATGAATTAAAGGTGATTTGGTAATAATACTGATTTGAAAAATTGATGTTAGAAATTTCAAAATTGATGTTAATTGCGATTTAATGGTGGTGTTGACCATCTTAAAAACAGATGACATGGGACCTCAATGAGGTACAAGTCATTTTAATTATAATGAGGTGGCTATTAATCTGCTTATTAGGTGGATACGCTAGGTGATTGACATGTAAGCAATTAGGCCATTTGTTTCATTTTCTTTTGTATATGTATTAGATTAGATTAGATTAGATTAGATTCACGACATTTATATGATATTTTACAATTTATATCTTTTTTTACCAAAATTTTACAATTTATTTCACAATCTCGTTATCCTAGTTACTCATTTTTCATAAGAGTACAAGCTAGTAATAATTTAACAATACACCTCAACATTTAACCGTCAACACCATCACTTTAACTAACATTTTTAGATAGAAAAAATAGAGGGAGGGACTAACATGTCTCTCTTTCGAAATTGTTCATGAATGTGAAGCGGCATATGTCCGCTCTCATACAATGAGATTTAAAGGGGTGATACTAGTTTTCATAAAGATAGTTCGTTCTAAATGACCTACAAGTTCTTATAGATAGTCTTTAGGAGGCCCATGATGTAGCACACTCCATGGAATAGTCATTAAATCTCAAATTTTCAAAAGAGGATTAGGATTTAAAGATTTTCAAAAGATGAATTCTGCTATGTTATTTAAGCAAGTTTGGAGAATTATCAAGGAGCTCAATTCTTACTGGGCAACCACATTGAAAGCTATTTATTTTCCTAATTGTGAATTTGGCCAGGCTTCTACTGGTAGGAATGTTTCTTGGGTGTGGAGGAGTTTGATTCATGGTAGAAGTTTGATTGCTAAAGAAGCTAAATGGGATATTGCCACTGGTCTTCACATCAGTATTACCAATGATAAGTGGACTGCTTCGGGTGAGAAAGTTACTCTATTGGCTTCTGCTACTATCTCAAAGGTTGGAGAGCTAATTGATAACTCTCATAACTGGGATTTATCTAAGCTTAGGGGTAATCTTGTTCCTAATTCTGCTATTGAAGTTATTAAAACTCTCATTTCTTGGTCATCTTCAACTGGTCAATTAGTCTGGCCTCATACTAATGATGAAAATTATTCTGTTTGGTCGGGGGTATAGAATGCTTATGAGTCCTATTCAGAATAATCCTTTTGCCTCTTCTTCTAGTGGGATTCCTACTGATGTTTGGAAAATTATTTGGAGTGCTAAAGTCCCTGCTAAGATGAAACATTTCCTCTAGAAGGCTCTTCACAATTATCTTCCTACTAAAGATGCCTTGTTCAAAAAGAGAATTTCTCTAACTCCTAAATGGCCTTTTTGTAGGACTGAACATGAAACTGTTGAGCACCTTCTGTTGTTATGTCCTTGGACTCAACCTCTATGGTTTGGTCTTCAGATTGTTTACCCTCCCAGTCCTATAGGTCTTTCTACCTTCCACAATTGGTTTTTGAGTAAGGTTGTTACTTTTTCCCAAGTTTCAGAGCATAGTTTAACTAAATTTATCTTCACCCTTTGGAATATTTGGAAAGCTAGAAATGAAGCTATGTTTAATGATAAAGTTCCTAACCCTATGGAGTCTCTTTATAGGATTAAGGCTCTTTGGCATGAATATATAATATCTACAACTTCTTCTATCTCTTCTAACCCTATTCCCTCTAATGGTGGTGTCAATGGGTTCCCTGTAGATGGAAACCTCCTATTGAGAATGCTACAAAGATTAATTGTGATGCTGCTTTTAACAAAGTAGCATGCACGGGTGTTATTGCTATTGTGTGTAGAGATAAAAGAGGTAGTATACTCACATCTAGTTTCAAAAGAATTTTTGCTTCTAACTCCCTTGTGGCTAAGGCTCTGGGGTTGCGAGAAGCAATCTCTACTGCTCTTTCTCTCCAACTCAGGCATCCAGTGATTGAGTCTGATAATCAACAAATTGTCAACATGTGCAAAAAAAAGAAATATTCATCAAAAATCAGTGTTATTCTTAGAGATGTTGAAGATTTCGGGAAGGATTTAGGGGGTTGTGACATTACCTGGACGGATCGAGAGGGTAACAAGCTTGCTCATGAGGTGGCTTATTTGGTTGCAAAAGGAATTCTTCAGAGCAATTGGACATCTAGACCTCCTGATTCGATTAGAAAGATCATTGTTGAAGATTGCAAAGCTTGTTATGATCCTGATTCTGTAAGATTTGGTACTGTTAATTGCTAATCTTCTTGATGATTCTGTTCGGTTCTCTCCGATTAGGGTTTCGCATTTCTTCATTTTCAGCTTATCATCCGTAAGTGGATGATTGGTGGTTTCTAGGTTATTCAATTGATGTTGATCTAAATTGCTGTGATGGTGGTGAAATGGGTTGCATGTCAAGGTTTTTTGCTGTTGAGATTTCGCTTTGTGTCGAAGATGAGATCTTGGTGGTTGAAGATGAGTTGACTTATATCTTTGTTTTATTTAGTCTTTAATCTTTTTTTTTTGGTCCAAATTTAGTCTTTATTCTGTTCAGCTCACTTTTGGGGTGGGCTTAGTTTGAGGCCTGCTCTTGTTGGGTCGTTCTTTACTGTTATTTGTTATTCAAACTTGTTCTCTTTGTTGATGGTATCCCCTTTTGAACCTATATCTTGTGTAGGTCTTTTGGGGTTCCTTTGTTACATTTGGTGTATTTGGTTGTGTCCTTGCCCATATCTATAAGAATAAGTACAACTTGACCAAAAAAAAATCTCAAATTTTAAGTTCTAAATACATGATTTTTTTCTTATACATTGCTGTTTTGACTTATTATATATGCAGTCAGTCAATTGTCTCGGTAATTTGCCTCAAATCTCAAATAATAGCTAAGCAACGAGAAGTAGTGCTTTATTTTCACAGGTATATATATGTAGAAAAAAGTTCAACTTGCTCAAAATTTTAGAAATAAGAAATCAGCAACCACTAAACAACTGAAATTTGCTCAGTACATGGCGAGTAGGTTCAAGTAATTTTTTATAAATGTAAAATTGAAATATACTGCAATTCAACACCTCCAAATCGTAACTACAGAAACAAACTTATAGAAATGAGATACCAAGCCATCTCATTTGATGTATTGAGAAAGCCATTTGAAACCATCACCGTAACCCATCTTTTCACAATACTGCACATGAATACCTCCATGGGACGGACATTTGAGTCTGACAAATTTACCTTACCCTTGCCTGTAGTGAAGTTGCTCAGGCCCAAATGGTAACGCAATTCTTCTTCTGAGGCAGCATATGGAATATCGATTTTGTTTCCAAGGACGAGGAAAGGGACATTTGCCAATGATTCATCAGAGAGGAGAGCATCTAGCTCCTTCTTTGACTCAGCAAATCTTTCTTTGTCATAAGCATCAACCAAGTAGACTACTGCATCTACCTGCATTACAAGTTACAACTTATTCTTGATCATAAATAATACACAAATAACAAGAGCAGGATTACACATGCAACTTGCAAGTAATGCATATCTTTAATATGTTAAAATATTGAACAAGTTACCATATCAAAAATGGCTTCAGACACACAAAACTCACTAAGATAGTGATAGGGACTTCGGGATTATGGGGTGCTTAAATGCCACATCGAGTGGTGTGAAGTGCTCGGTGGAGTACTTAAGTTACTTGTTTCTTCCTCCTTAACAACTAACTTTTAAAGAATGGCTCCTCAAGGGCTTAGTGCTTATCAATCGGTAGCAGAGCTGTTGCAAATGTCTCGGGGAGGGCTACCCAAAGAGGGTTCTGAACGGCGGAGGGATTTCACCAACGAAGAAGTTGAGTGATGCGTCACCAAGTGATGTGTCATGGAGTACAGCCGTTGAGGACGTCAGCTCTTAGAAGCACTGCTGTGATAGGGACTTGGATATTATGGGATACCTAAGTCCCACACGTGCACCATGAAGTACTTAAGCGGCTTCGTTCTTCTCCCTTAACAACTAGCTTTTAAGAAAAGGTCCCCAAAACTGCTTGAGTGCTTACTAAGATAGATATTATAAGCACATCCTCTAGGATATGTTTGGTTTGAGAGACAAAGTAATAGAGAAAGAAGTGAGAAAATATGGGAACATAGAAAAAGAGGGGAGAAATGAAGTGGATTATGTCTTGAAAGACAATAAGACCCCTAATCTAATAACATAGTTAAATAATATTAACTACAAATATTTAAAAACATCCAATAATACATATGAAATATCTATACAATATTGCATATTTCTGTACAGAAAATATAATTATTTACGATTAGTTTTTTTAATCTATCCCAATTTTTTATGCCCCTCTCTGCTCTATTTCTCGCAAGGATGGAGAGAGTTTTGTGTGGATCCCATAGCATTTTAAACTCTCTCTCTCTCTCTCTCACACACACACACACACACATATTTCTGTTCTACCAAACGAGTGAAATCCTTACCCTCACTCCAAACTCTCTTCCCTATTTCAACCATAACAAACACAGAGCTAAAGTGAAAAAAGGCCCTATCAGCAATTCGTCACGATTTCTGCCTCCCATGAATCAAATTCAAAATGTTTTAAAAATTAATAGTTTTAGCTGCCGTCATATGATCAGTTAGAGAAATGTCATTTGGAACATTCTGCAACAAGAGAATAGTTTTTTACTGTCTAAAAATTTAATCACTACTATGCTGCCAATTACAGTGCTGATAATAAGAAGAAAAGTTAATCCTAGTAACGGCTACAACTAGTTCAAAGACTCTAAGTCAACCTCTATATCTGAAATCACTAAATGATCAACACAGATTAGCGTGTCTAGCCACACAAAAAAAATGCAAGACTTGATATATCTCGGAAAGGCCTAGCAGCATCCAAATTTTCACAAAATGCGTGATTAAAATATTCTCTGTTGGGCTACACTCGCCACAAAAGCATACTCCCTCCGTTACACAATATAAGCAAAAATGGGTCCACGAAAGTTGATGTATCTAGAAAAAGAAATACCTGGGCATAGTAATCTTTCCAGACTCTACGAGCAATTTGATGACCTCCCAAATCAAAAGCTTTAAACTTGATCTTTCCAATGCTCAACTCCTCTGATGTCGGATACTGTGTTGGCTGATGCTGGACTAATCTCTGCAAAACCAATTCTCACAATAAAAGAAACATCACACCAAGATACATTACAAAGGATATCCACAGGCCATACTAATTTCAGGAAGCTATATAGACTGAGAAGCACACTCTTGCTAATTATTTATCAAAATGTCTTGCTTGAGAAACCAGAAAAGAATTGGGGGTAAAAAATACAAAAATCCAATGAAATTTAAATAAATGCTCAATGTCAAGGAAAAAGCAATAGAGCAAAACATGCTATTAGTATTAGTATTAAAAACATAGAATACCACATCCAATCATGAAAATATAACTCCTTTCACTGAAAAAATTTCAATTAACCAAATAACGTTGTGAGTAAACAAGGGCATAGATCCGTGATTATTGAGGTATAAACATAATAATCGAAAAAGAACAAAATCTGATATAATTGTGAAAATTAAAAAAACAAAAAATGGAGGAAATTGAAAAGAGGAGTTAACAAACCTCATCTTTGAGCATATGAAGCAAGGTGGTTTTGCCGGCGTTATCGAGCCCTAAGAATAAGATCTTAGCCTCTTTCTGCCATAGACCAAGCGAAGCTAGAATTCCATAAAACCAATCCACCAAAAACATCGTCTATATATCTTTTATTTTACGATCGACCTCTCAATTCAATTTCTTAGACACGATGAATATCAATGACCTAACCCCAAAAACCAGAGAGAGAGAGAGAGAGAGAGAGTAAGAGGTTGGTTCGTTAAGTTGCATTCGCATTTGAGTCTGTTTTGTTTTTGTTGCCAAAAGTTTCAACTATTATTGACACGTGGGACTGAGACCGGTGACTGGTTCACCCGGTTCAGGATCGATTCATAATTTTTTTTTTTGACCAAAGGATCGATTCATTATTTGTAAATTGTAATTATGGGTGAGATTAGGCTGGCCAAGAGGTTTGTTTGCAAGACCTAAACTTTGTCTACTTTAAAAATGTTTGATATGAGTGTTGTGGTCTGTCATGGACCTTTTTGTAAGACTTGATATGACTTTTTTAAAAGCTCGACATGCTTTTTTTTTTTCTAAAAAAACTTAGGGTGGAGGTTGGCCCTCCGATTCAAGACAATAATTTTTTTTTTGGCTAAATTACTATTTTGGTCATTTATCTTTAGTTTTGATTTCATTTTGATCCTTTATCTTTTTTTTTCTTTTGCTTTCCTCATGTTTCATTTTTGTGTCAATTTGGTCCTTTTTGTAATTTTCCATCCATCACCTTAACTGACGTCGCGCTGGCGATTAATCTGGACGCGTGGCGTCCATCTAACATGTACTCATTAATTAATTGACATGACATTTTAATGTATTATTTAAATGGAATACCAATTTACACATCATCAAATCTGCTTTTTAAATATTACAATTATAAAAGACAAATAAACAGAAAACTCAAAAAAAACATTTTTACATTAAAGCTTAAAACAAATAAACAAAATCAAAGAAAGAAAAGGAAATGAAAAGGCATCATCTGGGTTTAGAAACTCAAAACACCCGGATATGAAAACCCATAGAATGCGAAGAGAGAAGGAATCAAGAACTAGGTTTTAGGTTGCGAACGAAAATCTAAGGCTAATCAAAATCAGAGACCAAGATCTACACAAAATTTTCTTTCAATTTCAGTGGGTGATTTCAGGTCTCTGATTTCGAACCAGTGCTAGTTGTGGACGATCTTTCCGGTGAGAAGAGGAGAGAGGAGGTTTAGCAATGAGTGTATTAAGAAAGGTCCAATCTTCTTTGCTTGAGACGCTAGCATCTACCGTGATGGAGGATAAGAAGGAGGAGTTGGTGGTGTTTGACATGGTGAGAGTTTCTTCTTTTTTATTCTTTGGGATTAGAGTTAAGGATGATGGGTTTGGGAAAATCTAGAGTCAACTCACGATGGATCCGGGTCGAGGTTGAGGTTAGGGTTGAGGTTGTGGTGGTCCACGGCGGAGCGAGGTTGGGGTTGATGGAGAAGAAGAAAGATTATGGTTCATGACAAAATTTGGGAATTTGGGATAAAAGGATTTGATGATGGTTTTGTACGGGTTAGATGTTGATGGAGAAGAAGAAGGATCAGATGTTAATATCATTTCTATTTTATTTTTGTAATTAAATTTTAGTTATAATATTTCTTTTGATAAATAAAACATTAAAATTGGTCAAAAAAAATAAAACATTAAAATGCCATGTCAATTAATTAGTACACGTCAGATGGATGTCATGTCAGCAGTTAACTGCCAGCGTGGCGACCGTTAAGGTGATGGATGAAAAATTACAAAAAAGGACCAAATTGACACAAAAATGAAACATGAGGGACCAAAACGAGAAAAAAAAAGATAAAGGACCAAAATAAAATCAAGGCCAAAGATAAAGGACCAAAACAGTAATTTAGCCTTTTTTTAAGTCTTTTATTATATAAAAGTAGGATACAGTGGTTAGCAATTAAGGCGGGAAAAAGTCCGCTAAAACTGAGGTTAGTTTAGTCACTAATCGTTAATAGATCTTTAATTACTTCAGAGTAAGCCCACATAGGTAATTGGTACATTTGACTTACTTTTCAAATTAAGTGTGTATAATAATTGATTGATGGTATTGGAAATTACATTAAATTGATTGCTCAAAATTAATTGTATGTATTGAAATTTACAGTAACTTAATTGTTGTACACAATAATCGAGAAGTCATCAAGACGCAATAATATTGTTCATGGTAATCGAGAAGTCATGGAGGCACAATAATACCCCAATACTCTCATTTAATCTTCAATTACAATGTTCCACTCCACATTCCATTGCAACCATTTATTGCAATCACGGTTATTCTTATGGCATTACATTGTTGTACCACATTGGGAAGTGGAATAGATAATTAAAGCTCATACAAGCTTTAATTGCGGCCCTTTCGCTTCCCATTATATTGCAATCTTTAATAACAATCATTGTTATGGAGGACTATATTTGCTAATATTTATTTCATCTTTTAAAATTTTGCCACTTAAAATTTTGTCAAGATAATTGTCTACCACATTGCATTTATTGCGGAAACACCCTATACAATTTCCAATGAAAGCTTTAATTGTGATTCTTTCACTTTCCATTGCAATCTTTAATTGCAACTATTCAACATCTTTTTCGTTGGAAGTTTAAATTCCGTCTTCTGTTCCAGAGGCATCCATTTGCATTCAATTGATGACATCAAATTCGAAAATTTAAGCGTTAAACCATGGGAAATATTAATAGGCATGTAACGTTAAGATTGATTAATTCGTGAACTTAGAGCATTGAACAAGTGGAAGATTAAGGAATGTGGAAGGTTAAGGGGGAAGACACTCCATCACTACAAAAAACATTGGGTTTAGCGAGAGAAATATCAGTGGCTAAAAGGCCCAATTCCGTCGCTAATTGCCATTAGCGAGGGAATTAGCAAGGGACCAGTTCGGTCGCTAATATCCTCCTCGCTAACACATTTAGCGAGGGAAATTGTGTCAGTCGCTAATTAGCGAGGGACATATCCGTGGCTAATTCTCTCGCTAATGCTGACAACACGCTTCCCAAATCTGACTGGCACGCTTCTCAATCTGAGTTTTATTATTAATATTATTATTATTAGTATTATTATTATTATTAGTGTTATTATTATTATTATTACTGTTATTATTATTATATTAGTATTATTATTATTATAACCAAATTTTTCAAAGAGAGAGAGAGAGAGAGAGGAGTGAGAGTGGTGGTGGTGTGGTGGTGGTGGTGCTGCTGGTGGTGGTGGTGTCGTAGAGAGGGAAGGAGAAGGAGAAGGAGAAGAGTAAGGGAGAGAGAGAGTGGTGGTGGTGGTGGTGGTTGGTGGTGGTGTGGTGGTGGATGAGAAGAAAAGAGAAGAAGAGAGTGGAAGAGAAGAAGAGAGTAAATGAGAGAGAGTGGAGTGAAAAGAGAAGAAGAGAGTGGTGGTTGTGGTGGTTGGTGGTGGTGGTGTGGTGGTGGAAGAGAAGAAAAGATAAGAAGAGAGTGGAAGAGAAGAAGAGTGAAGAAGAGAGTAAATGAGAGAGAAGAAGAGGTGGTTCGGATTATTATAAAAAAATATGACAGTTTGCGAGGAATTAGCGAGGATCGCTATTTCCGTCGCTAAATGCCACCGCCAACGGTCAAAATCCTGCAAAGTGTACTGTCATGTCAGTCAATTAGCGAGGGAACAGCTATTTCCGTCGCTAAATGCCTTGAAAAACGTGCAGCTCAGTTTGAAATTGGTGCCTTGCATTTAGCGACTGATATTCCGTCGCTAATTGCCACATGTCCGTCGCTAATTGCCACTTTGTGAGGGACTCTTTTTCCCTCGCAAAGTCTCTCGCTAATTTTTGACTTTGCGAGGACTTAATTTTCCCTCGCAAAGTCCCTCGCTAATTCCTTGTTTTTTTGTAGTGCATGCACATTCAATTTAGGCAATGAAAATCGACACATTGAGCATTGAACCACTGGGTGCATTAAGAGGCGTTTAGGGTGAAAGGAAGAGAGCATCATTGCACATTCAATTGAGTGCATGAAAATCAAAACATTGAGCATTGGACTGTTGGGAAGATTAAGAGGCATTTAGGGTCAATGAAAAGTGGCATCATTGAGTTCCAATTGAGTGGAAGATTAAAAGGCGTGGGGAATTGAGTTCGAATTTAATGACTAAATCATGATTGTAGTGGAAATTGAAATGTGATAACATTGACTAATTCATGAACTTAGAGGGGGTTGAGATTCAAATTTCAATGAGTCATATGGGGAATTGATTTCGAATATATTTCATTAATCATGATTGTAGAGGTTAAGATTCGAATTTCAATGAGTCACTAGAAGATGAAGAAGCAACAAAGGTGGGGGCAAAAGACAGAAGCATTGTTATAAATACCAAGGTACTATACGACCAAATCCACATGTGATTCCACACGACCATTTGGTGCAAGTGTCTTCTCTTGATTTAACCATACTTCATAGAGTTCACAAAAATGACTTCAAGATATACTCTAATTTTTGATTTAACCATACATGGTGGGTTCCTGAAGTCAAAAATCCAATTGTCATATCCAGTATTGACAAGTTGTTTCTGGATGAGAAGGTAATGTCAATACCTTTATTTTTCAAAAAGTATAGTATGTTAATATGCATTCTCTAACTTTTTAAAGTTGTCACATTTTATTTCAGTGGGAACAAGATTGAATGTTTGCTGTGGGAAAGTTTGCAGAGGAGATGAATCAATATCTTATAGATAATGGTGTTGAGAGTTCCCTCATTCTAATTCCGCAACTTTGTAGAAGCCAATTATGGAATGATATATTTTTTGATAACGACATTTGGCTTAAATGTGCAAATTTGTCTGTCCTTTATTTAATGTATAGACTTATTATTTTTTTAATTGACTTAAAGGCCCCATGAGTGGGAAATTTTTCTCCATAAAGACGAGGGAGAAAATCCTTTGCAGTCATTTTCGAAGACGGGACAAGGATCATGTCCCCGTGCGGACAGGAGCAACGAAGGAAAACTTCGCATGACAGGGATCATGGGCATAGAAAGTTTGGACCATACCCCTGAGGGGACAATGGGGGGATTTCCAATAATAGGAATCGGGAGCGGTGACAAAAAAAGTGCGTGGGACGGGGATAGGGGCGGGGGAGTAAAACTCCATATGAAAAATAACAATTATATATTTTGTAGTCTTTCAGATTGTTGTGTAATTCTCCTATAATTGTTTGCTAATGAATTATGTTATATAAAATTTTCTGAAAGTACCAAAATTACAATTCTTTTCACAAACATCGTATTATTTTTTGAAAAAAAAAAAGAATAATTTTACTGTTTGAAACTTTTTCCCCGTGCATCGCACGGGCAATGATCTAGTTTTTTGAACACTTACAATTAAATGAAATTACATTCATTTTAATTCAAAGATGAGGTAAATGCTTGAAAGTCTATTTAAAAAATTGTTTTATTGTGGTGAATGGTGTAGGGTTTTGTAAATAGACTAACAACTCAATAGATCGATTCGATTAAGTTTTATTTTGAGATCTATTTAAATTTTGTTATAAAATTACTTTTTTTAACGAATTATAAAATTACTTTTAAATAAGTCACTAATTAATATAGGATGGTATGTTTAAATTACATAAAATGTCAGCATAATTATAACTTAAAACAAAATGCAAAATTTAATATGATAATAATAATAATAAATAAATAAATAAATAATTGAAATGAAAATTATTATTTATATTTACTTAAGTTGGTTGGTATGGTAGGTTTAGAAGACTTTTTAAGTGGTTTGTGTGGTTCGACTATTTACCTAAATAGGATTATAAGAAATCTTAGCGTTTTCTATTTGAAAAAGTATGATTTGGCATGAGCTTGAAGGTAGCCGGGGTTTGTACGCTCTTGTTGTTCAGTCGGACTATTCTCGCCCTTATTTACAATTGTAACTACTATTGTCTCTTCTGCCGAAGAGAGTTATGATTGTAATGTTATATATACACTTAGCCTCTTAACTATATTTTAGTTTTCACTTTGGTTTTTAACTTAATTTTGTTCAGTTTAGTCCTTTAATTTTACAAGTTTAATGCACGTTAGTCCTCTTTATTGACTCGGAGCCTAACTCAATTTGTGGAATCATATGTAGCAAACATTTTGCTTATGTGTAACATGCATTAAGCAAATGTGGCAATCATTTTGGCCATTGTCGTTAGTTGATGCGTGGCTTATATGTATGTCAAATCTTTTTAACTCATCATCGTGATATAACATATAAGGGACTATAATGAAACTTTTTTTTTTAGATAGACAATTGTTAGTGGGGTGGAAATGTTAGTTTCCAGAACCCGACAGGGGCCACTCTTCTCTGCACTCATATACAGACTCCTTCATATCCCTTACCGCTAACCGAAATGCTACCTTCTTGATTTTTACCATAATGAAACTTAAAAAACTTGAGGAACCAAATTGATAAAAACAAAAACACAAAATCAATCACCATCTACATCTTCTTCATCCATCACCACCACCTCCGACGAGCCACCACCACAATAGTGCCAAAACAAATGCTCTCTTTTGATTTCTTCCCTCAACAATTTCTCGTCGTCGTTCCTTCATCAAGCTCAAAGGTAACAATTATGACACTTCTCTTGCAATTTCACACTTCATCTTTATTTTCCTTTAATTTTCTGAATTCAATGTTAACGTTTTTTTCCTGTTGTAACGCAGCAAATTAAATGGAGCTTAACTTTCTCTTCTGTTGAACTTTGAGGTTTTTCTCCATGTTTTTTTAAAACTGATTTTGGGTTGTGTTCTTTGTAACTGGGTTTTGTTATTTATTCTTCCATTGATTGCGGTTTTTTGCATTCAGACAGTAATAGGGTTAGTTATTTGTTCTTATCTTTATTTGTATTTTGTTCATTTTTCTTCCTATGTGTTGTCAAAACTAAAGCAACGTTTATGCAATTGTGTTTTTTAACCTTGAAATGAGAAGCAGTTCTTTAACATTTTGTTTGTCATTCGCAAAACTACAACCTAAACACCGGTTCTTTTTCAATCTGTTTAGATTAAAATGTGTCATGAGTTCTACAATAATATCTATAGATCACTTAAAATGATATATTGGATGTATTTGTGATTTCACTATATACAAACAGAAATCTATAGTCACACTTTTGTGAGATTAATATAACACACCTTTCTAATTTACTATGTTTTATTCTTTCCTAATATCATTGGAATCATGGGTTGACACATTAATGTTTTCACTACTTCTCTTGCTGACTTTAGGTAGCGTTTGACAACCCTTTTCTCAACTGTTTTTTATTTGGGATTCAATAATGATATATAGCCTCAGAAACCAATTTAATTTATCTACCTCCTGTTTGTCACTTGACTTCTCTTGTCCTCATACCATAACAAGTGATAAACCATAACACGTACGTTATGGGAACATTAACCAATGAATTAGTGCCAAAACTAGCTAACTGCAATGAAATTTGTATGAACACATCATCCTTTAATTTCTTATTTTAACCAATTATTTTGACAGTATTATACACACACATATGATGATATGAAACAACTAAAATCTAGCCTAGAATTAATTCAAATTTGAAATGAGCTCATCTCATACACTAATATATATATTAATATATGATTGTATCTTACAACAGATTGAGATTCTACAACTATAAGAAAACCAACAGATATATATTAATATAAATATTTATAACCTTCCATCCTTATGTGGATTCCCAGTCATCTCATTTCAGGTAATAAGAACATGCATGCATTAACAGTTAGAATGACATAAATAAATGAATAGCAAAAATAAATAAATAAATAAGAATAAAAGAATATAGAAAATTACATCTTAATTAGTGTTTTTCCCCACATTTACCAAGATCCACCATGTATAAAAACCTCAGATATGTTATCACAGAAGGCTTGTATTATCAGCAGAAGAAGTGTTACCACGAAGTTGTTTCTTCTTGGCCTTAGCTTTAGGGTCACCACCACAAACAATGGAACATTCAACACCACAGATATTACTGAAGCAAGAAAACAACCCATTCCCACCAGCTCCTCCATCTGTGTGCCTCCGTGAGTGGCGGCTAGTTTTAGTACTTGTCGTCGTCGTCGTCAAGCTCGAGAACTCACCACGGTCTATCACCGGTGGAAGCTCCGTCCGCCACCTCTCCAGTTTTGATTGCAATCCTTCAATACTCTCGTCCAAGCTCCACCCTCCCACTGTTGAATTTTCTTCTTCGATCACCGGCTTCCTCGCCATTGCTGCTGCCACCTCTGACGGTGAAGGTCCCAACTCTGACTCCGTCATCACCACCGGCCTCATTTTCGCAAGGTTAGACCTCATCGGTGTAGCGTATTCAAACCCAGTGTTTGGCTTCCCAAATTGGTGCAACGGGGTACCCCTATGCGAACCACCGTACACATGGTTGAACTTTGATACCACCGGAGTGTTTCGAAGTTGTTGCACCACTGCCGGTGAGTTCCCGAATTGCGGTCTCGGTGAATTCTTGAATTGTGATGGCATTGGAGAATTCTTGAACTGCGGCATTGGTGAGTTATTAAACTCATGCCTAGGAGAGTTCTTATATTGTGGCTTGGGAGAGTTCTTAAATTCCGGCATCGGAGACTTCATATATTGTGGCTTTGGAGAGTTTTTAAATTCCGGCTTTGGAGATTGTATATATTGTGGCTTCGGAGAGTTCTTAAATTCCGGCTTTGGAGAATTCATATATTGTGGCTTTGGAGAGTTCTTATATTCTGGTTTTGGAGAATTCATATATTGTGGCTTTGGAGAGTTCTTAAATTCATGTTTTGGAGAATTCATATATTGTGGCTTTGGAGAGTGCTTATATTGAGGGGGCGGCGTCAAAGGGGTAATAAATTGATGTTCTGTCGTGGAGTTAAATTGATAGGCATTGTTGTGTCTCTCCCTGGCATCACTTTCGTTTGTTGCTACATCAGAAATAGTATTAACTGAAGAAACTTCCTTATGATTCTCATTCTCATGATGATTCTCAACCTCCTCCAAGTCGAACCTTTGTTCTAATTCTTGGTTATTATTGGGTTGGTGGTCATGAGTAAAAGGTGGTGGTGGAGGTTCCAAAAGATTATGATCAGAGGGAGTTACACTTGTTTTCCCATTCTTAACCTTCCAAGGCAACACATCATCGCTAAGAACGGAGTTAGCATATTTGGGAGATGAACCACTAACAATGGAGGTTGTTGCCTTAGACGAAGACGACGACATTTTCTTCTTTTTTTTCTTTTTATTTTTCTTATTAACAGAGCTAAGTTCAGAACCTGAAATGTTAGAACTAGGTCTTCCTTGGTTGATAATTGCCCGTTGTTGTCGTGCAACAGCCTCAGAAGCAATGACAGAGCTAGAATCGCTCTTGGTTCGTCGGAGCTCTTGCTTAGAACCGGCACTACCACCGAAAACATGAGGGCTGAGATGGTTATGGCTATTATAAGCATCTTTTTCACCCATAAGATGACGATAACCAACGGCGGAGGCATTGAGAGTATATAAAGGCATGCTACGCATAGAACTATCAAGAACAGCGACACCAATGTTGAGAATCCCTTGAGGCCTACCGGAGGGACGACGAACCTGTAAAGCAACAAAGCGCATTCCAAGAGGAGCACGGTCGTTGTGGAACGGCCTAGTAGGCGGAGGAATTAGGTTTCCGACGAGGACACGAACGGTGCCAACATGAATGTCTTTGAACCAATGCAAAGCGTAGATCTCTATCATAATGGCGGAGGTATCAGCGTATAAGAATTCTTCATCGACACGAAAAACAAACTTGTCATTCCATGTTGGGTTGGTGTGTCCCTGCGTGTCGACACGTGTCGATAGCTTCCTGTCAGGGTGGACATAAGCCACCGCGTAGGTTCTCATGTTTCTCCCTAAGGGAGCCAAATCCTGTGCCGATATTACATTGAGTTCCAATAATTGGAATGGTGCGAGTATTTGAGACATAATACCTTTATTCTATTCTTCTAATTTCCTTTTCACAATAACAATAGAAGAATTAGAATGCTATGATTATTATGATTATTATTTATTTGAGTTTGTAGGATCGGAGGTATTTTTTGTAGAGATTGTTGTCAGAATTAGTTTTGGAGCGTTTGAGGTGGTTTTTGAGCCAAGGGAAAGAAAAGAGGGAAGAGAAATGAAAGGGGGTACGACGGGTGGTGGTTGGATGGGTGCCGCTCGTCGTGGTCGTCCAAGAGGAGGACGACGAGGGAGGGCGTTGCATGAAGAAGGAGGGGAAAGAAGGGAAAAAAAAGAAAGGTAAGGTAATGCAAATAAGGCATTTGCTGTCATTTCTTCCCCATCACTACTCCTGTACTCCAACGACAGCGAATCATTATCATCAATTACTTCTCCAGCGTTAGTTCTCTCCGTCCTTTTCGCCAACCTTCTTTCCCATTTTTCATCTTTTTTTATCTTGCCAATTGTCCAACAATATTAACAAACTCCTTGTTACCGGTATAATTAACAAACAAATAACTGAAATGTTATTTGGATAAAGTTTATCGTACAAGTGTGAAAATAATATCGTGGGACCCACCGAATTATTATTAGTTATGTTTAAACAAATAGGAAAAAAAATTGGGACCCACCATATAATTTTGGTATTTGTCTCTATTTGTACAATAAACTTTCTCCAAATAGCATTTCTAAACAAATAATACAATGTGTCAATGTCTCGATTCTCACATTTTTAACCGTAGCTTCATTTTTTTGGTAATTTCTAACGCTTTCATATTTTATATGGTAAATAAATAAATGATAAAAATCATCTGTCCCCAAAATTCATGTCCCAAGCCCGTCCCACCAATCAAATTATGTCATCTCAATTAAAATTCCACGTCATAATGTCTAACGTTAGCGGAGAGCGACTCTACTACCTCTTCATCTTCCAAATTGTGCGGTTTTTATAAATAAATGAAGCTAAACTTCACTGGTGAGCTGCCAAAGTATTCTCAAACACTCGGTGTACGCCTCCAGCTAGACCTGAGCCAACATGTTGGAAGAAAACAAGAAAAGGAAGGAGAATCACACTCACCCCCAAAATAATACTGTGAACAAGGAACCAGAAACAACAACAAAAGACCCTGAACGTCAGGCTTTCTACAATGAGGTTATGGGAAATGTCAATACTTGGAAAGGGAGACAACGACTTTAGAAGGTTCATTAATGCATGCTTTCCAACTGAACCCTAATGGGGACAACAACAACCCTCCTATAGCTAGCCGAATCAAACAATCACCCTCCCCTTTCTCCCACTCTATAATGACGGAGAACACTAACACATTAGTGGGAAAGGACCCCTAACCCCCCCCCCCCCACCTAGCTACCCAACTATTATGGAATGCCCTGTTGAAACTCAGATAACAGGGGAAGTCTTAGAAGAGCTAACAACTAAAGATATGAGGAGGATGAAGGCCTGATGTGCAATCTCCACTACAACATTTGGACCCTATGGCAACGCCCAAAATTCCAACTTCAAAAAAACCGCTGCCTTAGCCAACAATGGCAACTGGCTTTTTGAAGCCGCTGCCGCTTTCATTTTTTTAATTTTTTTCAATGACAACGGTTCAAAACCGCTCCCATAAAGTCTATGGCAACGGTTTTTTGTTTATGCTTTAGGCAACGCCCAAAACCGCTTTCCATAAAGTCTATTGCAACGGTTTTTTGTTTATTCTTTAGGCAACTACCGAGAAACGTTGTCTTAGATGAAGTTTTAAAAATAAAAAAATTTGAAAAAAAACTTAAAACAAAAACAAAAACCACAAAACGCAAACACTTCGCCTCTCTCACTCAAAACACTTCGCCTACCCTCTCCGGTTCAACGATTTGAAGCTCTTGTTCATCCTCGTAAACGCAAATCCTCGAGACGCAAACCGTAAACGCAAACCAAACCGGGACAAACGCAAACACTCGTAAACGCAAACCACTCAAACGCAAAACCCTCTCAATCGCGCGTCCAACCCTCTCTCCGTTCAACGATTTGAAGCTCTTGTTCATCCCTCTCCCGGTTCAACGATTTCAAGCTCGTCCCTATCAACGATTTCAAGCTTCGTGTTCGCTTTCCTCTCTCTTCGCCCCTCTTCAATTTAGGGTTTGGGGGTGGGTTTGGGGGTGATATAATTTATTGGTTGGCTTCATGTCCGATAGGTTCGCCTCGCGCTAATTTCATCGTCTGTGTTTAATGTTTCGTTATTTGTACATTAGCATTTGTTTGAAAATGATCGATGACTCATCTTTGTAACCTCAAATTTTTCATGCTTTATTGTAGTTAAACTTTCTTGTATTTGAGTTGAATTTGAATTTTTCTTATGAGATTTTTATTGAATGAGATTGATTGGGGAATTAACTCGATGTTGTTGTTGATAAAATTTCAGTTCGGGACTCGTTGCAACCATCAAGGTATGTGGACATGTCATGAATTAGATACTCCTATTATCCACTTTGAATTAACTTTTTGCTTGCTTTGAAATTACATTATACTCATAGTCAAACAAATAACATGTCAAATTTTGTGTGGTGCTTGGAGAAGTCTTTTCACAATGAAGGTACTTTCCTATAAGTCAGGTCTTTAAGTTTTTTGAAGACTAGGTAGAATCGTAACTAATCGCATTGTTTATTAGGACATTGATCAAAGATTTCTCATTTTAGAGTCATGGTTTGATTACACAACTTTAGTCAACCTGAATATACCATCCTTGTTAGCTTGAGCTTGAAACCCTATTTCTCGCAGATTTTTGTTGGATTACATGGTATCGAGATATATTGTTGTTTGGTAAGATAACGCATTGCTACTCCCGATGTGGTTTGTATGATTTGACCTTTGAAATTCTATAGAGAAATTAATGTGCAAAGTAGTGAATGTGCTTAGACAATGGCATCGAAGGGGCCAACACCTCTTGTTGGTTAAGGTGTTGCCCTTCATTGAAGTTTCGATCCCATCGGCGCTTTTGTCATTCCTTTTGCTTGATGATAAGACATTTTAACATTGATAAAAACACTAAAAGCTCAATTTTGCAACTTGCTAACTGTGATGCTGAAAGGGATAAATCACTTAGAATGTTAAAGAATAACCACTTGGTCTTTGAGGCGCATAAGCTTATGTTAGTTTTATAAAATGAACATACAGTGTTTTAATGCAAAATTGGTCTATTTTGGGTGTTTTGGTGGTATAAGTCCCGGTGTTTTTCTACCATGTGGGATCAATACCTTATTAATGAGTGGGATCTATAGGAACCACTTCATAGAAAATTGGGACTAGGACCTTAATAAGTTGTAGCAAGTAAAATCTAAATATTTGGACATGTCATATAAGCGACTATTAGTGAAGACATCTCATCTAAAACTTTTAAATTTACTAACCATATTTTCATCTCAAATTTTAGAGGCGCTTTTGTTCCAATCTTGGTATGAATAGTCAAGCTATTAAAGTCGCTTTCAGAATCTGTGCGTAAATCGTAAGAATTTGATATAAGGTATATTTTGGTTGAACTCGATTTTCATTGCCAAGTCCGCTTTGTGATATTCGCTATAGTTCAATACTCGATGTAAATATGTTTATAGTTCCAAATAAATTTAATAAAATTTAGTTTTGCTTCTAAGAGGAATTTATATGTTATCTAGATTGTCCGATTAACTATCGTATTAGAGATGAAGGGGTGAGATTACACATAGTGTGTCCGCATCCGGTCGAGGAGTGGGAAACCGAGGAACAAAGAGCATATGTGTAGGTAAGGACACCGGGGCGCCTGATGGATCCAAATTTTTAATTAGTGGAGGCAATATATAATGTAGAGAAAGATCCGCATCTTAGTGGGGAAAATTCCCCCAATGTCTAGGCCTTGGATCCGTCCCACTGGGGGTGCCCAAAATAGTGCGTGTGTATGAAGTGGAATCTCCGAGGATGTTTTAGCAGCTTGTTTGAGATAATGTAATATGCATTACATACTTGCTTAGTTTGAATTTAACATTACATTGTCTTCTGCTCGCATGTGTTCTAACTTGTTATAGGTCCGATAATCTTCAGAGAGATAGATATACGCTATTTTCCGATGATCAATACTAATAACTTTTTATTCTCACGTCGGAGAGAGTCCTATATCAATTGTCATTGCGCAGCTTATATACATCATAACTCAACTTTCTGATGATAAAAAGACTCAAAGGTATGTCACACGTAGTAGGTACTTTGGTAATCAGAGATTTGAAGGCATATCCATTTTTTTGTGAAAATTGTCTCTTCAAATTCATAGTTTCGTGTTGGAAAATTTTTAAAGTTGGACTTCAAGTTTCAATGAGTATCCAAGCCAAATTCACATAGATACGTCCGCTCGCTAACTTCTATGGTATATATACATGTATCCGACTTCTTGTCTTAATGCGTATATATCACTTGTCACAGGAGTAAGCGGAAGGAACTATAAGGAACTTCTTGTGTTTATAGGTCGAGGAGGTCATTGTGCTTGCATTAACCCAAAGATGACGCCCCAAATTTGATTCACCACTGCTTTTAGGTAGGTTAATTCGTTATCTTCCGTCTTTTTCAAATCAAGTTTTTCTACTTCTCTTCTCACGTTAATCAATTTGGTTACTAGTGATTCTTTCATTTCATCCGCAACACTGCCTATATTCCACTTGCAGTTGGTACAATTCTTACCGTATTAATTGAATTATTTTCTTTCCTCTTATGATTCAGCTTTTTGGTCAATTCAGGCAGTGCTTTAGTTTAATGATTTGTCATATGTGAATATTCTTTGAGTTTTAGTAATGAGAGTTATGTTTTGTTTGATTTTATTATCAGGCACATTTTGAACAATTCTCCTAATTTTATTGTTTTATTACTATTCCAAAGCGTAATAGTTTAGTAGAAGATGATATTAATTGTAACGCTCACATACTTTTAAAATTTATTTTCGATTCCAAATCACCCGTGATGGCAAATATTCGGAAGCATTTGGTAAGAATTAAGTTGTCGTGATTTATTTTAGAGTTTAATTTGATGTTTAGCTATTTTAATTTTAGTATGAAATGAGTTTTCTCGCTTTTGTTTTTGTGTTTAATTTGATGTGCTCTGGTGGTGTTAAGTTTTTATAGATGAAAGTCCCGCTAAAATGTTGTGAGTATCTTGGTTGTACATACATGTGTATTATTATAGATTATAGACTCGAAGTTTTACAATGGTTTGATCGCATATGTGTGTAGTCTACATGCCGTGGTTGTGGCACTTCTATAGCATACATATTATTATATATCGTTATTTGGTTTGTACCTCAAGACTCATGGAAAACTTACTTGGCAAGACTATGTGACGATCATAACCTATTAATTTGGAGTGGTCTTCATTTGTGGATAGGCTTTGAGTATGCGGTCAATGGCTTCATGAGTATTTTTTTCCTAATATCTCACATGGACATGGCTCGCATTTAGGCATTCTTCATTTGTAGATGGAAATGTGTCCGCAGATTACTTAATGATACTTTGTTGATTTTCTCATTATCCTGCTTCCTCCAGAGTTAAGTGAAGAGGAAGCGGAAGACGTTCTTTTCAAAGAGGTCAGTTGTTTGTTCTTTGAAGATTCTGAAATTTGGCACTCTAGTCTCTAGTTCTTAACTTTACTCCTATGAAATTCTAATACTTGTCCTTCAAATGATGTTTCAGAATGTTCATTTCTACTGCAATTTGTGTTGTGTTTATAGGATGTGTCTAAATGCTTCTCAAAATCAGCAATTGGCTTTCTTAAAAAAGAAATTTATTTACTTTGTTGAATTTCCTTCTTCTCAAGTCAGATCTTTCTTAGGAAATTTTAAGGAAATTTTATTAATTGTTTTATTGTATGTTTACTCATTAATCACAATCCTTGAGATGAAATCTTGAATGGAGGCTCCTAAATAACCGTGGTTTTTGGATGACCAATTTATGTCTGAAATGAAATTGAAGTATTGCTATTTTGAATATTATGCAGATATTATTTAATATGCTTAATTTATAAATTATAAATATTTGCGGGCATGGTTAACCTATTTCTGGAGAAGAGCGTTATTTAATGGTGTGGAAGAAGATATTGCAGGAGATCGGCTTCAATTTTGGATTGCCCGCAGTGGACAGTCACCAACTTCACATGATGCTGTTGATGGTAAGCTTGTCATTCTAATCCTCTTATTTTCTTGTTCTGGAGAGAGTGAATATGTTCGTAAGTTGAATTGAACCTTGCAACTACAGAGGATTAGTATATATATATATATATATATATATATATATATATATATATATATATATATATATATATATATATCATTTTTGAGTCGTCCGCTGATTGGCAAAATGATTCTCATGGACCAATTTCTTATTGTTTTTATGCACTAGATTTATTTTCGGTCCAAATATCATATTTTCTTTTGTTATTATTAGATTAGTTATGATACAATGCTATTTTTTGTAGGTTGGCTTCTTTTTGAGCAAGTTTTATGCTTGGGAGCAAAACTCTTGTGGTCCTTCATATTTTCCGGAGAAATACGGTTCATATAACCAAGAAAGAACTAGGTAGAAATAGAATTTTCATAGGAAAATTGTGGATCGCTTGTTTTGAGGATTTCAACTTTTTCTCATTTTATCGCGAATTGTAATCTTGGATGTTTTTCTAAACCAAGAATTTAGTGTAGGTAGAACAAAGAGAAAGCGCATGTTTTTATTGGATTGTGTAATTAATTGATTGTCATTTGGGAAAGAATAAATTTGACCTACCTAATATTTTTTTTTTTCATTTTTATTGACTATGGCAACGCTTTTAAACTGTTGTATTTATTGGTGATTGGCAACGGTTTTAAATTAGGCAACGGTTTCCCTACTGTTGTGATAATCGCAAATCTGCTTTTAAGTGTTGTCAAAAGTAGAGAAAAACCGCTATGTCAAGACTCAATGGCAACGGTTTTTTGCTAGCGTTGCCATTGCTTGCAAAAAACCGCTTGCCTCAAAGAATAGGCAACGCCCGCATACACAACGGTTTTTGAAACCGCTTGCCAAAGGAAACGACAACGGTTTTCCTACTTTCAACAACAGTTTTCAGCCGTTGCCGTAGGCTTAAAATGTTGTAGTGCTCTAAACAAAATCCAAGGGTAAAGAGCTATAGTTATGGAACAAAGGAAACAAATAGCCGATACAACACAGGACTCTCGGCGGAGATTTGGTGAGCTCAATAGGAAAAATGATCAAGCAATTGGGAAATATGGGGAGGAAAGCCTTAGTACTGAGAGAATTGAAGAGGTAACTAATGTAGAAACAGAATCAAGCATGAAAACATCAAAGAGAAGAATCTAAACGGAGAAACACACATGGTTATCTCTAAAGCCACTACCATTAACTCTCCAAGATTTCTCCCTATTTTGTGGAGTCCCCATAACCAAACAATGATAACTCAGAAGGTATCACTATACAAGAGACCAAGGAAACCAACTAGCTTTGTCATTAATTACAAGTATGATTCTGAAGAAGAGAAACTCCTCCGAAAGTTAACCAAGGATGGGAAGGCAAATGTTCCTAATAAGGAAGGAAAAAGACAATAATCGAGAATGGGTCACTCAACCTCGTTCGCGTGACTGTTGAACTCGCTCGAACGACATCGTTAGTCGCGTGAGTTAATTGACTTCACACCCTCTTGTGCGTAATTTCACCTGTTCGAACGGGGTCACTCGAACATGTCGAACAAGGTCGTTCGAACAGTTATTAAACATGTCCTCATAGTGCTTCACGCGAGGTTATTTTTGGAATAAAATTTGTTAAGGGGTGTGAAAGAGTAGGAGGGGGAGGGGGAGGGGGAGTGGGAAAAAGCAAAACCCCCAAGTTTTTAATCAACACCTCGAAAACTGTGAAATGTGAAATGTGATTTTTGTTAATTTTCAGGGGTATTTTTGTCCGTTTGGGTAATTATGGGGGTGGGATTGATGTTGAGGGGGTGAAAAAAATAAAACCCAGATATATATTAGCAAAAAAACATGGTGTAAATAGTAATGGGGGGGTTAGCATAAGCAATAAGCAACGAACATGTTCTTCTTCTTCGTCTTCAACTTCCATTTCCAAAACCCTGAAATCAGATTTCTCTCTTTCGCTCTCGCTCGCAGAATCATTTTGCCACCTTGTTTGGATACACGTGAGTCACAGTATGCCCTACTTCCAACGAAGATCGCTTAGAATTACTGGGTTTTCATCGTTTATACGCAAGCTTGTTGGAAACTCGTCTGAGCCGCATCACACACTCGCTTCATCACCGTGGTTCTGTCATCGTCGTTTATCACATTCCCTTCCCAACAATAATACTAGTCCCTTATCCTCATCAACTTGGACTTCAAGGTTCCGTTACTCTCACAACTTTCCCACACCGCCTCGCTTCTGGTCTTCTCAAGCCGCCGCCGCCGCCGCCGCCGCCGACACCGAACACTCAACCTCTGATGGCCTCACAGTTCAAGGAATTGTTGCACATAATTGGAACATTCTAGACGAGAACGATGGCGATTGGAAGAGTCATGCCGCCGCCGTAGCTCAATCTATTCAGGTCATCAAACGCCGGTTACAGGTAAACGTAACCCCCAATTTTCTTAATTAAACGTGATTAGTTTATAGTTTATTGTTTAAGGATTTTTGATTACTGATTTCCTCTCATTAAGATAATTGTTTTAAATTTTTGATTATTAGAATTTGATTAGATGTGTTATGGTGGCAGTGGACGAAGTTGAAGGTTAGGTTGGATGTGTTATCAGTGCAGCTGAATAAACCAGATCTTTGGGATGATCCTGTACATGCTGGTAAAATAAGCAGAGAACATGGTTCGCTTTTGGGAAAAATGAAAGAGGTGAATGCATTGGAGAGAGAGTTACTTGAGCATATTGACATGATTAAACTTGCACGTGAAGAGAATGATGCAGAATTGGAATCGGTGGGGACTCCCTTCATCACCTAGACATGTAATGTATTCGTCTGTTTTTTAATTTTCCCCACCATAGTAAAGTCTTACATAGAAGAGAGTTATTGTAATTGTGTTTAATAATCGAATTCACAGTACAGTGGAAAATGAAGAATAATACTAGTGGACAATAGTGCTGGTGAGGACAAAGTAATTTATTTTCGTAAGTTAGAGAATTAAGAAGATAATAATGGATTGTTTTACATTATATTGAAACGTTTGTAGTGTTAGGCAAGTCCTTTCGCACTACAATATGCAGACTCATATTCATGGAGAGACTATCTCCTTTTTCAGGAATCGTTGAAAGCTTTGCTCGAAATGAGAAGAAATGCAAAAGAGAAAGAGCTAGAGGCATTGCTTGCTGGGGAGCAAGATTCTTATTCTTGCTACATTGAGGTTGTTGTCATAGATGTTTGAAAGTTTTATTCTAGTATTATTATTGCATGAGTAATTTTCTTGAAGAGTATCCTTACATGTACATTCTCATATCCCTAATCTAGGTCTAAGAACTTGATGTTGGCAGGCATGCTGCGCAAGAATATCTTATGCGTCTTTTTGTTTTTTCCTTTTAGTATATAATAAAACTGAATATTGCAGCATGGAGCTCAAAAGCTTGATCATAATTGGCTTGAGCTGTCGGAATAACTTCCCAATCACCTATGATGCTGTCGCCCATGATTCTTGTGCTTTAAGATTCATTTATTTACATCTAAAATTATAGTAGAAGGTATATGATATTTGTTTTTTTTCTCCTGATTAAAAAGATACAAGCAGTACTCTTGGATGCGCTTACCAACATTGTTTCAAGAATTATGAGCTCGGAGAAACTTTTGTAATTTATGTTTAAGAACATGACTTCCCGATCTAGGTCTCAGAACTTGATGTTGGCAGGCATGCTGCGCAAGAATATCTTGCAACTTTTCGTTTTTCCCTTTTAGTATTAGTAGAATACCGACATTATGCTGTCAGTGCTGTGCTGATGTATGTGTGTACCTATTGAAGCTTCTTGCTTTATTGTTTATATAGGTTCAGGCTGGGGCTGGGGGTACTGAGAGCATGGACTGGGCTGCAATGGTCATGCAGATGTATAAATCATGGGCCCAGCGACGTGGATATAAAGTAACTGTAATGGATGAAATGCCTGGTGAGATTGCAGGAATTAAGGTTCTTCTTCTTACCATCCTCCATAAGTCACTTAAAGCTATTTTACATTTTATACATAGCTCGTACATGCTTGTTATGCGACTTTGGTTTCTGATTTTCAGATACAAAGTTGCTTAACTTGCATTGAAGCTTTGAGCAAAATTACCATGTAAATTTTCCTAGTTTTGGTAGGGCCTCTGATTTAACTTAGTTTGGGCTTCTAGCTCATTCCCATGGAGTAATTATATTTTCTGTTATAAGGAACTGCTAGTTTTTGAACATATATTATCTTTTTTTTTTCAGCGAGCTACAATCAAAGTAGACGGTGAATTTGCATTTGGATATGCCAAAGCAGAAATAGGAGTGCACAGGTTGGTGCGCATATCACCGTTTGACAGTAATAAGCGTCGGCATACTTCATTCGCTGCTGTAGCAGTCATTCCGATTATTGGTGATGGATCTTCCCGAGTACAAATTAATGAATCAGATCTTCGAATCGAACGATTTCGAGCTGGTGGTGCTGGTGGCCAGCATGTTAATACAACTGAGAGTGCTGTGAGAATAATTCATATTCCTACAGGAGTTACTGCAACTTGTCAGAATGAAAGGTACAGGATATGTGTGTATGTATACATGCATTGACTCTCTTGCATTCTTAATTTTCAAGTTTGACTATTATTTTGAAACAGATCACAACATCAGAATAAGGCTTCAGCTATGTCTGTGCTTCAGTCAAGATTAGACCAGTTGGAGATGGCACGTCAGGCACAGTTTAATGCACATCACACACAATCTCTCACTGACATAACTTGGGGTAGTCAGATACGCAGTTATGTGCTCCATGTAGGTTTGAGATTGTACTTTTCCCCTTTTTCATGGCAGATTTTGATGATCTAAGAGCATTACATTAACTACTTTCATCTATTATGCAGCCTTACCGAATGGTGAAAGATCTTAGAACTAACTATGAGGTTTCAGATCCCGACTCTGTCCTTGAGGGAGATCTAGACGGTTTCATCTTGAGCTATCTATCAGCTTCTTTGGATAAAAATGAAAATGATGCTTAAATCAATCAAATTCCCAGGCTATGGTGGCACTGACATGTTACATAATTTTATGCTGACATGAGTATCCTTTTTGCATCTTCAGCATGTGAGGTGGAGTCTACTGTCCTCGAGTTGCTGTCATTCTTCATTAATGTCTATCAGAGTACAAGGATACATATTGCTCAGCTATCTATCGGTATTTATTTTTGTGGTAATAAATTAATGAGTCGCAATTGAATATGGAAGCATGCAGTTCAAAAGTTTGATTATAATTGGCCTGCGCTGTTGGAATAACTTCGAAGTGACTTATGATGCTGCCACCCATGATTCTCGTGCTTTATGATTCACTTGATTACATGTATAACTCTAGTAGAAGGTATATGATATTTGGATTTTTTTCTCCTGATTAAGAATATACAAACAATACAGGAAGGGGTTGTCAAGATTGCTCAAGGAATTATGAGGTTGGAGAAACTTTTGTAATTTATATTGAAGAACATGGTTCATTGTTAGAGAAATAGATAGCATATAAATCTGATTAAGCGGAACTCTTATGGAAGTATTATTGGGAAAGGCAGGCTTAATATACAGATCACAGATTATTCTTGATATTATTTGGAGATATGACTGGGGATTGCATTCGTGTTGTTATTGAAATGGTGGGAATGAATGTTTTGCAATCTCAGTTGGAGAAAACTCAGGTAAAAATGAATTCCAAAAATAAAATGAATTCCAAAAATAAAATGAATCATTTTTTAAGTTATATAAGTAATGAGCCGGAGCTGGGTGCTTAGAATTTAAGCTGCTGCAATGAACCGGAACGAAAAATGTAGAAGCATGTCTCATTCTCATTGTTTTTTGTTTTCATTTGCACGTAAATTCTGAAAATGTTAAAAAATTGTTTTCGTTGTTTCCAAAAAAGCATTCTTCCTAGTTAATCTTGTATCGTCTTTCTAACAAAACACAATTGTCTACTACAAGAGTCTTTTATTTTCTTATTATCAAAAAGAATAGATGTTTTAGAAAAAGACATCAAGAAATGCATTTAGAAAGTAGACAAGCCTCCTTTCTCGAAGGCAGATGGGTTTGTGTAGCAGTTTTTGGGGGTGCAGGTAGAAATATTCTGGTTGAATCCTTTCCATCAGACCATTTGTATGCTCAACGAGCTTCTTCGTCGAGCGTTAGTATCTGATGCACAGGCATTGTGGAAGTGAAGCGTTCTTCGTGAATCTTGTTGGGTTTGTGATGATGATGATCACAATTTCGCGTTTCAATTTGATGCTAGAGAATTTTCAGTGGTTGGTGACTCTCAATCCTCGCCTCTGCTAGCCCTCGAGAATGGTGGTGGGATGCTCGATTGCTCTTTCTTGGCGGCGTCAAGGTGAAGAAGATGGATTTTAGGGTTTTTATCTGATTTGGTTATTTGTGATAAGGCCAATCATTGTTTTTAGGCCTATTTTTAGTCTCTTAAGTTTCTAGTCTTTTTGGTACTATTGTTGTGCTCCATCTTAGCTGTTCTGGATCGGGTTATTTTTGGGTCTTATCCAAAAAAGCCCTCTTGTGGTTCTGTTTGTATCTTTCGGATGTATGGTTTGGGTCTGACCCATTATTTCTTTGAAATGAAAATCATAGTCCCGTTGACAAAAAAAAAATGTCTTTTTTCCAAACACCCCCTCATATTTGCAAACCCTCCCTCATTTTTTGAAAATTCCAAAAATAACCTTCACCCTTCCACACTCCCACCCCATTCTACGAGTAAATCTGTTTAGTACCTTAGTACCGAATTGATTCGGTACTTTGGTATTGAATTTGTATTTTGCATTTCAAAGATGAGAGGAGGGTGAGGAAAGAAGAAAGATAAGGGGAAAATGGAATTTTTATTGTGAGGGTTATTATGGTATTTTCCATTATTAAGGGGTGTTTAGAGAATAGTAGAGGGTACGAAAAAGGCCATTGTTTTTCTGACACCCTCCCTACTCGGCGCACACCCCAACATTCAAGTTGGGCCCATATTGAAGGGCCATAGCAAGTGTAGTGCATTTGCCCGATGTTCTCTCTCCTTTGCTGATACGGACGGGATAGCCTGAACCTCAACTCAAGCCACGAATTTATTTTTACGATTCTTCCTCTTCCTGGAAGCATGCGATGATTCTTTAATTCGTTTGTAATTATGATTTATAATTATAACAATTTATAATAATTTTATAAGTGGATTATGTTCCGTGTTTAACTGTTATTGCCATGCCTGCCATGGATTTCCAGAAGAAGAGGGTTCAGTTTCTTGTATCCGTTGCTGCTATCATTGTTCTCAGCATCACCGGTACCTTATTTACCGTTTTATTTATTATGCTGTTATAATTAAATTTCCTTTTTTCTTTTTCCATATTTACACCATAGGAGTGTTATTTATTCAATCTAACATTATTTACTTACTCACATACTCTCTAATTGCTTAAGAAATTTGGATCCTATGAACCAGGCTGGATTGAACTGTGAATGATTATTGTTTTCCGTATTTGTATTACTTTTCGTTAACAAAATGATATTTTCACATAGAAAATAGAAAATTGACAAACAATCAACATCAATATATTGCTTAGCGCATTTCAAATACCTGATTAATCATATCCAGTGAAAATTAACACAATCATTGAACATAATTATCCACGATTTCAAAATTGGTTACAGACTTTGTTAACTAACTGAAGAGCCTACTCTCTATCTGCCCAAATTGTATCATTTTATCGTAGGATTTCTGGTTCTTGTATTTGGCAGTCTAATAATAGTATAATTTGGATTGAGGGCATGATAGAGGAATCATTCTTTTCTAACATGAATTCTATAGATTACTTTGAGTTGATGTGTGTAAATGTTTTATTATTATTATTATTATTATGTAGTGATTAGTAGCACAAATTCTGTTCCTTCCAACAAATTGCAAGTAGAATAGAAGCCTCCCAGTTAGAATTTCTGCCTATGTTATGTTATGTTATGTTCACACACTTGCTCTTGCTCCATTCAGCTGAAAAATGCAGGGAGCTTGTTGGCGAAAACGCGTCGTCGAAAAGTGGCAAGTTTACATTCTTTGATTGCTTTGATATGGGAACTGGAACTTTAGCATGTGGTGTAAAGGAAGGTGTGAAGCTCTATATTAACAATATTAGAGCTGCTCATGTTGAAAAGGCAAGGTATGATGCAATTCAAGCTGCACTTATTGATGCTGCATCACAAGGTATGTCACCATCTAATTCAGATAAGTATGCTCAGAAACAAGGTAAAAAGGCAGCGAAATTGGCTACCCGTAAAGCGAATCGCATCGTAGGTCCTATAATCTCATCTGGATGGGACTTTTTTGAAGCTGTTTATTATGGTGGTACTTTTACAGAGGGATTCTTAAGGGGAACTGGTACTTTATTTGGAACTTATTCTGTTGGATTCATAGGAGAACAAAGACTTGGGAGATTTGGTTATCTTGTTGGAAGTCAATTGGGAAGTTGGGTTGGTGGTAGAATAGGTCTTATGCTTTATGATGTGGCTAATGGAGTGCATTTCTTGTTACAATTTGGAAGTGACCATTAGGAAATTTCTGAAGCCTGCAATAAGGTTCAAGTGTTTATAAATTATGAATCTATTTATCTACCACAGGTAAGAAAAATTCTGAAGTGAGAAATTATGAATCATAGGTTAGAAAACATATGAAGATTCTGAACTGAGATGAAATTTATAGTTTATATCATTTTTATTTTCTCACATTTTAATTGGATGTACATGTGTTCTTACTCAATGTGTCTGCTGTACTTTTGTGTGTATAATCATACTTTTCTATATAATTTCTTTTCCACGTATCTTCTCCCTTTCTCTTTTTGGAAAACCTTCAGCAACTACACTGAAATACCTACCTTCTTGGTTTCCAATATAGAGATTCCTGTTGGAAGGTGATTTTTTAAAATCATACTGTAATGTAAAGAGAGAAATATTATTTACTCTGAAACTGAAAGTGAAGTACCATACAACCACGTGTCTGGTACTATTAGCTTATAGCATTTACATGAAGTAGCATTTGAACTTATAATTTATAGCATTTTATTTTTATCTCATATTTTATATTTATTACTTTAATTAAGTTCTTTATTTATCTTCTATTAAATGAATGAATATTCTATTATCTATCATTTTTAAGCATTAATTACAAATGTTTATTTATATTATTTTATATTTATAAAATTGAATAGCTAATTTTATCGAAGAATTCAAATTCAATCGGTTAATTTATCTATTATTATTTTATCAACTATAAACTAACCTATCCACTATCTGATTCTAATAGGTATTTCAAGGTTTATCACAGAAAAAAGATTTAATTGTCCTCTTGTTCTCTCTAGGTGGGTTAAGCCACACCAACGTGCCACTAGGGTATCTGCTCTATAACTTTTCCTTTCCAAATTAATAAAATAACTCCTCCAAAACTCTTGAGTACCGCCTCAAGACTTGGTGGATTTGCTATCGGAAGAAGAAGACGTATCACTATCCCTAATTTACCGTCCACTACTTTTTACCAAAACATAGTCATAGAGAGAAATGGGAGGAGACAAAGGAGAGGCATAAGAGAGAACACATAGTTATTAACTAAGAAATAAAATTAGTTTTGTTTTTGTCTTTTACATTAATCTATTATTGTTCTTGGGATAAAAAGTTGTCACCGTTTTGTTACATTAGAGAGAACACCGTTTTGTCTTGTCCAATGGCTAAATTTTCATACTAAAATTAGATTCTCATACCTTTTTCTTATGGTCACCTAAGTAGCTACCTCCACTTTAACTGGGAAAAATATTTTTTTTGACCAAACTGCGAAAAATAATAAATAACATAAAAACTATCATAATTTAATTAGAAAGCGATCAATTTTTTCTAAATCTAATTAATAAAATCTTATAAGTGGTATTTTTAGAAATAAAAAATCCATGCTTAAAAAAAATCCAAAATATTAGTAGTTTGACATATGTTCAATGGATGTATTTTTTAAAAGTTGGTTATACTTCTAATTGTAATAATAGTAAGTAGTAATAAATAAATACTCGAGCACAATATTTAGGCGAGTGATTACCACCCATCATGGGTAATTTTTGTGGGTGCCTCAATGGGTATGGGTCAAATTGTCATCGCTTCTTGGGTAATAGGCTCTCATGATAAGTAGATGTGTCAATTTTTGCATAGTCCAAAGACCTGTGTTTTGGGCTGAGCTAGGCTTAAAAAAATAGAGACCCTGAAAGAACCGTATCAATGAAAACTGCATGTTTGACAAAAAAAAGAACTGTGTCATTTTGGCTCAGTCCAATTGGCCAATGGGTCATACTAAACTTGCTTTTTTATGTTTTTTTTAAACATTTTTGTTGTGTTTTATCTTAAAAATTGGGATGGGGTGGGATGGGTCGACCTGCTAGTCCAGTGTTTTGGGCTGAGTTAGACTACAAAAAAGGCTATTGCTTTTCCCACACCCCCTCCTACTCTTTCACACCCCTTAACAAATTTTATTCCAAAAATAACCTCGCGTGAAACGCTGAGTTCACGTGTTTAAAGATCGCTCGAACGACCTTGTTCGACACGTTCGAATGACCTCGTTCGAGCAGTGAAATTACGCGCAAGAGGTGTGAAGTCAATATTTAACACACTCGAACGATGTCGTTGAACGGGTTCGAACGGTCATGCGAACAACGCTCGAATGACCTCGTTCGAACAGTGAAAAACACTCAAAGAGAGTGTGAAGTCAAGATTTAACACACACGAACGATGTCATTCGAACTCGTTCAAGGCCCGTGTTCGAACAGTGAAATTTCGTGAAAAAAGAGGTTTTTTATTTGGCTTTTTAGTGTTTTTCTCACACCTTGTGGGGTGTGTTTAGAGTAGGAGGGGGTGTGGGAAAAGCAAAACCCACAAAAAATACCGCTCAATAAAGAATTGGGTTGGCCTAGGCCAACCTATTTTTGCACTTTAGCCCATTAGATTGTACTGGGCGGCTAGTTTGACAGCTCTAATAAGGAACGAATCAATAGAACAAGCAATTGACCAAAATACCCCCGGCTTGGACCAAAGTAGCTGTTAGATGACGCAAGGGCATCAATAGGAGAACAAGTGGGCTCCCTTTGGCACACGCAATCGTGTGGTTTCCACACATCCTATCCCTCTTCCTCAGCATAAAACAAACTATCAATCAAGTATATTTATAAAGCAAAAAAAAAAAAAACTATCAAGTATATTTGACTTAACTCATATCCAACCAAAGTGCTCACCATTATTTTATGCAATCCTGCTCTATTAAAAATGGAATAATACATTTATCGCAAAAAATAAAATAAAATAAAATGGAATGGTACAACCGAAAGCAAAAATATATTATCCAATACATTTCCTAAATTGAAACTTTAATTTAGTTTGATAATAATATAGGCCACTTTCTGCAAAAGTGAATTTGAACTATTCCCCTATCAGCGTCGAGTAATCGCATTTGGTGCTGATACTGGTATCATCATAGTGGAAGTGGCCAATTTGGCAAACCAAAAAACACAAAACAATAGACAAGGGGCAGAAAAGTAGCTTTTAAATCATATCTTCTGTAATGTAATTGATGCACATTGATTCCCTATGTCTATTTTGTGTTTTTGACCCTTAACATCTAATCCAACCTCTACTATTTGTATAGTATAGCCGCAAATTTTCATCAAAAAAAAGTATAGCTGCAAATAATCAAATAGACACAATTGGGTTCGAAATCGAGAGTCAGCAACCTCATATCGTTGAAATTATCAATACAATTGATAAAGACTTGTATATATTTCCTGAGGTATTGAGATCTATTTAAGGGGTTGACCTCTCTCCCACCAGGTATTTTTTCATATATACCGACCAGGGATCGAACATTTGACCAAATGGTTAAGGAGCCCAAGTATCTACCATTTGTGTTATGTACAAATAATTATGTTTTGTTTTAACAAATTAAACCACATATAATTATGTTCATTCATAGCGGATATGCAAACTTTAACAACAAAAAATGTTTCCTCATCCTTCTTTTTTTTCAATAAAAAAACTAGGCCTCATTTCAACATTTCATATAAGGAAGTCAATAGAAGAGAAATCTAGAAGCGTGCAAGGCATGACGTTTGATGAATATTGCTTGCACGAAATAATTAAAGGGAGTGGAAGCACATTTGCACCATTCAAATTGATGGGAACTAAAGAGAAGGAATCAAAGTTAGGATAAAATGATATATTAATTTATTCATTACATTTTAGATCTTGAATGAAGGAATGAATGTCAATGTTTTCAGATTCACAGAAATATTTTTTTAGTCCCCACATATACAGCGCCTTTACAGCTTCTGTAAAGATATATTCCTTTTTTTTTTTGAGATTAAGATATATTCCTTTTTGGTCACATGTAAAGATGTATTCTATTTCAATGGGAAGGTAAAATTGACCAGGAGGAAAAGAAAAAAAAAACGAGAATACAGTGTAAAAAAATTCTACATGTTAAGTTTAAGAATCTTAAGGGGAGACGCAATCATATATATGTACACAGGTGAATGATTCTTCAAGCAGTTGTTGAAGTTGCAAATGTTGATCAACAAACATATACATTATTGACTTATTGAGTTATGTTTATATTAGGTTTAATTATAAGTCTCTAAATTATTAGAGAATTTTTAAATAGGTGATCTAAACAAAAAAATTGTAATCAAGTTTTGAACTAATATAGTTTTTTTAATTAATTTAAATTCTTCTGTTATATTACAATTATAGTCAACTGTGAGTTAATACTGACATGACATTGACAATTGATAAATATGTCTCTTAACTAATTAATAATTTGTAAATAGGTCCATAAACTAATTTAAACATATAGTTTTTGTCCTTAGAAAAGTAATAATAAACAAAGTATTATATTCAAGCCAAAACTAAACCAAAATATAACTATCAAAATTTTGATATTTTATTTTAGTTTGAAGATGTTAAAAATAGAAGAATTTATTTTTAAAGTATTAAAACAAAAATTCAATCAAAACACGTACAAAGTGTTATGTTTATAAATAAAAGTAAAATGTAATTAACAAGTATTGTTCAAATGTAATTAATATATTAGAATATATTTTTTGTTTTTATTTTTCCTATTTATTTAATTTTAAATTATAAAGTAAAATAATAAAAATAAGGTAATTCTCTTAAGGTTTTTGATGCATTTGATATTTTTTATTTGATTAATTGAAAATTTTAAATTATATTAATTAAAGGGTACTCTTTCAAACATATCTTCTTTTATATATGCGGCTTGTCATTGCCGCGCGGGAAATCCCGCTTCTTTTTTTTCTCTTTTCCCTTTTTTTCCTTCAGCCTTTTCTTCATTTTTTTTCCTTTTTTTCCCTTTTTTCATATTTTATTGTTATGCATTTCTTTCTTTTTCTTACTTTTATATTTTGAGGACTACTTTACTGTGCCTCAAAAATTTTACATGTTTAAATATCACGAAGTTTGCTTCTTCAATAATCAAATCGGTGAAAAAAACATTTAATTTAATGACAAAATACGAAAAATGATATGCTAAATAGTGTGCTTTGGTGTACTTTATGGTGAAAGAATAATAACTTCGTGACAAAATATCGTAAAGTGTGATCTTAAATGATTGTGTTTTTGCGGTACCTTAGGGTCTAGAAAAAATTAACATGTTCAGCTACACAAAACTCATTACTCAATAACCCATTTGGTGAAAACAATATAATTTCACGACAAAATACGTAAAATGCAATGCGAAATAGTGTTTTTAGGGTATTTTAGTATCAATTTGTTTTAATTATTCAAATATGGGAACTTCGTTCCTCAACTTTAACTTTGTATATGTTCTTATATTTTATTAGTGGTTTTAAATCAAACTCTGCATTATATTTACCTACGTGTTTCACTTTTAATTGTGTTGTCTTCGTTTCTCTCTAATTATGACTTAACTTTTTATATTGGCATTTGATGAATATCGACAACATTATTAGAAAATCTAGACTTTTTATCTATGGAAGTTCAATTTCAATTTTTTTTTCTAATCTAATTTATAGTTATAATTTAAATTTTTTTCACGGGTACTTCAGCCACATTTACGATAGAAATCTCCATCATATTCTTTGAACTTTGTATACGTCCTTCTATTTTATTGGTGGTTTTCATCCAACCTTGCATGATACCCACTAGGGTTGTTCATGGTTCGATTCACAAGAGAGAATCGCACTAAATCGAACTGAATCGTTTTAAACAGCTTTAGTCAAATCAAATCAAAATGTAAGTGATTCATTCGCCCATCAATCGAATCGCCTTTAATAGTTCGATTCGGCGATTCAAGTTCGAATCGAATCATTTATATTCTCAACTATTTTTTTGAATCATTAAACTTGAATTGCTCGAATCTATTAAGCGAAATCATTATCCAAACTATCCAAAATGTGTTCTTTTTAAAAATAATAATAGTAGTCTTTTGCACATTATAATGAACTTTTGTGTAACTCAAACCCGAACCGAATGTTAATCAAATTTTTCTAACATTTTTTTTACTGAACTACTAAATTATAGTATTTTTAAACTGTTAAAATTGTAGTATTTTTAAACTGTTAAATTATAGTATTTTTAAACGGTTACAATATTTTGTCAAAAAAAAACGGTTACAATAAGAATATTTATACGGGGGGCTCAATAATAGCGTTTGTATCTTAAATTCTCCTCTAACTTTAATTTTTATTTTACATATCAAATATTGCACTTAAAAAGAAAGTATTATTTTTTCTTTTTCATCCAAGCTGCGGAAGAATTATCATTGAAATGCTGCAGTGAACTAACAACTTGCAAAATTGTAATGGACATGTTTATAAAATTGAAAAATAATAATAATAATAATAATAATAATAATAATAATAAAATTGAAAAATTATCACTATAAGATAATTGATTATGGTGAGAAGGGAGTGACCTATGGGTGATTAATTTTTTGTTAACGTAATACACGTCAAAAACAGAGATTATGATAAATAGTTGTTATTTTATGGTGCAAGACTGTTCACAGTTTGGAAAGTTCACAGCTATTTAATACTGTAAAGCTGAAGGAAGAATCTGGATTGTATTCGGCTGTTCATTGGAGTAGCTAGACAAGACTAGCAGTGTTTGTTTTCAGCGATTCCACGCTTTGGGCGAACTAGTTGTTGAAGCTCTAACAGCTTGATTCGATTAATGAATCATGTTTTAAAAAAACGATTCGATTTGCGAATTGTAATGAAACGATTCGATTTTTATAGTTTGGTTCAGTTCAGTTTAGCAGTTCAGTTTAGTTTTTTAGTTCACTTGAACAGCCCTAATACCCACGCGTTTCACTTTCTATTTGTGTTTTCTTCTTTGATTTGATAATTTTGCACCAACGAGTATTAGAAGCATACTTAAATTGGTGTCTATATTTTTAACTTTCCTTTATATTTGAGAACCACGTCATAGAATTTACTATCACAGAAACTTGCAGCATTTACCCCGTAGGAATTTCAGCCACATTTACAATAGAATCTCCATCAACTTCCTTCAAATTCGCATAGCTTCTTCTATTTAATAGGTGGTTTTCATCAAACCCTGCATGATACTCATGTGTTTCACTCTCTAATTGTATTGTCTTCTTTTATTAATTGTATTGTCTTCTTTTCTTTCTAATTATCAGTTAAGTTTTTACATTTACATTTACATTTACATTTACATTTGATGAATATTGATTATGCTATCAAAATTCTTTAGAGTTTTTCTTCTTATTATCTATGAGTTTTCAATTTCAATGTCTTTGTTAAGGCATCTTTTTAATCCCAATATTAGAAGCATATTTAAATTGGTATTTATATTATTATCTTTCTTTTATATTTCAAAACAGCATTGCAACATTTACTCCACAGGAACTTACAACATTTTACTCATAAGGGAACTTCAGCCACATTGTTTCATTTTTTCATGTTTCCATATTTTAGTTAATGTTTATAAGAAGGTTTGCTACAACTTTTTATTCATCATGTAGCTTAAATGAAATAAATCTCTTATTTCATTCTACTAATTTGTTTCCAACTCCGTTGATTTACACGTGTTGGCACTTGGCGTACATACACACATCACCCTCACTAATTCAACATTTTCTCATAATAAAAAAATTGTTTTCCACCGATCACTCCAGCTACTTCAACAATATCATCTTCCATTATAAATATCCATCATTTACTTACATCATTTTCCATCTTCATATCAACACTTTCATTTACAAGGTCTGCAGAAAGGTGATTTTTCTGTCATAGTTCGCCAGGTAATTATTTTATCAGATTTTTGAGATGTGTATTTTAAAGTGGGATGCTTTTTTTTACAATATGTAAAGTGAGTGCTAAGCAGTGTATTTTCAATTACTATAGGCTTCACAAAAAAATTTAACTGTTCAAATATTCAAATTTTGTTCTTCAGTAACCGGTTTGGTGAAAAAAATAATAATTGTGACAAAATAAGTAAAGTGTCATATGCTAATTGGTGTGTTTTGGGGATACTTTAGCATTTGGAAAAAAAATTATCTGTTCAAATACTCAAAGTTCGTTCCTATATAACCGGTTCGGTTAAAAAAATAAATTATGTGACATTAACCCGTGCAATTCACCCTTTTACTAATTTCACCACTTAAAAAATAAATTTCATTTTATACTTCCTCTGTTTATATTTTTTAGAACCATATTTTTCTGAACATTTTAAAAAAATAAATTACTTTTATACTTTTTTTCCTAATATTTTTTTAGAACCATATTATTGTGAACCTGAAATATCTATTGAATCCATTTAGTTCGATCACTATCACATCACAAATGTATTTCTTAATTTTTTTAGGATTTACGATTTATATGATTAACTTCTCTCTTCGTGTTTGGTTGCATCCTCATTCTCGAGAGTTGTGTCTATTTCTTGCAAAATATAATATATAATAAATACTTACTCCTGCGAGAACTTTAACTATATTTACAAATGAAAACTCTCATAACTTTGTTTTAGGTACTTCTAATGTTCTTTTTAAATTTTACTATCTTCTTATTAATTTATAGTTATAGTTTAATTTTTATTCACATTTATTTTACTATATATTTTACAAACCAACACCATTGACCCACTGACATAAACTACCTTGAGACACAGGGTAAACTAAGTCCTTTTAAGTTCAATTCCCGAAGGGGACAAACTATGTACAGTTAAAAAAAGAAACCAATCATGAATGTTTATAATGAGGTTTGCTAATAAATGCGTAAAAAAATTATTGCTCATGTACACAAAGGAATTAATTAGTCAACCCCGTGCATCGCACGGGTTATGGGGCTAGTTGATGTTAAAGGTGCCCAACAAATATCTTATATACCTTTAGCTATGTAAATAAAAATAGAATTAAAAAAATAATATTCATAAAACTTATGTAACATTTAAGAAGTCTAGATTTAATTCTTACTTGAATAATTAACAATAATCTTGCTTATTATCTTTTTACAAGGTTATCACATTTTCTGTAAAATTCTACTATTATTTTGGTAAAAAATACTTATTTTATTTTAAATAAACCATATTTTTTTTAATTAATAGCCATGTTATTTTTATTTATTTATATATATATATATATATATATATAATGTATTTTCAATTCTAAATATATTATTTCGGATTTTCATTTTGAGATATACATAATAATAAAAAATTATTTTAATATTCTTTTGTAAATAACTAATTAAAATCAAAATTGTTTACTTATAAAATATAATCATAGTTTTTCAGTTCATCAAATAAGAAAGTATTGTAAGCTCACCTTTATTTTTGTTTTCAGGTTTTCAAGAATTTTTTTATTTTTAATATTTTGAGAATAAAATAATATAGCAAACACTCTACACTTATATTTTCGCTTTGTTGTGACTTGGTTATACTAAATTATTTTTGATTATTTGTCTACGGACCAACTTTTATAAGTTTAAATTAGTTTATAAGACCTATTTACAAATTTTTAATTTGTTCAGAGATCTATTTACAAATTATGAATGTCACATCAACATCGACAAACTGTTGAGTAACTGCAATGTAACAGAAGCACCTAAGATAATTACTAGAAAAATATTAGCAACACTCTCTTTTAAACACTAGTATTAAGTTATTAACCAAATATTTTTCTGGTTAGATTAATGTTTATAATTTTAATTAATCTAAAATAAACTGATATTGCAAGCACACTTACTGTGATAATTATGACAACAATAATTAAACTCAGATAAAGGACTAGACTCTTTATAGCGTACGGAAAAGAAAATGCGAGTGTGAAACCAAAAATATTTTGGAATCAAAGATGAGTCAAATATCCAAAACTATCACTACTTGTATTTCTTTAAAGAAGAGAAGTTTTTATAGGGTTAAGAAAAAAAGATCGAAAAGGCATGAATAGCGACTTGTAATTCAATCACGATGATGTGCCCCGGCCAATTTTTAGAATATAAAATTGATTGATGATTGGTCTATATTTTTTCCTATCCAAATTAAATATATAATTATCTATGTTTTTTTTTTAAAATCACTGTAAATCATATCAAAACTTCTCAAGACCTAGCAGAATTTGCCAAACCAACAATGTTAGATTGGATATTTTCTATTGTTACCCGAGTTCGAATATGAGATCTCCACTTTGTATGTGTGAGTTTATAGAAAGAGCTTACGACTAATGTAGAACATAACATAACTAGTAAAACCAACTTGGTTAGGCCGAATATTTTCCGCAGTTATTTGAATTTGAACCTGAGATCCATGCTTTGCATGTTTGATTCTACCGATAGTGTTTGACACTCCGTTTGTAGAAATAAAAGAAACTTAATGATCCTTTTTTATATTTTTAGATGATGAAAATTAAGTTTTAAATAAACTTTTATCAACTTCTATGAGTTATCCAAGATTTTTTATTTTATTGCTCCCTAATAATAGGGTTTAAAACAATATGTTATTGATAATGTCTTCCAAACTAATCAAAGTTAGGTTCGAATCTAGCTCATGCAGATAATGTTAAATCTCTTGAGAGAGCTTTCTTTGCTGCCATATGGTCCTACCCACTTTAGGATTATTAGATCTGCAGATTCTTGTATGAGAGAATTATTTCAAAGTAATTATTGCATTGGAATATTTTTTTTTCCTATTCTTCGAATTATTTAGAGAGTAAACTTTATATAATACCATAAAATAATAAATAAAGGTAATTCCCTAAATATTTTTGAAACATTAATTAAAACCATTTGATATATAAACATTTAATAATTTCTTATTTAATTAATCAACTATAATTATTATTAAGAGACCCACATCAGATGTGATATGATCTGAAAAAGAGTTTATAAGTGGGAAGACAACTCTCACCTTACAAACCGATTTTGTAGGGTTGAGTTAGGCTCAACCCAAATTCTCAAATGGTATCAGTGTCGATCCAATATCTGTTGGCCCACCCACTATCGGGTCACTCGGGTCACACGCTCTAGTTGTCAGTCCTAGGGCACTACAAAAAAAGCTGGGATTAGCGAGGGACATTTTAGTGGCTAAGAGGCCCAATTGATCCGTCGCTAACTGCCATTAGCGAGGGACCAGTTCGGTCGCTAAAACGCTCCTCGCTAATCCCATTAGCGAGAAAAATGGAGGTCCGTCGCTAATTACCCAGGGACACTTCCGTCGCTAATTACCTCGCTAAGTCTGACATACACGCTTTCCAAACCTGAATGACTGATTGTGTCCGTCGCTTATTTTTTTTACGAGTCACTTATTATTATTATTGTTATTGTTGTTGTTATTATTATTATTATTATCAACATCATCATCACCAAGCATTCCAAAGAGAGAGAGGAGTGAGAGTGGTGGTGTTGGTGGTGGTGGTGGTGAATGGTGGATTAGGTAGAGAGAGGTTGTGGTTGTGGTTGAGGAGAGAGGAAGTATGTTCGTAGGAGAGAGAGAGGAGTGAAAGAATAACTAATTTGGTGGTGGTGTGGTGGTGGTGGAAGAGAAATTTGGGAAAGTAGGAGAGAAGAAGAGAGAAGAGTCGAAAATGAGAGGAGAGAAGAAAAGTGGGAAGTGAAATATGGTGGTGGGTGAAGAGTGAGGTGATATCTGATAAGGGGTAGGTGGAATTTAGCGAGGGAACATTTTATTTCGTCGCTAAATGCCACACATGCTTACCAAGACTCTGCTGTGCGTCAGAATAGCAGGAACTTAGTGAGGGATTTAGCGAGGGACTAATTAATTTCGTCGCTAAATGCCACACACGTTTACCAAGACTATGTTGTGCGTCAGAATGACAGCATTAATTCAGTCGCTAAATGCCACACACGCTTACCAAGACTCTACTGTGCGTCAGAATGGCAGGACTTTAGTGAGGGACCACCTCAATTTCCGTCGCTAATGTTCTAAAAAAACGTGCAGTTTAAAATTTAAACTCCCGCCCCCTTTTGCCATGGAATTTCCGTCGCTAAATGCAACGTTAAACGAGATTCTTAGCTCCCTCGCAAACTCCGTCCCTAGAGTTAGATTTAGCGAGGGATAATTTCCCTAGCTAACGTCCCTCGCTAATAACCATTTTTTTGTAGTGGGGGTGAGGGATGTGTGTTAAGAGTCCTATATCGGATGTGATATGTCCTGAGACATCTCTCACTTTACAAGCCGGTTTTGTAGGGTTGAGTTAAGCCCAACCCAAATTCTAAGAATTATAGGTGTCCACTAATATTGGAATCTTTTATTTTTTTTTGGTTTCTTTCTTATTTTAATGAATTTTAGATTCTTGTGTTTTAGTTTTAGTTTTGTATTTATTTTAATTACGTGTAACAAACTAATTAGTGAGAGCTAGGATGGATCTTATATGCATTGAGCTTTTATGTTTTCCAAGTTTTGATATAATCTATAGGTCTTCTAACAAATTGGTTTACCCTATTACTTGTATTATTCAAATAAGGATTGGTCAACCAGGACTACCAATAGGATAAAACTAGTTAATGAATACATAGGAACTAACTACAACTTGTTAATGAATAAATAGGATAAAACTATCTAGGATTACCAAACTTCTATTCATCATTGTCAATAACAAGTATTTTGTTTCTTATTAGTTATTTTACCCATTTACTTTATATGATCATCATTGGGGGATTTCATATCAACACAAAAGGATGTTAACATTGCATGACAATTGGCCAAAAAAAAAAACATTGCATGACAATGAGTGTTACCAAATCATGACTCGTAATTTTTTTATATTGTTAGTGCAAATCCATTAAACTCAAAAGAACTTTCTCAAAAGATTATTTTTGTGTATTTAATTGGGTGTTAATTAATGTAAAAATATTTAAACATGCATCTAATAGTGTGTTTGCAGACCTTTTAATAATTATGATAAGTCACGTGCTTTTAAATTGATTAAAAAAAGTGTCACATTATTAATTGTGTAAATTCTTTTACACCAATTCCATAAAAATTAAACTCTTACTTTTTCATCTACGGAATAAGTATTTTTTATACCGAAAACGTGCATGAAAAGAAACGGCAACAAGATGACAATGTTGACATCTTTTCTTTTGATTAATGTGAATTTAAATGTGGACATCTTAAGGTAAATATTCTTTCTTTTTTAATTAATATCATTTTTAACATTACGCTAAATACAATTTATAAACTCTATGAACTCATGTTTATAAGACCTATAAATTCTCTTACTGTCTTTGTCAAAAAAACAAAATATTTTACTGTAAAAAGGACCTATAAATTCTCAATTATAATATGATTATAGAAAAATGTTTAAACAACTTAGTTAATATCAAACCATGCTTAGTTTGTTTTTTGGGTGCAAACTATGTTTAAGAAAATTTATTGGCATATTAATATCTACCAAAAATAGAATGAGTTTAATTGTCATGTTGTATCAATATATAAAAGATTTTTACACCGACAATTAATCACAAATCGCGATTTAGATGATTTTTGATGTAGTTGAAAGAAGACTCAACTACTTTTAATAACGTATCAAATTGTGATTCATTGACAGTGTAAAAAAAAACCTTACGGTGATAGTATATGTAAACCTTGAGGGTTATAGGATCTTGTGAAAATCAATTTCTAGCCAAAGATTGGTTGGTTTTTTTCGTTTCAAGATTGTTTATCAAACTTTTGTTAGTTAGGTTTTTTTTAGCATTTAGGTTGCAGTGTTTTAAGTGCTCTATTAGGGACTCCCTATTATTGTTTTGGATTTATCTTTTCTAATGGCAAAGGTTTCAGTCTAGTTCCCCCCATTCGCTCTTCTCTGTCTTTTTTCGTTTTTTTTAATAAATTTTGGCAAGTTGTCTGTTTGCTTAAAAAAATATGTAAATTTAATCAGCTAGACATTTTTTGAATATAGATATAAATTCTGAGTCTGGGAAGTGGGTGTGGAGGATTCCAGCTCTTGAGAAATTTAAGTTCTGCCTCTGGACAGGTTGTCATGATGCCCTCCCTACTAGAACTATGTTGCATATAAGAGGAATGTTAATACCATCCAACTGTCCTAGATGCAATGTAGTAAATGAAAACATTCTTCATTGCTTAAGGGACTATCATCCGCCCCATCAACTCTGGATCTCTATAGGTTTTGATAACATAAATTTTTTAGTGATGCTAATTTCATTTATTGTTTTAAGAAGGGAATTGCAGGTACCATTTCATATTTGTTCCTCTCAGCTACTTGGTAGGCTTGGAAGGCCCAAAATAAGTTTTGTTTGGCTCAGGAAAATGTCACAATATCTATCACCTAAAGATGTAGATTTATAAACTGTCTAATCTTCTACAAAATCTTTTCTTGTGTCTTGCTTCTCGTACCTCGGCACCTCGTTTGGTTTCTCAGCATCCTGAGGGAGGAACTAAAGTTGTTTTGAATGTGGATGGTAGCAGCTTTGGTAATCCTGGTTCATTTGAATTTGGTATTGTGCTGAGAAAAGCTAATGGTAACTGGATTTGTGGATTGATGGGATCTGTGAGATTTACTAACAACCTCCATATATGCTGAGTTAATGTCCCTTTACTGCTGTCTAATATTAACTTGGGAAAAAGGATATTGTGATGTTGTTTGCAACATTAAGGAACTTATTGCTAGAGATTGAAATATTCAGTTGTCTCATACTCTAAAGGAAATAAATGCAACTACGAATTTTCTGACTAAGAAATGAGCAACTTCTTCTGTTGGCGGTAGTTTTCCTTATGTTTTATAGTAAATCTAAATAGAATAATATTATAGTAAAAAAGGCAAAACCATAGTCTCAACTCAAAGGGGGATCATTGTGGAGCCCACAATTGGGCATAAATATTGACCCTCCTCATGGCCTGTGGTGAGCACATAACACAATCAAGTCTTCCCATACCATAACCTCATTGTGTCGACATGGTTTGCAAAGAAGAGCTATTGATTGAAAAAGTCATCGACTTGTATGAACAAATTTCAACTCTCGAAACTCTCAAACCCTGCAAAAATGTCGACACCCTTTTCACCCAACTTGTCCTCACATGCATGCCACCTAGTCCCATAGATGTTACAAAACTCCCAAAAACATTGCAAGACAAAAGATCTCATCTTATAAGGCTTTGTGGTGAAGCTGAAGGTTATTTGGAAACTCACTTTTCATCCATCTTAGGTTCTTACCATAACCCTCTTCATCATCTCAATATTTTCCCTTATTATTCTAACTACCTTAAACTTGGTTTCCTTGAATTTACTATTCTTAGCCAACACTGTAGTAATCATGTCCCTACCAAAATTGCTTTCATTGGTTCAGGTCCTCTTCCTCTTACTTCAATTGTCTTAGCATCAAATCACTTACCTTCAACCACTTTTCACAACTATGATATTGACCCTTTAGCCAATTCAAGTGCCATGCGCTTGGTTTCCTCCGATCCTGATTTGTCGAACCGCATGGTTTTCCACACCAATGATATCTTGGATGTGTCGAATGATTTGAAAGATTTTGAGGTTGTTTATTTGGCTGCACTTGTTGGTATGAACAAAGAGGAAAAAAATCGAATCATCGATCATTTGGCTAAGTATATGGCCCCTGGAGCACTCCTTATGTTAAGGAGTGCTCACGGGGCTCGTGCTTTTCTTTATCCTGTTGTTGAACCTTGTGATCTTCGCGGATTCGAGGTTCTCTCTGTGTTCCACCCAACCGATGAGGTTATCAATTCAGTTGTGATAGCGCGTAAGTATCCTATGCCTATGCATTCACATGATCAAGGACTTGGTTCTATGATTTTACCAAACAAGTGTTCTGAGATTCAAGTCTTTAATCCACTCATTAATCATGGGAATATGATCGAGGAATTGACTGTTGAGGAACAGCTCTCGTAAACTCACTCTCTACCTTTCTGATTTGCTTCAGTTATATCTATCTATCTACTAATTAATACTGCTATTTAGTGTCTCTATAGCACGTGGTTTAATTGGATGAGGATTGGGTCATGTGATAAAAGTTTAGTTAATGTTTCCATTTATGTCTCTGATCACATGTTTTGTATCTCATGGAGCATCACAACATAAGATGAGAGACTTCCATACTATTGTTCTTAAATTTTCAATAAATATAAAAGATTATTATGTGTTTTAGTTAAATTGAGTTCCTTAATTTCAAGCAAAAGCCATATACTAATGGCATGCACACTTTCACAATTTGCTATATACACTTGCTGATCTATTTTATTTACTGACAAATGTTAGTGGTTAGTAATTAATTACGGAAGATTTTCAAGATTTGAACTCTTTACCTCATTCTTTAAATTCTTTCATATCGTTAACTCGTCAACTAAACTACCTTCTTAGCGCTCTTTTACGATTTGGTGTATACTCTTTGTTGCTCATATATTATTGTTGTTGGAAAAGTGATGGTCTTGATGTGGTAAGAAAGAAAATTAATAGAGAGGAAAAATAAAACATATATAGATTGTTGCCTTTTATTTGCAATAATTTCAATCAATATCAATCAAAAAGTAGAAAGTCGTTCATTCATATCTTTTCAATTTGGAGACAAACACGACTTTGTTGCTTCTAAAGGATGCCTACTTATCTTTGGAATTAATTGATGAATCAATGATTGTGTTGTTTGGGGTAAAATTTATGTGGACAACATTTTTAGATACCTTTGACATTGAGAAAATAACCAATAGAGGAAGCATTAAGGATGTCTTGTCAAGTTAATGTTCTTGTTCATCAACTAGCGAAGCATATCTTGCATAATTAAGATGCCAAAGCTAATAATGAGAAATGTTTATGAAGAAGAATCTAAAAAAATAAAAATATCCAACTAAGGTGGAGTTATGTGTTTTTTGTTTGGTTCTAATAATATATATGTACTAGCTAGTATCTATCTGAGTTATTATCAGAAGAGAATTATGGAAAGATATTTTTGGCAACTGATTCCTTTTATCTTTTTTTTTTTGACAATAATTAGCGAATGAGTATATATATATATATATATATATATATATATATATATATATATATATAATATGTGTAGCTGTTTGTTATATATTTCTGTCAATGTTTGCTGATTTTAACCTTTGACGTTGCTAATAGGATCCTTGGATTCTCATTCTACAATGATGTGGTGTAGGTTGCCATTGAAAAAAATGTGGGTAATTTACCCACTTCACTTGTATTTCTTAAATTTTAATAGATAAATCTCACTAAAGTTTTGACCTTTACATAGAGGCAATTGCAATAAGAGATGCTAGCTCTGAATCATAAAGTTACTATATACAAGTTGTTCGGGTACGTTTGGGAGGGGGTTTTAGAGGGGAAGGGAGGGGAGGGCTTGGAAAACAATAGTTTATATTTTAATATGTATTTGAGATTCAAAATAATTTAAAGAACAACACTATTAGATAACAATATAACATTTCTAATGACGCGTTATTTATGGTTAAAGACATTTTATAGTTTCCTCAATTTAGAATTGAAAAATATGTTCTCCCCTCCATTTCCCCCCAAAAACCCCTCCCAAACATACCCTAGTGTTTTGGTTTCGAATTCAAATAGTATGCGGTCACTAATTTGGCGCAGTCACGCAGTCAGTATACGAGAGCTAAAATGAACTCCAATGGTACACATCACTCTTTTATTAGTAAAAAGGGGGGTAAAAAGGGGGTAAGAAAGAGGGTAAGAAGGAGTGTAAAAACACTAGCTACTTACTATTTGAGCTAAAATGAACTCCAATGGTACACGTCACTCTTTTGCATCCAGGAATAAACTTCTAGAAAAGGAGGGTATATTAGTAAAAATGGGTGTCAATAGCTACGTACTCTCTAATTTCTTGTACCTAAAGGCTAAGGGTTTTGCTTTTCCCACTCCCACTCCTACTCAAAACACACCCCATAAGGGTGTGAGATGACCAAAAGGCCAGCCAAAACGTATTTTTTTTCCAAGAGCTTTCACGTGTTCGAATACGGGGCTTCGAACCCGTTCGAACGACATCTTCCGCGTGAGTTAAAAATTGACTTCACACCCTCTTGTGCGTAATTTCACCTGTTCGAATGGGGTCACTCGAACCTGTTCGCATAACCTTGTTTGAACACCCTATTTTATTTCATTCGTATGCTGTTAACTGAGGCAACAAATAATGGACCCTCACACCACATTCACCAATTTTATTGCGTTCGCATGATGTTGTTTGAACGTGTTCGAACAGTCATTAAAAACGTCCTCTCAGCGTTTCACGCGAGGTTATTTTTAGAATAAAATTTGTTAAGGGGTGTGAAAGAGTAGGAGGGGGAGTGGGAAAAGTAAAACCCAATGCTAAAGCCACTTTTTTGGATGTGGCCCAACTGTTGGGTGTATTGTACTCCAAAACTATTTAGCAATTCTAGTGCTTTGGACCAAAAAAAAAGCAATTCTAGTGCTTCTGTTCTGTTTTTTTTTTTTATCATTTTAATAAACTTATTTTGCCTGTAAAATAAATGAATTGTTATTTGTTAGAAGGCATTTTGTTTTCAAAGATGTTTTATCCTTCCTAAAAAATGTTTTTTTACCCCATCATCATACAATATACGCCCCCACAACCCCTATGAAAAGTCTTATTTGTCCTTGAATTTTAAACAAAACGGAATTATCTATTAATAGATAGGCAAAATTTTAGTACAAACGGAATTATGTTAATTTCGTCAACGCCTTTTTTTTTTCAAAATGGAGTTACCTCATACGACAGGTAATTCTGTAGCTAAAAGTTTGACTACAGAATTATCTTTTAAAAAGATAATTCCGACAATTGGAAAATTCCGTAGTTAATTCCGTACTCTAAAGATAAATCCAACAGTTGAAAACACTACTAAAAATTCGCTAAACTATCAAAGTCAATCTAAAAATTATAAAAACACCACTAAAAATCTAATAAAATAAAAGAAGGTTATGTAATTTTTTTTAGATTTTTTGAGGATTATGAAAAACTAAAAAATTAATAAAAAATAGTAAACAATTGAATTTGAGATTTTGAGTTCCGCTGTCCCAGAAGATGCTGTTTGTTTGTTTGTTGTTTAGTTTTTTTTTTATGCATGTTCTCTTTTTTACCTAATGATTATTTTTTTTGGATAATGGAATTTTTATGCAATAAAACTTGAAAACAGAAAAGTAAACATAAGATAAATATTTTGATTGACTTAGGTAATATATGAAATATATAGATGTTTTTGTTAAATATAAAAAAACTTGATCAAAAGTATCATGAAAAATATTTTTATTATAATTTTTTCATTTTAAAAGTTAAAAAACCATGTAGATAGTTTCTAATGTAATTTTAAGTCGAGACCCATTTCAGTTATTTCACACCTAAAATCAATTCTAATTCAACCTATTCAAATCAATGTTATTAAAGCTGGACTGGTCATCATGCCGGTCAAGGCACTGATTCACTGATTCTCTGGTCGGGCCGACCGGTCTTTGGTCGGACCGCATGAGTCGGACACTATTAAAAATAGATATGATATGTATAAATTTATAACTTAAAAATCTGTAAAAAAAATCTAACCACAAAATTAACACAAGTCTTCAAATTTCAATGTTCAAAACTTCAAATTAAATCCATAAAGACCACAACCACGTCTATAAGTACTTAATTAAACAAAATAACAAAAGGTCAACATAACAAAAGCACCAAATAAGTCTCAAACACAACTAAAGTTACTAATTTTGGTTCTGAATGTGTGTTTCTAATTTTGGTTCTGAGTGAAACGACGTTGTTTCACCTTTTTTAAAACGTGTTTAGACCGGTCCGGTTCACCGGTTTTGACGTTAGTAGGTGGCTCAACCTGGTTCACCCGCACTCCGTTTAAGCATGCAAGTTGTCTTCGAACCCCATTGGAATCTGTGCCGCCTGCGGTCTAATCGACAGTAGGGTAGGTTTTAATAACACTGATTCAAATAATAATGATTGATAAAAATCACTTTTTTAGTATAGGTATCTAAACAAAAATCACATCAAGTTCACTTTTACTAAAATCAATTCTGCAAAACAATTCTGTTAGAATCAATTCTAATCACTGCAGAACCAAACACACACTTAGAGCATCCACAACGGAGTACCCTCTTTTTTTCTCTTTAAGTGGGACCTATGTGTACACATCACTCATTTATACTTTTTAATATTAGTTCTTTATAAGGACTCATTCTCTCCAACCCGCACCTCAAAAAGTTTACTAAAGGAGTTCCACTATAATCCTATGTCATGGTGAATAAAGAGAAAAAAAAAGATTGTGTCATGTGGGACCTGGAAGGAGAGAGAAAATAATAGATAAAATTAATATTTTTAATAGTGGGACCTGCGGAGAGAGTCCTAGTAGAAAGACTCATCCTTATTAAGGTATGCTTTTATTTTCTCCACAATGGTATTCCTTATAGCAAATTCTTCTTAATAAGGAAAAGGCTTAATTACAGTTTTGGTCCCCCTATTATCATCAACTCATGATTTTAGTCCCCAACTTTTTTTTTTTCCACGAATTTAATCCTCCTATTTTCTCAATTTTTAAAATCAAAGTCCCCCATAAATTTGGTCAAAATTGTTGTTGAGGTGTCAGTGACTTAACCTATGTGGCATGACAGATAGGCATACCAAGTTGGAATTTAAATTAAAATTTCTTAATTTTATTTCAACAATTGTTTTTTTTTAACCAATTTTAACAATTGTTTTAATCTATTTATAAAATTTGAAATAAAATAAAAACTGAAGTGGTGATGCTTCTTCGTCTTCTTATGCTCTCTCATTTGAAGCAGTGATGCTTCTTCGTCTTCGAAGTTAACACATGCAGGCCCATCTATCTCTCTGCAACTCTTCAAGTCGGTCTTACCTGAATCCATACCCCATTTCACGACAACCATCATAATTCAATACCTGAACCCAAACCCCACTTCTCTACGCCCATCATAATTCCCTCACAAAAAAATCCCAAAAAAATTGCTCCTTTGGATCCATCTGGGCATGAAACAATTCTCCAATAAACCTGATGATCACTCTAAATTTCTAATCTTTTCAGTTTTAAGCTAACTGGGTCGATTCAATTGGCTCAATTTACAATTGTTTTTTTTTCCAATTTAAAGGCTTTTGTGTTTGTGATTGAAATGGTCTATTTCAATAACTCAATGTCTCTCTGCAACTACACCGTTGACCAGCCACCAACCATGGCGAATTTGAAGGAACGATTCTGGAGTTGTTGAGTTTGGGGTTGGGGTTCTTGGAAGGAAGAAGATGGAAGTGAAATGTGTCGTTCCTTCGATTTGGATTTGATACCCTAAAAGATGTTTTCTTTTAATTTCGAATTTTATTGAATAGATGTAAATAGATTAAAAACAAGGGTGATTCTAGGGTGAAAGAGCAAATCAAATCTTTCACCGGTGAAACACTAAAATTGATCGTTGGATATTGTTTAAAATGCCATGAATGGTTAAGATTGAATCAACCATTTGATGAATTTTTATACTACATCCAATAGTCGATTTTAATGTTCACCGATGAAAGATTGATTTCTTCTTCACCCTAGAATCACCCTAAAAACAATTGTTAAAATAAAATTGAGAAATTTTAATTTAAATTCCAACTTGACATGCCTACGTACGTGTCATGCCATGTAAGTGACTAACACCTCAGCAATAATTTTGACCAAATTTATGGGGGACTTTGATTTTAGAAATTGAGAAAATAGGAGGACTAAATTCGTGGAAAAAAAGTTGGAGACTAAAATCGTGAGTTGATGATAATAAGGTGACCAAAATTGTAATTAAGCCTAAGGAAAAATGACTATAAAGAAAACCATTGTGGATGCTCTTAGAAGCAACAAAAAAAGTGGAAAAAGAAAAGAAAAAAAAGAGGGTGCTTTTATGGTGAGATAGCAAATCAAATCCCTCACCGGTGGACCCTTAAATATGACCGTAGGATGTAGTGTAAAAATTTATGAACCGTTGAAATTTAATATTAATTGGTTCAATCTTAACCACCAATAACATTTTACAGAATATCCAACTATCAATTTTAATAGCTTATGTGATAGATTTGATTATTTGTCTCACCATAAAAACACCCAAAAAGGAGGAGGGGGCGGGAGACTCCCGCGAAACGTAGTTGGTTGGAGACCGCCAAGAATTGTTATTAGTAGATAATAATAATAGCTTATAAAAAAAAAAGTAGATAATAAAGAAAGGGACAGAAGAAAATCCAAAAAAGAAAATTAAGAAAAACAAATATTGTGGTAACGAAATAGATAAGGCACCCTAGAAAATTTCTTCTCTGGCAGTTCCTTTCCCACCACCAAACCATACCATACCATCAGCGCATGAAATTCAAAAGGCAACACACACATTGCATGAGTTCGGTAACATTATAGACGAAGTAAAGTCCCTCAACAACTCACCACCGTAACAGAATCAGTTGAGTGAATCAGCATGGCCATGGCCATGACTTTCGAAACAAGATACTCTTCTCTATCATCTCAAATGACCACAGCTAACTACTTCTCCTCAAATCTCAGACGATTAAAACCATCTCGATTCTTCAATTGCCGATCACCGAAACGCCTCGTTTTGCCGCCAAGACTTGCTGTGAAAGCTTGCGCGGTGAAAGTTGAAGAAAAGAACGTTGCCGGAGAATCAGGAAGAGAGTGGGGGAAGGTTTCTGCAGTGTTGTTTGACATGGATGGTGTGCTTTGCAACAGCGAAGAACCTTCTAGAAGAGCCGGTGTTGATCTGTTCGCTGAGATGGGCGTCCAAGTCACAGTCGACGATTTTTTACCATTCACGGGAACCGGTACTTCTCTAGCTTCCTGACTTAGTTTTCAGTGTAGTTTATGAATTCCTTGGTTCAATTTCTTCCGAAATTACTGAACAGTGAACACGCTTTTCTGTTTTCCGCTAACATTTGTGTTCTTTGAGTAAGAATGCTTGCCCGCATTGCTTCTTTGTTTCTAATTTGGGATCGTATATTTGATTATTTGAAACTTTATACGTATTGAGCCATGCTTTTGTTGGAATCAAAACATGAGCTTAATTTTGAGCTTGAGCAAGCTTTACACCTTTAACTCGTTTGTAAACCTAGTGGTTGGTTATCATAATAACGTGCCTACAATATTAGTGTATAATAATTACAGTATTTTCTTCTTCCAAAAATAGAACACGCTTTACAAAGTAGTACGCTTATGATAATATTGGTGAGTGGTGACAAAACAATTGTTGTGGACTGCTTTATTTCAGTTAAGAGTTAGGGTAGCTAGCTATATGCTGCTGTTAGTAGTGGCAATTTGACAAACAGATTCCCAAAATCCCATTGCGGAAATGAGTTTTGAAGTGGCAAGGATTGTCAGAGGTACCTATTCATTTATTTACAAGCGAAGAAATTACGCCCATTTTATCCAAAGGAGTCTTCAGTATCATCACTCTCAAATAGCGGCTGGTGCTGCTAGTTCATTGAAGCTAAATATTGATGGGGACCCTCTGGGAATCCAGGGCCGGCTTGTTTTGGAGAACTAAGTTAACGGTCCTTTTGGACAGTGGATGGTCCTTTGTGAAGAAACATTGGATGGTGTACTTCTCTTAGATCCGCCATTCATCTGGTCTGTCCTTTTGGACAGTGGATGGTCCTTTGTAAAGAAACATTGGCTGGTGTAATTCTCTTAAATGGTTTGTTTTAATCTAATTTTGAGAATGTAAAGAGTCACCAAACAATTAATTGTTGTAGCATTTCATATTTTGAGACCAGAGAAAAGAGCAAAAAGATAAAATAAAAAATGCATATCATGTAATTACATTTCTTCAAATTATTTTCCTTTTTTTCTTTACTTCCAAACCTCTATACTGGATGTTACACGAAGTAAGGAATGTGTTCTTGTGTTTGTACTATGTAGATTCCAGTCTTACTATCTAGTTGTTCTTTGATAGACACCATTTGTTTGATTGAGCTGCTTATTTAATTATTAAGCTTATAAAATTCATTGCTTCCTTTGAAACATGAAAGGGGAAGCAAACTTTTTGGGAGGTGTTGCCTCTGTTAAGGGAGTTAAAGAATTCAACCCTGAAGCTGCAAAAAGGAGGTTCTTTGAAATATATTTGGATAAGGTAAAATATTTATATTCAGTTGATGCCACTTTTTATTTCTTTTAAACCGGATCCTAAAGTGTTGTCACTTGTCTCAGTATGCAAAACCTGAATCTGGAATAGGATTTCCAGGTGCCCTTGAGCTAATATCTCAGGTATGTAAGATTAATAATGTTTAAATTGAATTGATTGCATAGGATTCATGAAGTGACTAAATAAGGGACATGCCAACATTTAACAGTGTAAAAGCAAAGGGCTTAAAGTGGCTGTGGCATCTAGTGCTGATCGTATAAAGGTTGATGCAAATCTAGCTGCCGCTGGTTTGCCATTGTCAATGTAAGCCAATATTCAGCATGACTTGTTGAATGTTCATGTAGCTATTGACCTTTAACTATTATTTATAATACGTAATGTATTTATTTATTTATTTAAAATTTTTATGAAATTTCTTCAATTAGTTATAAGTTATAACCACATCGTGACATTAAAATAAAATAATCCAAGATGAATTTTAAGTCCGCTGATACTCTAGGGTATTATTTGTTTAGTTTAAATTAAGTGCAAACTGCATATATTTTTGTTACATTTTACGCTTGACTCCCTCAGCCTGATTTCTGTAACTTTCCGTGTATCAATGTTGCTCTAATTGTGCAGTTGTATTTGTTTTATCAGGTTCGATGCAATTGTGTCTGCAGATGCCTTTGAGAATTTGAAACCCGCACCTGATATTTTCTTAGCTGCGTCAAGAATATTGAGTGTTCCCCCCAGTGAGGTATATGATACTAGGTAGATTGAGCTTGTCATTAGAGGCCTAACTTGTATCTTCTGGTGACCGACTTTGTAAAGTGGTGGTGTTTTATTGTTGTTGGTTACTAGTATAACGGAAATATGTAATCATGGACTTAGAAGGATAGTATTAGATACGAAGTTTCTTGAATGATTTTTAGTGCTACTATGCAGAATGCAGAAAGTTGACTTGAATTTGTACCATGTTAACTTCAAACCATATCTGCAATTCTAACTAGCACCATAATGGTGCATCTGGATTCTGGAGTAACTTATTTGTGTAATGACTGGCTCATAAGTAATGACTGGCTCGTACAATGAGGATTGCTCTCACGCTGAGGGTTGGGCAACTAGAGTGTGGACAAAACACGTGCGACCCAATACCAAACACATGCCAGGACTAGACATTTGGATTGCTGACAAATGTTGGCAGCCCAATAACAACAGTTGGCGTGATAATAGATCTAGGATAGACTATGATACCATTTCAGAATTTGGGTTTTGGGTCTACCTTAACCCCAAAAGCTAGCTTGTAGAGCGAGGATTGCTCAAGCCTTATTTACAATAATTTGGTCATGTCATTGATCATGTGGGACTTCAATAACATTCATTTAATTTTAATAAATTAATATTCAAGTTTGATTTTCTCATGTAAAAGAATGGTTGCATTTCCTCTTAAATGTCAAAAAGTAATCTCCTTGTATGTTTTCCTAGTGTATTGTTATAGAAGATGCGGTAGCTGGAGTGCAAGCTGCCAAAGCTGCACAAATGAGGTAAGCATTGATCTTCATGCTCCTAGTGTTTTAAAAAGGAGGTATAATTGCTGCTTTAACTTACCAGCGCTGACTGATTTTTAGACTCAAAAGTCATGTGTTAATGTACTTTTGATAATAGAAAACAAAATTTTAATGTTGTCAATTCATTGTTTGCAGATGCATAGCTGTAAGGACCACTTTATCAGATGAAGCTTTGGAGTCTGCTGGCCCAACTTTTATCCGAGATGACATAGGAAATGTTTCACTTGATGATATTCTCAATGGTGACTCCGTTGGATATAGTATGTAGTCTTGGATGTTTGTTGTAAATCTATATTTTTCCTTTAAATTTTCTTTATTGTCTTTGATCCAAGATGGTAAAAACGTTATTGTTGTACAAATTACGAACTTTGAGCAATGGGTAATCCTTGTATTACAAATCCTTTTCCCTTGTTGGAAAATGTGCGCCTTCTTACTTAATAAATTACTTTACATTATATCTTTATATCTATTATTAAAGTATACCTTATTGTCAGAATACTTTTTTAATCTGACAATTGTTCTTTGACAATGATCAAGAGTATAGATACTATGTTGCATGAGGACTTATTTAGAAGTGACATTGCAGTTACGAGGATGCAATGGTTATTTATCTGACAATTGTTCTTGGATAATGATCAAGAGTATAGATATTATGTTGCATGAGGTCTTATTTAGAAGTGCCATTGCAGATAAGAGGATGCAGGGCTCTGAAACTCCAAATAATGTTGGTGAATCTTCATCTGCTGTGCTTGCGGGAAAAATAGATGATGGAGGAGTTGAAAGAACTACTAGTGGTACTGATGAGGGAATATTCTCAACAGGAGGGTAAGACGGTTTCTTATTGCCTACCTTTTTCTTTCATTCTATCTTCTGAAATCAATTTTTTTTGTCAAACACAAGTTTGTAAGGTAAGCAATCTTAGCATCATCGTCATTACTTTTTAACTAGCTATTGTCGTGTTGACGACGCATAGATAACTACTACTTGTAGGGAATCCAAGCTCAGATTGTAAAGTTAAAGTACGAATTGAACTAAACTTTTTGAGGGTATATTTACCTTGTTCCTCTTCTTTTAAACTGTCATATCAAAATTCATTAACCATTTAATAGGAAAATGCACCAATCAAGTGCCTGCATTTGGCAATAATTAGAAAATTCATTTCATGTTAGGGACCAAGAGAGAAGGATACTAAATGTAGAAGAAAGAAGGGGGTTAGTTAGGCCGTAGTATTTGAGAATCTTGTGAGATATATAAATAGAGGGGTTCTAATAGTAGAGGAATGTCTTGATTCTTTGGTAATAAAACTGACATCTCACTTGTATAAGCGATTCATGATTTGAGAAATAGGGATGAGGCATCGACACAACTGAGGAGTCTAGGGCGCACATGAAGCATTTTCAGATGGAGACGTGATGATTGCTATTATCATTCAAGCAGAGGATTAGGTTAACCTAAAACTTGAACCACATAATCAATGGTCTGTATCTCACACTTTGCTTATGCACTCCAAGATGACAAAGTATTTTGGACCAATTATGGTCCCTAGATGGGTTCAGTATCTTCTAAACTCCTGTTGCCGGATCCACATCTCATACACCCCCGTTTTCCATGTCCCTCTTTGAAAAGGGTTTGGGAGACCACCACGTAGAGGAAACACTTCCTTCAGAGCTTTAGCTTCACCAGGAGGAGCTTAATCATGACAGGTATCAGCCACAAGGAATATCAGCTATGAAGGGGAGTAATAAAGGTGAGTATTGTCTCGGGGCAGAGGCAACCAGTCAGCAAATGAAGCTACTAGGGAGGATGTCTCTTTTATGAGAGAGTATTTTCCTGATTTTAACATGGGGGACAGGACCAAGAGAGATGGACATTAAATGTCTATACTAAAAGGAAGAGGGGAATGAGTTAGTTGGTAGGAATTGAGGACTTAGCAAGAGATACAGATAGGTTATAATAGAAGAAGGATGTCTGGATTCTTTTGAAATAAAACTTAATCTCAGTTGCTCAAGGGATTCTCTCAAAAGAGCTGGCTATGAAGAAACAAATTATTCTTGTAGATTTCATTTCCGATTCATTTATTCTGTGTTTTCCCCTTCTTTCTGAATATTCAGAAAGGCATGATACCTAACAGTCCCTTTTCCCTTGATGGTGATAGCAGGGGTTGGCTTTTAGTTCATTTACTGAAGATTGCCTTTTAATATGTTTTTTTCCATATCTTAAAAGTAAATAGAGAAATGCTAGCAACACTCTTTTTTTAACACTCTCATTTTCACGTGGTTAGAATTCACGTGGTTCCCACTAAATTAATGAGTCTCATTTTCAAAGTGGTAGGACCTACATGAATTTAACCAATCATAGAGTGATTGTTAGATAGAGTGTTAAAAGAGAGTGTTGCTAGCATTTCTCAAGTAAATAATAGTATGAAATATGAAAAGTCGAAGGTTCTCTATTTGGAAAAGTCGGTCAAGTTGTCATCGAACAATAGCGTAAGAGCATCCACAATGGGGGGTTCTTAACTCTTAAGAAGTGAGCTTTCATAGGTACCCCCATTGTGGAAAAAATAAAGTGGGTACCTATTAAGCATGAATTCCTATATAAGAGTTTTCTCTTTCTTCTAAACATTGGTCCATGACTAGTTTTTATTATTGAAAAATGATATGTGGTTATTTGTGGGACCCATTTAAGAAATTTGTTGTAGGTGGTGGGTTGGAGGAGTTGAGTACTTATTAAGTAGTAACATTAAAAAAATATAAAATGTTGATGTGTAAACGTGGGACCCACTTAAGTACCCAAATATGGAGATCTCCATTGAGGATGCTCTAAGCTGTGCTCTTTGCCTTCATTTATAATAGTTGATTCGTCAACTAGCTATTGAGTAATTACCATAAAAGCTACTTTGAGGTTACAACAGGTTGATGCCTTTCTCTAGATGATGAATAATTGCTTTCTCATATATGTAATTTTATACCATGAAATATTAATCATTTTGGTATTTTTGCCCGTGCAACAAGGACATCTTTTTGTTGATTTACTAATATGAGGGTGCAGAAATAATCATTGTTCAGGTTGCAGGGTTCACGACGAGATATAGTGAGATTTGGAAGTCTTGGGCTTGCTATCTCTTGCTTTGCCTTCACCTTAAGTAACTGGAAGGTACAATGATATTGCTGCAAATTTTAAGAGACAAATGATTTGGAAGTCAATATGTGTAACTGTCTAACTGCTATACTACAGGCAATGCAATATGCTTCCCCTAAAGCTGTATGGAATCTGTTATTTGGTGTTACCCAGCCACCCTTGGAATATAAAGATGGTAATGAACTAATTGTCAACAGCTGTACAACACAGCTGTATGCTCTTTTATTTTTAAATTTAAAATTATTATTCTAGAAGGATTAGGTAGTTAAGATCTTGATCAGATTACTCTGAAGCATGGGTACTTCAAAGTTAGAGCCGTACCTGTATTGAGTACGTACCCGGTAGCGGTACTCATTGGGTACTCGTGGGTACTTCTCGGTCTATATTTGTGGTCTGATATATAAATCAACAGTGCTATATATTACGAAAGGGAACAATGCACGAAAGGCAAGAATGGCTACATGACTCTCCATCGTTTGGTTTTTTTCTTAAAATAACCATGAATCACACTACAGATTTGCTTAATCCACCATATATCTTTGATTTAAAACCAATCCAATTGATTAAAAACTCTGCACTTTAACTTCCACAAATTTGCATCAGAATAAGTAGAATCATAGAATGATAATAAGCCACCATTACTTCACGGCTGGCGGACTTAGTAAGGCAAAAGTGAATTGGTTTAGGTTGAAGGCCAGAGTGAAGGATACAAGCATTCAGTTAAAGGAAAGATAAGGGCTGAGAAGAAGGTGAAAAACCCATTCGTGTTTTTTTATACGAAACTATCTTCGTAATAATCAGCAATTTCCTATATAAATATATGTTTGTCGCATAGAAAAAAGTTAGATTTTTCATTCTTTGTTTGGTGATACTGAAACTTTTCCTATTAGATCGTATATCAATTTTTTATTTTCTGCTATATAAATAATTTTTTCCTATATTTCATTATATATTTCTCTGTTATATGTTTTACTTATTTGTGTTTCCTATCTTTTAGTCATATTTATATCAAATATATGTTACGTACTGATTTTTTTAAAAAACCACGTATCCCGTACCAGCATCCGTACCGAGTACCGGTACCGTACCTATAATCAGGATGGTTAGGATCTCTCCTCGCCGGCCCTGCCTATATATTTCTTTCTTTTGTGTTTCAGATTAATGAGATAATACGAAATACATTTTCTTCTCTGTAATTATCACTTCCCTCTCCTAAAATCACATTAATGATGTGCTGGGAAATCAGTCTTCTATGCTGTTATAGACTTTCACCATTTATCTACTTTCCATCTTATGGCTGTTGACGGTGCTATGTTTAATTATGAATCTTTAAGGACTACTCAATCCAAAACTTCAACATGTTAGATAAGGATGTAAGGTCATCACCAAAAAAAAAAGATAAGGATGTAAGTCTCATCCCTGCTCTATGTGCTGACTTCTATCTTTGAACCATAAAGTGAGAAGTCTATAGTCATGCAAAAAACATGTATCAGCCTAAGAGCATAAGCTGCTACTTAGGACAAGTGAAACTTTTTTATCTTACGATTAGTGGATAGGTTGAATCTATGGTCAATTTTACCGGTATAGACTCTCTAGTTTTTTCCCTCCATTTATTTGGGCCATGCTAAAAGATGAAATAAGAGCCGTAGAGTATTTGCGTTTTGTTCTCAGGTAATTCAAAATCTTATAGGATCCAACAATTTGTGAACTATATAGCTGATATGGAGAGCAGGTAATTAGTGCTTCGCTAAATTTCTTTATAACTATTTTCTGATGATGATATAACCTCTGCACTCGTATTTTATAATAATTAATCGCATTGTATCAATATTGTTGCATAAAGAGAATATTACATTTCCTTTAGGGTATGTTTGGGAGGGGTTTTGGGAGGGGAGGGAGGGGGGAGGAAGACATATTTTTCAATTCTAAAATGGAGGAAGCTATAAAATGTCTCTGACAATAATTAAAGTGTCATTAGAAATGTTATATTGTTACCTATCATGTTGTTCTTTAATTTTTTTAAAATCTCAAATAGATATTAAAATATAGACTAATATTTTCCAAGCCCCCCCTCCCTTCCCCTCCCAAACATACCCTTAGTAATTTTGTAGGTGAAGAATTATAAGTATTACCCCCCTCTTTGGAAAGAGAAATAACTGTAGCTTGTAAGCTAGATGTTGTAACTGTTATTAATATATTGTGATTAAATTATTTTCACTGTCAAGGGAAAATGCTGAAATTGTTCCAGAATTTCCGTCCAAACTTGATTGGCTGAATACAGCTCCACTTCAGTTTCGCAGGGTACTTCTATTCTTGTATCCCAGTTTGAATTATAATCTTTTAAAAAGATCTATGCTTATTGGATTTTGATTGTGTCTTTTGGCAGGATCTGAAAGGAAAAGTTGTTCTGCTTGATTTCTGGACTTATTGTTGTATAAACTGTATGCATGTGTTGCCAGACTTAGATGTTTTGGAGAAAAAATACAAAGATATGCCGGTATTTTCTTGTCTGAGTATTTTGATTATCAAATGTAGCATGATGTATGCCTTTGCTTTATAAAATTTGTCATATCAGTTAGTAGGTACTTTATAAAATGAGATTCAAAATTTCTAGATTTTTCTTGTTTATTTAATATTTTTCTGAATGAAAAATAATCTAGTTGTCCAGTTAATGTTTGACATAAAAAGGAGTATTTTTTTATGTATGCTTTGTTTGTCCAGTTCGTTGTTGTGGGTGTTCATTCTGCAAAGTTTGATAATGAGAAAGATTCTGAAGCCATCCGCAATGCAGTTCTACGCTATGACATCACTCACCCGGTAAGCCCAAAGTTGGAATTCGATTACTATTTCAAAATATATTTCTTTTTTTCAGTTTTTCTGGAAAATTCAGTGTTTGTAAGATTTTGCAGGTAGGCCCAGGGGGTTATTTTACAGTTATGTCATCTGAACATTAAATATGGACACAAAATCAGCATCAATTTTTCTGGTTAATGTAGCTCACACGTACATAATGAAGTGTTCCATTTGGTTAATAGATATATCAAAGTGTTGCAACTTACTAACCATCAACTGACCTTCATTGTGTCAAAAAAAAAATCAACTGACCTTCATTAATTACGATTTTGAGTGTCATTAACCACGAATTTTAGGTGTTCAAATATACATGTAGTAGATTGTAATTGTAACTATAATTAAACACCTAAAAATTGTGATTAATAGCGTTTAAATTTGTGGTTAAAGGCATTTAGTTGATTGATGAGTTTCAGCTTGCAATACCCTTGTATATCCATTAAACATGTTCAGCATTTTATTAATAACGTGTGTAAACTGCATTAACCACCAAAGTTGTTGTCGATTTTGGTGTTCCAATTTGATGTTCAAATTTTCACCAGATTTAATGTCTTAACTGCAAAAGCAAATGTTATGGCATTGTATTTAATCGTAATCATTATTTATTAATTAAGATAATGAGATGTAGGTAGGATCAATGTGTACATGGCAATTTTGCAGATTTATTGGGCTGACAATCAGCCTCACAGCTTGCACTTAATTTGCATTTAAATGAGATTTCTCGAAGAGGAGAACACATAGTTTCAGACTAAAAATCTGAGTTTAACACAAATAACATTTATCGTTATTGTGTTATGTAGTTAGACTAGGAGGACAATTATGTGTTTTTATTTCTCTGTCATTTATTATTATTAATGGGTAGTTTTCTGATTGTATGTTTGAGAGAAAACTCTCTGTTAGGGCTTAGGCTTGTGATTTGTGTTGCTGAACTCCAATTCTGGTCAAAACCAGAATTCCCATTAATAAATCTCTCAAATGGGTTTGCATAATCTCTCGAGTCTAACAGTTTATTCTATTGGCATTTTGTTTGTCTGTTTGTGTTCCTTGATTTGATGTTTAATTGTGTGATAAGTTTGCTAAAGGAAAGGTGTATACAAGAAAGAAGAAAAGAGGGTGTATGGTAGGTCATGTTGTAGGAGAGCAAGTCTCCAATAACTAACTAATGATTATCAGATGGTGGGAATGGCGTGGGAGTGCTGAGGTGGCTGCTGGACGTGTCCGTGGAGAGAGAAAAAAGTAGGATATTAGGAGATTTGTTGGTTAGAGAGAATCAGCTGGAAATTTGGCTAGTCCATAGGAGAGTTTAGGCCTCTACAGTGCCTTCCCTTATTTTCTCTATTTTCTGCTACTGTTCTATTGTAATCAAACTCAGAATCATACTGATTCTGCACTTATATTACTATATAAATCAAATTATCAGTTCTGCGATATTAGCGGGACTTGTTCTTCACCTACGGACTCTGTTTCTATCAATTGGTATCAAAGCACTATCCTCGTGCTTGTGAATGGTCTGCACGCGAAACAATGGAATCGAGAATGGATGGAGTTGAGTTGCGAGTTGGGCGTTGAGGAAGCGATCGTAAGATGATGGAACAGTTGACGACCATCAATACATCAGTGAACACAATGTCTGCTGCGATCACCGAGTTAGCGGGTCGGGTCGACCAGAAAAAGGATAGCGATGGTGAAAATTCTCCACGACGAAGCGAAGTGATCTCGCCAAACGGTGAACAACAATCTTTCGCATCACAACACAGAGTAGGAAGACGCAAGCTAGAAATTCCAGTTTTCAACGGAGATGAAGTTCAGGGGTGGCTCGTTCGGGTCGATCGTTATTTTCGTGTGAATGAGGTGAAGGAACGAGAGAAGATGGATGCGGTGGTGGTCGCCCTTGAGGATAGAGCGCTGAATTGGTTTCAATGGTGGGAGGCGCAAGCTCCGTTGCGTACATGGAGTGATTTTCAAACCGCGGTGATAAGGCGTTTCAACCCGGGTTCTCTTCACAACCCGATGGGACCATTGCTGCGTTTGAGACAGGACTCAACGGTTATGGCTTACCGCGACAAGTTTGAATTATTAGCTACCTCGTTGAAGAAGGAGGATCGGGTTATGCTCAGTAGCATTTTTTTGAATGGGTTGAAAGATGAAATACAAGCTGAATTGAAGATGGGTGACGTGGATGATTTGGATGCTATGATGGATAAAGCCATGTTGATTGAGGAGAAAAATCAAGCAATCAGTGGTAAGGGTGGAGGATGGAAGGAAAGAAATGAGGCCAAAACTTTCACTCCAAGGTTTCGTAGCACTTGGGATAGCAACAAGGAAAAGAAAGACTCTGTGTCAAACAATTCTAATAGTACAGTGAAGGCAGAGGAGAAACAGAATGAGATGAGTAAAGGACGGAGACTCAGTCAGGCTGAATTGGAAGATAGAACAAAGAAGGGTTTGTGTTTCAAATGTGGTGATAGGTGGGGGAAGGGGCATATTTGTAAAATGAAGCACATGAAACTCATGCTATGTGAAGGAGAGAGTAGTGATGAAGAGAGGAAGAGAGGCGGCTTGACCGAAAATGCGGGGAGTTTAAGACCTTGCAATTATCTCTCCAAAGTAAGGAAGGCTTGACTTCAAACAAGTCTTTCAAGGTTTGGGTGATAATTAAAGGAGTGAAGGTGCTAGCATTGATTGGCTGTGGAGCTACTAGTAACTTCATTTCGTCTCAGCTTATTGAGAAATTGAAGTTGCAAGTATGTGACAGTCCAATCTATATTGTGGAGATAGGAAATGGAGAACAAATCAAGAACCAGGAGTGTGCAAGAAAGCGAGTTTTGAGGTGCGGGGAATAGCTTTTGAGCAGAATTTTTTTATCATGGAGCTAGGAGGGACAGAGTTGGTACTTGGATTAGATTGGTTGGCTAGTTTGGGGGATGTGGAGGCCAATTTTAGGAACTTGTGTTTGAAATGGAAGCAAGAAGAGGCGAGTACAAAATTGAGGTGATCCACTTTGTGTCATGGACAAGCTTCTTGGAAAACTATGATGAAGGCTTTGAATGATGAAGGGGTGGGATTTTATGTGCGGGAAGAAGTTGAACCAGAAGTTCTTTGGTGTGAATGAGCAGTTGGACAGAATCTGGGCCAAGTAATTGATGAATTTGAAGATGTGTTCCAATTGCCCGCAGGGTTGCCTCCCAACCGTGATCGGGACCAATCCATTGTGTTGAAAAGCAGGCGAGAAATTCCTCATGCTCGGGCCATATAGATACCTCATTACCAAAAGAATGAGATTGAGAAGATAGTGAAAAAGAGATGTTGCGGCGCGGGAATTGTAAGGCCAAGTACCAGTCCGTTCTCTAGCCCAGTTATTTTGGTGAAGAAGAAAGATGGAGGGTGGCGTTTCTGTACTGACTATAGAGCTCTCAATAAGGTAACTATTCTAACAAGTTTCCTATACTGGGTTATTGATGAGTTATTAGGCGAATTGGGGAGCACAAATTTTTCTAAATTGGATTTGAAATCAGGTATCATCAAATACGCATGAAGGAGGAGGATATTCACAAAACAGCTTTTAGAACGCATGAGGGTCATTATGAGTACCTTGTTATGCCTTTTGGACTCACTAATGCACCCTCTACTTTTCAAGCTTTAATGAACCAAGTATTGAGGCCTTACTTGAGGAGATATGTATTGGTGTTCTTTGATGATATATTGATCTATAGTGTTGATGAAGAAGCACATAAGAAGCACCTCAGAGAGATTACATGTCTGAGCGAGAATCATTTGTATGCTAACAAGAAGAAGTGCTCTTTTGGAAAGAAAGCAGATTGAATATCTTGGTCATTTGATTTCGGGAGAGGGGGTGGCAGCAGACCCTAAAAAGATACAAGATATGTTGAAATGGCCAGAACCTAAGGAGTTGAAGGGACTAAGAGGTTTTCTTGGTTTGACGGGATATTACAGAAAATTTGTGAAAAATTATGGAAAGATGGCTTGGCCATTAACTTTCAGTGTTGAAGAAAGAGTGCTTCATTTGGGTGAGGAAGCTCAGAAAGCTTTTGAGCAACTGAAGGTTGCTATGACTACGGCACCGGTGCTTGCAATTCCTAATTTTGAGAAAGACTTTGTGGTGGAGACTGATGCTTCAGGCAAGGGTTTAGGTGCGGTATTGATGCAGGAAGGGAGACCAGTGGCTTACATGAGTCAAACACTCTCAGACAGAGCTCAAAATAAATCTGTGTATGAGAGAGAGTTGATGGCTATTGTGTTAGCAATTCAGAAGTGGAGACCGTACTTATTGGGGAGACATTTTCAGGTGTTGACTGACCAAAAGAGCTTGAAATTTCTGACTGAGCAGAGAGTTATGGGAGAGGAACAGCAGAAGTGGATTTCTAAGCTTATGGGGTATGATTTTGAGATCAAATATAAGCCGGGGAAAGACAATAGAGCTGCTGATGCTCTTTCCAGGCAGATGCAGAATTCTCAAATCACTACTATCCATTGTGAAGCGTGGGAGGGCCTTGAGGAGGAAGTACTTGAAGATGAGAAGCTAAAAGGGATTGTTCAAGACCTTTTGGGAGACTCTACTAGCCATTTTGGCTATCAATTGAAGAAAGGCAGGTTATACAAAGAAGATAGAATAGTAGTGCCCAGTAACTCTCCTAGAATTGATTGGTTGCTTCGTGAACTTCATGATTCTGCAGTTGGGGGACATTCTGGATTTTTCAGAACCTACAAGCGTATTTCTGGGCTTGTGTATTGGGAGGGTATGCGTAAGAGGATTCAAGAGTATGCGAAGGCTTGTGAGGTGTGTCAAAGGAACAAATATCAAACTCTAGGTCCGGGAGGATTGTTGCAACCATTACCGATTCCTACTAAGGTATGGAGTGACATATCAATGGATTTCATTGGGGACTTCCAAAGGCTATGGGTGTAGACAGTGTTAGTGGTGGTTGACCAGATTCACTAAAATGCGCTCACTTTATTCCTATATGTCACCACTTACACACGGCTAAAGACATAGTGAGGTGTTTTCTAAGGAAATTGTGAAGTTGCATGGATTTAGGAGTCCATCGTTTCCAGCGAGAGACAAGGTCTTTACGAGTGCTTTTTGGGTGAGTTATTGAAGATGGTGGCACTTAGATGAAATCTGATGAGTGCTTACCACCTCCGGGTGATGGGCAAGCAGAGGTGGTAAGCCAGGTGTCTTGAAAATTACTTGAGATGTGTGACTGGCAGCAGGCCCAAACAATGGCCAAAATGGATTGGTTGGGCTGAATATTGGTACAATACCAATTACCACTCATCCTTGAAGACTACACCATTTGAGGCATTGTATGGGAGAGCACCACCAGCTTTGATTCGTGGTGATGAGCATCATTCTGCAATGGAGGAAGTGAGCAGACTCACTGCAGAAAGGAATGACATGATCAGAGAGTTACATGAGCAGTTGGTGAAGGCCCAAGAGCGTATGAGGGTGCAAGCCAACAAACATAGAAGAGATGTGGAATATCAAGTAGGGGACTTAGTCTACTTGAAGATTCAACCTTACAAGATGAAGAGCTTAGCTAAAAGGATCAATCAAAAATTGAGTCCTAGATACTATGGTCCCTATGAAGTTTTGGAGAGAATTGGCTCTGTTGCTTATAAGTTAAAGTTGCCTGAGGATAGCAAAGTGCATCCTGTTTTTCATGCTTCACTGTTGAAGCCATCGGTGTCACCTGCAAGTGTGTCACAGCCTCTGCCTGCCTGCTTAAATGAAGACTGGTTGCTAGAACCAGAGCCGGAAATGATAAAGGAATGGAGGCGAAATGACCAGAATGAGTGGGAGGTGCTGCTACAGTGGAAAGGCCTCCCTGTGTTTGAGAATTCGTGGGAATTGGCTGAGAAAGTGAAGCTGGAATTTCCAGAATTCCTCCTTGAGGACAAGGAGAGTCTTGAAGGGGAAGGTATTGATAAGTTTGCTAAAGGAAAGGTGTATACAAGAAAGAAGAAAAGAGGGTGTATGGTAGGTCATGTTGTAGGAGAGCAAGTCTCCAATAACTAACTAATGATTATCAGATGGTGGGAATGGCGTGGGAGTGCTGAGGTGGCTGCTGGACGTGTCCGTGGAGAGAGAAAAAAGTAGGATATTAGGAGATTTGTTGGTTAGAGAGAATCAGCTGGAAATTTGGCTAGTCCATAGGAGAGTTTAGGCCTCTACAGTGCCTTCCCTTATTTTCTCTATTTTCTGCTACTGTTCTATTGTAATCAAACTCAGAATCATACTGATTCTGCACTTATATTACTATATAAATCAAATTATCAGTTCTGCAGTATTAGCAGGACTTGTTCTTCACCTTCTGGACTCTGTTTCTATCATTGTGTTAATGATTTAGGGCTCTTGAACACTTGCTTTATTAAGCCTGCTCTACCAGATCTCTATTTTGCCTTCTTTGTAGGTCGTCAATGATGGAGATATGTACCTTTGGCGGAAATTGGGGGTAAATTCATGGCCAACATTTGCTATAATTGGCCCCAATGGTAAGCTCCTTGCACAACTTGCTGGAGAAGGTCACAAGAAGGTACTAGTCTCATCAGCATGTATATTTTTTTAGTTTTTAAAAAAAAAATATTATTCTGATATTTTTAAAACAATGCATGATAATTCTGGCATTATATTCATCACATGCCGTGCATGTTGTGGCATTTACATCACCTTTATTAGTTTCCTAAAACCAACACTAAGGAACATGCTAGGTGGCTATATGAAAAATATTTCCAATTGTCCTAAAAATGAGCATTGTTCATGCGAAAAGGCCATTTTTGGGACTGATGATTTTGGGCACATGAAACTGTCTCAATATTTGGTAATACCATTTGTTGAACATAGGGTCTTGTTTAGATGCCTATAACTCTACACATTCATAAAAGTTCAGCATGAGTTTGTCAAGATTATATCATGGTCAATGTGGTTGGTACAGACAACCTAATATTTCAAAAGTCAAAAACAATATTAACTCATTATGATAAAAAATTTAGCAAGAAAATTCTGGCTATACAGTATTTTCCATTAGCAGTTTATGGTGAACAGTTGGTACAGAAAAAGTTTGCTACAAAGCTTCCTACATGGCATAAAAGACTCAAATGGGAAAATAGTTTGTAATCCCATTGTAGTAAATAGTTTAAAAATTTATTCTAAAGAGTGAAAATACTATTTCTATTTAAAATTGCAATTGCCTTTGGGCTGGGAATTGTTATCGCACGTGGCTGCCTTACCAAATAGCTTAATGCATTGGAATATAGGCCTAATGATTTAAATAAAGCATGATGAAGCGGCATGTCTATCTTTTTCTGTGTATTCCTCCTTTCATTCTTGTTATAGTACGGGAACTGGGGATTTTCACGTTGCTACTGCTGCAATACTTCAAAGATCTTCCTTTGAGTGGTGGGTGATATCTGCAAAAGACACATTGATCCTCAAGTTAGTATTTGGGCAAAATGAGTAAGGTGAGAGGACAGAATCCATATCGTAGCCACTTATATGATTATATGGCAGATTAGCAGTTGTGTTGGCTCTTGTGAGTGGTGTAATAATACAATGTGTTCTTACTGGAATCCTTGATACTTGGGAAGGAAATGGTTGTAATGATGATTCTTTTATGATTGAATGTGACATAGGCCAATGAGATATTTTGTGGGGGATATTGGGCCTCGGGGGCACATTTATTGATGAAGTTATATTAAAGGACTAAACTGTATTTCTATGCTAATGCTTATGGTTATTCAATTTTTTGTCAACTTCAAAAGTAGTAACTCTTAGAATGTATTGTGACAAATATAAATATATTTGCATTATTTTACTATTGGATATTGATTGTAAAACTTCATTTTTTAATGGTGCCCAAATATATTTACAAGACTTGTGTTGTTCCTGTTTTGAAAAGGATCTTGATGATTTTGTGGAGGCAGCACTTCTATTTTACGGAAAACGGAACATGTTGGACAATACACCAATTACATTAAGTTTAGAGAAAGATAATGATCCTCGCCTATTAACATCACCATTGAAGTTTCCTGGAAAGCTAGCAATTGACGTCCTCAACAACAGGCTTTTTATTTCTGACAGCAATCATAACCGCATAGTGAGTCCCCCCAAGCATAACCGTAAAAGCTTTATTTAGTATGAAAATGAAGTAATCAGGCAATGAAGTTTCCAGGCTTACATCTCGTTCAGACTATCTAGTACAGTATTTTAACACTGCTTATTATGGATACTTGAAATGGATGAAAAAGCTGAATATTATTTCTGATTGGATTCAGGTCGTCACCGACCTTGATGGGAACTTTATTGTACAAATTGGGAGCAGTTGGGAGGAAGGCTTGCAGGATGGTTCTTTTGATGATGCCACCTTTAACCGTCCACAGGTACAAAATTAAGTGGATTATTATCGAGCTTCTAGTCTATTTCATTGTTGCTTTATTGTGGCATTTCATCATATGGGAATTGCCTTCATTTTAACACACATCATACTTCTTTGCGGTTCTTGGTTCTCTAGGGCCTTGCTTATAATGCAAAGAAAAATATTCTCTATGTTGCAGACACCGAAAACCATGCTTTGAGGTACATGACAGCTTATATCAGTAGTCTGATTTTTCTTTTTATGAACTATGTAACAGCATCTATGCTTAAAAGATATTCTAATGGGAATTTTAATCGTAGAAGACAGTTAAGAGACTATTTTTTTGTGAACATATATGCCGTGTCTTGCTAGGCTTCAGGATTTAGTTGGTCCTGTCCATCTTAGTTATGGCCTTTGGGTTTGGAAGACCTTAAGTAGAAGATAAAAGAAAGGGCTGTGGTAGATGGACAAAAATGGGGATTAGTAGTGGGAAATAGATATCCCAGGAGTATTTCCTGTATAGGGGAAAAGGTAGTGGAGGAGGAGCAGTGAGTTTTTGCATTCTATTAATTGTGGAAAAGATTCTATTGTAAATTGTAATACATATTCCGTCTTTAACAGTTCAACATTTTCAATTTCGTTACTTTTCTAGTCCCTGACAGGCATGCTTCATAACATAAAGTTACTGATTTGCATCTGATTTCATTTGTAGAAAGCTAGAAAATTTTCCTTTTTGATTTGGTAAAAGCTGAATTTTGATGGAGAAGTCATTACTCCCTCTGTCTCCGTCGTCTAAAGTTATGCGCTGATTTTAAGGAAATGATTGATTCTATCTGTTTTCAAGATAATAAAATAGTCTGTTTGACTAAAATGTCCTTAGTGTAGTAGGAGTTAGGTAGAAGGACTAATTAATATTGGGTTGTTGAGTTGAGATATAAATACATAAGGGTATATTGGAAAATGGTAATCAATACACTTTTGATATTGTAAAATGACAAGTAATTTGAGACATGTAAGTATTCCAAAGAGTAACTTAATGAGACAAAAGAGGTAACTGCAAACCAAGCTGATTTACAAGAGCAATGGATCAACTCATTAATTTAAATCACTCTATTATGTTGCTGTATTTTCATATGGAATAGTTTGTTACTGTAGAATCTAACACGTTTATTGCTGTTTTTAAGAGAAATTGATTTTGCTAATGAAAAAGTGCGCACTCTTGCTGGAAATGGGACCAAGGGCTCTGATTATATTGGAGGAGGAAAAGGAGACAATCAGGTAATAAAATTAATTTGTAAATTTGGAGGATGAGTGGCATTCACATGGTATATAGCTAAAAATCCAAGATGGACCACAAAGTTAAACATTTTATAATAATTGTGATTATGATCTTTTCATTATATATGATATGATTCTATTAGGCTCCTTAATGGACCACAAAGTTAGACTCTTCAATTTCCCCCTTTTCCAGCTCCTCAATTCCCCTTGGGATGTTTGTTTTCATCCATTGGAAGAAAAGATTTATATTGCCATGGCTGGCCAGCATCAGATTTGGGAGCACAATATATTGAATGGAATTACGAGAGCATTTAGTGGTGATGGCTATGAAAGAAATTTAAATGGATCAAGGTATGACAACAAGTGAAGATACCCCCAACCTGATGTCAAACTATTTACATTTCAATTGTTCTTTTGTGGACTGCATTCTAGTAACCTTTGAATACCATACTGCTCTTAATATTTAATTTCAAATCGACATGCATATCTTAGTGCTAAATCAATACTAATAGATAATAGATTTGAAATCGAACTTCTAGTATTCAAACTCAGGAATATAAGCATCACACTTTTTGATCCATTCTTGAACACACTTTCTATGATTGATTCATTCTTTAAAAAGTTAATACACTTTTTCAAAAGTGATCAATTTACAAGATATTTGGATTGAGTTTTTTTTTTTGAAAAAATGAACTAATCATAAAGAGTGTGTTCAATAATGTGGCCAAAGAAGTGCTTTTTAATATTCCTCTTTCGCATTCCATCTTATGAGCAGCTACAGCGAATAGCAGCATAGCGACAGCAAATAGTGTTTGTAGCAAAATGAAAATTGCGCAGCGGTTTTCATAGAGGAGAGCCCAAAATCCGCTACGCTAAGCGCCGCTATACCCGCTATTTAACAACACCAATCTTATCTTGTATTCTCTTTGACCGCTTCTCTTACACTTCTATGCTCTTGGCCATTTATGGTGGTTCAACGTTTTTCAGATTGATTATATGGTTCTTTATCGTGATCATTCCATGTTATATAAGGTAGTTTGGAATCGTGTCATGGTTACAAATGCTAACAAGTAACAATGTCATGATTAGTTTGCTCTAGATTTTCATTTGATTGTTGCCTGACATGTTGGGATGTTGGCATGCTTAATACTTCTTTTCTTGAAACTTTTCAGTAACTTTTTTTTGACGAGAGAAAACTTTTTAGTAACTTGAGAGTTGAAATATCATTCTAAGAAATGGCTGTTGCCGATTTTGAACATTACAGTCAGTGACGTGAATTGCATTGTTCTATTTTTCTTTTCAATTTGAATATGAATTTGAAGGTCAGTTTGACATGCCCTTAAACCATCATGATATAAAAATTGCAGTGATATAGTGTTTATGCAAGGAATTGAATGAAAAGCTTATCCCTAAAATTTCCACCCCCAATATGAGCAATTTAAGGGGATACACTGGTTAAAATATTCAGGGATGGTTTTTAAATGAAAAGTTGAATGACAAACAAATCCTGAATTACCTTATGAAAAAATGGGGAATTGACTGTTTTCTTCTTGCAGTTAACTTAAGGGTTTAATTATTTTTCCTTCGAAACTATGGGCACTAATTTTTATCCTTATATTTTCTTTTTAGTAGTATTACTTTTCTCTAGTTATTTTAAATGTTTTAATAGTATCTTTAGATATTTATCTATTGATAATTATTGTGTATCTTTATTCAGGGGCAGATGTTGATTTTAGCGTGTTAAGATCTATGACATTTTATTGCTAATTATGAAATATTTCATGAATTTGGAGTAATTTGTTTAATTTTTCAGCATCTATGTATTGATAATATTGATTATTTAATATTTATATATATTGTTTTAGAGTCATGCCACGGCCATCCCGCCGATGACATTGATAGCTTATTAGTTTTTTTAAGTTTGATACAAATATGTATGTTTAAGTTTGGTTGAACTGAAGTTTTGAAATATTAAGGTCAATTTATTCCATATGTTTCATTTGGTGATTTTTCTGTTAGAAACTCCAAAAATCTTCTAATTGTTATGTATTTTTTTTATTTAAATTGGGATAGTTCTACAAGCACATCGTTTGCACAACCATCTGGTCTTTCATTGTCTCCAGGTAACATGTGGTGACAGTTCTCTTAAAGACTTGAACTTGATTTACATAAATCAACTGTCATTGACAAGAATAAATGTTTCACATGATTTGCATAAGATTCAAAGGAGATCTATGTTGCTGATAGTGAGTAGTAGTTCAATCGAGTTGTTGATCTGAAAGCGGGAGGATCTCGTTTGCTAGCTGGTGGTGACCCTATCTTCTCTGACAATTTGTTTAAGGTAGTTTTAGAACGACTTCAGAAGCCATTTGTATAGATTCCTGCTTCATTTTGCAGCACTGCTTTTTACGTTTATAATTGAATTTATTTATCATCAACAACAATCAAGTTTTTCACCAGATAAAGGAGAAATTAGAATTAGTGTTGTTCCTTAAATTCTAGACTAATAAAAGACAAATAAATTCAATTTAAAATAAAATAAAGTAAAATGTGTCAGGTTAGGACAAAATTAGAGAGAATCATAACTGCCAGATTAGGATAAATCAGGGGGTAAAATTAGAACTGCGCCTAATTCTCCAACACCCCCTCCCCAAAAATTTGGTGCATAGATATATGTCATGCCCAAATTGTGAAGGTAATCTGCAATTATGGGAGAAGGTACAGCATATCAATCGAAGATCAAATCTCAGGCAAGATAGTTGTGTGAAAAATCGATTGCACCATTCCTCAGTTGCATCCAGGAGCAACTTGATGTAATTCTAGAAGGCCTTCTGTCTAAGTATGAATCGCTCGTTACCTTAGTGTCTAGCAAAACTGATTACATCACATGCTTAATAGGTGTGTGTAGTTAGTAGTTAAATAACAGAAAGCAGACTGTGTTCTAGTCTATTACTTTACAATTCTTTTTTCCTGGTAACTTACCTCCGTACTCAAATTTCTGCAGTTTGGTGATCAAGATGGAATAGGCTCTGAAGTACTTCTTCAGCATCCACTAGGAGTTATGTGTGGAAAGGATGGAAATGTTTATATCACGGATAGCTACAACCACAAGGTAGACAACTCAAGCTAAATTACACACACACTCATGCACACATGTGCATGCACATGCACACATGTGCATGCACATGCACACGTACACACACTGTAAAGGGAGTTATTTGTTGTAATATTTTACATGTTTCTTTTATCTTTATGTACATTTGTTCTGTTTTCTATCTTTAATGAAGTTTCTGACAATTCTCTCCTCATTCTTATTTATGTACGGTTCTTTTCAAACTAGGATTGACTGATCAACCTGCCAGTTTCTATTAGGAATCAATATTTCATTTTGCATGCATGCAGGTTTAAACTTCTTAATACATCATACTACGCTTACCCTTTTATGTGAAATCTTGTGATGGTAGTTAATTTTTTGCCCATATACCTGGTTAGGACCTATACTGGAAAATTCATACGCAGTTAGATTTTTCTGATCAAACTTATCTAATGAATGTTTGGAGGCATGCATGATACAACCGACTTAAAAAGACACTAGTTAATTGGACAACCAGGCTTTAGCTCCAATACATACAGTGACTGGATATCCCATTCTGTTTCTCGGTTATGTTTCAATATTTCAGATCAAGAGGTTAGAGCCGACCAGTAAAAGAGTTAGCACCATTGCAGGAACAGGAAAAGCTGGTTTCAGGGATGGCATTGCTGTAACAGCCCAGGTTGGTTACTATCCTGTGCCCTTATCTACCAGAATCTTAGACAAGTTGTGAACATAGAAACCTGTGCCCTCTATATTTGGACACCCCTTATTTGATAGAAAGCATTCATCTGTTTGCATGTTTCTGTTTCCTCATACACAACCTTCTCATAACTCCATTTGAAGAATTTTTTCTTATACTCTCAAGTTAAATGCCCACCCATACAAATAAGTATCAACAAAACCAAGTAAAAGAAATCTTGCTTACCTAATATTCATGGATATTTGTTAAACTTATTTATCAATGTTCTTGCAGCTCTCTGAACCAGCAGGAATTGTTGAAGGGGACAATGGTAATGCTCTTTTTGCTGCAATATGTTTTTTGTTTAATGTTTTCATATGTTAATCTGAATAAATATAAAAGAGGTTCATACGCACACACATGAAATGATGGATCGATGGTTGTGTTAGCGTATCAAATTAGAGCACCCTGCTATAATTTATTATGATATGTTATTATGAGTCTAAGCATGATGACATATCCTTTCCACCATTGCATCTTAGTATTCGTTCCATTCTTAGTTTGATTCTATCTTAGGCCTGAAATTTCTCAGTGTAAATCATATTCGACAGCATGTTTATAAATGAAGTATTCCGCTGCGCGTTCTTCACTCAAGCATCTTCAGAAATTCCTTTTATATTTTTCTTTCATATAGTTCATCCTCAGTTAAATTTTAGTTCGAAATTCTACTAAGTCACAATCACAATCACCCTGAAATATTGCTTCCTACTATCGAAGACTCGACTTGACAGCAGCAACTCGAGTGGCCATGGTTTCCAAACATTGCTTTGCCATTGTCGTATTCGTACACAGTGATGTTCGCCTCCTCTGCTGGGATCTCTCAACAAAAGCACCGGATGATAGGACTAAATTTCTATTACGAGTAAATTGTATTGAATTAATGGAAATTATGAAGAAGAAAAGAGAAGAATGCTTTCAATCTAGAGAAGCTATTCTTTGAACGCAATTCAATATTTCAATTATTGATCATGCTCTGATTCTGTTACATTCCCTCATATTTATCTTTTCTCAATATTACTGTCTACTCCTCACTCTTTTATATCTAATATTCTGGCCAAAAGTCGCTCCTTTTGGGTTCTTGGTCTGGGGGAATAATCCAATAGTCCTTGCCCTTTTAGGGCTGTTTCCGAGCTCTATCTAATTAGGCTCACGGTTTCGTCATGTTGTGTATATTGTAACACACCATATCAAGTCTTTCACAATAATCAATGTAATTTTAGTCTTGAGTATTCCTTTTCCTCCCTCTACACCTAAAATCATGTAATTTCAACAGTTGGAAATGCTGTTAGATCAGCCGTTTATCTCTATCCAATGCTTGCCACAAATTCATTTTTTTAGAGGCAAATGTTAGTGGTTAATTGTTAGGGGTAGGGAGAATGTTAGGCAAATATTGAAATGTTAATTATCACAAATTCATTTGATTAAGCTTGAAGTACAAAAAGAGAACTTCTTGCACATCATTTTATTTCCAAAGTCAGTGGTTGGTAAGGTAAATCTTTCAACATATATTATGTTGTGTATCATCCTCTTCTCGTATCTTACTTCAAAATTTTGTAAGATGGGTTTTAAATTTTAAGGTTGTGCTTTATCCCTTTAGAACTACGTGTAAGGTAGAATGGGAACCAAAACCAGGAGCAGTATAAAGAAACACAATCTTCTTAATCAAGTTCATTAGCGAGACTGAAAACCCTAAGGTAACATGCTTTATTCTCACCCGAGTAAACATAATCCATAGTAGACCATTCTAACAAGATTTCTGACCTAAAATCTAGATCACAGATCAAATTACTCAACAATAAACCCTAAGACCCCATTACAGTCCTATAATTATAAATACAATTGTTATCTCAATATGCATGCCTATATTCATAGACCACCTTTTTGTTGTACATGTACACGTCTTACAGTTATACATGAAATTTGGGGATGTTGATCCCTCGATCCAATTCATTGGTTTAAAATGAAATAAATTTGAAATAAGCATATTCTTAGAATTCTTATTTACATTCTTTTTTTCAGGGAGGCTTTTCATAGCCGATACAAACAACAACAATCCGATATCTAGATTTGAAGACTAATGAATTTGAACTCTTCACCTTGGACCTTAAAGGATTTCAGCCTCCTAAACAAAAATCAAGATCTTTAAAACGTCTCAGGAGACGGTCATCAGCGGACATGGTGCCAATTACCATTGATGCCATTTCATCTGAGGAGGGAAACTTGTCAATTAAAATATCATTGCCAAATGAGTATCATTTCTCAAAGGTCTTCCTCCTCGTCCTCTCTTTCAAACACTAATTGTAACTCAATTATTACATACACATGGGACAATATATTTCAATGACTATTGACTACTGCCCCTAAAATTCCTTTGCAGGAAGCTCGCAGTAGATTCAGTGTTGACGTTGAACCTGAAGACACTGTGAATATTGATCCCCTTGATGGACTCCTTAGTCCAGAAGGATCTGCAACCCTTCACTTTAAGAGATCCTCTAGCACGGCTTCAATGGGAAGAATCAATTGCAAGGTAGGCCCCATATAGAACTTAGATGATTTCTGAAAAAAAAAAATAGCTGGTGTCAATCCCTCAGACTTTCAATTCTAGTACTTTGATATTCTAATTTATTTGCAAAAAATGACAAAATGAGCAAGAAAATGCTAGCTTCATTCTAAAGCGACTCACTCCAAAGCTGGTCAGAATTTGTTAATTCTAAAGGGTCTGACTCCAAAGCTGGTCGATATCAGCTTCAGAATTTGTTAATTCTGATGAAAGGGTTTCATTCTAAAGTGACTGACTCCAACTTTAATTTTGGTTAGCTTGTTTAAGTACTCTACTGCTAATGCTATTATCAACCTCAAATAGCTTCTGGTGGCGGTGTGAAAACCCAAAAAGCATCAATTAAAAAAACGATATTTTCATTCTTTGCAGATTTACTATTGTAAGGAAGATGAAGTTTGTTTATATCAATCCTTGCTGTTTGAGGTCCCCTTCCGAGAGGGGGTTTTTGACACTACCAAAGCAGACGTCACTCTTGCCCATTTGGTGAAGCCCAAAACTTCGACTAATAGCTTACTACAGCCAGTTGCTCCGTAGCACCTTAAACGCCTTAAACCAGGTTTTTTAGCACTCTTTGCTCATCTTCTGTTAGAAATATATCCCATGATCTTTCTTCTGATATAATCCATCATAATTAACAAAGATCTTTCGACTGATATAATCCGTTAAATCAAGGCTTTTGTCTGACCTTTCTCACTATAATGAAGATGGCATGTTAATTGTGTAGTCATTTGACATGATTTTTTTTCTTGACAACAACATGATTTATTGTTATTACCAGTTATAATATGAAATTTAAATTACAATGATTATTTAAATTGTTGGTTGTTTTGTGGATAAGCAATGAATGGATTGGCTACCAATTCATTCAGACACACATGCCCAGCTGTGTTTAACCGTTATGATGGTTGGGTGCTAAATAATTGGACAAATATATTCTTAAAAAAATACTAAATGTATGTTTTGTTACTGTTTGATTACTGTTGGTTTTAAACTTGTCTGGAATTGTTTTTAAACTTGCCTTTGTTTTCTTTTTGAAATTTGAATTTTTTTCCAGCTAAACTGTACGAACAAGCATAATTGTAATACAAGGACTTGATAACGGTACATCACCGGTGTGTGACAGAAACATGGAAGACTTCATCTATATTTGTGTCGTACTAAATAGCATTACTTTTTTTCTTTTTCTTTAATCCATCTTATTTACGAAGTCCACATGAAAAACTAACAATGAAGAAAAAGAAAACTTCGTGAAGCCATCATGAAGTTTCTCTCATGAGAAATAGTATAACTTATTTTCATTAATGGTATTATTGTATAAAGATTTAAAAGTTTTAGAAGTTATTCTAGTCTTTGTGTTTGTGATCCATTGTTTGTGTGAAGATGCTAATTAAGGCTAAAATGAACCAAATCAACTCCCTCGACTCAATAATTAGTTTGTTGGAGTTTGTTAATGAACTAAATGAGCTGAATTTGAGTTAAAAATTGAGCTTGTTAACTAGCCCCACAAAGAGACAAGATACAAAGTGTTAGTATAGTGATACCTTTAAAAGAACACAAATGAGTTACCAGATTTGTTATTGACAACAATAATTTGTAGCATTGTAACCAAAAACAACAGGCTAATCTTCGATTTTTGTCCCACTCAGCTGAAAATACTCATGCGGGGTTCTTTATGATGGTTCTTTTCTTTCTTATATTTAGAACTAACAAAATCACCTCTTATTTCTTATGTTGTGGAACAGAGGAGTATTACTTTATTTATTACAATTTATTACAACTTATGGTCATCCTACCCAATCAGATCTCGTTTACTTACATGTGAAGACATTTTTTCTATGTAGGGATTATTTTAGAATCATATTTTTATTTTTAATCGTGTATACAATTAAATAAGTATTTATTCAGAACCATAAGAGTGAGAGAAAAAACAAATATGGGTAGAAGGTGATTGATGTCGGTGGAGTGGTGATCGATTGATGTAGGCAACAGGAGTCCATGGTTTCATACCTTTCATTGATTGGTGATCTTTCCTCCCAACTACTTTTTGCTTTACTTGCCACCTGTCTCCAAACTCAACGCTTCATCCTTTATTATCTCATAAATTTTCAACCATATATATGAATGATAAATGAGTGCGACTTCAACTAACTTCAATCAACTAATTAACTTCAACTGTACCAGTACCATACTATTATTAGAATTAAACTGCACGTAAAAACAAACATGAGGTATTTTTTTTTTGGTAAATCGTGTCATTGCTGCGCACTTTCTACCGATTTTATCGATGACTAATCCATGTTGGGGAATCTGGTTGGTCACAAGTACCTGGCTTTGCCAGCTCGTGTGGTTCTTCCATCTCAACAGAATTTTTATCACACTCAAGGTTCGAACTCGAAACCTTAAGGTGGGATCCGAATGCAGTTACCGCTCAGACCAACTTAGTAAACATGAGGTATTTAAAGCGTGTTAGAATTGAATTTTTGAGAAATGTTTTCTGTTTTATAAAAATTAACAAAAGATCAAATTCGTTTTTTTAAAATTTTTAAAAAATAAAATAACTATTTTTATAGAGGGATTTTAAACAAGCAATCAATTGCTAAAAATATGTGAAAATCAAATGCAGTGCAAAATGAAGAACGAGGTTGTTGGTAGATAGAAACATTAAACGAACTAAATAAATTGTAACAACGATGGGAGTAGAGATCCTCTCAATCTCCTTAAAAAAATTGAATGTCAATTACCAAAGTTTTGGGTGTATTAATGCACATATATGTGGAATATATGTCACATATTTTTATACTCCCAAAACTTTAGTAATTGACTCTCAATTTCTTTTGAAAAAATTAAAGTATCTTTACCCCAAATGTGGTTGTCGAATTTCCGTATGTTTGGATCCTCTCTATTTTTTCAATAAATGACAATTTCCATTTCGTCGTTTCTCCATCTAACATGTGCCAATAGAAACATACAACAATAAATTCATGTTTTAGAAATAATTTATTTTTTAAAAAAAGTTCAAAAATTAAAAGCACTAGCTATAACCTCTACTAGAAGATAACTGAGATATTGGTACCACCATCATCAGGCATATAAGAATACTCATTACTAGCAATTGGGAGGTGAAGATCATTCATACACGGAGAGAGGGGTACAATTATACAGATTGACTTGTCAACTATAACTTACAACTCGATTCTATGGAGATCATTTTTTTAGAAGACGCCCCTTAGAGCATTTTTAGTAGGATTATTGATGACATTCAGGGGCATCTGTGCATAATAACATTAAGACTCATTAGTTTTTCTTTTTGTGCGTAAACCCTCTTTATTTAAAAAAATCGTACCATAGAAACTGTTTATCAATTTACAATTATCTACCATAACACAATAGAATATATATAATATAATATAAAATAATATGATATGATATGATATAATATAATAGTAAATCTAAATTAATTTATTATCCCAGATAAATATGCTTTTGTGAAAATTAATGTGATACTAGTATATACTACCAACGACAAAATATAAGTTTTTTCAAACGTCACCCCATATAAATTTGAATTTGTTATTAGGTTAAGTTACCAAGTCTGAAGATTTTGTTTCCCTACAAATTAAAAGTAATTTTTTAAATATCAAAATTTGCGTCAAAAAAAAGTATCAAAATAAGATGAATCAATCTATTAATTAAGTGATAGTTTTTTGACTTGCCCATTTCTGCTAATTGATGACATAAGTCAGAAAGTGTTGTTATATTTTAGAAAACTTGATGTTGAGGTATCTCAAACACGTAATGTTTTAATTGTAATTTTAGATGAAGTCTTTGTTACTTAATGAAATCATGTAACATGCATATATCATCGATTTAACATATTAGTATTATAATTCCATATTTTTCATTAAATTAAAAATATTATAAAACCACATGAAGTCATTATAAGTAGAGAGAGAGAGAGAGGTAAAAAGAATAAAAAAATGATGTATAATATTACTTACATAGTTTGTAATTGTTTTTGACACAAAGAAATGTAATGTAATGTCATTTAACATTGATAACATAATTCACAGAGAAATATAATTAAAGTTTTTGATGCTAGTATAGGACCTAGATGCTCTAGCTATTTTTATTGACAAAAGCGCTAGCTAAATTGTGAGCAACTTGGTTGATTTGCCTCTTAGTGAAATTTATCCTAAAGTTTGTATGGTGGTCAAGAATCCTTACAATTTGCTAAAGTTAAGCCAGACTCATTGTGAGAAAAGTTAATGCCTAATATTCCATCAATGACTGGTATACGGTCTAGCACAATGTTGATATTAGAGAAACCCTCCTCTTGAATACAATTCAAAACTTGTAAGAAACCATATGCTTCTGCTTCTTTAGCTATAGAGGTTCCTTGGAAAGTTATGGTCATTGTTTTAATGAAAGTGCCTTGATTATTACGGATACAAAATTCTAACATAAAACACCCCTCATCATTGTAAGTCTTTTTTCTTAGGTAGCATAATTGGTTTATTAGTATTAGCTACCTCATCTAACAAAGAGGAGCCACCAGTGAATTTTAGTCCAGATAGATGTACTTTTAGACCCTGTTTGGTGGTCAGGATATGATATAATATGATATTAACAAGATAACACTATTGTATGATGTGTTTGATGTGCAACACCTGATAAAAAGTAAGATAATATTAACTATTCCTTTTTTAGGTAGAAAGATAAAATGTCATTCTTTTATATATTTTAGATAAGTTAATAAATAATTATATATTAATGACAAAACTACAATTGTGACAACTATATTTCATTTGTATAATAATTTTATTTGTTATCATTTATTTTAATTTTTTAAATTTCAATAGCTTTTTAATTTTAGATTATACAAAAAGACAAAAGTATCTCTATCCTAGAATCATACATTATTTTTTAAATTAAGGACCAGTAATTTTAAATTTCTTAATTTAACAATTTTTTAAATTTATTTAATAGATCTTATAATTTTATATTTTAAAATATATTTTAGAAATGTAAATGAATAAATCATTTGTTATCCTATCTTGTTGGTTTCTATCCAAACTCAAACTCAAGGTAAAATTTTAAATAGAGCGACATGATAGGATAAGTCACAGGATTACGTTATCATATGAGAGGCGGCAGATCCAAGATTAGAAAATAAGGTGTTCCTTCAATGATTTAACAATTGTATGATTACAAACACGAAATTTAGGATTCAAAAACGAAACAAACAATGAAACATACAATTCAGGATTCAAAAACAAAATGTATCATCTCCAATTGAACAACAAAAATGAAAATCAATTAAACAACAAAAAGACAATCGAATTGAAACATACAATTCAGGATTAAAAAATGAAATGTATCATCTCCAATTGAACAACAAAATGAAAATTGATTATTAAACAACAAAAACAAAATCGAATTGAACAAAAAACGAAATCGAATCGAACCTTGTTATCAAAAATCGATTGAAGAGGAAGCGCCGACGAACGAGTTTGACCGTTGCAGGTAGGAGAAGCGGAGAGGAAGGCGTCGCCGATGACACTAATTCAGAAAAGTAGGGTCGTTTCGTTTTGTTTGGTGTGAAGTCGTGAAGAAATCGTGGGTTTGCTGTTTAAGAAATGAAGAAAAAGAGGAAAAGAAATATAAGACCTAATTCTAAACGACTTCGTTTTGATTCTACTGTCTAAGAAAAAAATAAAGATGTTCCACTGGATTCGAACCCAACCTCTTTTGTGCAAACTTTGGGGTGTATTACCACTAAGGAATAATGTTTGGGTGTTCATGAGAACACCAGAAACACCCTTTGAATTCCACTGATCATATCCTACTGGCTCAACAAACACTAGACTCACACATAATATGATAAACTTAGCATATCTTGCCACATTACCCTGACTACAAAAGAGGCCCTCAATATTTATATTTTAAAGCGTAAGTAGTAATATAAACTAGAAGTGAGATGTTGTTATTATAGTCTCTGATTGTATTAAAATTGCAAATTAAGAAATTTTAGGGCCTAAATTGACAAAAAATAGATTTGATAACCAAAATGACTAACAAAAAACACATTTGAGGATCAAAATGACTCATTAAAAAGACATTTAAAGATGTGTTTGCAATTTTAATACAGTTAGTGACTATAATAAGAACGTTTTACACATTCGGACTGTTTACCCTAAGAGTATGTTTGGATACACTCAATTTAACAGAATGAAATGAAATGAAGCGGAGCAGAGCGGAATGAAATAAAATAAAATTTTCATTCAATTGTTTGAGTATTTTATGATGGGTGAGCTATTCCATTCCTTACCCCCCAAATTGGGAGGGAACAAAAACGAGGAGATGTGGTGGAATGGGAGGGAATGTATTCCATCAGGTTCCATTTCATTCAATTCCATCATTTTTTTAAGTTCTCAAACAATGGAACATTATCTCAATCAATTCTATTTCATTCAAAACCACCGATTCAAACATACCCTATGGTTATTAGATAGGAAGAAATCTGCACGATTATTTTTTTTTTTTAAAAATCCACGAATTTAATAAAACATCCTTTTGTGTATTTTACTATTACTCCTATATAGTATTAGTTAATTAATTCCTTAATTGGTTTCACCAAAAATAAAATATTATTAATTGGTTGAGTAGCGCGTGGCGTGAATGTGGTCTGTGGAAAATAAATGAATACTATAATAATGACGTGCTAACCAACGCAGTGGCAATTATTGTAATTTACGTAACACAGTAAGGTCAATTTCACAATCCAAGAGCTATATATGAACCCCACCGCATCAATGTATCGTATCATCCACAGCACCAAAAAACACAAAGTAGCGTTTCAATTTTTTGCTCCCAAAAAACATGTCGCTAATTACAGAAGAAATCAAAGCAAAATCAGAAGTATACCATGGAGATGAAATGTGTCAAGTGAAATCAAAAGAGCTTCTGAAAGAAATATCACTTCCAAACGGTCTTTTACCATTGAAAGACATAGAAGAGTGTGGTTACAACAGAGAAAGTGGTTTTGTGTGGTTGAAACAGAAGAATAATATAACTCACAAATTTGAAAAGATTGGGAAATTAGTTTCTTATGCTCCTGAGGTAACTGCACAAGTTGAACATGGTAAGATTAAGAAACTTACTGGTGTTAAAACTAAAGAGCTTTTGCTTTGGGTTAGTCTTGGTGATATTTATATTGATGATCCACCTACTGGTAAAATTACTTTTAAAACCCCTGCTGGTCTTTATAGATCATTTCCTGTTTCTGCTTTTGAAGTTGAAGAGAAAGAAAATGATGGTGTTGTTAAGGAAAATAGTAGTACTAAGAATGAAGTTAAGGAAGCTGTTGGGATTAAAGAGGTTTGATTTCATTCATTCTGTTCTGTTCTGATGGATCTCTCAATGAGGCGGTGTGGTGGTGGTTGTTAGTTTTACAATTATTATTATTATTATTATTATTATTATTAAATGTCAATTAATAATTGTTTATGTTACTTTTGTTGTTGGGTTTACTTTACTTTACTTTTCTTCAATTATAGTAAATGAAATGAAATGAAATGAAATGAATGAATTCCAATACCGACTTTTCTTTTCCAGGACCTTCTTGATCTTGAAGGCAATTCTCATGATATTTGCAATTTAGTTCAAAAATTTTCAACCGACTTTTCTTTTGTCACGTTACTCCCATGCCATCCCATCCCATCCCATCGTGTTCAACAAGTTTTAAATTAACACTTCCAATGAAATTGGAACAAATCTCTGCTATATAGGTGGGAACACCACAATTGCAATAAAACACTTGTAAAATAGTAGAAGAAAAAAAGTCAAAAACTATGTCATTATTTACTTTAGTATCCAACGACCCTTTTGCTAGGGACTCCATTCTATAAATTACATAGTCTTAACAACTAAATTGTAAATTATACTAATTTTAGGATAAATAAATAAATAAATATAAAATGTGAGAAACAGTGAAATGTGCTACAGTGTGCATGTTTTTGGACCACTTTATAGCAGATACTATTTATTAGACGGACCCCTATGCAATGTTATTAAACTCGACCTTATCGTAGAAGCAAGCAATCATTTGGGTCACACTGGTCAATTGTCGGACAGAAATTCACTAGTTGGCCGCATGACCCGACACTACTAAAACTCTTGTTATTAAAATTAGGCATATTGTATATTCACATATCGCAGAAGCTATGAATTTTTTACCTTACAATAAAATTGTCCAAAACTCACTACTCATTCATCATTGAAAACAAATAAAACCTTAAAGTTAAATCAACAAGAAATATTGAATTCAAATTTAGCTTTTGTTTTAAAAAAATAAGCAAACAAATGTCGTTTTACTTAAAAAAAAAAAAGCAAATCACAAATCGGAGAATCCCGACCGGTCAACACCGGTCGACCGATCGTCAACACCGGTCGACCGCTCGATGCTCCGCCACGCGTCGCGCGCCGGTCGCACCGGCCCAAACACCCACGATCCAATAGGTATGTTCTGGACCGTCATCACCGCTTTCTGTCCGGCCAATGTGGTCCGGTCAGGCTTTAATAACATTGCCCCTATGCACAGCATAATAGTATGTGGAGTATATAACAAGGAAAGTAAGGCACATGGATGAGCATTAAACTACTCCACCAAACCAAATTAATACATACTACTTAACAAGAATTTTTTTTTAATATGAAACCCGATATTTCAAAAATGGAAATGTATCGTATCCCATATGCACATGATATTCTCAAATATATCTTCAATACATATTTTACTAATTAAAAATATGATTGTTACCTTGTTACGATATATATCTATAATATCTTTTACTAAATGTGAAATTTGTCGATGGGGGGAAAATATATGTAGGTACCCATTTGTTATGATTGGTCTACATCCTCCATAACAAAATAGCATAAGTAAAAACGTGAATTTATTTACTTATTTTTTGTTTATATTTTATTATAATAAAAGGTGTATACAATAGATTTTGGTGTTGAGTGTTAAGTCGAGAAAAAAATATTGTCAAGACTACGTAACACAAACAATAGATATATTATTATTATTGCGCTTTAAATACGCTTACGTTTTTCACATATGCAAATTCTTTTTTTTTAAAAACCCTTGCAAAATCAATTTTTTTGGTTTTAGTCCCTCTGTTAGATGGACGTTACAAAAAACGTTTATGTAGCATTTTTAAATACGTTTTTACCCCCTACAAATAGGGGGTGTTTTGCTTTTACCCCCTGTAAAAAAAATCTAAATCCCCTTCTTCTTCCTCAGCACCCACCCAACCTCATATCAACTTTTCCATTTCCAACACAAACCAACGCTTCCATATCAAACCAGAACTCATCTTCTCATCTTCTTCGTCTCTCTCTCTCTCTCTCTCTCACACACACACAGAACCAGCAAACGATGAGCACAAGATTTTAGGGTTTCAAGTTTTATGGATTGTTGTTTATGGATTGTTCTTCATCTCAAAATCAAGGTTTTATGGATCATAAGAGTTAGGGTCTTGATTGTTATTCTCCTGCGGTCATTGACCCCTGATAAAGAATAAACTTTAATTTTAACATATAAACACACATATCACACATTTATACATGAAGAAAAAAAAATGGAAAACATGTAAAACACATAATCAAAGAATTTTAAAAAGTCGAGATCTTTGCATTGTAAATCAAGTACTAGCTTGATTTGTTTATTGACTCATTTTTAAACCACACACATTTATTAAATCCATAAAACCTTGATTTTGAGATGAAGAACAATCCATAAAACTTGAAACAAACCCTAAAATCGAAATCGCAATAAAAGTTAATTACATGTTGTGCTTATGGTTTCTTTGGTTACGTGAGAGAGAGAGAGAAGAAGATGATGAAGATGAGTTACGGTTTGATATGGAGCGTTGGTTTGTGTTGGAGATGGAAAAGTTGATATGAGGTTGGTGGGTCTTGAGGGAAGAGAAGGGATTTAGATTTTTTTTTGAGGTAAAGCAAACACCCCTATTATTTGCGAGAAAAAAAGCGTATTTAAGCCTTATTATTATTATTTTGTCAAAAAAAGAAAACAATGTGTACTATTATTTTGACTTATAAAGTGTATACTCAAAAGTCAAAACTGATCCATCCAAGTATACAGATAATAATTTTTTAAGCTGATATACATTACCATTCAAAACGTAATGACAAGTTGTGCTAAAAGAAATCTAACAAGTAGGAGTCACGTAAAGAACATGAACACCATTTCAAAATCATGAAAATCTGTATGTAGGGAACAAATTGGACATTGCGGTGAAAATCTTGGAAATTTTCTTTTGACAATACCTTAGAAAAAGTTTAGCAGCATTATTTTATTGTGGCGATGCAATTATACTAATTTCAAAGACACTATTCATATAAAAATTAAAGACACCATTCATGTTATATAAAAAACGCTGAGGTTGAACTCCAATTGATTTTACCCTTATGCATAATGAATATTTGAAAGTATTACGATTCTTGTTATGAGTTATGACAAGAGAACCTTTATCTCCTAATAATTCAAACCCTAATTTCTTAGTTGTCTTTAATAAGAAAATAAGCATTAAGAATTTAAGAACAAAACTTCACTAACAATTCTAAATGTTAATCACTATTTCTAGACTAGAGATATATTCAAGTAGGTAGCTCAGTTGACGAGGTAGGGATACCGAAAGACTAGAGATATAAAGATTTCAATTCTTAATTTTCATTCAAATCGCAAATCGTAAATCATTATCAGAGTGATCAATTCCTAGAAAATATAAAGAGCGGAGATTGAAACATAACACATGAAATTCGTTCAAATAATAGAGGTTCAAATCAAATATGCAAAGAATTTATCAACATTCACTCATCCCTAACAACGAATAGTTTAGCTAGACATAACAATAGCGAAAACGAAAGAGAAATTCGAACTACGTAGAGAATACGATAGCATTGATCGTCCAAGAACTTGTTCCCAAGCTTGAATCATCCAAAGAGGTTGAAGAGATGTGATCCTACCTGTCACGAAGCTCCAAAATGCGTTCTCAATCTATCTCTAGTCTAAAATGACCTAGCTTTCTCGCAAAACACCTTAAATAGCACTAGAAATAGTGAGCATTGTTTGGTGAGCGAGTTGCACCGTCAAGCGACCAACTGCACGACAACCCCATCGCTTGGCTAGCTTCACCCTCGACAATGTTGTCGCCTGTCGAGCTTCACTGTTGCCTTTGTGACGTGACAGAGGAAAACAATTATTTTCGCTTCAATGCCATCGTCTGACGAGATCACTCATCGCCAGACGACTGAGACATAATTGGGTCCTTTTTTGGTTCTCTTTGGTCGCTAGGCGAGCTTTTTGCATAGCTAAGCGGCGAGACACAAAAAATAGGAGAATTAAGTAACACAATCTCTAGTTTTGTTTTGTTTTTTGACAAATTTAATTTTATTTGATTAAAAAAATGTCTATGCCTACGCAATGCACGGTCTTATTCACAGTGGTAACTGGATTTGGATCCCACCCCAAGGTCTCGGGTTCACGGGCCGGCCAGGCCGGTACTCGTGGCCAGCTATATTCTCCGACGTAGATTAGTCATCGGCAAAACCGATGGAAACTGCGCACTAAAATCATGGTAACAAAAAAAATGCACGGTGTTATTCTAGTTAATAATAATATAGGGTTAAATAAGTTTTTTGACAAAAAGTTAAATAAGTTTTTCATCCCTATAAAATTTGAGAATTTTGTTTAGTCTTTGTAAAAAATTCCACTCACTTTTATTCCTCACGGTTTCCTTTGTCAATGTTTTTAGTCTCTCATGATATTTAATAGAGCTTAGAAGCATTATTAAAAGGCTCAAAAAAACATTATTAAAAGTCATGAAGGACTAAAAGTATTGGCGCGAGGAAATGTGGGGACTAAAGGTGAGCAAGATTTTTCATAGGGACTAAAAATAAAATTTTCAAATTTTATAGAAACCAAAAACATATTTAACTCATAATAATATAATAATATATGCTATTTTGATTGAAGAAGCCGTCAAACAATAAGTGTGCAATCTGTACTTATTTGTAGGAGCTGAGATTCTAAAAATAAGGAAGTGTAATTTAGAAGAATTGTAATTATTATTATATGACTAATGTATCTCAATAGAAGACTAAAACAACAGCAGAAGGTATCCACTGATCTACGGAGGATGGATGGTTCAAGTTCTTGCAGAATTTTGTAATTTATACAGTAGATGACCCATTTTCATCAATTTTGGTGGTGACTGAAGCTGTTTCTTGATCTTGGTATTCCCTCCCTCACACTTTTTTCTTTGGCCAAGGATCCTTAATTTTTTGTTTTTCTTTTCTCGGTGTTAAGCTTCATTGTTTTTATTGTTATTGTTTAGTTTACTTTAATGCCTATGTCTAGAGTGTCTAATTAAATTTATTACCACATATGCATTTTCTAACAAATTAAATAGAGGAGTAATTCTTCAACTAGATGATATACATATGTCCAAAAAAACTAGATGACATAGATTATAAATTTTGGATTGAATGCATGTGTTGCATATTGTTATTCTGTTAAAAAAAAGTATTATACTTCAATGCCTATGTCTAGGAAGTCTAAATATATCACTTCATATATCTCTGTAGCACCGACACTTCAGGTGAAGACGTGTCCGGTGTCTGACATTGACAATTATGCCCATTTTTCAAGTTATTATCAGTGTCTACGTGTCCGTCTCAGTGTCGTGTCCAGTGTCTATATGCGTTTGATTACAAACAAAAGAGAAGAATAATTCTTAGATTGACACATTACACACTAGATGACATACATTATCAGTAAAGAAAAAGAAACCACATTGCAATGATTGTCAAAATTCCTAAGCAAAAACTGATTCAATGTTTATTGCTCAACAGACATTTTATATATAACTTGGACTGCATACCAATTACAAGAAGAGAAGATGGCAGATTTGGAAAACATGCTTCTTGAGGCAGCTGGTAGGACGAGTTCTCCGCCGAGAAAGAGGCACAAGTTTCCAAATTTAAAAAAGAAACGCGACGGCGCATCGTTCTCTAATGGTGGAAGTGATTCTAAAGAGGAAGATTCAGATGATGCTGCTACAAGCAAGAAGCCACCAAGATCTGCATCTAATGTTCCATTGAAAAAGAGGTTAGACCTCAATAGAAAAGGTAGTAGTACTAATAAAGAGGATGAAGGTGTTGTTAGGGAAGAAGATGGAAGTAGTGAATCTGAAGTTGGAAGTGATCTTTACAAGAATGAAGATGACAAACAAAAGCTTTCTAAGATGACAGAACTAGAAAGAGAAATGATTTTATCTGATAGAGCTGCTAAGAAATGTGACAAGGAGTTTAAAGAGAAAATGAGAATGAAGAAAAACAATAATGCAAATGCAAATGAAAATACTTCTACTCTTCCGTCGCGAGGAAAGGTTCGTTCATCGGCTAGACATGCCGAGAAGACAGCTGCGATAGGGGATGTGCTAAGTGAATTGCGCGCGAAAAGGAAGAAACAACAGATCATGGATAGTAGTACACAAGGACCAAGCTCAAGTAGCAAGGGAATGAAGCAAAAGTCTGAAATCAAAGAAAGTCAAAGTAGTTCAAGTGAGAGTGAAAGTGTTATGAGATCTGAAAGTGAAAAAGAATCATCAGATGATGGTGGATTAGCTGATAGTGATGATGACAAAGACATGAATGAACCAGAGAAGCCGACATTCGAGGATATGAAGGAAATTACCATTAGGAGGTCAAGGCTTGTGAAATGGTTAAACGAACCGTTTTTCGAGGAGCTAATGGTTGGTTGTTTTGTGAGAATTGGAATAGGAAGGTCAAAAAATGAGTCTGTCTATAGACTTTGCATGGTTCAAAAAGTTGAACTAAATAGAGATTACAAGGTAGAAAATAGAGTAACTAATAAGCATTTGGTTTGTGTATGGGGTAGTGAAAGTTCTGCTAAAAAGTTTCAAGTGGCTGTAGTTTCAGATTCTGCTCCACTAGAGAAAGAGTTCAGACAATGGCTTAGAGAAGTTGAGAGAACATGTAGCCATATGCCTAATAAGGTTAACATATTGGAAAAGAAAGAGGCTATAAGAAGAACCAACACATATATTTACTCAGCAGCCACTGTGAAACAGATGTTGGAGGAGAAAAAATCTGTACCGTCCAGGCCATTGAACATTGCGGTCGAAAAGGATCGTTTGAAGAGGGAGTTGGAAATAGCGAAAAGCAAGGAGAATGAGGAAGAGATGGATAGGATCCTTAAAAAGTTGGCGGAATTGGAAGCAATGCGTCAAGCTAGGGAGAAGGATACCAAAGCTATTAGGCTTGCTGAGATGAACAAAAAGAATAGGTTTGAGAACTTCAAAAACTTGTCCGAGCATAGACAGATCACGAATGCGAATTTGAAAGCAGGTGAGGAGGGGTATGATCCGTTTTCGAGAAGGTGGACGAGGTCGAGGAATTACTACAATTCAGATCAAGGAAAAGAGAGTAAGGAAGAAAAGGAAAGCGAAGTTTCGGGTGAAGTTAGTAAGGGGAAAGAAGAAGAAGAGCCTGTCACAACAAAAGCAGCATTGCAAGCAGCAGCTGCTGCAGGAAAGTTGACTGATACTGCAGCTCCTGTGGATGGTGGAACAGAATCAAATACGCTGCATGATTTTGAGTTGCCGATTTCGTTGGCTGAACTTGGGAATTTAGGTGGACCACAAGTACTGAGAAACGTGTTTTTGGCGAGGAGACAAAAATAGAAGCGACAATTGGCATGAGATCCCTGAGAACAGCGAGAGTAGGCATGTTCTTACATTATCTATCAGTGACTACAAGAGAAGAAGAGGACTTCTGTGAATAAGAAGTTTTAGGCATATTCTTTTTTGAAATTGTTGAAACTTACTGAACAATTAAGCCTCATTTTTCTAGCTGTTGATTTATTGTATAATTTAGCAATAAGAAAAGATGGTAACATCAGTGGTGAGGAGAAAGTAAAAGTTGTAGACACTAAGAAGAATTAATTGGGAAAAAAAATCTGCAGAGGAGCATTCTTATAATGAGAAAAAGCAATATGTACATATTTGCATATTTACAAAGAGATGATGAGTAAGAATCCTTCTTTCACCTAAAAGGAAGCCTCATTCATCATCATAGTGACAACAATGTGGAAGATATAATTTTTCCACTTTAAATGATGTTACACATGCTATCTAACAAAGTATTAACAAACTTATCTCTAATACGACAGAGCGAAATCACACGAGAATGTGTGACTTTGCAGCATCACGAGCATTTTATCCTACTACTCTTGTTAAGTACACAAACACATGTTTCAAGAATCTCAAGATCCTCATCCCAACATAGCAAGGATGCCATTTCAGGATGCTTCAAAAGCATCTTAGATGCAAGGAAACCAGCCAATGTCCATGTTTGATAAAGTCGCGCTTGTTTTCCGATAAATCTTCCTGTGCGAGTGTCATAATATTCAGGCCAAGAATCAAATGGAAGCCTTTTCTCAGCCAAAGAAACAGCCTTCTGAGCTAGATCAGTTCTTCCCATTTTGATGCATGCAAGTGTAAACTGCCACAAAAGGGTTGGCCAAGATCCACCATTGTGATATGACCAAGGGCTGCACAAATTAAGCAATTATGACTACAAACAAACACTAAAACTCAGACATGCAAAGAACATAAAGAAGAATTTATACGTATTCTTAGGATCGCTGCCGGTAATTAAGCGCCATTCTTCTTGCTCCAAGGCAGGATAACATATCTTAAGAGGCATCTGTCCTACAAGATCATCCCATTTTGATTCTATGAGACTCAAAATAGACTTATTTTGTCTTGGGGTACCCAAAGAAGAAACAATAGACCAAAGATTTCCAAGCATGAAAAATCTAAAGTCCATGTGAGCTGGCTGTAAATTCCCTATCAGATATCCTCCTTCTTCAGGAATCCAATCCATTAGCCACATTGGAATTTGTTCTGGATAAATGTTGAACTTGTTAGTGGCATGTAAGGAATACTCTTCTGTTTTATATCTGTATATCTCATTCGTCTTTTTCATATCCAACCAATAATATTCTCTAATATGGAATGATAGTGCACTCAGCCTGTTGCTAATTTCTCCAACCAGATTCTTCGATTCCTCGCTTACAGCAACCATCTCACGCGCCGAACGAAGAGCTGAGTAAAATAATGCTTGAATCTCAAGAGGGTGACCATGAATACCCATCCTCCTATCTATCATACAAGATCCATCAGTAACTAACAGAGAAGGAAACATATCGAAACCATCGGATAAACACAAGTTAAGAATCATTTGTAATCCCGTTTGAACTTCCAACTTTTCTTGCAAGCTATAGTCACCACTGATCTTCCCATAAGCCCTCAACAAGATAATCCACCACAATCCTATCCAAACATATAATCTTACCATGTTACTCAACAATCAACATAATCTAGGAGGAACATTATCATTTATAAAGAACAGAAAAATAGTACTAATTAATTACCTGAATCTACAGGAGCAACACGACCAATAGCAGATTCACCAAAATCAGCATCTAAAACTTCTTCTGTCTTTTCATCATCAACTTCCATATTTTTAACTTTGAAACTTGCAGGCATCAAACCTTGTCCTGGGCTATAACAGTCAACCGTTTTCTCCCAACTCTATTGCAATTGAATATGGCAAAAATGCAAACAAATATTCAAAATCAATAAAGAAAATTGACACATTATCCTCATATTCATATAGTAGTACTTGACAATTGACATACCTACAAATATGTGATCATATAATAACCATACCATAAGATATATTTAAAATTTAACACAAGCCAAGATATTTCTTGATATATATATATATATATATTATTTATTACCTGGAGAGTCAAGGTGTGGAGGAGAAAGTTCTTGACAATCTCATTTTCTCCCTTGAGCAAGAAAGCAAGAGCAGAAGGAACAAAATCTCGAATGAAGACCTGATCATAATTCAAGGCTGATTCAGTATTCAAATCATTTGCTGCAACGGTTCCCACAGGGGCATCACAATATGTAACAAGCGCCTTCTGCAATAATTTCCATGCTTCTTTCTCCACTTCTGTCTCTTCTTCGTCTTCCTTCTCAGATACATTCTTCAAATTCAAACCATCTGAATTTTCCTTTTCCTCTATTTCATCACCCTTGTTATCATCATCATCATCATCTTTGTCAATTCTTTCGACCACCAATGGCTTCACGTAAATCCTCTTCTCATCATTGTTGTTGTCATCGGTGCGAGTCTCATCAATGGAGTCGGAGAAGTTTCGAGCCTTGAATGCAACTCCAACAATGGTAGAAACACCTTCTTTTGTTTTTGTTGCACAACTTGAATGGGTGAAACAACGTGAGGGTAATGGCAATGCAAAAACTTTGTGGATACTATTATTCATTATGCTTCGTTTAGATTGTAACGTTTGAAAAGGGAAGTTGTTGTTGTTGTGAATGTGATTATTATTAGAGTTTGTTGAGATTGTAAGAGTATGATGAAATGTTCTTGCAAGAAAAGATGAATTCTTGCGATTAATGAAAATCCTAGAGGATGATGATGGTTTCATGGTACAATTACTAGTAATTAGGATGATAGCGGTCATCACAGAAATTATTAAACCAAGCGAGTGAGTGGTGGTTGATATATATATATATATATATCTATCAATCAAGAAACAACGGTAAACAAGAATGGTCAAATGTTTGTATAAGTATAGAATAGAATGAGAAAATTATGCTACCTTGGGACCCAAGATTCGTTCCAATTTCTCACCGCAGAAACTTCACTTTTCAGATTGTCTTTTTTTCCTCTTTTGGCAAACAAATTCTTTTTAGATTTTTAATTACCCTCTATTTCTGACTTCAAGGTTGGGATTTGTAGTTTGTACAACTTTGTAGTAACTCTCAACCATGATCTTTATTATTCTGTAATAATAATCACTGAAAAAAAGTGCATTTTGCCATATTTGGGAAATTCCTCTGAACTTCGGCTAAGAAGGATTTTTATTGAATTTAATTTATATATGCTCTTTTGCAAGTTTTTTCTACCGCTAATCACAAAACAACACATTATAAAAATAGTTTGACTTTATCTCAACTATTTTAAAAGTCAGTCATGTCATGTCATGAACTTTTATTGATTGATAGTGTAAAAAATTGTACGTCGAATATGTATACCAATTAAACCCATTTTTATTTGGGTTTAATTGGTTACACGTTAATGTAAAAAAAAATTACACCATCAACCAATAAAAAATAATAGTATGAGTGACTTTTAAAATGGTTTAGTCAAACATTTTTATAATGTGTTGTTTCATAATTTGGTAACGTTGTAAAAAATCTTGCAGGAAAACGATGTACATAAATTAAATCTATTTTATTTTTATTTTTGTTTATTTTATCCGCTTATGTAGAATGACGGTGTTTGTAATTTTAAAACATTCAGAGATTATAACGACAGTACCTCACACATTCATGGACCAAATATAGTTGTATACCCAAATTTGAATTCTATAAAAAAAATATCAAAAACAGACCTTAACTTTGATCAATGTTAAAAAAGTGAAAAAAAATGGATTATTAAGTGATTCTAGGGTCAGGATCAATTAAGTCTGGATGTATTAAGTGATTCTATGGTCAGTGACCAATTAAGTCCTTCTTCACTAATGCACCACTAAAAAATTGACTTGACTATAGGATATTGCGTAAAGTGCTATAAACGGTTAAGATTGAATCAACTGATATTAAATCTCAAGTATTGATAAAATTTTATATTATATCCTACGATTAGTTTTAGTGGTTTACCAGTTATGGATTTAGTTAATCTCTCGCCTAGAAGGATCCGTATTTATATATCTATTTAAAATAAAATCTAATACATCACATTGACATACATATCATCAAATACCAACAAGGGTTGTTGCATTGTCAAAAAAAAAACAAGAGTTGAGTGCAGTCTTTATTGGACTTGAATTCCAATTCAGTCTCTCAGTTCGAATTTTGGTGTAGCAAAAACTCTACTAGAAGGGGAGAACCACACGAGCCGACAAATCTGTGATGCTGCGGTCGATTAAGTTTTCGACATGCGTAGATTAATTATCGGCAAAGTCGGTGGAAACTGCACGTACTAACTAAAAAAATACATATTATCAAAGGGAAGGGGTTTTGTCAAAAAGAAAAGAAAAACAAAGTGAAGGGGGTAAAAACGTAATTAAGAAAAAATAAAGTTGGGGCGTGGTGTTGTTGCTCTCCTCTATCTATCTATTCTATTCTATCCGCTCACTGTGTGAAGTGCGAGCTGCAATGGCTAATGCAGTTACAACACTGGGTTTTCTCCCCCGACCCATTCGCACCCACACGACGCCGTTTCACTTCTATTCCCCTCGCTCCTCCCTTCCTCCCCCATCCCAACCGGTAACTCAATTTCACACTTTGAGTCTTATTTTATTTTATTGAGCTTTTTATTCTGCCTCTCTGCTAATATATAATCAGACTAAAGCTTTTGCAGTTCCAAGAAGGAAAGCAATATCTTTGATCTTATCAACTTACATGCTCTCAACTTCTTCAGAGATTGGTTTAGCTTTGGCTACTCCTCCTCGTGTGTTTCGCGAATATGTAGACGCATTTGATGGTTATTCATTCAAGTACCCAGGGAATTGGATTCCAGTTCGAGGTGCTGGTGCTGATATTTTCTTCAGAGATCCTTATATTCTCGATGAAAATCTATCCCTTGAGATTTCTTCACCTTCATCTTCTCAATACAAGAGTCTTCAAGATTTAGGTACACCTCAACAAGCTGGACACAAAGTTCTTAAACAGTTACTCACTGAGTTTATGTCTACTAGACTTGGTGTTAAGCGTGAATCCAATATTCTTTCCACTTCTTCAACACTTGCTGATGATGGCAAACTATATTATCAAGTTGAGGTATACTTCATTACATTCCTTTTTCACTTCTCATTCATCTCTATAACACCGACACATCTGATCGAAGACGTGTCCGATATCCGATATGTATTGTGTCGGACACTGACACTGACAAGACACAAACACAGACACTTCAATTACTTGTATTTTTTAAATTTAAACCAGTGTCCTCATTCGTGTCGTGTCACACTGATACATCCGATTGAAGACGTATCCACCGATACATCCAATTGAAGACGTATCCACTGATACATCCGATTGAAGACGTATCCGGTATCCGATATGTATTGTGTCGGACACCAACACAGAAAGACACAAACCCAAACACTTCAATTACTTGTATTTTTTAAAATTAAAATCAGTGTCTGCGTGTCCTTGTTCACGTCGCGTCTGGTGTCTTTGTGCTTCATAGTTTGTTATTGCAAAATTGTTACTACATTATCAATTGAGTGTGATATTTTGTTTGTGTGTTGGTAGGCAAATATAAAGTCATATGCTAATAACAATGAGCTTGCTGTTATGCCACAAGATCGTGTTGTGCGTTTGGAATGGGATAGGAGGTATTTATCTGTTCTAGGAGTTGAAAATAATCAACTCTATGAGATGAGATTACAAGTGCCAGAGAATGTGTTCGCAGAAGACGAGGCTGATATTCGACGAATCATGAACTCCTTTCGAGTCAACAAGATTGTTCGTTAGAACTAGAATGTTTTGTTGGATAAATAAGAATGTTCTGTGTAGTCTTGTAATTTCATCATCTATGTCTCTGTTTTTGTTTTTTGAAATTTTTATGAGTAAATACTCAAAATTTTCTGTTTTTATTGAACTGACAAGCTACACTGGTTTAATTGACATCAGCTCAGCTATAAGATTGAGATGCGATGATAATGATACAAGTCTATTTTTTCCTTTAATCAATTGCTTATATGCATCACACATTGACATTATGCTCATCAATCATTATTCATCTTATATTCTTATGTTTTACCCACCTGGAACAAATCCAAAGTCCTTTGTATCATATATTCTATATTCTATTTTGTAGGAGATGCATAACTGATACTGTTTCATGTCTACAATATAGCTTGGATTCAAAGTTGATTGTTGGATAAATAATTAGCGAAGATTAATGTCAATATTTAATGCAGATAGAATTCAGATTACTGTAATTGTTTTTTTTTTCTTTCCAAGTGACCATAAATTCCTTATCCTTAAGGATAATCCTTATTAATTTCATTATTATTTCCTTTTAAGAGAGGCAGGGGAATCTGTTTCCCATACCAGATGATATCCCACCTTTAATACCTTCCTTATTTCCCTTAGCTTGTTACTTCTTTTTACTAGTAACTGATATCCAATCTCCATCAATCTCGGCCATAGTTTCAGCGCCCCATAATCATGGTTGTCTGTAATATTTTCCGAAGTTTGTGCAGAGCTGCTGCCACTAGGGTTCACAGTAGCTGTTTCCACCAAAAAATTCTATTTAAGGAACCTTTCACCCCATACAATTTCACACAATTCCCATCATACTCACTCTTTTTTCCTTAGCAAATAAACCATTCCCCATTTCCTGAGTACTCTCTGACTATGGCACCAAACATCACCACCACCGCAATCAATGCCACCGCCGCTGCTGATCAAGGTCGTGCTTTTGTGACATTCCTTGCTGGAGATGCCGACTACATAAAAGGTGTGGTTGGTTTGGCAAAAGGGTTGAGGAAAGTGAAGTCAAAGTACCCTCTTGTGGTTGCTATTTTGGACGATGTTCCTGTTGAACACCGTCGAATCCTTCGCTCACAAGGTTGCATTGTGAAAGTTATTCAGCCCGTTTTACCACCACCAAACCAAACTCAATTTGCTCATGCCTATTATGTCATCAATTACTCTAAGCTGCGCATTTGGGAGGTAATATACTACAGCTACTCTTCATAGTTATGTCCATAATGATTATATATTCTAGACTGGAAGTGAGCCTATTTTTAATTATTTTAGAAGTGATTATATATGTGGAGTCTTTAGGTAGAGTACACTGTTTTTTTTAATCTATGAGATTTAAGAAACTGGTTTTTGATAAAATAAATGAGATTCTTTTTTTAAGTTGTAGGCTTGATCTGTTTGAACCTTCCCGATCAACATGACATATTTTGAGTCCTATTCAAGTTACATCAATATTTCCTCTGGTTTATACATGGAAGATTTATGCTTTATTTTTTCTGGGTTTTTTTCTTAGGTATATAGCTAGTGTTGGATTAATCTTGGGTATGTGTGTTGTTATGTATTGGCCAATGATTAAATGATTAAAAATAGACAAACATATGTCTGAAATTATTCATGTAGACTAATCTAATCTTCTCCATGAGGCCAACAATCTATCTGCAATGCATAAACTTACATGTTTCTACTTGTATAACCCTTGTTAGTTGCTCTATTCATTATGTATTGTTCCTAGTGTCTACTAGGTGGGATTGTTATTCTGGCTACTGATTTAGCAGATGATCCGTGGAATACTTTCTATTTGTTTTTTCTGTATTAATAGTTAATTGGATTCTGATTATGATGTGATTGATATATGGCTATGTGAATTTTGCAGTTTAGTTACGAGAAGATGGTTTATCTAGATGGTGACATTCAAGTTTTTGAGAACATTGACCATCTGTTTGATTTGCCTGATGATTTCTTCTATGCGGTGAAGGACTGTTTCTGTGAACCAAGTTGGAGCAAAACTCGCCAATATGAGATTGGTTACTGTCAACAGTGTCCTGAAAAGGTTGAATGGCCCACTAATTTTGGTGACAAGCCACCTCTGTATTTCAATGCTGGGATGTTTGTTTTCAACCCTGATAACACCACATACCATGATCTCCTAGATAGGCTTCAAGTTACAGAGCCAACTTCATTTGCTGAACAGGATTTTTTGAACACGTACTTCACTGAAAAGAAGAAATATAAGCCTATACCTAATGTGTATAACCTTGTGTTAGCTATGTTGTGGCGTCACCCTGAGAATGTTGAACTTGAGAAAGTTAAAGTTGTTCATTACTGTGCTGCTGGTTCTAAGCCTTGGAGGTACACTGGAAAGGAGGAAAATATGGAAAGAGAAGATATTAAGATACTAGTTAAGAAATGGTGGGAGATTTATGAGGATGAGACATTGGATTACACTGAGGAAGAGGAAACTGTGAAAGTGGAATGCATGGAAGAGACATTATTGGAAGCTCGTGGTGCTAAGTTACCGCCCGCTCCATCAGTCGCTTAATATGGTTTTCCCTAATAAAGTATGTATGATGATGCATAGATTAACTAGTACTATTACTTGTGTCATCATTTTTATTTGGTTTTTGTTTTTGTTTTTCTGGTCCTCTAGAGGATCGTACATGGTTTTAATTATGATCGTGGTTTTCTCTTACATAGGGATGTTTCACGAACCATAACTTTCTAAATTTTCATTATTAGGAGATTTTAAAGTTTAAACTCTAAAGAGGACCTTTGCTTTATGGTGCTCAATATATCTATCCTTAATATTTATTAAAATAGAATTTTTGTTTGCCCATATATCTATATACTCAATGATTTTAATTATCGATTCATGATAGAGTCAATACAGTCACTTGGCCTAATTTTCTGTGAACTGTCGTCGTGAAGCTTCATATGCCATATTTTGAACTACCTGTTACTGACTCGACGCGCTTGCTTTCTAAGCTCTAACCCCTAATACTGGTTGTAAAACGACGATCAACTTCAGCCGCAGAGAGCTTATTGCCTTGTTGATAAAATAATTAACATATCATTTTCATGTCATATATGATCATTTGCTCTTTTACTCTGGTTAATATGGGTGCATTACATCATAGCACAACGCAAAACTAAGTGGGAGAGGAAATATCTATAATAGTCTTATGTGAGGTGAGTTTCTGTTTTTGTGTTTTGAATTTGTCGAGTAAATACTCAAAATTTTCTGGTTTTTTTTTTGAGCTTTTTTGGAACGACAAGCTTGTACCTTAAGGAATTGACATTAGCTCACCTATAAGATTGAGATGCGATGATAATGATAGAAGTCCACTTTTTCATTGGATTACCTATTTTCTCCTTTAATCAATTGCTTGGATTCAAAGTTGATTGTTGGTTAAATACCTAGTGAGGATCACCTATCCATCTAAAAATCATTCATTCTGATTAATGTCAATATTTAATGCAAAAAAACTACATTCAAAATACAAATGGCATGACTCTCCCAAGAAACCGCTATAGTTCAGATTACTGGGACATGGTTCACAACCTATGTAATCTGAAACGGGTAAAAAAACTTATCAAGTTACACGGCAAAGCACACCAACCATGTACATGCAACCAATTTTCAGGACCAGAATCATGACAAGTCTCAGATGACTTGATGATAAATGCAAAATTATGACCTGACTTCAAATTCACCCGCCCGGGTAAGAGCTCGAAAGCCTTTGTAGAAGCGATAGGGTACAGTTTTCAGATCCAACTTATCTATTTGCAGACCAGAGAGGGCGACACCCATTATCCTAAAATCCACTTGAAATGTGGGAAAGACGTGAAGGCGTTCCAATCCAGTCTCAAGCACTAATGTTCCAGACATTGACGGAGCTTTGTCCTTTGGGATCCTACCAATGGACCAAGTGCATGTCTGATAGAACGAGATACAAAGCTAGCTTAAAATTATATTGCAAAAACAAATCAAAAATTTCATCTGACTAATTTGACTTCCTAGTCTCTACAACAGATAAAAAATAAGCAGTGACATTGTTGCTTATTACGTACCTTGTTAGAAAGAATGTTTACTGTTCCATGAGTTGAATTCAGATCAGCAGATAATATGCAAGGGGGAAGCTGAAACTGAACAGTTACTGAATCAACTGTCTTTCCTGGATCATTTCGTATGCCAACCAATACATTAAGACGACATGTCCCACCATCTGAAGTCAACTGTGGCTTTACATAAATTGGAGTGCTCTTCAATTTTCTAACTCTGAAAAAAAAAAGGTCAAATGCCAGAGTTTTTTAGAAATGGAAAAATTTGGGAATACCATGGACTATGAAGCACAGACTCGTGGTCCATGGAAGGATTATTAATATTCACAGTACAGTTTAATCCAATCTGACTTCTCAAATAAAGTTTACAAATCCTAATTCAGACATCGAATAAAGTTGGGCACAATACCTGTAATTCATTAGCTTAAATTGTCCATCAGGAGGCACAAACGAAAGAATTTGATTGGATTCCCAAGGCCGAAATCTGACACAGGGATGGAACCTCACATCATCTAGGATTGAAGGATTTGCAAATGAAAGGGTTAAATCAGGTAGACCTGTGATATGGGAATTTACTTGAACCTCGCCATTGATCTCACATTTCACCATAACTCCATCCCTGAATTAACAGAATTTTTAGCAACGAGTGTAAAACAAGTCGAAAGAAATGGTGCCTAGGATACAAAATACTAAGGAAGAGTCTCAAAATCATCCATTATAAAAGTTCAGCCATATAAAGTTCCACAAGTTCACACTTGCAAAAATCAGTAATATCCGGTTCAGTAAGCTAGCAAAAGGCTTATCAGGGGAATAGAAAAAAAAGTAAGAGAAATAATAACAAAAATAAAAGAATCCAAAGTTCATTGAGTTGTTAGAAATTAAGCTGTGTCAGTGAAAAAAGCACTATTTGATGGGGAAAAAATCAGGTCAATTTGAGTTGTCAACTATCCTTTGATTCTTTATTTTACATCTCTGCTGGATACCTTGCCATTTACCAAACATAATGAGTGCCCTATGCATGAATGATTCATCTGGCAACAACTCTGCATGCTTTATTGAAAATTTAGTGTGTATAAGACCTCCAGCTTCACAGAGCCAAATTAGTCACTGTAGTCTTTCAAGGAATATTCTGTTTGGAGTTAAGGAGTGGATTAAGAAACTTTAATCCAGTAATATAAGACTGAGTTAGTGAAAACCCAAGTTATGGATGAAAAAGAAATTTGCATCAGCAGGTTATTCAGCAACCTATGGGAGAAAAAGTTTTTAACCTTAATGAATCACAGTAATCGCTTCTTCTTGAAGAGGAAGATAAGTCCAACACAATTTATTACTATCGCAGTAGTCTAGGATTCAAAGTTCGAAGTCTAACTTAACAAGTCTCACCAGAATAACTAATAAATAAGATCCAAATTTAAAAATGAGTTTAATTGCACTGTCAGTATAAACCTTTTTACAACCACAACCAAAAACAATTCATGGTATGGTTGACCTATAAGGTGGTTACTAATTGGCTAACTTTTTTTTAATCACGTGTCAACTTTTAATTGGTAGATGGTGTAAAACACTTATACACCACCTATTGTGCATATAAATTAAATCCTTTAAAAATAATTAAATTTAATAAATAAACGAGTCACCCATTAAAATGTCAATGTTAAGAACTAAGAAGTGAAAGACAAGATCGGGCATATTTGAGCATATAGACCTGTTTATTGTTGCATCCAACTCTTCAACAAGATCTACATAAACTTCATTATTGGCATACTTAGGGTCAGCTGTTCTCCAGGGAACCAAAGATGCCGTAGCACCTGGAAGTGTGTCGCTCACATTGGAGCTGCTGCCAGTCACAACACTCAAGACCTTGCTAACAAGATTTGGTGGAGCTATCATCTCTTGCAATATATTAGGTTCTGTAGTTAGTGGGAAGCCATTGTCTATCATCTCATCCAGCAGCTACAACAACAACAACAAAAGAAACCAATTATTTTTGCATCTAAACAACAAACCAAAAAGGCAAACAAAACAAAAGCCTAATAACACTCTGGCAACAATTACAGGATAAACATTAAAAGGCCAAAGAGTCAAAAGTAGAAGAAAGCCCAATAGCATCTCATTAAGTGCTTACAAAGATAAGCGTTTATCGTATAAGTGCTTATGTATAAACTATTTCTATAATAAAAGATAAAATAATGTTAAACTGTTTTCATCTAAGTTATAGGTTGTTTTCATAAGTTATCCTAGACAAGTCGGTATATAAGTCTAAATAAGTCAATCCAAATAGGCCCTAAGTCTAGCACTATCGTTTCTGGAAGTTTCTGATTGCAGAGAAATATATATACCTCATAGACAATAACAAAGTTGTCTTTAATGGAGTCTTCATTCAATCCCCCAAGATAATCATTGATAACATCAGCAACCCTACAAAGGAACTAAAAATCAGATAGTTAAAAACAAAACAAAAAACACAGAACCGTTTGCTATGAATTGCAAGGCGAGTGCGTGTTTAAATGGAAATTACCTCAATAGCCATCAACGGTGGCATTTCAACTTGAGTGCAAGCCAAAAAAGTGATTCCTTCACGACAAACTTGGAAAAGATAATGCGTAGGAGAAGCAATGACCGGTTGTTGCTGTACACAGAAAAGAAGAATGTAAATGAAAATGAAATTGAAGAGAAAAATGGTGAAATTGAGGGATGAGAGAAAACCTTGAAGGAATCAGGTTGAGAAATAGCGTGGTCCCAGAACCATGTACAAATGGAGCGATCTACGCGATGACCAGTGAGCTGTTTCTCTAGAATGACCTCTCTATGGAATCATAATCATAATTATAGAATCAAGATCGAGAGATAGGTGTTCATTGAATTGAAAAGGTTAGTTAGAAGAGTAAAATAAGGAAGGGTGGGGATGGGCGAATCTTACCCGGAATCGGAGAGAAGAAAGACGCACTGCAGCATCTCTTTTCTCTGATGATGATGATGATTAAGGTTTGGTGATGGAGTTACTGTTAGCGGCTTGCTACTTCGATCACTTGACTTCCTCCTCTTTCATTTGAGAAAAAACCACTCTCACCATTGCTGTGCTCTCCTCCATCAACAAAGCAACACAGAACGTAAAATTCACCGATACTTACTCTTTTTTTTCACACAACTAGGCTGACTGATGCGGTAAGAGAGAAAACAAAAAAAATAAAGAATTGAAAAGAGAAAAATATCGATAAAAACTAACTTACAACACCACCAAACTGCGCTTTTGCGCTTATTAATAGTGATCAATTAACCAGTTTTTAATCAACGCCTCAAAAACTGTGAAAAAACAGGTTGGCTAATAGTCTAAAAAACTTGGTTAATTGGTGTTGTAAGTTGGTTTTTGTTTATTTTTGTCAAAATTTTTTGTCCAAATAACATTTTTGAGAGAAATATGAGTGCAAAAAAGAGTTTTTTTTTTGTTAATTTGTTTGGCCAAACTACTGATAAATATTCTAAAATTGGCCAAACAAATTCACTTTTTACTCTCTTAGGAAACAATCCAAAATAACTTTTTACTCTCGATGCAAAAAAAAAGTAATTAGGTCATCACGTTTTTTTTCAAGAGAGTAAAAAGTTATTTTGGAATTTTTTCTATTAGTTAAATTAATTATTTTAGTAGATCAGTAGATAATAGTTGATTGTAAAAGATAGATAAATTTTGTTTGGTGCGTCCTATCTGCTAGTGGATAGCAGATGAGACTATCATTTGATTAGCGGATGGCGAGTACGAGTGTTTGACAAATATTGATATTTAGCGTTTTTCGAGTAGCATTTAGTGTTTTTTAAAATGCTACTTCAAGTAGTGTTTTTTGAAACGCTAGTGAATAGTGTATAGCGTTTCACTTTTGTTGACATTTTTACCCTTATTATTTTTTTAAATTACTTTTCTTACCTCATTAAATATTTTATCATCCTTAAATAATTTAATCATTAATTAAATATTCTTTTATGACATTTTACATTTATCAACTATTTTAACCGCTAGTTTTACCAAACACATAATTTGCTATTAGCTTGCTTATCCGCTAATCGCTATCTGCTACTTTTTACCAAACAGAGTCATAGTAGATTTACAGTAAATTATATTTATAGTGACAAATATTTTTTTCATTGCTTTTTTTGTATAAATTGGGTATCATCTGTGCGTAACTACGTAGACTAATTCTTTGAGTCGGCCAATCGTATATACTTCTTCAGGGCATATATACGATATCTTAAAAATACACATCGTATATATGTCCCAAATGACATATATACGATGAGCCTTAAATTTGTTTTTTTTAATTTGTAAAAAAAAATTTAACGGTCATGATTTCACTTACAAAGTTGATCAACGGAATCAACGGTTGATAATCTTTTACCTCATCTATAAATACTCACTCCCACCATCACTATTTTCACACCAAAAATTCAACTTCCTCCTTCTCTCACACAACACAAGTGAAGATGATGCAGGCTTCGCTAATGTCATATTACGAGCCTTCTTCCCTCACTCTCGTTCATTCTAATATGGGATTTGCTGATCATCAGGGCATCATCTTGAAAGATGGTATAAGTTTCGATGGGAGAGATGTTGTTTCGTGTAGGTTAAAACACGATATATCATTTGCTGCTCTTAAGCAGAAACTAATGCGGATGGTTCAACCAGAGAACGACGAGCATGATATAATTCGTATCGTTTATCGGAAACCGGAATGGACTGATGGAGGTCTTCACTTTGCTGCCGTGGATGTCAACACCGATGATGACCTCTGACAGATGATGTCCAATCATATTATGTTTAAATGGAAGAGTTACATTCATCTGTACGTCGAAACTAGAAGGGTCGTCGCTGAGATCCTTCGTAGATTAACTCCACCAGCTCAGTAGTTTCTATTGTATTTTCATTTTATTTGTCAATTTTTATTTTAGTTGTTTATGTTGTATCGCTTGTGTAACTTTGTTTTATCGAATCAATGAAATCAAAAATTCAAGGAAACTCGTAAAATAAAACATCCGAAAAAAGTTAATAATAAAGTGCCAATATAATATCAAATACATAAAAAAATAAAATCCCTAACTAGCAGCGCCGCCCTCCCCGCGTCCGTGTCTAAGCTCCCCAAAGAATGTCATCCGGTCTTGCCATCCCCACCACCTATGGAGTGTCCGATCGCCCGGCGCCATGCGTGATCTCGCCATCACGAATCCCTCTCTACAAGCGGTCACAACCTCCTCATCCAGCCCAGATCGTCGTAGCGTGCTCGGGGAGGTGTCCAGTGCCTCATGTATCGGTGATGGTGGGCCGGTAATAGTCCGGGGATAGAAGCCCTGACGTACCACTCTAAGTACCTACGTCTGATCGATCCGACCACGAGCAACCCGAGTAGTGCGCATGATGTCCTCCACGGATGCCATGAAGTGGACGATCCGAAAGACGCAGATCGAGATGACTCGGACGACCTCTGAGAGGGTCACGCGGGATGATCCGAGTGTACCCAAACCGTCGCGCAGCACCTATCGGCGTGTATGGAACTCTAAAGTCACCCCGGTGATGAAGCCTCTATAGAGGATATCGCTCCAAAGCGGTCTACCACTCATCCTCCTCAAATGGTCGCCAAAGGACATCCTCGGCCTCACCATCAAGCATCCTCTTGTAGTGGTGAGCTTGTGTGGTCCGACTTCTTCTTCCTCAGAGCGCCCGGCCGGTGGCTCACACCCGGGATATGACCACCAACCTCTCCTCTCCGCCATCCGAGGGAAATACCACATAATCCAAGCACGAAATGCGAAATAAACAACATATTTAATTCACAAAAATTTACCAAAACTCGGTCATGATTTAACAAAAATACAAGAAGTTAAAATGTGTACACGAAATAGGTGGCATACCTCTCCACATCGCTGCGTAGTCCTCAAAGACGCAGGTGTTCAAGGACTCATACATGGCGGTGGTGCACTGCACACCATGCATAGCCTCCAAGAACATCTCGCACTCGGATCATCCATGTAGATCGACCACTTAGCCTCGTACTGCCTCCGGTCTTACGTAGTGAAGATATCAGAGTCGGGCGCGCGCGGATAAGCTCACAAAGAATGATGATGTCACCCCATCCTCCAAGTTACGCTCATACACTGCTCACCATTTGAAGTCATGTCGGACCCCACACAGTGTTGTTAGCGGCCTTCAACCCGTGACACACCCATATATGTCTCGTGAAGCTATGTGGCATACTCCGAGCTCACAGTAATGGCGGAAGGTGTGGCATAGTTCCTCTGGATGGGAAGGTGCAGCAGACAGGAGATGTCATCCAGAGTGATCGTCATTTCACCAAATGGCAAGTGAAATGACGAAGTATCCGAGTGCCGCCTCTCAATAAAAGCCGACAAAGAACTCATGGTCTCTGCTTGTCTTTGTGGCGATGCACCGAGAAGTGGGGCCAATCTGAGTCCCCGACCACGCGGGTGCGCCAAGTAGTAAGCCGGGTAATGAAGATGGAGTCTAGTATGGACTTTGTTGCCATGAGCCCATACTTTGACAACACGATACTCTGAAATAAAAAAAATAAATAATGTAAGCAAAAAGTGTAGACTATGTGACTTAAATAAATTATTTAAGCAAAAATGCAAAACTTACCGGGTCGTGAGTATAGAATCTGGGCAGACATGCTCTGCCAAGTCAGTGAAAAGAGAGGGCTGAGGCTCCTTCTGAGGCTCCTGAGGCTCCTCCCGATCATCGCAGCTCTCGTGATACTCGGACATAGGTAGTGCAGAGTAATAAGTATCGGCTGAGGCTCAGCATTCTTGATACTCGGGAGGTGGGGATGGTAATGAAGAGGTTGAGGATCGTCATCGAGGATCTTTGTGGATGGTGCGAGGAGGAGACCGGGGATGATACCGAGGAGGAGACTGAGGATGATACTGAGGAGGAGACTGAGGAACCGGCCTCCCTCTATGCCAATCCTCCTGCTGAGTCTCCTGTAGATAATCCCCAAGATATGACTGCCCATGATCCGGAAAATACTCAGCTGGGTCAGCCTGTCTCTGTCTCCTCGCTGAAGCATGGAGCTGATTATGCCTCCGAGTCCTCGTACTCGGAGCAGTAGATGACTCCCCTCTCTCTCTGATAGGAGATACCTCGCGTCTCCCTCTATGCCTACCGGACACTGCAAGCAAAGGAAAAAAAAATTAGTAAAAAAAATAAAAATTAAATTGCTCATCGTATTTACATAAAAAAAGGTGTATATACGATGCTTACTGGTTTGTTCGTCGTAAATAGGGTCTTCTGGGCGTATATGCGAGTGGTGAATTCTGGGCTGATCGTATATACGCCTGAAAAGGGGTATATACGGTGAGTAAAAACTTGCTCGCCGTATATAAGCTTGTAGGGTATATGCGAGTGGTGGATTTCTGGGCTGATCGTATATACGTCTCTGTGGCGTATATGCGAGTAAAGGTGGTCAAACGTAGGTATGACCAATTATGTGAAGAGATGGTGATTTTGTAAAAACACAGGGGTATTTTGGTCTTTTCATATGGTGGGTGGGGGTTTTAAGGGAATGGGTGGGGGTCCAAAAAAAAAAACCCGACGATAATTTGTTGGTAAAAAAACGTTTTAAGTCTGTCAGTACACCGTGTGACCACCCCAGATAGCAAAGCTAACCGAGAACGATCCTCTACATGTACTAAGATGAAGCCCCACAGTGGGGATCAACGAGCCATCAATCACGCTCGATCACACAGTACCATGATTCATCAACCGGACTTTGGTTCTCGCTCTCTTAGTAATCAAAGATACAATTGTATTTGTTTCTATAGAATGCATCCTGCTCAAGTAAGGTCGTGCTCTATTTTCTTCCGGCTGTGGTTTATAAACGTTTGGTTTTATCTTTGTGCTCACGATGTGGGACTATTTTGACCATTACTCTATTTTCGCTGTACTATATCTGTTTCTGAAATTCTACGACACTTTTAGAATTGAGACCTAATTCAACTCTCGGATAATCTTAGGCATAATTCGTTTACCATAGGAATCCACAGAAAACAAATTCTTAGATGGAAAATTGGCTATATGTGAAAGTAACAAGGTTGTTGGATTGGCACTACTTCAGTCCCTACCATATTTTTTTACAACTATCAACAGTATCATAGAGACTAACCTGTGTGCATTGCTTCATTTCTTTCGATATTGGTGATTTGATTTATTCTTTTGTACTTGAGTATGTGAGAAACCATAAGCCAACCATGAGCTTTATACTATTTACTAAGATCGCTTCATCTAGATTCCCTGCAACAATACTTGTGTATACGGATGATTCTACCCTTGCTGGCAATGATCTCAATGGAATCCAATAACAAAGCTTTAATGCATGCAAAGTTTTCCAATGCAAATATGCTCTGGACTTACTTCAAGCCACTGACTTAATAGCTTCTAAGCCTGGTTACACCTCTATGGAATCAACTATGAAATTTAGCTAGGTATAATATGGCACCATCCTAATTATAGAGAGACTAGCCAATCCAAGTTGTACCACACTGCCTTCTCTAAGTGGCATTTAACTTACATGAATAAATGTAACATTATTACTCTAATAAGTAGTACTTCTTGAAGAGTTCACCAAAACTCTTCAGAAAAAAGTTCTCTCAAGTGCCTATGGAAATGATTTCACAGTGACCTTGCATTTGGAGTTTTCAGGTGGTTTCGTCATTTCATTGTGAAATTTCTTATGTGTATATAGGTTTTATTTTCTTTCACATGCTGACCTTGTAGGATTCATGGTAGGTGCAGTGCAGCCATCATCATTGGTCTTCAGCAGCTCAAGGGATTGTTGCAGATAATTACATATGGAGAAGGAATAGAGAGAAAAAAGAGAACTTCATCTTCATACTTTGCTGGTTGAAGACTATGAGGCTCTCTTATTAGCAAGGATAAAGGTGTTCAATGTGTTTTAGGGCTGTTGTAGTGTTTGAAATTTTGTAAAGTCGTTTTATGCCATCATTTTGAAAATAATTTTGCCTATAACTTATCATAGAATCCTCCATTTCCTTTTTGTTTTAAGTTAGTTTGCTACTCTTGTTGTATATAATGAAATGAACAACATCTTTGTTTTATTGCAATTTCTCTTCTCTATATTGACTCACTCCAAAACCAAGATTCATTCCAATTAAAAAAGAAAGCACTTAAAGGAATCATATTAAAATGACCAAACTTTTAGGTTTATCAAATAAAGATTTTCAAAATACATTGATTATACAACTATTTAGCACCAAATCAGCACAGGCTCATGACTTCAAAGTGAGATTTGGCTCCTGAGCCATTTGAGAGGTCATGATATTGACTGCTCTACTATGTCTGGACATAAATAAATACAAATATTTCTAAAAAATGAAATATATTGTTGACTACAAGAAAAATAACAAAGTATTACGTACAATTAATATACAACTCTGGAACCACGTGTATGTCGGTCCATGTGGTTCTCCCCTCCAACTAGAGTATTTGTCATAACTAAATTTGAACTCGAGACTTTGAAGTGGAATCTGAGTCCAGAGATATCACTCGAACTAACTATTGTTGGTGGTGATTTTCTACTCCTATCATAAGATGATGCTACCTTACAAAAAAAATATATAAATGTATTATTATTATTATTTATTTATTTAAAAAGAATGTTAAAGGGGAAGGGAAATATGAGGATGTGGATAAAAGGAAATGAGGTGGAGGTGGGTCGTTGGCTTATCACAATGAAACGAAAGGAAGAGGTTGGAAGTAGTTAGTTCTTATTTCTTAGTTGTCTCAACACACATCAAAATTTCAGTCCAATGCTAAGTGGACTACACACCTCACAAACAAGCATGGCAAAAATGGTGGCACTCCAACACAATCACCTATCTTTCTCTCCCTTAGCTTCCTCCCTCTCTGACTTCACCGGAACCAGACTTCAAACTCAAATTCAGGTCTCTCTCTCTCTCTCTTCCCTATTGCATGTTTTTAGAGTTAATTCCATTAACATTGTAATCTATCTGTATTACTGTTACTAAGTAATGTCCTTTAAACATTTCTTCTAGTATTTGTCCTCTTGAGTTGACTGAATTATATATATAGTTATAGTTAATTAGTGCAACGTTTTTTGTTATAGTTGAAAAGAAAACCATGGCAGTCAAAAGGGTCTTTTTATGTCTCAGCATCTAGCAACAAGAAAGTGCTCATAATGGGAGGAACAAGGTTCATTGGTGTCTTTTTGTCTAGGCTCCTTGTCAAAGAAGGTCATGAGGTAAATTAATATGACTTACCCATTTTGATTTAACTGGATATCTTTTAAGCCTTCAATTGAAATAACTTATGAATTTGGCAGGTGACTTTATTTACAAGAGGAAAAGCGCCTATCACTCAACAATTGCCGGGTGAATCAGACAGTGATTTTGCTGATTTTTCTTCCAAGGTATGCTAAATTGCTATTTGTAAATGTAAACATTGCACAAACCTAACTTTAAGGCTAAGGCACCATGTAAAGGTCTGCCACCACAATCTCGACTGTGATATCAAGGTTTTGATGTTTCTGTGACTGCAGTGCGATTGTGATTAAGGCCACTTCAATTGTATTTGAGTGCAATTCTCTGTAATATGATCGCACTCATTCTGTGTATTTTTTCTTTTTTTATTTCCCAGATTTTGCATTTGAAAGGTGACAGGAAAGACTACGAATTTGTAAAGTCCAGTCTATCCGCAAAAGGGTTTGATGTTGTTTACGACATAAATGGTGCGTAGATTTCTACTTGTTCACAACTTGTGTGCTTATTGTTCACCTTAGATGGTGATTTTTCATGATTTTGGCATATGTTTCAGGACGAGAGGCAGAAGAAGTTGAGCCCATATTGGATGCTTTGCCTAATCTAGAACAGTAAGCTGGAGTAGTAGTTTTTGATGTATTCTACAAGTCTAATAAACTATAAACAATCTGCCTTGGATCTCCATTTTGTTTAAAATCAAATGTTGGTTCCAAATGCCAGGTTCATTTACTGCTCTTCTGCTGGTGTGTATCTCAAATCTGATTTATTACCTCATGCTGAGGTCAGTTTACATTCTCTTACACTTTCATTCTCCTGATTTCCAAAATCTACTGTCACTTGTCATAATGCAATTTTCTGTGGCCTGTACTCATTCATATTATTTTGTGCTACTATACTAGTGTTATAACGTTTTTATACATATTTTTCATACTTACACGGTCGGTGCTTGCAAAAGATTTTTCTATCTTATAGGATTCTTATACTGTCACATTGCTGCAACATCCCACAGGCTATCAGAAAGTTGCTCTATTCAATCTTATTTTATACACATGAAGATTTTCTTTCTAAAACTTTTCTCAATTGCAATATAATTAATTTCGCTTAACGCGCTGGTTCGGTTCCTGGTGATAGGTCGATGCAGTTGATCCTAAGAGCAGGCACAAGGGAAAGCTTGAAACAGAGAGTTTGCTGCAATCAAAGGATGTTAATTGGACTTCTATAAGACCAGTCTACATTTATGGACCTTTGAACTATAACCCTGTTGAAGAATGGTTCTTCCACAGATTGAAAGCCGGTCGCCCCATTCCTATTCCCGGCTCAGGAATACAAATAACACAACTTGGTCATGTCAAGGTATGAAGCTGATGTACCTCCTCACTTTTGGCTTTTCTGATTTTGGCTAAAAAAATGGTTCACTTATGACAGGATTTGGCAAAAGCTTTCATTAAGGTTCTTGGTAATGAAAAGGCCAGCAAGCAAATATTCAACATCTCAGGAGATAAGTATGTGACATTTGATGGATTAGCAAAAGCATGTGCTAAGGTAAGCAATGCATTACATATATCATATTGATGGTGACAAGCAAAGAATAATGGAAAATTACTTGATAATGTCATGTTTTTCTAATTTGAGCCAAGTAGTTTTACAATCATTGTTTTGATCTGTTTTGGCAATTTTCAGGCTGGTGGGTTTCCGGAGCCAGAGATCATTCACTACAACCCTAAAGACTATGATTTTGGTAAAAAGAAGGCATTTCCATTTCGCGACCAGGTAAAACAACTAACTGCAGAACATACTATTTATGCAGCATTGGTGAAACTTTGATGAACGACATTGATATTCTATTTTCTTTATTTATATATGCAGCATTTCTTTGCATCAGTTGAGAAGGCAAAGAGCGTGCTTGGGTTGGAACCCGATTTTGGCCTCGTAGAAGGTCTTACAGACTCATACAATCTGGACTTTGGTAGAGGAACTTACCGCAAAGAGGCCGATTTTTCAACAGATGATATAATTCTTGGCAAGAGTCTTGTTAGTGTATGATTACTCTTCTTGTATCAATTTTTAGTATTTCACATATATATATAATTATAAAAGCTATTTGAGTTTGCTACAATGTAATCAGATAAAGTTGTGAAATATTCATGAGGGTTTCATCGCGATATTGTTGCAAGGCAGTAAAATTAATGCATTTCACAAACAACAAATGAAGGAAGCAATACAATGTGGAAACCTTCTACTACCACTCCCTCCCTTTTTGTTTCACAACTCACCCCATCAATTTTTATTGAGCCTTTGAGGCCATGAAAGAGATAATAATAGAGATCCAAGAATTGAGTTTCAATTGAAAGAGATAAAATTGGAAAAATAAACTCTATTGCTTTGATTGATGGTACAATAGTATTATATACAAGTGTTTAACTTTAGTTAATTACAACAGAAAATTAACTACACATGTAACAACTTCTAAACTAATCTAGCTAAGCTTGTTAGGTACTAACTAACTTCTAAACTAATCTAACTAAGTTAGTTTGACACTAACTATATCTAACAATTTTTGCCAACCAAGTGTTTTGGGCTAGGCACTCACTCTCTCCTGCCAAGCTTTGGGTATCACTTTTCAAGAGCAAGTATATATTTACATCATGATTCACTCATTCCAGTCAAACATACTCACAGTTCGGTCATTTGGAAATTTTTACGAAAGGCTATGGAAATCCTTGTGGAGGGTTTTCAATTCAAAGCCGGGAATGGTTTGAAAAAATTCTGGTATGATTGAGGGCTTCTCAAAGAGCCCTTATGCATGTGTGGACATTCATGATCGTGATGTAATTCTGATAGAGATATTTGTTGATGGTGCTTAGAACTTTGAAATGCTTTATACTCACATGCCTGAGGAATTGAAGCAACAGATTGCTCTTATTTCATCTAGATTTGTTGAAACAGTAGAGGATGATTGGGTTTGGTCACTTTACATATGAGTTTGTACATTATTGTTGACGTAAAATATAATAGTCGTTTGATGAAAAACCGTGTGTACAATAATAGTCGATGTGCGTCACCATCAGGTGACTTTCAGGGAAATAGGTTCATAGCAACAAAAAAAGGGAAAAAGAAACCTTATTCGTAGGGATGGTAGGGTCAGTCACTGATGATACTTTCTATTTTTTTGATAAGTTACTTCCTAGTTCTTGGACGGTGGCAGTTAACCATAAATTAGTATAAAAGTTTTTGTAGTAGTCTGTGACAATCTTGTTGACGTAAAATATAATAGTCATTTGATGAAAAACCGTGTGTACAATAATAGTCGACGTGCCTCACTATCAGGTGACTTTCGGGCAAATAGGTTCATAGCGAAAAAAGGAAAAGGAAACCTTAACTACGTAGGGATGGTAGGGCCAGTCGGTGATGATAGTTCCTATTTTTTTGACAAGTTACTTTCTATTTCTTGGAGGGTGGCAGTTAACAGAGAATTAGTATAAAAGTTTTTTTTAATAGCCTGTGACATCATTGTTGACGTAAAATATAATAGTCGTTTGATGAAAAACCGCGTGTACAATAATAGTCGACGTGCCTCACCATCAGGTGACTTTCGGGGGAAATAGGTTCACAACAAAAAAGGAAAATGAAACCTTAACTACGTAGGGATAGTAGGGCCAGTCGATAATGATACTTTCTATTTTTTTTTTTTACAAGTTACTTCCTATTTTTTAGGCGGTGACAGTTAACTAGAAAATTAGTATAATTTTTTTTAAATACAAATCGTAAATTTAATATTATTCTATACTTATCTCTTAGCCCTCATAAGTTGTATTTTAGCTAAACAAAAAATTAGAATTAGCCGGGACGCAAAAAATTAATGATAGAAACCGTGAATAACAAAATAATTTAGACATTTTCTTAAGAAGATGGATTTGGTGCTGTCAAAATGTTATCGGTCATGCATTCAGTGCATCTCGACTGTCTAATTTTGATCAAATGGTCTACATTTTAACTATACTTTTTATGTCTATTTTTAAAGTTAAAAATATAAACCATCTGATGAAAACTAAATTGTCCCTGTCATTTGAATGTGCTATTGCACAAAAATTGGGGAGATGAGTTGTGTTTCTCTTAACATTAAAATATATTTAAAACATATTATACTGTGGATATCTCTCCTGATTCACATTTACCGCATTTCACTATTCGGAGGAAAAGACATTCATAGGCCTTTTAACATTTTCAAACTTGTTACCATCTAATTTACAATTTGTTCTCACCACAGGAAGCTAGGCGTATTCTAGCAATGCCAATTCTATTTGAAAATGAGCGTGACTCCCTTGTGTGGTGGAGAAGTAGAGCGGTACGTATTCGGTCAAGTCAGCTTATTATGCCTTCATGAAAGAATTAGTGGATCATACTAGCTTGCGTGTGGAGGGTGATTGGCTGAAAATTTGGAAGCTCAAGGTTCCAAATAAGATCAAGCTGCTGTTATGGAGGGCTAACCGAGGATGTCTACCCACAAGATGTAACCTTCGTAGCAAACATGTCCCATGTGAATGGTTGTGTCCGTTTTGTGAGCGCAACCCGGAAAATGAGTATCTTTTTCGCTTGCCCACATAATGAACAAATTTGGAGTCATGCGGGATTGCTTACTCACATTCATCAAGAAATGGATAATGCTGAATCTTTTAAGGAGTGTTTTTTTCTCTTGATGAATACTCTTGATGAGCAATCACGGTCAGTTGCAGCTATGGTTTTTTGGGCTTTGTGGAAACGTCGGAATGACCGGGTTTGGGAGGGGACGGTGCAACCTTTGGAATTCGTTCTCAGCAGGGCGATGGAGTTCTTGGCGGACTGGAAAGCAGCTAGATCGCGTGAAAACACTGCTGCTGGGCACGAGTATGTTGTGCAGGCCGCGGTGCATACATGGAGCAAACCATTTCTTTGGTTCTTTTAAATGCAATATAGATGCAAATTTTATTCGAGGCCGAGAACAAATATGGCATTGGCATTTGTGTTCTAACGCTTTGGGTGAGTTCTACGGTGGCAAGACAATTTGTTATGATGGTACTCCTTCTCCTCAAGAAGCGGAAGCAATGAAACTTTGGCAAGCTCTTCTTTGGCTAAGGGATTTGGGTCTTTCTCTCGTCTCTATAGAACTTGACTATTTACCAGTGGTTAATGGAGGGCAACAAGACACAAATACTAACACTGAAAATTTGGAAGCTCAAGGTTCCAAATAAGATCAAGTCATTGTTATGGAGGGCTAACCGAGGATGTCTACCCACAAGATGTAACCTTCAGTAGCAAACATGTCCCATGTGAATGGTTGTGTCCGCTTTTGTGAGCGCAACCCGAAAATGAGTATCTTTTTTAAGCTTGCCCACATAATGAACAAATTTGGAGTCATGCGGGATTGCTTACTCACATTCATCAAGAAATGGATAATGTCAATCTTTTAAGGAGTGTTTTTTCTCTTGATGAATACTCTTGATGAGCAATCACGCCACATTCAGCGGTATGGTTTTTGGGCTTTGTGGGAAACGCTCGGAATGACCGGGTTTGGGAGGACTGCGGTGCAACCTTTGGAATTCGTTCTCGCAGGCGATGGAGTTCTTAGCGACCGAAAGCGGCTAGATCGCGTGAAAACACCGCCTTTGGCACGAGTATGTTGTGCGCAAAGCGCGGTGCATACATGGAGCAAACCGTTTCTTTGGTTCTTTTAAATGCAATATAGATGCACTTTATTCGAGGCCGAGAACAAATATGGCATTGGCATTTGTGTTCTAACGCTTTGGGTGAGTTCTACAGCTGGCAAGACTATTTACCAAAGGGTTAATGGAGGGCAACAAGACACAAATACTAACACTGAAAATTTGGAAGCTCAAGGTTCCAAATAAGATCAAGCTGCTGTTATGGAGGGCTAACCGAGGATGTCTACCCACAAGATGTAACCTTCGTAGCAAACATGTCCCATGTGAATGGTTGTGTCCGCTTTTGTGGCGCAACCCTAAAATGAGTATCTTTTCGCTTGCCCACATAATGAACAAATTTGGAGTCATGCGGGATTGCTTACTCACATTCATCAAGAAATGGATAATGCTGAATCTTTTAAGGAGTGTTTTTTTCTCTTGATGAATACTCTTGATGAGCAATCACGGTCAGTTGCAGCTATGGTTTTTTGGGCTTTGTGGAAACGTCGGAATGACCGGGTTTGGGAGGGGACGGTGCAACCTTTGGAATTCGTTCTCAGCAGGGCGATGGAGTTCTTAGCGGATCGAAAGCGCCTAGATCGCGTGGCTCTTCTGCTTGGGCACGAGTATGTTGTGCGAGCGCGCATGCATACATGGAGCAAACCATTCTTTGGTTCTTTTAAATGCAATATAGATGCAGCTTTATTCGAGGCCGAGAACAAATATGGCATTGGCATTTGTGTTCTAACGCTTTGGGTGAGTTCTACAATTGGCAAGACAATTTGTTATGATGGTACTCCTTCTCCTCAAGAAGCGGAAGCAATGAAACTTTGGCAAGCTCTTCTTTGGCTAAGGGATTTGGGTCTTTCTCTCGTCTCTATAGATTTTGACTATTTACCAGTGGTTAATGGAGGGCAACAAGACACAAATACTAACACTGAAAATTTGGAAGCTCAAGGTTCCAAATAAGATCAATAGTAATGTTTGGTTAATCTATAAGTGAGTACACTGTTTTGTTTTGAGTGAATTGTTGTTTGCCTTGGCTTCTTTTAGTTTCCTTTTATAGAAGAAGATAAATAGTAATGTTTGGTTAATCTAATCTTCTCTATGAGGCCAACCATCTATTTTTAAGAAAGATTCTAATTAATTGAATTTTGCAGTTTAGTTACAAGAAGATGATTTACTTAGATGGTGACATTCATGTTTTTGAGAACATTGACCATTTGTTTGATTTGGCTGATGATTTCTTCTATGCGGTGAAGGACTGTTTTTGTGAACCAAGTTGGAGCAAAACTCGTCAATACGAGATTGGTTATTGTCAACAGTGTCCTGATAAGGTTGAATGGCCCACTAATTTTGGTGACAAACCACCACTTTATTTCAATGCTGGGATGTTTGTTTTCAACCCTGATAACTCCACGTACCATGATCTCCTAGATAGGCTTCAAGTTACAGAGCCAACTTCATTTGCTGAACAGGATTTTTTGAACATGTATTTCACTGAAAAGAAAAAATATAAGCCTATACCTAATGTTTATAACCTTAATTGTGTTGGCTATGTCATGCTCCTTCCGCCAGCTCCTTCCCTTTATATAAATCCATCTTTTTATTGTTTTATTTTATTACTTCTTTATTTCCATTTTTGCTTTGATTTGCGCCTAGTACTGGTGATCGATAAATTATGTATGATTCGAGTATTTATAGTAGAAAGATACATTGATTCGGGTCAATTTTCTGTGGACGGAAAACAATGCAATCAACAATATGTAATTGTTGCTGTCAAAAAAAAAAACAATATGTAATTGTCTATCATCAATATCTTAATCGTGAAGGTGCGTATATCAGAGTTTGTTTTGTTGGTTTGGGGCTTTTATAAATATCTACTCTTCAATTAAGCCTTATTCTAAGAAAAGGATTAGTTTGCCAGATTTGTTTTAAGCATGAATATTCCCTTGATTGACATTTATCACTTTCAATTTTGTCTTGAAAGGTTCTGAAGACTGTTTATGTCTGATATATTTATTGTAAATATGATCTGAAATAGCAACAACGAGAACTTTGCAAGACAATAAACGTTAGTGAAAAAATCAACCGGAGGGGTCTTATCGACGCAAACTAAAGGATTTATCTGTCTCTACCGTGCAAATCCCCCGAGAGTACAACCAGTATCGTCTTAGTTCGCGAATCACGAATGAGGTTACATAACTGGCAGGAATTTTAGTGTCAGTAAGTGACTTTTTGTAAACAGAAGATAACTCGCAAACCAGTATGCTATACTTTCACACAAACACACACTCTTAAAGTTACATTTCAATTTTTACAAGGTTAGGATACAAAACACTCTCTCCATTCACTCTTTTGTTTTATCTTACATCCATAGATCTTTTCTTCTTTCTTACTTTATGAGTTTCTATCTCTAGGATAAAAATACCCAACTTGTCTTTCTTTACTCTTTTAAAGTTTGTCTTTCCTTACTCTTTTTTTGAAAGAACCCCACTACATGAAAACAAAGATTTGTACTTGAACTATATATATATATATAGGGGATGTATATTATGAGATGAAGTTAATTGTGAGAGATGAGAGGATTAAATATTAACCTTTAGATTAAATGAGATGAGTAAGTTTCAGTTAGAAAATAATGATTGGCTATCAAATATGTTTGAGCTCCGAAGCATGTGGATCCCAGCTTTTTTTAAGGACATTTTTTTGGCTGGGATATTGAGAACAACTTCAAGATCGGAAAGTGAGAATTCGTTTTATGGTAACTTTTGAATCCTAATGTTAGCTTGGTTGAATTTTGGATGAGGTTTGATTCTGCATTAGAAGCACAAAGGCATAAGGAGTTGCTTGCTGATAATGATTCACTTCATTCTATACCAAAATTATTATTAGAACGCAGTTTAGAGAAGCATGGAAGAGATGTCTATACTCATGAGAACTTTTATATATTTCAGAAAGAATTATGGATTGCATGTGTAGATTGTGGAGTTGAAAACAAGAAAGAAGAAGATGGACTGGAAACAGTACAGTACAAACAGAGATGCAAACACTGCATCTAGTAGTTCTTATCGACGAAACTAATTGTCTATAGAAGTGAAATATGAAATTACAGAAAAAACAAATGGCCCTTTAAGATCTTCATTTTGTCAAAGAAACTAAGATCTTCAAGAATCTTTTATTGTCATCGAAACCTTAAACTCCAACTGCAAAACAAAAATAGATAGTAAAGTAAGTAGTGTTTGCATCAGACAAAAATTGCACCAAAGTTACATTTTTGTAGTAGAGCGGCTTACCATAATCGGGGATGATTTTTGGGGACAATTTCGCTATCATGATTTGCGTATTGACCACATGCTTTACAATGTCTTGTTCTTTTTGTTGTTGTTCAATAGCCTTCTCTTTGCCACCTTTAATTCGTTTTCCACTACCTTTGGTCTTTGAAAACCGTGGTGGAAGTATTTCTACTTCCTCTGGAATAGTGGATCCAATAAAAGCATGTAAATCAAGTGTCTTGGTTTGTTTAGAACTCTCTTTAGACTCAGTCATTTGCTTTTCAATGCTAACACTCCCATTTATCACAAGAAGCAAGTTTTCCTCATCTATTCTAGCCCATTCCATACACCTATAAAATCGATCCCACACATGCGAAATTACCTTGTTCTCGTTTTCTGTTTCAGAATACCTTTTCAGGACATTGTCAGCAATATCAAAAATAGGTTTTCTATTTGCAAACTTAGTCCACCTATTCACAATGTACTGACTTGGTATTTCATTTAAACGTCTCCCTTTTAGAACACAAAGGATGTGTCTACAAGGTATTCCTTGAGATTGAAACATCTTGCATGAACAATTTGCATTGTGGTCAAAAGGATTATAAGTAGTCTTTTAACCGGCTTAAATAGTAGGCCATTTATTTTCCTATATAAGACATGCAATGCCTCAGTTGTAATCACCACTTGAAAGCATAATATTTTCTTTCTTGTAAATTGCTTTTCCAATTCCTCCACTTTCCTTCTCCACTTCTCTACTTCCTTTCTTTTCATATTGCTTTGAAGATAGTTTCCACGCATCATCCATCACTCTGATATTGCATCCACAAAAAGTATTATTATTATTCTTTTATTAATTATTAATATGAACAACTAATATATATATATATATATATATATATATATATATATATATATATATATATATATATATATATATATATATATATATATACACTGACTTTTAAGCATAACTATATATATGCTGATATGCATGCTAAATAGACCATATATGCTGAAATAATAGAAAACCATTTCATCTATTGACATGCGTTACTTTCTGGTATATATCTATTATCTTCTTTTGAAATTGATCTATTATTTTCTACACTAAATTGTTACTTTTCTTTTGAAAAGACCTTTTATTCTTCTGCAAATAGCACCACAAACAGTAATATAACATGTACTACTTTCATTCATATCACTATGGTCTATTCTAATAAAGTCTAAAACTCTATCTTTCTCTCTTTTTGTACTTATTCCAACTTCACTTTTAAAAACTAGCTTCAGACCAAAACCATGGTCACGTGAACAACTTTTAGGGTTCATTTTACTTCCCTCCTCAAAAGAAAGAAAACAGAAGCCTTAAATACCATTTTAGAACTTTAGTAGATATTGTAGTTATAATTAAAGTGAATTAAAATCTAAATTGTTTTGATCAAGTAGGTATTGTTGGGTTTGAGGCAAGCTATGACCAACGAACTCATTTGGAAAATTTTCAAGGTATGGGGAAATACTAATAATAAGTTGATAGGCACAAATTATGTGTTGCTTGTATATATATTATTTAGCTATTCTTAGGTGATTTGTGTGATTGTGATTTGTTTGAGTTCTATGTAATTGAGTCTACATTTTGGATTTGGTTGAAATAGGAGTTGTCTATGTTACTTAAGGATATGACTTATAAGGATTGATAAGTTGAGGTGTAACTCACTAGTTGTTGTTATGAATCCTAAGGACGGACTGATTTGTCAAGTTGATTATGGATTAGATTTGCTAAACGCTACCCGAAAAACGCTAAACGATAATGCTTACCAAACACGTGTACTCTTCACCCGCTAGTTTCTTCCGCTATTTTCATCCGCTATCCGCTAGCGGGTGGGACGCGCCAAACATAGCCTTAATCCTCACAAGTTATATATTAGTTAAACCAAAATTTAGGATTATCCGGGATTATCCGTGACACAATAGTTTAATGTTAGAGAGCATGAATACAAATAATAATTTCAGTACGTTTTGTTAAGTTTACCGACTTAAGTTTACCGACTTAACATGGTGCTAGTAGGTATAAGAAGAATTTATTAATTAACACTAGCATCATGCATGTTAACATTCTTCATCTTTTTGAATATTAAAATTCGATTTAGCCTTAGGATCTTTATTTTGATGTCGGTAGCAACCCCTTGCCTAACATAAATATGTGTAGACTAAAATTTTTGATCAATATATAGTAGTAGACAAACCAAATTTTAGTTATTCGTTTCAAGATTTCATATAGTGATTAAAAAAAATGAATTAGTTGAAATTTTCCATGATAATAGTGGACTAAAAATATATTACAGATTAATGAAAAAATATATTTGATTGTTTAATGAAAGATAATTTGTCATCATAGAATCCCAAGATCACTCTGTAACCGACGTCGGATTAATAGTGAGAGTAGATTCCTAAAGGCTTAAAAAAAATTATTTAAGCAACCCTCCACCCTCATACAATTATTCCTCACACAATTCTCCTCATCTTCACTCTTTTCCTTAGCAAAAAAATCACTCTCATCTTCACTTACTAATTTCTTGATTATTGTGACCATGGCACCAAACACCACCACCGCAGTCGAGGCCGCCACCATCAATCAACTCAAAGTTGATGGTGGTGAAGGTCGTGCTTTTGTGACTTTCCTTGCCGGAGATGCTGACTACATAAAAGGTGTGGTTGGTTTGGCAAAAGGGTTGAGAAAAGTGAAGTCAAAATACCCTCTTGTTGTTGCTATTTTAAACGATGTTCCTGTTGATCACCGTAGAATCCTCCGCTCACAAGGTTGTATTGTGAAGGTTATTGAGCCTGTTTTACCACCAGCTAACCAAACCCAATTTGCTCATGCTTATTATGTCATCAATTACTCTAAGCTGCGTATTTGGGAGGTAATATACTACTACTCTTTATGTTTTCTATATCTTTGCATGTTTTACATATTTATTCACATTCCTTTTTCTTTTTATGAACGGTACTTTTTCCTAGGGATCCATTTTAATAAAGATTCATATACTATGAAGTATTCTTGGGATAATTAACATTAGGGGTGAACTGAAAGGAAACCAAAAAGTTTAAAGAGTCAATATTTTTTTTTTTAACGAAAAGGTTTTTTTTAGATAAACAATACTTCATTAACGGAATATTAGGAGTGCTCATGCCCAAACAAGAAAGAACTACAAGAAAACGGGTTTTTTCCGCCAAAAAACACCTAATTCGCGCAAAAATAAATACATTTTTTCATGGATTTTTCACGTAAATCACCATTCGCAACGTGTTTTCGGCGGAATTTCCGCAGGTAATTTCCGGTGGGATTTTGGCGTTTTTGGCGGATTTTTCCGCCGCAATTTTTTTTTAAACTAAATCCGCCGCAACGGCTAGAATTCCGCCGCAAATGTGTTTTTTACAAAATCAAATCCACGAAATGTCACTATATCCGCCGCATATACCATAATTTAAAAAAAATTAATTTTTAAAAAAAAATATAAATAATGAAAATAAATTAAACAAAAAAATGATAATATAATGATTTTCGAAAATATAATAAAATTTGACAATTTAAACAAAAAAATGATATTATAATGAATTTTCAAAAATATAATACACTTTAATAAATTAATCAAAATAAGGATTATATAATGAATTTTCGAAAAATAACTATATTATTGTATTCGCATTTAGCTAAAAAGTATTATCAACTTAAATTAAAAATTAATCAATACATTAAATTTATTTTATTTTTTAACTACTATATTCTTATATTTCGTAGTTTCTTAAAAATATTAACAGAAATTAAAATTTAATTAATATATTAATTTTATTTTATAGGAATTTATATCATAAATGCATTAACTAAAACATACTATATTCTTATATATTAATTTTATTTTATAAGAATTTATATTATAATATTAACTAAAACATACCTTCAAAGATTTGAGAGAGGAGAAGAAAAAGATTAGACTTGTAAGAAGTTTGAGGGAATAAATTTGAGAGAAGTGTTGAGAAAGACTGAAGATTGAATGTGAGAATGAGTGTGAATGAGAGTGAGAATCGGATTTATTAAGAGAGAAGGGAGAGAGTCGTTGGTGCATTGAATACCCTAAACATACCTTTAAACTAACTAAAACATACCTTCAAAGATTTGAGAAAGATTAAACTTGTAAGAAGTTTGAGGGAATAAATTTGAGAGAAGTGTTGAGAAAGAGTGAAGATTGAATGTGAGAATGAGTGTGAATGAGAGAGAGAATCGGATTTATTAAGAGAAAAGGGAGAGAGTCGTTGATGCATTGAATACCGCGTGTAATTGCGGCGAATTTAGTGCTTTTGCGCGATTGAGTTGAAGACCGCATGCGTTTGCAGCGGAATTTAGTGCGTTTGCGGCGTAATTTAGGCCGTGTTCTTTGCGGCGGAATCGTGTGACTTTGCGGCAGAATTTGAATTTCAAAATTCCCACTCTTTTTTCATTTGGCATTTGCGCGAATTTGTGCGTTTTTACGGCGGATCCGCTTTTTTTATTTCAATTTTTTTTTGCCAATCCACAATCCGCCACAAATCCAATTATTCCGCCAAAAATACCAAAAATCCGCCAAAAGTTTCTCAAAAATAAATCACTAAAATGCAAAAATCTGCCGGAAAATTTCCGGCGGATTTAAATCCGCCTGAAAATTCTGCCCTGAAATTCCAATTATTCTTGTAGTTATAATTACACATTGTTTTAAGCAAAAAGTTTAAAGGGCCACTATTTTTTAAAAAATTATAAATCTAAATGAGAAGAGCTTAATTTTAGTGGATCGTAGCACTATTTTTATTTATTATATTAGAATAAATAAGGGTTTGTTTTTCCTGTATTATCAATTAACCAGATTTTTTTCTGATATATTGGTATCATGTGAATTTTGCAGTTTAGTTATGAGAAGATGATTTACCTTGATGGTGACATTCAAGTGTTTGAGAACATTGACCATTTGTTTGATTTGGCTGATGATTTCTTCTATGCGGTGAAGGACTGTTTTTGTGAACCAAGTTGGAGCAAAACTCGTCAATACGAGATTGGTTATTGTCAACAGTGTCCTGATAAGGTTGAATGGCCCACTAATTTTGGTGACAAACCACCACTTTATTTCAATGCTGGGATGTTTGTTTTCAACCCTGATAACTCCACGTACCATGATCTCCTAGATAGGCTTCAAGTTACAGAGCCAACTTCATTTGCTGAACAAGATTTTCTGAATATGTATTTCACTGAGAAGAAGAAATATAAGCCTATTTCTAATGTGTATAACCTTGTGTTGGCTATGTTGTGGCGTCACACTGAGAATGTTGAACTTGAGAAAGTTAAAGTTGTTCATTACTGTGCTGCGGGTTCTAAGCCTTGGAGGTACACCGGAAAGGAAGAGAATATGGAGAGAGAAGATATTAAGATGCTGGTTAAAAAATGGTGGGAGATTTATGCGGATGAGACATTGGATTACAATGAGGAAGAGGAAGTTGTGAAAGTTGAATCCATAACTGAGATGTTATTAGAAACTCGTGGTTCTAATTTACTTCTCACCCCTTCCGCCGCTTAAAATGATTTCACTACTAAAGTGTGTATATATATATTTGCGTTTCATTATGAGGAAGAGGAAGTTGTGAAAGTTGAATGCTAGCTGCATAACTGAAAGTTGAATACACAAGTTAACTATACTACTAGTTTCGTCATTTTCATTATGTTTTTGTTTTTGAGGTCCTCTAGAGGATTGTATATGGTTTTAATTGTGATTGTTACCTTCTCTTAGAGAGGGATAACTTTCAAACTTTTCATTATTAAGAGATTCTTGACTCTAGAGAGGACCTAAGTTTTTTTTTGAGTATGTTTGCTTTGTTTTATTTCCCTTCGTCAACCAGCCTTATGCGGTGTGCTATGGATATCCAATATTATTATTATCAAATGGAACTTTTCGTTTTCTCCTTTTATATATATATATATATATATATCATAACTATATTAATTCATTAGTTGTCCACATATGCATCCACATAGGACCAATAGGAAAATGACACGCACATTATTGAAAAATACGTGGTATTGCACTTAAGCACATCACCATCCACGCCCGATCATCTCTCTCTCTTTTATAACATGGGATCGACCCCTCTTCCTCTCTCATTCCCATTTCTCATTTTATCTCTCTATTCTTTTCTTTACTTTTCTCTCCACCATTTCATTCTCATTTCCCAATTAAAAAAAAAAAACAGGTCTCCTCTTTATAACACCTGATCGACCCCTCCTCTTCCTCTAATTCCCATTTTATTTCATTTCTCATTCTCATTTCTCATTTCATCTCTCTCACTACGCCAGAATTGTAAAAAGAGATCGCCACCTTTAGTAGCGTTTATAAAAAAACGCTAGCCATTTTAATAACACGCTACACCATTAGTAGCGCTTTTAAAGTAAAAAAGCTACCAATTAGGTAACACGCTAGATGCATCCCTAGCGCTTTTGCTTAAAAACGCTAGCAAATTAGAAAACACGCTAGACAGATCCTAGCGCTTTTATTCAAAACGCTAGCCAATTAGAAAACACGCTAGATAGATCCTCTAGCGCTTTTTTAGAAAGCGCTAGCTATTTAGAAAACACGCTAGACAGTGTCCCCTAGCGCTTTTTATTCAAAACGCTAGCCAATTAGAAAACACGCTAGATAGATCCCTAGCGTTTTTTATAAAACGCTAGGTATTTAGTAAACACTCTAGACATATCCCTAGCGCTTTTACTCAAAACGCTAGGTATTTAGAAAACACGCTAGATAGATCCCTAGCGTTTTTTAGAAAACGCTAGGTATGGTTAAATAATTTTTTTGTTTCCCATTGAGCTACTTCCTCTTTCAAATAACACTCTTACCCGTAAACGCAAAAATCACTCACCCGTAAACGCAAAACCCTAACACCCTAACTCAAATTAACATCATCTCTCTCAACGAAAATCATCTCTCTCGAAACATCATCTCTCTCACTCGCACAACATTGGTGAGTTTTCTGCCCTTTCTCTGCTTTCTTGTTAGATATTAATTGTGGGTTCTAGCTAGTTTAGAAATATATTAGTTTTGTCACTTGTGCACACTAGACTCTTCTTATTTTTTTTCACCACTAGCCTCTTCTTGTTACACATAAATTAATTATTTGGAAGACTAGATTATATGGTTCCTTTGTTTTTTTATATGAATTGATTCTTCATTATATTCGAATTGCTTGATGGGTCATATGTTAAAGTTCTCTTCTCGTGATTTTATTATAAATATTTGGCAATTATGGATAGAAATTGGATGTCCGCCAATCGCTCATCCAAGGAGTATACACCGGAGTGGATTATTTTGTGAGTGTCTTTGTTGAACGCTTAGGGACTTCTAGTGGTATGAAATGTCCTTGTTTAAGGTGTTGTTATGTAAAATCGCCATCGCAGCAGGGAGTTGGCACGACATTTAAAGGCGAATGGAATTGATCAAAGTTACACTTGTTGGATAATGCACGGTGAGAAAAAGGTGAATCTTCAAATATGAATGATATTAGTAAGAGATATGCGCCACGGCTGACACCGGAACACATTCATTTGATGCGAACGAATTTGAAGAGATGGCAAAGGTGGTTGAAGAGGATCTTAATGATTGTCCTGAAATGTTTGAGAAGTTGATAACTGATGCAGAGACACCATTGTATGCGGGTTGTAATGAATTCACAAAATTATTGGTCGTGATCAAGTTGTATAACTTGAAAACTCGCCACGGATGGACGGATAAGAGCTTTACCGATTTACTCTCACTTACAAAGAAATGTTGCCGAATGATAATGTGCTTCCTTCTCGGACGTATGATGCAAAGCAAATGTTGGGGTCTATTGGCTTGAACTATGAGAAGATACACGCTTGTCCGAATGATTGCATTTTATTTCGGAATGAACATGCGTTGTTAAAGTCGTGTCCTAAATGTAATGCACCGCGATATAAGAAGAAAGAGTCCGCTCTCCACAAAAGGTGTTGTGGTATTTTCCTATAATTCCTCGATTTAAGCGCATGTATCGTAGTTCGAAAGATGCAAAACACTTGACATGGCATGAGGATGAAAGGATTAAAGATGGTATGCTACGACACCCTACAGATTCTCCGCAATGGAAAAAAATCAATATTGAGTATCCTAATTTCGGGATGACCCGAGAAACCTACGCCTTGCATTGTCTCACGATGGATTTAACCCGCACGGTATCCGAGTAGCTCCCACAATCACATGGCCCGTGATTTTGGCGATTTATAACTTATCACGTGGCTTTGCATGAAACGCAAATATATGATCTCAGTCTTTGTTAATTTCTCAGGCCCAAACAACCAGAAATGATATTGATGTATACTTGGCTCCTTTAATTGAAGACTTGAAGCAAATGTGGGAGACTGGGGTAGAGGTGTATGATGGGTTCAGAGAAGAAAGTTTCACCACGAGGGCTATGATCTTTGGCACAATTAACGACTTTCCCGCATACGGCAATCTATCTCGGCATAGAACAAAGGCGGCGGCAGTGCATGCCCTATATGTGAAGATAACACGATTGGATGTGGTTGGAACATGGTAAGAAGAATATCTATCTTGGTCATCGTAGATTTTTGCCATCAACTCATCACTATCGATTGTGGAGAAAGGCATTTGATGGGAATACAGAACACGTAGAGCTCCCCTTTGACGGGCGAATGTATTTGAAAAGGTGGAAGATTTGAACATTAAATTTGGGAAGCCTTTTGCAGGAGAGATTGCCAAACGGGGTGGAAGAAAAGTCGATTTTCTTTGAGTTGCCATACCGGAAGTCATTATATGTAAGGCATTTCATTGATGTGATGCATGTTGAAAAGAATGTCTTCGAAAGTGTCATTGGTACCTTACTCAATATGCCGGGTAAGACTAAAGATACCATCAACTCAAGGTTGGATTTGGTTAGTATGGGTTTGAGACCTGAATTGGGTCCCAGAAAGAAGGGTACACGTACATATCTACCTCCTAGACTCATACTCTATCTAGAAAGGAGAAGACTGTCTTTTGTGAGTTTCTTCATGGAGTTAAAGTTCCAGGGATACTCTTCAAATGTGGCGACTCTTGTATCGATTAAAGACCTCAAGTTAAAGTCTCTAAAGTCCCACGATTGTCATGTTCTCATGGAGAATTTGCTACCCATTGGTATACGATCCATTTTGCCTAAGAAAGTGCGTCGACCTTAACCAAACTTTGTTTATTCTTTAAGGCGATTTGTAGTAGAGTGATTGACCACGAAAGTTGTCAACATTGCAAAGAGAAATTATCACACTTTGTGTGAGCTTGAGATGTATTTCCCACCTTCCTTTTTCGACATAATGATTCATCTAATAGTTCATCTGGTTAGAGAGACACAATTGTGTGGCCCATGTTACATGAGATGGATGTATCCGTTTGAGCGTTACATGAAGATATTAAAAGGATATGTGAAAAATCGATCACGACTGAGGTTGTATTGTTGAGCGCTACATAGTTGAAGAGGCTATTGAGTTTTGCACGGGCTATCTATCTAGTCTTGAATATTCTGTGGGATCCGCCAAGGTCTCGTCATGCGGGAAGGATTAGTAAAGGGATGACAGAAATAAATTAGTGATGGTATCAAGGAAAGAACTAGAGCAAGCACACTTGTATGTTCTTCACAATGATAGTGAGGTTGATTCATATGTTGCCAAGCACAAGGAGATTCTTAAGAGTCAATTCCCTGAAAGAAGCAAGTATGGTTAGCAAAAGAACACAATAGGAGTTTCATAGTGTGGCTAAAACATCACATTGATGGTGAGTGTGTTTGAATCCTACTTCGATTTCAAAAAGATTGAGATGGTTAGCAAAAGGTCCAAATATACATGTCTTCTCTTACAACAAATTGACTATCTAATGAACGAGTGCACTTTCTATACAAAAGAACAAGATGATCGTGAGTAAAATGCAAAATAGTGGGGTGACTCTTGTAGCTCATTCTATGCATGCATCCAAAGGCAAAGATAGAAATCCCATATATGCGAATATGTCTTACTTTGGCTTCATTGAACACATATGGGAGTTGGATTACAATATGTTTCAGAGCCCGTGTGTTCAAATGTGAATGGGTTGACAATAATATCTTTGGTTTCTGATTGATGAATTAGGGTTCATGCGGGTGAATTTCAACAAGTTAGGATATAAAGATGAACCTTTTATTTTAGCATCGCAAGCTCAACAAGTGTTTTATGTCACTGATCCAGTTAATATCAATTGGTCTATTGTTCTATTGATCGACAAAAATTTGTGTATAACAACGATGATGATGAAGCACCCGATGATGTTGGTGTTGAGGACGACCCGCTCTTCGTAACATCGTAACCAATAATAGGGAAAATACTTCTATAGAGGATGTTGTATATTTTAGAAAAGATCATAATGATGGAATTTTTATTCGTCGGAAAAAAAATACCAAGACGCGAATTGCAAACAAAATTTTATCTAGGAAAAGGAAAAGGTAATATAGACTTAATGATTTCTCGTTATTTTTATTAATAGATAATTATTATATTGTTTTTGTAAATTTAACAATAACATGGATTATGTTATATTGCAGTCGATGGCATCACTTAGTGATCATGAGATCTAGTGGTCAAGACAGTAGTCATTTATGTTATATATGGTATAGCTTTAATTTGTAGCTACTTTTGAGTTTCATAATGTAAGTTACTTATTATGTTGTATGATTTGTAAACAAAAATATCTATTAATAGGTTGAATTTTGTGTGTATCTATATATTGGATTGTAATGATATTGGCTGAATTTTGTTGGAATGATATTTGATGAATTTTGCTTTGGAAGGGAATGAATTAATAGGTTGTAATTAAAAGGAGAATAAACAAAAATAAAAAAATAATTAAAAAAATCAGTCAATAGGTAGCGTTTTAGAGTGAAAACGCTAGAAATGAAGTTAAAAATTCATTCAATACCTAGCGTTTTAAAGTTAAAACGCTAGGAATTGTAAAGAGAGCTAGAGGATCCCTAGCGCTTTACTGAAAACGCTAGGAATGCTAATAAAGGTGCTATAGCATCCCTAGCGTTTTACATAAAACGCTAGGAATGCTAGTAAAGGTGCTATAGCATCCCTAGCGTTTTTGACGAAAAACGCTAGGAATGCTATAGCACCTTTTACTAGCATTCCTAGCGCTTTACGTAAAACGCTAGGAATGGTAAACACGCCGGCTAGTTGATCCTCAGCGCTTTACATAAAACGCTAGGAATGCTAGTAAAAGGTGCTATAGCATCCCTAGCGTTTACATAAAACGCTAGGAATGCTAGTAAAAGGTGCTATAGCATCCCTAGCGCTTTTTGACAAACGCTAGGAATGCTATAGCACCTTTTACTAGCATTCCTAGCGTTTACTAAAACGCTAGGAATGGTAAACACGCCGCTAGTTGATCCCAGCGTTTTATGTAAAAACGCTAGGAATGCTATTAAAATTTTTACAAGGCGCGCCTCTCATCTCCCTCACACACTCACGTACAACCCGTAACTCATCTACCTAACTTTTCTCCACGAACAACCCGAACTCATCTTCGCTCATCTTCGCTCATCGTACCTTTGCGAACCTCCACGACCCAGAAACCCTCTTCGCTCATCTTCGTTCATCTCCTTGGTGCTACGACCCGAAAACCCATAAACGCGACCCAGAAACGTAAAACGCGCAAAACCTATCCTCTTCGCTCTCATCCTCTCGTTGGTGCTATCTTACCACGCAGCTCACTCCCATTTGTTTCCTTTTTTTCTCGCACTCTCTCTCCTTTCAAAAGGTATTTACGCACTCACGCACTCTCCACCTCTCTCACCGCAATGACTATTTGTTATGGTTTTTTATGGTTTGTTATGTATCTTTTGTATGGCTTTCTCTCATACTTAGCTCAATGTTGTATCTAATTAGTTGTTAGATTAGTCTAGCTTAGATAGCATTATTAACTTGACTAGTGCATGGCTTTCCTAGTGTATGGCTTTCTCTGTTTTACTCTAGGTTACTTAGTGCATGGCTTTCTCTGTTTAGTGCATGGCTTTCCTATATATGTTTAGTACTCTAGGTTATATACTTAGTGCATGGCTTTCCTCTATATGTTTACTCTAGGTTACTTAGTGCATGGCTTTCACTGTTACTTAGTGCATGGCTTCTTCTATATTTTGTTAAGTGTTTGTTGGTTCTAAACAATTTTAAAGCTAAAACTCACTGAGTCTATTTCATTTGGGTCATTGCAAGTCGATGGCATCACATAGTGATCACGAGAGTAGTCGTGGTGGTGATGGGGTGATAGAAACACAAAGAAGTTCACTCCCGAGGAATTACATCGAAAAAGAATATCGTCAATCGGATAAGTAAAGGACACGAGAAATATAAGGTAAGTTAATTACTAATTATTAATGTTGTTCTCTACCTTTCCAAGTTATCTAATTATTTAATGATTTAATTATTTAAGGTCCGATGGAGTGTTAAAGGTTTGCCAATTGGAGACAACGGCACAAATTTAATTAGCTTTATTGGTACTAAGGTGAAGCAAATCTTTCCAATTTCAATTAAAAGTTGGAATGAGAAAGATAATCGAGTTTTGCCTAAACTGAAAGATGATTTTTGGGACTTAATACGGTATATAATTTTAGACCTCTTTAATAATCTTATTTAGTGATTTTTAGTTATATTTATTTAATCCATTTTTATGTATAACTAGAAACACTTTGATGTCGATGAGTCCCAAGAGATTGGATACTTGAAGGAAGCGGGAAGGTTGCATAGGGCTTACAGAATCTGATGTGGGGAAAAAGTATTCAAACGTCCCGATGGGACCATCGGGGCAGAGCCTCCAAAGATCAGTATGCCTAATTATAACTAAGGAGGATTGGACCAAATTTGTAGATATACGCACTCTGAGATCCGGATTTCCTGGTTAGTATATTAATTATTTAAGTTATATATATATTTCACAAGTAGATATCATTCATTAATGTATACTTATCTTTTTAAATAGAAAAGAGCAAAGCGAATAAAGAAAGAGCTTCTAATCCCGAGTACCCTTTATAGAGGAGGTTCTAGTGGATATCAAATTCTCGAAGAAAGATTGGTAAGACACAATTAGTTTAATTTATTATGATTTAATGAATCTTTTAATTTACAGCTTGATTAACAATTATTAAACTTAAATAGTTCTTGGAAGAGGGAAAGATCCAACTCAAGAATCCCTTGATCGCAATGCGATTGTCTGGTTAGAGGCCCGACAAAACAAGGATGGGGAGATTGTGGATCCGAAAACTAAGGAGGTCAAGGACAAAATTGTAAGTATTCCAAAATTCATGAAAAAATTGCAAGTTGGAATTTGTGTCTGACTATATTTTTTTAATCCGTTACTCGATTTTTTTGACACGTGAACATATTTTTTATTGTCGATTAAATTTCGTTGACACTTGTTTATTATTTCTATCCGTTACTCGATTTTTTTTGACACGTGGACATATTTTTTATTGTCGATTAAATTTCTTTGACACTTGTTTATTATTTTTATCCGTTACTCGATTTTTTTGACACGTGGACATATTTTTATTCTCGATTAAATTTCTTTGACACTTGTTTATTATTTTTATCCGTTACTCGATTTTTTTGACACGTGGACATATTTTTATTGTCGATTAAATTTCACTTGACACTTGTTTATTAATTTTATCCGTTATTTATGTTTGTGCATCGAAGAAAGCATATCACAATCAGATCACAAGGAGATTTAACAGATTGTGATGGTCACCAAGATGTCCTTGCTCGTGCCTTGGGAAGGGAAGAGAGAGCAGGTCGGATTAGAGGTTATGGATATGGGATTCCTCCGACAACCGTGTTTGGGCCAAAAGAAGAGCCAAAGCAAGGGTGCGGGGATTGTAAAGTCATGGCGGAAAAGTATGACGAGCTATCCAAGAATGTTGTTGTGCTAATGGAAGAGAGACAGGATGTTTAAGCGACTCTTGGCACAAAGGATTGGTGCCCCATCCCCGCTGCACCACCCCCTGCTTGAACCTATTGAGCTCGCTGCACCCCCCATAGCGCCCGAGATAGCCGCACCATCCCTTCAACACGTATTTAACAAAACTCGACTGCTTTTTTGTACATATGTATTTGATAAAATTATCATGTATATTTATTTTTCTTTATAATTGATTTAGGATAATCGTGAATGTGAGCTATATATTGCAAACCCACATCGAAAGGTTGCGATGGGTTTGATATGTAACCAATTGAGTGCCACATCGCACAATCGTGCCATGCCCGAAAACCATTTGAGAGTTAGGGTAGACTATTCAATAGAGGGTCTGCACCATTGCTCGCTTCCAATTGCTAATGCGGATATATTTCTTTGTGGATCAAGCACTTAGTACTTTTGTGGCATGGCCTGAACAACTTGTCGTTGTAAGTGACAATATTTTTGTTAATAATTAAATGACTATAATGTGTGTTAACTAACTAGCTAATTAATCATTTTTTTAATATATACTAGGTACCCCATGTGTCCCGACCTTCCCCTTCCATGAAAGTGTCCCAACCTTCCCCTTCCACTACCAAACTCTCCCGACCATCTTCTATACAGCCAGTCCAACATGTTGGTCAATTTCCCAATGATGAATTCCAGAACTACATCGATTCTCTAAAGGTCCACATTCAAAAAATGAACCAGGACGACCAAATTTTTTTACCGCCCGATAACATTGTGGGCCTGGAACAGTTGGTAATGATCAACATCGAGGATATGAAAGCTATAGTTGAGATGGATTGGGCCACTGCCACTGATATTAGAGTATACCAGAGGTATGTATTAAATTATTTGTACACAATAGTTGTTTATATTAGAGTATATATATGAGGATCTGAAAGTTGTATATATATTATTTATAGGTTTTTGTACAATCGTCTTCTGGTCCCTTCTCAACGGACACAGAAGTATTTCTTCTTGTGTCCGGCGTGTATCGTTGTGTTTAAGCAAGGTAATACAGAGGAACGTATTACTGTGATTAAGAGTGAAGTACAAAGTTATATCCATTCACGCTTCATGGAAGCCAAGCATTTGAAGGGCGACTCTTTATTTTTGGCACCACTCAATAATGGGTGAGAAATTTAGTCTTCAATCACTTGTTTAATTATTTTGAGGATTGTATTATAGTGTAAATTAATGTGTACTCATTCGTTCTTCATTTACTTGCAGGCAACATTGGGTACTCTTTGCAATAAACCCTAAGCAAAATGTTGTCTATTATCTGGATTCACTTCAAGGCCATTACAACGCCTCACGAAGACTTCAATGCAGGATGGTTGAGAGGTGTGTATGTGTAACCCTCTCATTTTAATTTGTATAATTTAATATATGTATTTTGTTCAACTTAACGTTATATATATATGTATGACGCTACAGTGCTTTGAAAGAATACTTGGGATTATCTACGACTAAAACAAGATGGCTACCCATAACTGTAAGCTTTTTAAGAATCATTCTTATAATTTTAATTGATTTTTTGGTCATAAAAATGTGACAATTAAGTTATAATCTTTTGCTTTGTAGTGTCCTAAACAACCAAATAGCAATGATTGTGGGTACTATGTTATGAGGTATATGAAAGAGATTATCACTCATGACAAAGTAACAATCCCAACCAAGGTAACTACTTAGATTTATTTTTATATTGATATTATAATACTTACTCACATTTAATAAACATTTTAATTCTAATTTTATTTCATTTTTTTTCAAGATTTTCCCGACTTCAAAAAAATCCAGACTTACTCACAACAACTTACACAGCGATCGGGGGAGTGGTGCCATTTTGTTTCTAGCTTTTTGTAGCAAGTTTTGAGATTCATAATAGTTTAGTTATTATTTATGTTGTATATATTGGATTTATATTATGTTGTAAGTACTTCTTAGAATGATATATATTGGATTGGAAATATTATTTGATGAATTTTGTTGATGAATTTTGTTTGAATGATATATTGGATTGGAATGTATTTTCTGAATTTGTTGAAAAGGGAATGAATTTATAGGTTGTAATTAAAATGGAGAACAAACCAAAATAAAAAAATATTTAAAAAAATTCAGTCAATAGGTAGCGTTTTAGAGTGAAAACGCTAGAAATGAAGTTAAAAATTCATTCAATACCTAGCGTTTTAAAGATAAAACGCTAGGAATTGTAAAGAGGAGCTAGAGGATCCCTAGCGTTTTTACAGAAAACGCTAGGAATGCTAATAAAGAAGCTATAGCATCCCTAGCGTTTTATATAAAACGCTAGGAATGCTAGTAAAAAGGTGCTATAGCATCCCTAGCGTTTTTATAAAACGCTAGGTATGGTAGTAAAAAGGGCTATAGTATCCTAAGCGTTTTAATTTAAAACGCTAGGAATGGTAGTAAAAAAAGGAGCTATGGGATCCCTAGCGTTTTTATTTAAAACGCTAGGAATGGTAGTAAAATGAGCTATGGGATCCCTAGCGTTTCTGAACGCTAGGAATTGTAAAAAGCACTGGGTCAATGGCTAGCGTTTTATATAAAACGCTACGTATGTCTAAAACACGCTGGGTAAATGGCTAGCGTTTCTTAAAACGCTACTAATGGGGTGTACGCATTAGTAGCGCCAGCTTCTCTAGCGTTTTAAAACGCTACCAATGCCCAAAAAAAACGCTGACAAACCTTGTACGCTGGCGTAGTGTCTATTCTTTTCTTTACATCTCTCTCCACCATTTGTATCAAAGTTATTGCCATCCAGTTAATGTACGTACATTTTATTTAACATTTTAAAAAAATTCAGCTAAAAACGTCTCCATTTTAATTATAGATTTGTGTTTTTTTTTGTTTTTTTAATATGTTATTTCTAATCTAAAAACGTCTCCACCAATTACTACTCATTTATTTCGCTTTTAATGAATTCCATACCTCAGTTATATTAATTTTAAAACCACCAAGTAAAATTTGAAAAAAAAAATCTGATTCATATGCATTAATAATATTTACAATAGGTATACAGATTTTGTATATTTTAGTATTTTACTTTAATGTTATTAACTTATACACATGGCGTCTATTTTTTGAATTTGGATTAAATTTCAAATTTTAAATTCATAAAAATTCCCACCATTTTACACATTGATTATTATTGTCGGTTATGTGCTTCAAAAAAAATTATTGTCGGTTATGAAACAAGACCAAATATGATCCAATTAATTAGGATCAGAGAAATAAAGTGTCATAATTTTAAACTATTTAAAATTTGATAAAAAATTGGAGCAATAATGGATACATTTTTTTATCAATTATAAGCAATAATGGATACGTTTAATTTATATTGGGACTAAAAATAACAATAATTAACTTATATATGAAAACTTTATATTGTAAATGCCAAACTAAGAAAGATAAATTCATATTTGGAATAATTTCATTTTTTCATATCTGGATTCATTGTCGAGACTCGAGCTGGTTGTGGCAATGAGCTCCTGAAGATTTGATACAGGTAATTTCATTTTGTCAAACTTATTCTTCCTCCCCACCTCCTAATAAAATAAATTAAAATGAGAAGATTAACGATCAAAATCTAATGTGGAACATGGTTGGCCATTTGATTTATTTATTATTTTTTGGATTTTTTTTGGTAGAAGTGGAAGCAAAGAACAATGTCAAATATGGATTCCCAAGGCAATTTAAACAAAAGCAAGGTTTTGGTCATTTTTTTATCAAAGAAACAAGGTATTGCTTTGGGAGTGTGGTTTAATGCCTAATGTGCTTAAGTGATTTGTCAAAAATTATTACATTTATGCATTTGTTGACACCATTTTTAATAATATTTTTGTAGGTTTCCAATACGAGTTATAAAGAAGGGTGAATGGTATTGGAAGATTTTGAAACTTTGAGTCAAATTTAGTTGATTCGTTTCTTATGATACGTACTTTCTCTGTTAATGATTCATTAACTAGATAATATCTGTGAGACACTATGCAGGAATTATAGTTGCAGAACTGATAAGTAATAAGGTACTACAAACTCATACATCAGAAATAAAATTTAGTGTCAACATCTAATTCTCTCTCTAAGCTATAAAACTCGATTATTGAAGTTGTTTCCACACACTCACTACAAAAAACACGGTCATTAGCGAGGGAATTTTCGGTCGCTAACATGCCCAATTCCGTCGCTAATTGCCATTAGCGAGGGAATTAGCGAGGGACCAGTTCGGTCGCTAATTCCCTCCTCGCTAATGGAAATTAGCGAGAGAAATGTGTTCCGTCGCTAATTAGCGAGGGACAGTCACTCGCTAATTCCGTCGCTAATGCTGACAACACGCTTCCCGAGTCTGATTGGCACGCTTGTTGCGCCCGAAAAAGTCCCCGAGGGGTTTTTCTTCGTTTACAACTTTTTAAAACAATGAAGTCGCCACCAATATTTTTTATAAGGAAAATATTGAAGAAAAACCTTTTTGGAAGGCAGATGGTCTTTTGGAAAACCGGAAGATTTGGGTTCGGGGGTCGGTTAGGCATGGGGAAGGTATTAGCACCTCACACCTCCTTTCTACTGAAAGGGAACCTTTAATTAAACGTGTGGTTCTAAGTGTTGATTTGAAAAATACTTAAATTTGCCTCTTAATTGAAAAGACTTAATGGAGTTTTTATTTGCGGCACTTGACGAGAGTTAGCCGCTTTGGTTTTTTTTGAAGGGAAAAATATTTTTGGTTTGTTGTGCTTGACGGAGGGGATCCGCTCCTACGTATCTCCAGGTGCGATGGAGAATTCAAAGCTACGTAGTTCTAGGTTTTTTGGTTTTATTTTGTTTAATTGTGAAAAATTAGGCATTCATGATGATCAATTGAGCGAAAGGCTCCAAGTGATCACCACTGGTACCTCATTGTTAATGATTATGCAAGCAAAGGCTTCGCATGACCACTAACAAAGTTTTTGATTTATTGAAACGTTTTTTAGGAAAATTAGGCATTCATGATGATCAATTGAGCAAAGGCTCCAAGTGATCATCGCTAGGTCCTCATTGTTAATGATTCATGCAAGCAAAGGCTTCGCAAGACCATTAACAAAGTTTTGATTTGATGAAAAGTATTTAGGAAAATTAGGTATTCGTGATGATCAATTGAGCAAAGGCTCCAAGTGATCATCACTAGGTCCTCATTGTTAATGATCATGCAAGCAAAGGCTTCGCACGACCATTAACAAAGTTTTATTTATTGAAAGTTTTTAGAAAAATTAGGCGTTCATGATGATCAATTGAGCAAAGGCTCCAAGTGATCACCACTAGTTCCTCGTTGTTAATGATTATGCAAGCAGAGGCTTCGCAAAACCATTAACAAAGTTTTGTGATTTATTGAAAGTCTTTAGAAAAATTAGGCGTTCATGATGATCAATTGAGCAAAGGCTCCAAGTGATCACCACTAGTTCCTCATCGTTAATAATCATGCAAGCAAAGGCTTCGCAAGACCACTAACAAAGTTTGATTTACTGAGAAATTATTTGGGTTGAAAAAGAATTAAAAGAAACGAGAAAAAGGTGAAAATTTGCAAAATGGGGGTGTCATTAGTTACGGGGAGTGGTATAACTAAACAGAGGGTGTAAACAGCAAGCCCAGTTCGCATATGGGAGCCCAGTATGCGAAACTGGGCTTAAGTGGGGAGGGGGTTTGCGCAGGAATCAGGGGAGTGTGGGTAATAATCTGAGAAAGAAAATAAACTAAAATAAAAACAAAACAAGGACACTATTAAACCTGAAAACCCTAAATTAAAACAAACCCTAATTTCATTTCTTCCTCCCCATCCATTCCATCACACACAGCAGCGTTTTGAGGAGAGAGATCCGTCGAAATTTTCGCCTCCTTCCTTGTGAGAGAGAGAGCAAACCGACCGGGTTTTTAGGAGAGAGAGAGAGAGAGGTTCGAAGGTAAAAGAGAGGGGAATCGGGCCGACGGAGAGAGGAGGAAGACGGGGGGCGCTTGACAAAGTGGAGGGTGGTTGACGAGGCCGCGGACTCGCCGGAGAAGACAAGGCCCACGGCGTTTTTACATTTACTCTCGTACGTTTCATTTTGCGTTTTTTCATTTTTTCTGGTCCGTCTCTCTCTCTCTGGTTATGGTTCACTCTCTTCTCACCCCTCGTTTTTTTATTTTATTTCTGGTTTTCCTCTCAAAGTGATTCTGTGTTTTTCTGTTTTGTCTATGTGAATCTTGCTTTATTCTACTCTTGAACCGATTTTACCCTCTCAACTCAACCCTTTTTTTTTGACCAAAAACATCCTTTGATTGTGAATTAGTATGAACTTGTACTCGATTAACTCTATTTCGCTTTTTTTAGTTGCTAATCCAGATTGAAGCATGTTTTTTTTGTATTACTGCACCCAATCCCTTCTCAAGAGAACAATAAAATAAAGCATACATATTTATGTTGATTCATTCAATTCCACATACACAGAACATACATATTTTATACGACCTAAACTAAGAAAGAATCGTTCACCAACCTCGGATCTCGATTTCTTCAGGGAATAAAAGACGGTCTGCATCAGTGTGGCTCTCTGTTATGGCTGTTCGAATTCTTTCTTTCTTCTCATAACCACTTCTCGGATCTCAAGCGAAAAAGGGGTTTGTGTGATTAGGGTTTCAGTGTAAAACCACGATCGTTTTTTTTTGTGTTGTTTACCTCAAAATCGTGTCCCTTGACCGATCATTGATCGCTTTTTATATCAAAACATTAGGTTTCTGCATTAATTATTTTGACTGGGCTTTGACTCTTTTCGTGTCCGGATCCAAGCCCGGCTACTTGGAGAGCAAATTGTTGGAACCCAACTTTATGCTGCTTCTTTTCTCTTTGTTTTTTTATTTTTGTAAATTTCGAATTTATTTATTTTTGTATGTTTTGTATTATTATTTTTGTATTTTTGGACATTTGGACATTTGGACTCTCCTAAGTTGTAATAAAAATTAAATAGTATTTTTTTGACATTTTGGACTATTAAACACTTTTAAATTGTAAATAAAACTAAATAGGATTTTTTGCATTTTTAGACTATACATATATACTTAAAATAAATTAACTCTACAAAGAAAAGAATAATAATAAAAAGAGTCCGGCCAAACACAAAGACGAAACGGGCTGGACTAGACGAATACGCTAAAACGAGACTCAAATAGGAGAAATGAGCTCATTAACTAAAGGCACTACTTATGTACGACTAAACTCAAATACGAAGATTAAATTGAAGAACGCACGAAAAAAATGATCATTCGCGTGTCTGCTTAATTTAAACAACGGTATTTCAATTTAGTTGAGCTGGATAACTAAAATTGACTTAAATTAGAAAGGGCGGACAAAATTGGGGTATTACAGCTGCCCCTCTTTATTTCACATTTCGCCAAAAAATATGAATTGGCCTTTTCATATTTGCTGGTGAAATGGAAATAAAGATATAGAAATAATACTAATTTTGTCCGCTTCAGAAAAGTTCAAATCTTTTGGGTTTTTTCTTTTGAGGGGGTTAACACTGGTCGCATTAACGAGAAAGCAATAAATTGGAAAAAACAGTAGATTGGGAAAAGCGGTAAATTGGAAATTCGGAGGTTGCCTAAAACCTTTTAACGGACTCTTGTCGAGTACGAGCTCTGGGGGTGGCCTTTTCGAGCAGCCGATCAATATCAAGTCCGAATCGATTTGATCAATGGATTTACGCCAGGCCTTAGGTGACACAACTAATCCGGCGACTTAACGGTCGATGGATCCATCGCGTGCTCGCATACGATGTTGTGATCGTGGAAGGAGTTCACTAACTCGAAGGAGTTCACTAACTCGGGTTGATGGAGTTTACGAACTCGGATTGATGGAGTTTACGAACTCCGGGGTGGCTTTTTCGAGCGCCGATCAACATCGTCCCGAATCGATTTGATCAATGGATTTACGCCGCGCCTTAGGTTGACACAACTAATCCGGCGACTTAACGGTCCGATGGATCCATCGCGTGCTCGCATACGATGTTGTGATTCGTGGAAGGAGAGTTCACTAACTCGGGTTGATGGAGTTTACGAACTCGCGTGGCCGATGGAGTTTACTTAACTCGTGGCTTTGATGGAGTTTACGAACTCGCGGCCGATGGAGTTTACGAACTCGTGGCCGATGGAGTTTACTTAACTCGTGGCCGATGGAGTTTACGAACTCTGGTTTGATGGAGTTTACGAACTCGGGTTGATGGAGTTTACTTAACTCGGTTTGATGGAGTTTACGAACTCGGTTTGATGGAGTTTACTTAACTCGTTTGATGGAGTTTACTTAACTCGGTTTGAGGGAGTTTACGAACTCGCTTTGATGGAGTTTACGAACTCCGTGTTGTGGTGATTTTTCTCAAAAATGAGATTTTTGGGACCCTTGGTCCAAAGTAACTTTTCTCTTGAATGGTGCATGAAATGCATGTGAATGAGGATTGATCCTGTGGGATGCTCTTTCTGCTTTGATTATTCCTTCGCTCTTTTGAGATGCGAATTTAAAGTGTAATGCACTCTTGTTTGATGACATGGAGTGATGAATGGTATGGATGACATGAGAATGATGAATGATATGAAGATGTTGTGTTCTTTTGTGTTCCGCCTTCGTGATTTTTCTTCTCTTTTGTTTTGTTTTTTTCTTTAAGCACTTTCTTTTTTCTCGCTTATTTGTTTTTTCTTTGGCACTTTTTTTTGCTGGTTAAATCCATATGTCGGACGGAAGCTGCCCCAGGACGATGATCACGCGAGGATTGCGCACTGGTTCTTCACGACTGTTTTTTTTTGCAATTTTATTCACTTGAGAAATCATTTCTTTCTGTATTTTTCAAAGATTTCGCAATGATCCCGTAATGCTCAAACGTGCACATGTTTTGCAAATCAATTTCATCAATCATAAAAGTTATTATTTTGAAAGAAACTGAATAGGTGAAAGCAGAGACACGAAAAGCACATATATGAAAGAGAAGTTGGACTTTTATTGGTATAGAAATTGGACGTGCAGAAAGTCACGCCAATTGAAAGTACATTGCAATCTTTCTTTTAAACTGAGAAAATGCAAGAGAAAGGAACAGATCTTGTGATTTCATCTCTGAAGTAACGGTGCCCGCCGTCCATACTCATAACTTTGATCGCCCTCTTATCCAAACCTTTGGGAGTGCTGATTGCCTTTCCTTTTCTCAAGCCCAAGTTTTCTGACCCTAATTTTTGCTTGGATCGCCTTTGCGGGTTTTCGATCCACCGGGTCGCTGATTTTGCCTAGGTCGCCCTTTTGTGGGTTTTCAACCTAGCGAGCTGATTTTTCTTGGCTTCTCTTTCTCTTTTTCGGTCTACCCTTTTTTTTTTAGGCATAATACTTCTTGACCACATCTGAGTTCACTGGATTTGGAATCTCGCCTCCGCCCATGTTTGTTTCGATTAGAGCTCCTCCCGAGAATGCCTTCTTCACCACATAAGATCCTTCATATTTGGGAGCCCATTTGCCCTCGGGTCCGCTTGGATCGGCAAGATCTACTTGAGTACAAGTTTTCCTCTTGAATTCCCGAGGACTGACTCTTTTGTCAAAAGCCCTTATCATCCTTTGTTGGTATAACTCGCCGATGACACATTGCGACTACCCGCTTCTCGCCAATGAGCTTCAATCGTCAAGACGGATCAACCCACTCGCTTCATCAAGTTTTGTCTCCATTAACACCCGCAGAGATGATATTTCAACTTCAATGGGGAGGACTGCCTCCGACCCGTAAACCAGTGAGTAGGGGTTGCCCCAGTCGATGTACGCACCGAGGTACGATAGCCATGCAAAGCGAAAGGAAGCATTTCGTGCGCCTTTGTAGGTTACCACCATTTTCTCGCACTATTTTCTTGATATTTTTGTTGGCCGCTTAACCGCCCCATTCATCTTGGGGCGATGCGGGGATGAATTGTGATGTTGAATTTTGAACTCAAAGACATAGGTCCTTCATCATTCTCATTGCTCAAGTTCTTTGCCATTATCGCGATGATTTTGTTGGGAAGACCGTAACGGCAGATCGATCTTTCTTGACAAACTTGGCAACCACCGAATCAAGTTATACTTGAATATGAGGCAACTTCAACCCACTTGGTGATCTCTAAAACTTTGCCTTGATATAATTGTAACTTGAATGAATCTTGGAGTGCCACCTTTTGATTTTTCTCTCTCTCTCCTTTTTTTTGAGATATTTTTTTGAGATTTTTTTTTTTTTTTTTTTTTTTTTTTTTTTTTGGACATATTTTAAGTAAATAAACTTATTTGTCCTAAAGCTAAAACTCGAGAAAACAAGAGCAATCGATCATTGATCGGAATGGATTTTTGGAGATTGTGTGTTTTTGTGGAGGAAGGATGATTGGGTTTAATGAAGTGCTTGGAGCTAATGGTAGGATGATTTTTATTCGGCGTTGGGCGACGTTTGATGATTTATGATGGTTATTTGGCTTGATGAGGTGTTTGGAAGTTTTATTCTGCTAAGGGTCAGGAGGCGGGATGCCAAGGTCAAAGGGAAATATTTGCAGCTTTATTGAGACAAGGATCTATTGTGTTTTGTGGTAACGTGTATCACCACCACTTACATTTCTTTTGTGTTTATTTTGGGATTTTCATTTTTAAATCCCTTTTTTCTTTTTTTTTTTTTTGATTTTTTTTTTTTGATTTTTCTTTTGACTCGGTGTGAGCTTGATAAAAGTGATGCATCTTTTCGATATTCGAGGTGATCCTTGTCTAGGGTGATTTTTGGATTTTTGGCTTACTGTGGTAGCATGCTTTTTATTCGAGAATATGGGGAGATGGTCGAACTTTATTTCAAATCACAATTGCTCGCTTTTCTCAAAAATTAACTCAAGGACAATAATTTATTTACTCCTATATATTTGCCCTCTTTTTTTTTTATATATATTTTTTTTTTCTATTTTTGTTTTTTTTTTTTTGAAGGAGAAAATCATCTTTGGGACTAGCACGACGATTCGATCTCTCCGTCGACGCACATTCCGACCTTCCCGCCCTTCTTGAACTGGGACAATATTGGCAACCCACTGTGGGTACTTGGCCACTACTGGGAACCCCGCATCAAATCAAGCTTGACCTCATCCCCGATTTCGCTGACATCTCTCGCTTCATTCTTCTTAATTTCTCGCTGACTGTGGGCACTCGCTTGACCGGCAAAGAACTTGTGTTCAACAATGCTCAGATCTAACCCCGGCATATCTTTGTACGACCATGCAAAGACGCCAAGATAATCATGCAAGAGCCGGATTAACTTTTTGCGCTCACCATTTTCCATGGCGGTACCAACCTTAACTTCTCTTTTATCTTCTTCTCGCACCCAAGTTGACGATCTCAATCGACTCCCATGAGGTTGAATGGTCTTTTCTTCTTGCTCTATTAATCTCATTAATTCCGAGGAGTTTCCCGCTTTTCATCAACATCCCCTTCAGCTTTGGTTAATTGGATGATCAAAGTCGTAATAGGGATTGTTGGCACTTTATTTTCAGAGACAATTGTTGTGGTTCCGCCTTTTGCGGGCTTAAAAAGCGTAATAAAAGGCGAAACAAACAAGCAAACAATAATAAAACAGAAAAAGAGGACACGTGAAATATGGAGAAATGATTTTTATTGATGAAGATTCAAAACAACGATTTATTGATGATAGTGATTCGAAAATAAAAACATGCGTGCCCCTAACAACTGGTCCTTATGGCCTCGGGCGAGCCACGTGGTTGCATTACAACTAATTAAAAGTCACAGGAGAATCAAGCAGACCTCCCAATTCTTTAATTCTTCACCGACGAACCCGCACTCGCCCCACCCTCTTCGCACTCGTAACTATCCATGATGGCAAAGAACTTGGTTGTGTTGCTCATCTTCCTCATCCCATCCTCGTAGGTCGGATGTCCTTCATTCGGATTTGAGCACTCGCAGAGCATCATATCCGACTAAGTAATCAAACCTTCCCCCCGCTCCCTGGGTATCCCAACATCCTCTCTTATAGGCACCATCATTACGTCTTCATTGATTTCTTCCTCTAGCATCCGATCATCGACTCTCGGTTTCAAGAGGGTAATTCGAGGAAACCATTCACGCCAGTAATGAGGATTATTCATCGTCATTACGGGCCGGGTTCACGCGTGGGTCACGTGAGTGAATTGTATTCCTGTGGATTGGTCCTCGAACTTGGGGATGGACCGTCATTGGCCAATTGAAACCCGCCGGAGTTCCCGGAGCAAAGAGCAGTGGATTGGGATCTGATCTGCTCTTGGAGGATCTCCTCCGTGATTTGTGTCGCCAGCAGAGAAGCGCGTGTAGCTTAGCGGAGGCCAAAGGGAGGCCATTGCACTGCTTGAAGGGCTTGAGGATCCCCACCCGTGAGGGGGAGGAGTATTGTCCACCCCAAAGATGGTAGTAGCTTCAAACTGCACCAACATTTCTTAAGGCACTCAACACTCTTATGACCTCTCGCCATTTGAGCTTTCATGATTTCCATCTCACTTGAATGACTTGATTCCCTTGATTTTGACCTTGCGCCCCTGACCATTAGGATTTGGATCTGCACGGAATTCCTGATTCGATGTGGCGCGGATTACCCCGATCGTCGCCGCTGATTGTTGTCCATGTTCCTTGCTTGTAGACACGTCAAATAGCGATGCCTAACCAGCTTGCCTGATTTTCTGTTGACGGAACACGCTTATGAACACAAGAATGAATAATGAATGCAATGCAATGCTTTAATGCGTGAAGAATGCAAATGAGGAAAGTTTTTCCTTTTTCTAGATTTTGTTAGATGCAAATGCAATGGTGCAGAATGAAGTGAATGCGAAATGATGTGGATGCGAAATGACATGGAAAAATGGTAATAAAATGAGGTTTAATTGGTGGTACTTTTGAACATTTTCGAAGATATATGCTGCATGCCACCTCATGTAGGTGTTTATGAGGGGAAAAGAAAAATTACTTTCTACAACTTTTGAAATAAAGTTTGTGAAAAAGGAATGCTTAAGCTAAATGCAACAAACAAGGGCGTGCCCCCGTGTCCTACGAATGGTGGGAATCCTAGGGTCTAAAGTCGACGAAAAGGGTGATCCTCCCATGTAGGTTCTAATCACTTCCTCACAATGGCAACCAAGAGCTAAAGTCTTTCTCATGATGACACCCACAATCGTGAGAAAGCTACCGAGTGTGAGGCATCATGACAAAGCGTACTCTTGGGGCGGAACTTTCATGAGAGCCATACAGCACAAAGGTCTACGAATGGCGATCACTAGTCGCTCCCACTCTCCTAGGTTTTTGTTCGCACTTTGGTTTTAGGCCCCACTCAACGCTCACAAGTATAGGGTGTGTGTGTGTGTGTGAGGGCACAATACCTAGAAATAGCTACCCTCCCCACCCGCAAATGAAAATTCAGAGCACCCGCATAAAAGCAAAAAATAATATGTTGTCTACCCTAGGGTTTAACATCAAATAAGTCACCTAGAGTTTCAACAACGACTAAGTGAATTACTCACCTCAAGAAAGGGAGCCAAGAAGAGGGAACATGATAGAATTGGGAATATGCATGAAGAACTAAGCATACAAGCGAAGAAGATAAGAGGGGAAACAATCATAGTAGAAGAAGAAGTGAATGCGTATGAATGCAACAATGCTTGTATGAAAAAGAAGAAGAATAATAGAGGCAAAACAATATATTCAAATCAAACACATAAATCACATATTTAATTAATTAGGCTCGACCTCTTTTTGAAAAAAAGATTTTCTTAGGGTCCCCAAAGTGGAGTCGCCACTGCTATACCTGAAAAAGTCCCCGAGGGGTTTTTCTTCGTTTACAACTTTTTAAAACAATGAAGTCGCCACCAATATTTTTATAAGGAAAATATTGAAGAAAAACCTTTTGGAAGGCGGATGGTCTTTTGGAAAACCTAAGATTTGGGTTCGGGGGTCTGTTAGGCATGGGGAAGGTATTAGCACCTCACACCTCCTTTCTCTACCGAAAGGGAACCTTTAATTAAACGTGTGGTTCTAAGTGTTGATTTGAAAAATACTTAAATTTGCCTCTTAATTGAAAAAGACTTAATGGAGTTTTTATTTGCGGCACTTGACGAGAGTTAGCCGCTTTGGTTTTTTTGAAGGGAAAAATATTTTTGGTTTGTTGTGCTTGACGGAGGGGATCCGCTCCTACGTATCTCCAGGTGCGATGGAGAATTCAAAGCTACGTAGTTCTAGGTTTTTTGGTTTTATTTTGTTTAATTGTGAAAATTAGGGCATTCATGATGATCAATTGAGCGAAAGGCTCCAAGTGATCACCATCGGTACCTCATTGTTAATGATTATGCAAGCAAAGGCTTCGCATGACCACTAACAAAGTTTTTGATTTATTGAAACGTTTTTTAGGAAAATTAGGCATTCATGATGATCAATTGAGCAAAGGCTCCAAGTGATCATCGCTAGAATCCTCATTGTTAATGATTCATGCAAGCAAAGGCTTCGCAAGACCATTAACAAAGTTTTGATTTGATGAAAAGTATTTAGGAAAATTAGGTATTCGTGATGATCAATTGAGCAAAGGCTCCAAGTGATCATCACTAGGTCCTCATTGTTAATGATCATGCAAGCAAAGGCTTCGCACGACCATTAACAAAGTTTTATTTATTGAAAGTTTTTAGAAAAATTAGGCGTTCATGATGATCAATTGAGCAAAGGCTCCAAGTGATCACCACTAGTTCCTCGTTGTTAATGATTATGCAAGCGGAGGCTTCGCAAAAACCATTAACAAAGTTTTGTGATTTATTGAAAGTCTTTAGAAAAATTAGGCGCTCATGATGATCAATTGAGCAAAGGCTCCAAGTGATCACCACTAGTTCCTCATCGTTAATAATCATGCAAGCAAAGGCTTCGCAAGACCACTAACAAAGTTTGATTTCTTCGAGAAATTATTTGGGTTGAAAAGAATTAAAAGAAACGAGAAAAGGTGAAAATTTGCAAAATGGGGTGTCATTAGTTACGGGAGTGGTATAACTAAACAGAGGGTGTAAACAAAGAAGCCCAGTTCAGATATGGGAGCCCAATGCTGGCCCGGGCTTAAGTGGGAGAGGGGTTTGCGCAGAATCGAAGTGTGGGTAATAATCGAGAAAGAAAATAAACTAAAATAAAAACAAAACAAGGACACTATTAAACCCAAAACCCTAAATTAAAACAAACCCTAATTTCATTTCTTCCTCCCCATCCATTCCATCACACCGCAAAGAAATAGCGTTTTGAGAGAGAGATCCCGCGAAATTTTCGCCTCCTTCCTTGGTGAGAGAGCAAACCGACCGGGTTTTTAGGAGAGAGAGAGAGGTTCGAAGGTAAAAGAGAGGGGAATCGGGCCGACGGAGAGAGGAGGAAGACGGGGACGCGCAGACAGTGGAGGGTGGTTGACGAGGCCACGGACTCGCCGAGAAGACAAGGCCCACGGCGTTTTTTCTGCTTTACGTTCGTTTCATTTTGCGTTTTTTCATTTTTTCTGTCCGTCTCTCTCTCTCAGTTATGGTTCACTCTCTTCTCACCTCACGTTTTTATTTCGGTTTTCTGGTTTTCCTCTCCGGTGATTCTGTGTTTTTCTGTTTTGGTCTATGTGAATCTTGCTTTATTCTACTCTTGAACCGATTTTACCCTCTCAACTCAACCCTTTTTTTTTGACCAAAACATCCTTTGATTGTGAATTAGTATGAACTTGTACTCGATTAACTCTATTTCGTTTCTTTAGTTGCTAATCCAGATTGAAGCATTTTTTTTTGTATTATTACGCACTCCAATCCCTTCTCAAGAGAACAATAAAATAAAGCATACATATTTATGTTGATTCATTCAATTCCACATACACGTAACATACATATTTTATACGACCTAAACTAAGAAAGAATCGCTCACCAACCCGGATCTCGATTTCTTCAGGGGATAAAAGACGAAATCATGCAGTGCGTGGCTCTGTTATGGCTGTTCAATTCTTTCTTTCTTCTCATAACCACTTCTCGGATCTCAAGCGAAAACAGGGTTTGTGTGATTAGGGTTTCATGTAAAACCACGATCATTTTTTTTTGTGTTGTTTACCTCAAAATCGTGTCCCTTGACCGATCATTGATCGCTTTTTATATCAAAACATTAGGTTTCTCATTAATTATTTTGACTGGCTTTGACTCTTTTCGTGTCCTGGATCCAAGCCTCAATTACTTGAGAGCAAATGTTGGAACCCCAACTTTACTTTATCACGCTTCTTTTATGTTTTTTTTATTTTTTGTAATTTTCAATTTATTTATTTTTGTATGTTTTGTATTATTATTTTTGTATTTTTGGACATTTGGACATTTGGACTCTCCTAAGTTGTAATAAAAATTAAATAGTATTTTTTGACATTTTGGACTATTAAACACTTTTAAATTGTAAATAAAACTAAATAGGATTTTTGCATTTTTAGACTATACATATATACTTAAAATAAATTAACTCTACAAAGAAAAGAATAATAATAAAAAGAGTCCGGCCAAACACAAAGACGAGAACGCCGGACTAGAGCGAATACGCTAAAACGAGACTCAAATAGGAGAAATGAGCTCATTAACTAAAGGCACTACTTATGTACGACTAAACTCAAATACGAAGATTAAATTGAAGAACGCATACGAAAAAAATGATCATTCGCGTGTCCGCTTAATTTAAACAACGGTATTTCAATTTAGTTGAAATTTGGATAACTAAAATTGACTTAAATTAGAAAGTATGACAAAATTGGGGTATTACAACGCTTATCAATATGAATTATTATTATTATTATTATTATTATTAGTAGTAGTAGTAGTATTATTATCATTGTTATTATTATTATTAGTATTCTTATTATTATTGTTGTTATTATTATTATTATTATTATTTTGAGAGAGGAGTGAGAGTGGTGGTGGTGTGATGGTGGTGGTGGTGGTGGTGGTGGTGTCGTAAGAGAGAAGAAGAAGGAGGAGAAGAGTAAGGGAGAAAAAGAGTGAGATGTATGTGGTGGTGGTGGTGGTTGTGTGGTGGGGGTCGTCGAGAGAGAGAAGGAGTAAGGAGAAAGAGAGTGGTGGTGGTGGTGGTGGTGGTGGTGGTGTGGTGGAAGAAAGAGAGTGAGAGAAAGAGGTATGTGGTTGTGGTGGTGTGGTGGTGGTGTGGAAGAAAGAGAGTGAGAGAGAGTTGTGGTTGTGTGGTTGAGGAGAGAGAGAGAGAGAGAGTGTGTGGTGGTGGGGGCGTGGTGGTGGTGGTGGTGGTGGTGGTTGTGTGGTGGTGGGTTAGAGTTTGTAGGTGAGAGAGAAGAATGAGGGTGTTGTGAGTGAAAAATAAGAGTGAGTGGTGGTGGTGGTGGTGGTGGTTGTGTGGCGGTGGGTTAGAGTTTGTAGGTGAGAGAGAGAGAGAGAGAGAGAAGAGGAAGAGGAAGAGAAGAGGAGTGAGGTTAAAAGTGAAAGAATGAGAGAAGAGTGAGAGAATCAGATATTTGGTAAAAAAATAACTAGACATTAGCGAGGGACGTGCGAGTTCCGTCGCTAACTGTCACTCTGGCATAGTCGAGCGATCTGCAAAGATCAAATCAGCCAGGGCGTTGGACATTAGCGAGGACTTGAAATTCCGTCGCTAATTCCTCGCTAATGGTCACATTAGCGAGGACTTGCGCCTGCCGCTAATCCTCGTTTTTTGCGAGGGACAAAATTTCCCTCGCTAATTCCGTCGCTAATCCTCGTTTTTTTTGTAGTGACTAAGTTTAATTATTTCTTTTGTGTTTGATTATAAGGTCTTTAAGATTTTGAAAAGAGCAACATATGTAGAACCATGAAGTTGTATGCAATGGGTGAGTTCTGAGAATGTATGAGTTTGTGCAGGGTAGTACAAACAATGGATCAATTTGAGATGTTTTTCTAAAGCAAACATAATATTATATAAGAATAAACAACTGAGCTCAAGGGGTATTTCACCCAAAGCAAGAGAAAATTGTACTCAAATTAGGAGGGGATTCTCATCAGTTTAAATGAACTGGTCGATATTTACATATTGGTTTGGATTCAATCCTTCCGATTGTTTATTATTTTGATTTGATTTTGATTTTGATAGTTTGGGTTTGTTGTTAATATAAGAGTATTACCTAATATGCCTATAATTAATCTATTAAATTAAAGACTGGAACAAAAAATCTATACTAGAACCCTATCCTTTTAAAGTTTCTGTAGAGCCTTGGTATACATAACTATGTGGCTGATCTAACATGTGAGCCGCAAAATATTGGTGTTATACCCCAATTTTGTCCGTCTTCTTTTTCTTGTTTTAGTCATCTTATTTAATTTGTATTTTAAGGTCACACGATTAAGAGAATTGTTAGAATGACGTCTCATTTTCTAACCGAAGCCAATTTCAATCACCCCGTTCAACTAAATCGAAATACCGTTGTTTAAATTAGGCATACACGCGAATGATCGATCTTTTCGTGCGTTCTTCAATTTAATTTCCGTATTTGGGTTTAGTCGCATAAAGTAGGTCTACCAAAAGTCACTTTTCTCAAAATTTGGCTTATCTCTTCAATTCGAGCCTAAGAATGCAATTCCGAGTTAATTTTAGTGTTGTTAGTTAACAAGCCCATTTCTTCTATTTGGGCCTCATTTTAGCGTATTTTGTCTAGTCAAACTGTTCTCATCTTTGTATTTGGCCCGACTCCTTTTTCTTATTATTATTTTTATTTTGTGCAGTTAATTTATTTTGAGCATATATGGTCCAAAAATGTCAAAAAAATTCTATTTAGTTTTATTTACAATTTAAAAGTGTTTAAATATCCAAAAGTCCAAAAATACAAAAATAATATACCAAAAGTACAAGAGAAAAGGAACCAAAATAATAAAAAAATACAAAATAAAAGTAGCTCTAGCACAAATATCAGTTGGGCTTGGATCCTCAAGCTCTCCTAAAACCCTAATCTTTCTCTCCAAGCATCTGAAAACAAACCAAATCAGGGTAAATCACACATTAATGACCAAGACCTAATTTTCTAATATAAATAGGCAGTCTTCCTGAGTCAAAAAAGGAACACAACAGACTGCAAAAGCACCTAAAAAGGATTAGGATTCAACATCAGAATCCTAATCTACTGAAACACACGTATTCAAATTTCTGAGTAAAAAAAAGGAGAAGCAGTCATCAACAATAACAAAAGCAGTAGATCTGAAAAAGCAGTAGCAGTCATAATCATTCACAACTAAGAGTCCTAATCAGAAGCCGGAAAAGAGGTTGGTAATAACAAATAATTGTATATATCTTTGATAGGAAATTAGCAATAAAGTTGTTTATATGGACATGTAAATAGTTAGTTTCAGTTTATGCTTTTTTTGATACCGTTAAAAACGATTATAGTATATTTGTATGTGAATGTTTGTATATGAACAGATTAGGATCAAATAATTAGTGTTCCTTAAAAACATATTCAGTTTAAGAATAGATTAGTTTCCTAAAAAAATGGAAGAATAAAAATCTGATTTTTCTTAAGAAAACTAATCTGTGTGGTGGAGTTGTTTTTAGGAAAGATTTCTTAAAAATTAGATTTAAGCATTCTTGATCCCCTAATTGATCAGATTTGTTTTTCTAAAAAAAATTATATTCAAGCAAAAAAGGAACCTCTCTCTCTCTCTCAAAGAAATGTCTTTCTCTCTCTCACCATGATATGTGAAGGCGGTATTTGGAAGGAGAAGTGGAAAACTAGGTCTCCACTTTTTTAGTTGATGCCTTATATAGTCTCTTAATGATTACCTGATTGTTCTTTAAAAAAATAAATTAAAACATCATATCACTATTCACACCACCTCTGTTTTAACTTTCCACACTCTTGCTCATAAATCCAATTCACAAGCCATCAACCCAAGACCCAAAACATGGATTGGGCTTCTACTAAACGCATCCCGTTTTTAATACAACCCCATTCCGTTAAATACACCCCTATTTTACTATTTAAACCCCCTTTCTCGTTTTTTTATTCTCTTCAAACCAAATAAACTCTCATAAACCAAGAACAACAATTAAATAATTTTCTATCCAAAAATCAAATAAAAGGCTAAGTCGGTTGTACAACCGGTTAGTCATCATCCTAGGACCAATGAGCTGTATAGTTCAGTAATCCTAAAAACCTAATAAATATAAATAAATTATTTTTCCTAAAAATAGGGGACTAAGTCGGTTGTACAACCAAGGTTAGTCAAATGTTTCTAGGACGAATGAGTCAGATGCAGTTCAAGAGTCTTAGAATACCTATTCTAAAATCAACCCACCTCACATCAAATCAATTTCTCTCAAAAACTCAAAAAAATCATTTTCAAAAAGTAGGGGACTAAGTCGGTTGTACAATCGGGTTAGACAGCGTCCTAGGATCAGTGAGCTGTACAGTTCAAAGAGTCCTAGGACCCCTACACTAAAAAAAACCAACCCACAAACCTTTTTCAGGAAGAACTACGTAGCTTTGATTCCTCCATTGCATCCGGAGGTACGTAGGAGCAAGAGTCCACTCTTGTCTAGCTCTAAAAACCAAAAATTTAATTAAGTCTTTTTCTCTAAAAATAAAAGGGTAAAATATTAATAAACCATAATTAATTAGACAAAGGATGTCGTGGGGTGCTAATACCTTCCCCACGCATAACGACTCCCGAACCCTAAACTTGCCTTGTCCTAAACCAAAAGGGATTTTCCGAATTTGCCCTTAAACTAGAATTTCGGTGGCGACTTCCTTTGAACCTTCTAAAAATCATTTCCTCGGATTTTTCGGTCGCTACAATTGGTAATATTATAAGAATGTTTGTTCATTTTTTAATTCATATTTTCAGATTTCTCCATTTTGAAGAATAAACTTTATATGAAGAGAAGGTTTATTGTTGTAGCCTGGAGGAGTCAAACATGTTATTGTCATAACACATTTGAAATCCAACTTCTCAAGAACTTGGCTATTCTAATGCGGCTATTCTAATGCCAATAATGGAGTTTGAGAGCTGTTAAAATTTGTTTCAACTTAAAAGATCAAAGTTTTTGCACAACATGTTGTATTGTCTTTGTTACATTGATCTTGATCGCTCAATCCAAAGATTTAGTTGTTTGCAAATCAAATGGACCTTATGGCTACGATTCAGTCATCTCACCTTCTCGCTTCTCACAATAAAAGCAATCTCATCGGAGTATCTCTCAATTATTTTGTATTTTAGCAAACATCCATATGTGTTGTTTAAAATTAAGTGATTCACAAATGTCATACCAAAAATCATTTTCTATGATATTCTTAAATAAACAAAGTTAAATTTATAGAATAACTATGTGTGTGTGTGTATATATATATATATATATATATATATATATATATATATATATATATATATATATATATATATATATATATATACAAATGAAAATGAAACAAGGGGCCTAATTGCTTACATGTCAATCACCTAGCGTGTCCACCTAATAAGCAGATTAATAGGCCACCTCATTATAATTAAAATGACGTGTACCTAATTGAGGTCCCATGTCATCCGTTTTTTAAGATGGTCAACACCACCATTAAATCGCAATTAACATCAATTTTGAAATTTCTAACATCAATTTTTCAAATCAGTATTATTGCCAAATCACCTTTAATTCATCCTCTTAAATACAATTTATTCCCAATCAATTGTTATACAATTATAAAAGAAAGAATAATTACAAATTCTATCTCTCAAATTACAAATCAAACTATTTTTGTATTAGCTTGCCTTAATGTTTTTCATGGACAATTTCCTTTTCTATATTTTTTTATATTGGACAATTAATTTTTCTATTGAAAATTCCCAAACAGATTTTTTCTTTGTATTCATCTGTGATATATGTTTTTAACAAGGCCCTTTTAATGCTTTAATTCCCAAATTTAATAATTCCCAAATCCCAATCTAACAAAAAAATAATTGGTGAGAGTTATTGCCATGTGGGTGTCATTGCAACGGGTAAGGATCCTCTAACTTTTTGGAGGGAACTTCCCTCTAACTTTGTATCTATATCTCTCCTCTAATACATTCTCTCTCATCTTATTTCCCTCCATTTCCCTCCATTTTTATTTTTCTCTCTCATCCAAAAAGCACTAAAGTTAGGAAAAGTTAGAGGAGGTGAAGTTTGAGGATCCTAATCCCATTGCAACAGAGGCAATTTGATACTGCAATGGAGTTAACTAAAGTAAAGCCGTAACGTTCGCCTAACATTAGTACTACTAATCCAAGTGTCAAACTATTAGTGGTCAACAGCTTGAACAATACATATTGTACTATTCCTAACTTTTCTCCTATCCAAAATAAAGATATCGTGATACAGTTAATGTTGACTCTTTAACTTTGAAATCAAAATGAAATATTTAGAATTAAAGTCATTAATATTAATATCAAAAATTTACAAAATCATTCAAATTTATTTTTTATATGCCACATACGAGAATTTACCAAATTCATCAATTAATTGTTTTATATACCTGAATTCATAAACACAATTTATAATCCATTTCTTTTCTAAACACTAATTAAAATCATAACCTAAATTGGAGGTATTAAATCCAATTGATTTTCCTCTCTTAATTCTATAAACAAAAACTTTTGAAATTGAATTTTCCCTCCTTTGTTTTTGGTAACCGAATTTATTTGCAATTTTAATTTTGAAATACAAATGTTCTAACACAAATAATCAATTTATCAAGTGATTTTCGATCAAAAAAATAAATAAATTTTCATTGAAAAAAATCAATGCATTTCAAGATTGAATAATTTAAAATTGAAGCATGTCTGCGAATACTAAATAAATATTTGTTGCTCCTTTTCCTATTTATTTTTTTGGTTATCATAAAAAGTAATACCAATATTGCGTCAAAAAAATACGTAATCACGTAATTAAAATATTAAAATCGTATTAAACGTCATGACAATCATAAAATATACATTCAAATTTATATTTTGATGTCTCACATAATGGGAATTTTTTAAAAAATAAGTAAACCCAAAAAATAAAATATATATACATATTTTTATTCGCACAGTTAATCTTCCCCAACACTGATGTTGAATGAATAAATTCAAATTCAAAATTTTTGAATCACATCACAATTCAATTCTATGAACAATTTACAATTTAATTTCATTAATACAACTTCCATTTATATTGTTGGCAGTTTTCCAAAATAAATATTTGCATATGCATGTGGACATATATATATTTTTCCTTTAAGCATTCTTTTTTTTTTGTTGACAAATTTAAGCATTCTTTTTCGTAAGTATTTCTTTAACCATAGCATTCTATTCGTGTTCATACTTCTGAAAAAAGCATCTAAAGGTAAGGATTGACATAAGTGGAATTGACATAAACTCTTGCAGAATGCATGCACCAACTTGACTTACTGTGTAATAGCTTACTTTAGGAAATTTGATTACGTGCTTTCATGCCGTTATAAGCATTACATTTGCTATACAAGGTCAAACCCCATTTCCTATATCTACTTTTAACTATACTGGCAATATACAGTTTTCATGATAAGAAATCTAAATTTTGGGTATAAAATAATGACTTTATTCATATTGACACACTTGATTGTATTCTTTAGCATGATGATTTTCGTCTAGAGAAGACATTGTATTTCTATGTGTCTAGCCCAGCAATCAAAAGTTTCACAAAATCAATTGCTTTAAAATGATGTGAAGTTCTTTTTTTTTTGACAAAAAATGATGTGAAAGTTAATTGCTTTAACAAATCTTTTAATTTCTTTTATGTACAGTTTTTCATGGTACATGATAAAAGTAGGAGCTAAGAAAAAAACATAACCTAAAATTATGGAAACAAAACTCTCCCGATTACATTTAATTTGTAATTTGCTATAACAAATCTTTTAAATTGAGTGATTGAATATAATCTGACGGTTAAAGATATTATATATTCTATTTGTAATATTAATTATCAATTCCTAAATGTCAGTGATTTAAAATTCAAACGATCGATTGGTTCAATTGATTAAACCACGACCCCATGTTGTGTACATTTCGATTATTTCAACAATTCGACCATGACTTTATCCGAGTTTGAGCGCTTCGACTATTTGTAACACGTTGAGTGTATATTCAAAAATTTGAAGGATATACATGAGTAACATTTTATAGGGACTAAATCTGCAGACGAAAGATATTGTGGGGACTAAATGTCGTTGAAAAATTTGATAAGGACTAAAAACGAATTTGTGAAAGTTTATAGCGACTAAAAACGAATTTGTGAAAGTTTATAACGAATTTGTGAAAGTATATATAACCTTATTTAAAATGCCAACCTGTGATCGTATACCTATGATATGATATATTATTATCGCATTTCACTAAATTTAGATACACTTTTGTTGACTACTCTTATTTATTAATTATGTTAATTATTTTCACAAAATTATTTAAGTTTAGTATAATATGAAAATTGTTGCCCGTGCATCGCACGGGTTTCATACTAGTATATATATATATATATATATATATATATATATATATATATATATATATATATATATATATATATATATATATATATATATATATAAAACATAGATATATTACGTAACATTAGCGATTTCATAGACGACGCCGTATAAAAAAACCCATATAAATCACACCATGCATGAACTTCACTCAACAATGTTTTTTTACTTTCCAAACCCCGAAGACAAGTTTTACGCTTAAAAGATATGTATACCCGTGCTGGCACGGGTGATCCATACTAGTATATATAAACAGTGGCGGATCTTTATGGGAGCCGGGGGGAGCCACGGTACCCCCGGCTCCCATTAAGTTAGTATATACACAAATATATTTTATACTCAAAGTTAGAATATATAGAACCGAATGAACACTAAGCAACAGAGGTATCAATAGTCAAGCGGTTAAGAGCATTATTGGTGTATTTAGGGTCCCCAGTTCAATTCTTATCATGGCCACACCTCTTTTTTGCAGTTATATATTTGTATATTTTTCTCAAAAATTAATATAAAAAACTGCATTAAGCAATATTGGAACTCTAGACATTAACATTGACGTAATTTTGACCACTAAACCAAACAAACTATTATGAACACACAATTAATTTTGTTTTATATATTTATTCTTATTTTTACTTCTCCAATTTTTTTTTTTTTTTAAGCAAGATCCGCCACTGTATATAAATCCATCACTTTATTGTTTTATATTTGCGTTTTTGCTGTGATTTGCGCCTAGCGGTGATCGACTAATTCTGATTCGATAATTACAATAGGCTGATACCACTTTTTTCTTATTGAAAAATTTCTTTGGTATGGTATTTCAAATACTAATCTAACTATGGGCTGCAACATTACAAGAGGTCAATAAGGCCAAATCACCTGTTTAAGTTAATCAGGAAGAATTGTTTGAAGCAAGAAGATGAACGAACTAAGACAAGAGCAAATTGAAACACAAAAAGAAGTTGAATTTACATATGCACTGCACGGAGACATTCACTATTTGAAATAAAAGGGAACTATAAATAAACACACACCCCCGCCACCAAAAAGAACATTTCTGTTTGATTTGGTGTGCTTTATGGAAAAAAAATGCAGTATGGCGTATTAAATTAAACTAATAAAAATGTAAAATATCCAAATTTTTCATTGTGGCCTATTAGCTCAATTGGTTAAAGCGTTGTGCTAATATCGCAAAGGTCGCATGTCTCACACCCATATATTTTTGGGCCATTTCTCGCTCATATTCTTCTTTTACACACTAAATTTGCTTGCAATATATCTAATTATTCTTGTTTTGCTTAAAACTTTGATAGTTTATCTTTCCTTATTTTTGCAATTATTATTATGGAGTGGCTTGTATTTTATGTTTAGGCTACAAGAAATAAAATTAATTGCAGCAGTTAATTTATAGAATTAACAGGTACATATGGGTGATTTGAATTGGCATTAATGGATTGAATTACTGATTTATATAGAATTGACATGACTTCCGTCCGGTTCAATATAACGGATTCAAAGGGACTATAAATAAATGCATTTACGGTTTTTATAATTAGAATCAGGTCCATACAAATGTGAATGATATGATTCTGTCAATGCTTAATTGATTTATATGTTTATTTAAATATTTTTTTGGCTACAGACAGATATATCATATACTGCTTCTGTTTTGAATAGTAGTAAAAATCGATTGCTTTTTTTTTTTTTTTTTTTTTGAAAATTATTTGTTATTTTTATGGGCTGAAAATATGTGTAAATGAATTAATGAGAGATTGGTATAGAGAGAAAAAAAATAGGAATACAATGATATTATCAACTTTCGAATTTCGAATTAATGGGTGCCTAAATTAAGAATTTTTTTTTTTTTGACAATAAGGGTGCCTAGAGGATTTATCCTATTAATCAGGCTTGACATTATTGTAATAATAATAGCATTAATGGTAAATAATCTGGGAAGGTATTTTGTTTCCCAGGAATAAACCTTCTTATATAGGAACCCTTCACCCATATACCATTTCTCACACAGTTCCCCTCATCTTCACTCTCTTCCTTAGAAAAAGAAAAAAAATTTCTCCCTTTTCTTATTTGCTGAGTACTGTGATCATGGCATCAAACATCACCACCACTTCTGTCAATCCCACTTCCGCCGCCGATCAAGGTCGTGCTTTCGTGACTTTCCTTGCCGGAGATGCTGACTACATAAAAGGTGTAGTTGGTTTGGCAAAAGGGTTGAGAAAAGTGAAGTCAAAATACCCTCTTGTTGTTGCTATTTTGGACGATGTTCCTGTTGAACATCGTCAAATCCTTCGTTCACAAGGTTGCATTGTGAATGTTATTGAATCTATTTTACCACCAGCTAACCAAACACAATTTGCTCATGCTTATTATGTCATTAATTACTCTAAGCTACGTATTTGGGAGGTACTACTACTCTTAACCTTTTTATATCGTTTTGCGTACATTACAAGTTGCTTATTCATATTGTTTTTCCTTTTTTATTAACACTTTTTTTTTTGAGTTATTGTCATGGAAACTGTTTTAATAAAAAAAATTCATAGATACCAAAAAGTTTAAGTTGCAATACTTTTTTTGATAAAACAATATTCTCTTTTTAGCCAAAAAGTTTAAAGGACCAATACCTAATCTTAGTGGATCCTGACAATACTTTTTATTTGTTATATTAGGACTAAATAGAAGTATTTTTTGTATTATTCTTTTATTGAAAAGAAGTATATGCTGTATTATTTGTTATTATATTATAAATCAGAGATCCAAAATAGTTAACGAAAGTATTTGTTATTATTTGTTATATAAATCAGAGATCCAAAAAGTATTTGTTGTACTATTTGTTATTCTTTGTTATATAATGTGTATTATTCGTTATATTAGGACTAAGAAGTATTTGTTTTTGTTGTATTATTTGTTATGTCAATTTCTTTGTTTAAAAAAAATTATATATGCTTTGATGATGCAATTTTTTTACATAAAGGATGGGAATTTTATGGCGAGTTTTGGTATTATGTGAGGATATTATTGTCTCATTTTTATGATCCCAACCAATTGTAAGCAGTGTAATCTGTTATTGAGAGAAAATAGGGAGTCTCGTTAAACCTTTCGATGTAAACCCTCTTTAGGAAAAATCATCTAAAAGGAAAGAGTACCCCCTGTTATCATTAAAAAAGAGAGAAAAAAGAAAGATAGAGTAACAAAGAAGTCCAAATTTATGACTGTAGATCAAAACCATCATTCTTAAAAAAAATAGTGTCATCGAAAACGGTAATACTAAAAACCCAAAACATATATAAAATAAACGAACAAAATTTGTCTTTTTATATTACTAATTAATTGGATTCTGTTCTGATATACGGGTATGTGAATTTTGCAGTTTAGTTACGAGAAGATGGTTTACCTAGATGGTGACATTCAAGTTTTCGAGAACATTGACCATCTGTTTGATTTGCCTGATAATTTCTTCTATGCGGTGAAAGACTGTTTCTGTGAACCAAGTTGGAGCAAAACTCGTCAATATGAGATTGGTTACTGTCAACAGTGTCCTGAGAAGGTTGAATGGCCCACTAATTTTGGTGACAAGCCTCCACTTTATTTCAATGCTGGGATGTTTGTTTTCAACCCTGATAACTCCACGTACCATGATCTCCTAAATAGGCTTCAAGTTACAGAGCCAACTTCATTTGCTGAACAAGATTTTCTGAACATGTACTTCACTGAGAAGAAGAAATATAAGCCTATTCCTAATGTTTATAACCTTGTGTTGGCTATGTTGTGGCGTCATCCTGAGAATGTCGAACTTGAAAAAGTTAAAGTTGTTCATTACTGTGCTGCTGGTTCTAAACCTTGGAGGTACACTGGAAAGGAAGAGAATATGGAGAGAGAAGATATCAAGATGCTGGTTAAGAAATGGTGGGAGATTTATGAGGATGAGAACTTGGATTACAATGAGGAAGAGGAAAGTGTGAAAGTAACTGAGACATCATTGGAAGCTTGTGGTGCTAAGTTACTACCCGCTCCATCTGCCATTTAATATGGTTTTTCACTAATAAAGTATGTATATGACGATGCACACAAATTAACTACTACTAGTGTCGTCATTTTAATTATGTTTTTGTTTATCAACTTTAGCTGCAGAGCTTGCCTCGCTGATTTAGGAATTAACATATCATTTTCATGTTATAATATGATCATTTGCTCATTCTGATTGATATGTGTGAATTTTCTGATACAAGTGTATGGAGAGGCAATTAGTAGCCAATTCAGCCAGGTTGGTCGTGATTTGCTTTTTTTTTTTTTTATAAAAGAATGGAGGAGCAAGAAAACAAAGCGCATAGTCTATTACGTTAGCACTTAAAGCAAAACTAAGAGGGAAAGAAGGAAATCACTATCCATATTAAAAAATGAATAAAAGTTTGCTACTCTCTGTATATATGCAAGCTATAGAGACGAACCTAATCTTACGAATGGCAAAAAATTCGTAACTCTGGATAATATTTGTGACGGGCATGGGGTAAATGGCTTAACGAATATTCGCCGATAAAATAAATAGATATTTCAACTACCAATTATTCGGAGGCAAATATAATAATATATGTACCCGTTGATATTCGTACCGTTAATTAGTGAGTTTAATAAAATTACTTATATACTCATTATTTAAATACAAAACTCCACGCTCCCAGAATAAGAAACCCTAATCTACATACATTGTTCCTCTCATGCTCTCATCTATAGTGTTAAAAAATTTCTATCCTAGAAGACTATTGCTTTTATGTTTTTATTTATTATTAGAGGCCATAATGTTATAACAAAATGAAAACAATTTAGTTTATTTAGTTTCGGATGAAAATTATATTGTTAATTTTGAATGAAGAAATTTTATGATTGATGAATGTTTGTATTAAAATTATTCAAATTATTAATTCGACAATTAGTATTTTGCTGTCAAAAAAGATAGAAATTCTGTAGAATTAAAAATAACAATTTTTAGTGGCACATCTCAGTAAATATCCGCAGAGCGGATGCTGTCCCGGATATGGGAGGGCACAGATAGCATCTCATCAAATGGAGCGGATAGCTAATGAGTACTCAAAGTGCCCATGGATACATATTGACATCCCTGTACTACTAGAATTTCTAGAGGAACTTCCTGCAAATTTTACAGAAAAAATTTGCAGGAAATTGCGAATTATGTTTCTTTGATAATTAGTTCGTGGGAAATTGTTTCGTGCGGAGTTTTCTGAAAAATAAGCAGAAAACAATTAACTGTAAAGCCGTTGAAATATCCATTTGTTTTATCTGTGAATATTTGTTAAGCTATTCATCTTGTACTCGTCGCGGATATTATACGCAAATATCTGCGATGCAGGTTTTCTTGACATCCCTAGATATACATTATCTCTTTAATGATGTTGACGATATTATTAGTCGTAGAAAGACTCTATTATCAATCAATGAATGATGATTGTTAACTTAAAAAAAAAAAAAACTATCACTTCCTGTTATTATTAAGGTAGCCTATGTCCAAACTTATTAGTTTTATTTTTGACCAAAACAAACTTATTAGTTATTACTTATTACTCTTTATTTTAATATAAAAGGTATAAGTTATTTAACTTTTCAATTTTGTTTGATAAGGGTTTTGTCAAAAAGAAAGAGAATTATTTTTTTATTTTAAAAATAAATAAAGCGTATCTAGTTGCAATAAAAGGGAACCATAAACACACATCCTGCCACCAAAAATAACAATACTGTCTGATTTGATGCAATGAGGTTGATAACTTGGTGGTATAGTATGGGTTATTTGTCTGTGATTTCATGTTTATGAGCTTCTGGGTAATTTTCATTTGGCCTCCTGAAGTGAACATCCTTCACAGGTGGTCTTCCCCTTTTTGTTTATGCTCCTAGACCTAGTCTTTGCTTCTCAGGTTAGTAATTAGCTTTAATTCATTTTTCGATTGAAACTTCAAAGACGACATACTAAAATCCGCATTTGATATCAGGTTGGTTTCAGTCACTCAGTTTGAACTTTATCCAAAAAAATTGACAAATATATAGACAATCTGCATTTTAGGTCTCTTGTTTTCGTAAATTGAACTCCAGGAAATTTCCCAAACACACATTCAGCGTTTAATACAGTTAGCATATAATGAAGTGAAATTCGTTACTGCATCTACTGAATCATTTACTAGATCAAATATCAAAGGAAAATATTGCTTTGACACTAATGATTACTTCTAAAACAAATGATACACAAACATATATATAATTTGCAATTCATCAATTATTTAGATATACAATAACAAACAGATTGTTATCATTAAATTCTTTCTCTAAAAAGAGTAACAAACAAGAATGATTTTTATGCAGTAGCAAAGTAAAGACCCAATCAACATTGTAACAAGCACGAATCCAAGCAAAGAGCGTAGCATTCCTCAAAAATATTATCTTCTAAGCCTGATACAAATAGCAAACCAAAATTAACCAAATGATTATGTTTGAGAAAACACGCACACATTCAGCAGATGCAGAATTTAAACCTACCTTGTTTGATATATTGGTGGACAGCCAATCCAGTCCTTCGTAGAGTCCTTCCCCGGAGGTGGCACATGCGCTCTGGATATACCTGCAATAAAACACCAACATCAAAATCCAATAATCAGAATACACAATAAAGAAGCAAACAGCTGTCATAACAGAAATGCATCTAAATACCAGTGACGTTGGCGAAGAGAATGAAGACCAAGCTTATCCGTGATTTCTGCAGCATTCATGGCATTTGGGAGATCTTGCTTGTTGGCAAATACAAGGAGCACTGCATCTCTCAACTCATCCTATAAGTTAACGTAAATGACAACAAATTATTACATAGAATGCATCACTCCAAAATGTAACACTTTTACCATCATTGCTCAAAAGTTGGTAGTAAAGAACTGCTACTATCTACCAGAAGTTGATAGAGAACAATGCCTGATAAAATAATAGCTGATCGTGCTTCACTAAAAGGCAATATCAAAACCATTTCAATATACTTTTCAATGAGACACGGTACATATGTTTTACACTGAGTGTCTTCTAATTACCTCATTCAACATCCGATGGAGTTCATCTCTGGCCTCAACAACACGATCGCGATCATTGCTATCCACAACAAAGATAAGCCCTGTGTGTTTTGGAAGTAGTGCCTCCATAAAGGATTCTAATCTGTGATTTCACAACACTTAATGATCATTAATGGAGAAAAGTTCCCATCTAGTTAGCTTGGAAGAATCAACATGGTTGGCACAATGAGATTAACCAAATAGACAATGGGTGTGAAATCAACAATAACCATCTAAAAATTTGGCCTAAATAACATGACAAAGTAGGCATTCAGTAAATGCATTGAAACTTGGAGAGTAATAAAATTGGTCAAATGTAAAAGCCATGCATAGAGATGCGAAAAAAAGAAATGCATGCCCTAATGGAGAGAATACTCAATATCAAACTTCATAAGCAAACACAAATCCAAACAACAACGACAACAATGGTTTTTCAGCAAAGCATAACTCTTACAACGCAGTCTTTGTGAACACATATGTATAGGAATTTTTATTTAATATCTAGATGTAAGCCACAACAGGGATAGCCTTTCCTCAGATTGTCACAGGAAAAACTTGAAAGACAATGGTGGCTCTAATTTATAGCTTATGCATGTGTTGTGTGCTAATGAGGGAATGCCTAATTAGCACATGCCCATAAGCACATTTTGACCAAAACAAACATACTTTTAGCATGATAACGCACACAAAAGAAATCAAATGCGTGCATTGAGATGCATAAGAAAACCACATGCACTAATGGAGAGACTACTTGTTAGTTAGTTGATACAAAACTGTCCATAAGCAAATGCAACTCTAAATAATAACAGCCTTTTCAAAAATTATGTCTTCTGGAGAAATCTTCATGAATACAATGTCCATGTGAATTCTTTGTTTAACATCTAGGATGTAACCCACAAAAAGGGGTAGCCTTCCTCACATAGTCAGGAGAAAACTTGAAAGACAATGATGGCTTTAATTTGTAACTTGTGCATCTGTTGTGTGCTAATGTGGAAACACCTAATTAGTAAAAATGACAGTCCATAAGCACATTTCTACCACAACAAACATAGTTCTGGGAAGAAAATACAAGTAAAATAACTGAAAGGCATGCATGGAGATGCCGAAAAAAACACACGCACTTGGAGAGACTACTTGATACAGGGTAGTACATATGAAAATGCAACTCAAAATAACAACAACCAAGCCTTTTAGCAAACATAAACCTCAATATTCCAAAATAAATATGTTCATGGGAATTCTGTGTTCAACATCTGGTTGTAAGCCACAACGAGGATAGCCTTCCTCACATTGTCATTGGAAAAACTTGAAAGACAATGACGATGTCTCAAATTTGTAGCTTGTGCTAAAAACAGAGCACCTAATTAGCACATAACGGTCCATAAGCACACTTCGACAAAAACAAATGTATTTTTAGTAGGAAAGCACGTATAAAAGGAAAAAAAAATGCTCTCTGAGGAAAAGTTAGTTAATATCAAATTACATGTCCACATAATTCCTTTTAGCTTCAAGCACTCCATCAAGGAATAAAAGGCTGAAGTATGTATGTGTGTAGCATGATTCGTTGTATAAATAAATAAAAAATAAAAATATTTTTCCCGGAGATTTGATAGTTTACATATAAATTTACAAAATACACAAAGCCACAAACCTTATCTTGGCCCCCAACATCCCACACCGTGAAGCTAATGTTTTTATATTCTACTGTCTCCACATTAAACCCTGTACAAAAGAAGACATGTCAATTCGCAAAATAAATAAATTAAAAACAAAAAACATATCACGTTAGACTTGTTAAATAGTTTTAAAAAAACATGTATTAGAGAACTCAGTGTCCAAAAGTTTTAAAGAACAAAAGTGTTGGATAAAGAAGGAAGCAAATTATCAAGTATCAATTGACTTAAGTTGTGTTTGTTTAAGATTTTCACTCTCGAATTTCTGGCGAAAACCTCTGTTGGCCAAAGTCTATGAGTACAAAGCTACTAAAAAATCATAAAAAATTCTCTTGGGAATTGTATTTTTCGAGGCTGCAGTGAAAACAATCTAAGCCAAATAAGCTCTTAGTCTCTTCTCATTAAATAAGTTCAGTTAAATAGATCAACCATGCTGTAATGTTCGACCACGAATCATGTCTAAAGACAAAGCCATAAAAGAAGGACACTAATCATGCAAAGGATAAAATCAGTAGGTGCATACCAATTGTGGGAATGGTCGTGACAATCTCTCCCAGCTTAAGTTTGTACAAGATGGTAGTCTTACCAGCAGCATCAAGACCTACCATGAGAATACGCATCTCTTTCTTGGAAAAGAGGCTGCTAAAAAGTTTGGCGAAAGACAGCCCCATCTTTTACTTCAACTGTATGGCAGAATTTATGAAAGATATCACAGATCAATATAGTTGACTGGGAGAGGGAAGGTTACATGATACATGAATCATGAGACAATCTAAATTGGATAAGATGTTGAGTATTCTGTGCTTACCAGACCAGGAGCCACTTGGGAATTTACCGAGGGAAACAAATTAGCACCCTTGTCAGATCATCATACTATACTACAATTTCGGAGTACCTTTTTGTAAATTCCCAAGTGGCTCCCAGTCGGAATGCCAATACTCAGTATCTTATCCAACCTTTCTTCTCTCAGTAAATAGTTTCATATTTGGTTTGGCCAAAACATTGTCACTGGGAAGCATATTCATTTAAAGAGTAAATTGCACAGTTTAACAAACAGGATACTAGAGGAACGATTTTCATCCCGATAGATTCAAAAGCAAAAACTAAGGAAGTGCTCCACACCAACAATAAGCCAGAGTTTTGTGCAAGCGCATAAAATGAAAGCAAACTAATTTTTCGGATCCGTTGGTTACAAATCACAGTATCAAAGGGAAGATCCATCCCAATCCCATTGGAGAAGTTGAGAGCTTGAGAAACTCTCATAAGGAATCATGATTAACAAAAGATGGTGAATTAAGAATTATACAATGGTGATACTTAATTATAGTGATTGTTCCCTAACTAACCTCTAAATCTCTTTACTGACTCACTAACTTTCTATTATATTGGGGAAATGCCCAAGTTCGGCATTGACTAGAGGTAAGATCTTGAAAGGGTTCATAAACAATGAACAATCCACACCATAAAAGCCAATTGTAAAGATGAATTAGTCTCAAAATAGTAATAGTAATAGTAATAGTAATAGTAATTCTATACAATTATAATTATAATTATAATCGCAATGTTTATTTGTTCAAGCACCTCCTAATCTATGAAGCACATACCGCAAATCACGTCCCATTAAATCTACCAAATACATCCAATAAACTCTTTGCAAGTTATAATTTAAACGGATCTTGTCCTAAATGGAAAGAAAAAAAAACAGATCCGCTTGGAACAAAAATGCTTTTGACCTGAAGGCTGAAACTATCTATCTCGTCATTCAGTTAACATAGGCAAAGGGAAGATTGAGATCGGAAACATGCTTCTTTTGATTAACTGGATCTACTCCAGAAAACGTCGGATTTGCCAGTGAGATTTTGCATATACATAAAGTGCAACTAGTAGTCGAATAAAGCAGTATTTTCAGATGTAAAGTAAATAGAAAAAGAAAGAACAATTCCAGATATAAAGAAACAAGCGTACGCAGAATAGAGAAATGGAACTTACAAGGAGAAGCGGGTAGATCGGTGAAGTTGAGAGTGCGGATCCGCAATGAAGCTTAAACTCGCCTAACAGTAGCAGATGATATGCGAGCACCACTTACAAGAAGAAGAAGAAGCTTCAAGCGGAAGTTAAATGGGTCAAGTGATGTGATGGAGCATGTGCCATGTGATGATAATGCAGCAACCACGATTTCTTTAGTTATATTTCAGCATCAAAATTTGTACACCAAAAAATCTATAATAATTTTATTTTACTAGCTAATGCATCTCCACCATGTGTTTATTTAACCAAAAATTGAACTTATTTAATAGTTGGCTTAAATTTTGTCAAAAAAAAATAGTTGACTTAATTATGTTTTTCATCTTTGTTAGATTTTTATTTTTCCTCCTTTCAAAAATAGGGTGTTTCTAAAATTCATCGTAGAATATTGTGTAAAATACTATGAGTGATTAAGATTTAATCAACTAGTATTAAATCTCGACCTTTGATAAATTTTATACTACATCCTTGATCATATTTAATGGTTCACCTAAAGATAAGATTTGGTTTCTTTCATCACGCTGTAAGACCTTCAAAAATATTCCATTTTTTCATCATTTTAGTTTCCTAAATTTTATTTTTCATCCTTACAATAAATATCTACTTTTGGAATTAGTCCTCATTTACTCTATGTTTTAAGGACTAAAATTAAAATGATCCCTAATTTCAAGGACTAATACTAGGGGTGTCAATATCATCCATTTGACAACTGGATATCCTGGTCCACCGATACAAAATTCATCTTATCCATCTCATTTAAAAAAAAAATTAACGGATTAGATTAGATTCAACCGCTTTGATTTATGGATGGTTGTGATCCATTCATTAATTTTTTGTAAACCCAATGGATACAAAAAGTACACAATCAAATCCATTGGATAATTATTAAAATATTTTTATAATATGTATATACTATTAACATTTACAAATAATTTTATTAAATTATTTGCCAAATGTCATTGTGTGAGCAACTTAACATTTAATTCACACAATAAATTGCTTCTCATGCAATACTCTCTCATCATTCACATATATTGTTTATATATATAGGAAATTTCTCATGCACACTTTTCTGTGTGTGTGTGTGTGTGTATATATATATATATATATATATATATATATATATATATATATATATATATATATATTGTATATTGCTTTTAAAATTGTATATTGTTTTTAGGTTAAATTATTTATTTTGGTCCTTTATCTTTGGCTTGATTTCATTTTGGTCATTTATCTTTTTTTTTCTCGTTATGGTCCCTCATGTTTCATTTTTGTGTCAATTTGGTATTTTTTTGTAATTTTCCATCCACCACCTTAACAGACGCCACGCTGGCAGTTAACTGCTGACATGGCGTCTTTAGTGTCAAACTGAGTTGGATTATAATTTAATGACGTGGCAGTTTCTTTTATTGAAATCAGAAACAAATTAACAAAAATTTAATTAACAAAAACAATAAATCAATTCATTCCTAAAATCAATCCATTCCAAAATCAACTCATTCCTAAAACAATCAAGTCATGTTTACTCTTCTCTGCATATTGACCAGCTTCACGTTTGCAGCAACAATCATGTTTAGTTGTTTGAACTAAATAAAAAAATCAACATTGCAAATCTGGATTTCGTTTTACTACTCGTTTTGTTTTTGATTTCGTTTTTCCGGATCTGAGTTTTAAGCTTGATTTTCATTTCGTTTTTGATTTTGTTTTGTTTTATTTTTCATTTCGTTTCCCAAATCTGGATTTTTCATTTTGTTTTTCCCAGATCTGAGTAAGATGAAGATGAGGAACGATGGAAAGATGAAATGGGTTTGTTACTGGAAATTGAAATAGGTTTTCTGATTGAAGATTCTGATGTTGGATTTGCATTTTTGGGTTTGTTTTGGGTTTGCATTTACAGGTTTGTAATGTAAATGGATAAGTTTTTCATTTACGTGTTTTTGTTCTTGATGATGGTAGTTGGAAGAAGGAGATGAATGAATTAAAGAAGAAGAAGAAGAAGAAGAAGAATGGAAGAGAGTGGGTTTCTATTTACATTTGTTGTTGGTACATTGATGATAACATGGATGTTGGTGTTTGAAAGAAGGAGAAGAATGGAAGAATGATGTTTAAGTTTCTGGGTTGTATCAGATGAAAGGGAAGAAGAATGAAGTTGCTCTTGTTGTGTTATTTTAATTTAAAAAACTTAATTGATTATGTGTAAAATGATTTACAATTAAATAATAATTTTTTTGCCACCTCATTTAATGAATGACACGTCATCTGTGACACTTAAGACGCCACGTCAGCAGTTAACTGCCAGCGTGGCGTCTGTTAAGGTGGTGGATGAAAAATTACAAAAAAGGACCAAATTGACACAAAAATGAAACATGAGGACCATAACGAGAAAAAAAAAGATAAATGACCAAAATAAATCAAGGTCAAAGATAAAGGACCAAAACAGTAATTTAGCCTTGTTTTTATCTCTTAGCTATTAATATGAACTTTCTTTTGCAGATATTTGATCTACTCATCTACTTAATCCTCATTTTAAAAGCCAAATGTATCTTGAATTACAATTTTCTATTTATTTTTTCTCTAAAATAAGTGCAACTCATATAAAAAGTCAATGATACCATCTCAACCAATCATAGTATTTTGAATTACATCATACCATCAATTTGACTGATACAACGATGAATGACTTCCATGAACCCTCACCTTATAAGACATCAACTATCTATTTTTTTTACAATCATCTACTCTTTAATTTACTATGTATCCTTATCAAATTTTGTATTAATATAGTTTTACCATAGGATTTATATTTTTTAGTCAAAAAGATAAAATTTATAGTTTTTACTATATACTGCGTATGCGTACTGCCTACATATTACCCGATTTTTTTATCATTATTTTTATGAATAAAATTTTCTTATGTAAGTAAATTTATTTAAAAATTTTGTGATACAATGTTAAATAAAATTAATAGATTCTTATGTGAACAAGAGTATTTTAGTACTTTAATGTATTCTGATATAAAGCATATAAATGTATATCAATTCAATAAACGGAACGATAAGTCATTTTATGTTACAAGTGTCTATTTATAGACTAACATCTTACAATATCATATAACTAGTGCGTATGACCCGTGCGATGCACGGGTATACATAATCTTTATTTAAAATCTTAGTTTTTTTTTAAAAAAAAATATATCATAAAAATGTGTTTTTTTATATTCATGCTTATTATCGTATTATAACATTAGAATGTAATTTGTTTTTTATTCAAATTTAATTGTCTATTGTCAGTTGAGTAAATATTTGAGAGCTTAAATAAAAACTAAATCTCTATCTTACTTTTATTTGGTTACCTTGTTATTGGTGTGCAATATCTACCAATTTTGGCGAGGACTAATCTACACCGAAGAACATGGCTGGTCAGAAGTACCCGGTTTCGCTGACCGTGTGGTTCTCCCATCCCAACAGAGTTTTTGGCACACCCATGATTCAAATTCGAGACCTTAGACTGGGATCCGAATACAATTACCATTTGGACCAACCATATTGGTTAAATCTCTATCTTACTTTGGAATAAACTCTAAACGTAAAAGAAATCTCTCTCTTGATTTGGGACCGATCAAATTATACAAAATACAAAATCCTACACAAAACGGAAAACATAATAATATGCAAGGAAAAAATATAAAAGAAAATTTAGTAATTGATTGTAAATGACAAACACATGTATAAAATTGATGTGTTCAAAGAAAAGAAATTGAAGAAGTCTATTAAAATATTTAATTTTTTCATCGTAAGAGCCAAAGTAAAAATAACCAATTATAAGTATGTGCATATATAAAATACAATAAAGAAACCGAGGAAGCAACATGTGTCCTAAAAATATTCAAATTGCTAAGAGTGTGATACGTGTCACAAAAAATATAGCATAGACTACAAAATATATATATATATATATAAAAGCAAGAAAAATTGTTTCCTTAGGTGAAGTGATGTTAGCAAAAACCTGACACATTGTTTTGGAAAATATCTAAATAGCCAAGGGAAAACAGGGACCTTCACTAATATATAAATGGGTTGCAAAGCTCATCAGATATTTGAGTTTGTAACTAACTCTTTTTATCGTGAAATCATTCAAAAAAAATAGACAGAATAAGCTGAGTCAAGACTTGATGTATAGAAATTTTGAAATTTTGTATTATTATCTTGGATCCAATAAGAGGAAATCTAAATATGCCAAGAAAGCAAGATTATCAAAATGTCTTAAAACAAATTGAATAGTGTATATTACTGAAAAACTTACGGAAAAGTGCGATTCACAACAAACCACGCCATATGATATGCTTAATTCATATAATGCATTAGAAGTAACATTCATAAATTGAGAAGTTACTCTTTAAATCCTTTTGGTCTACTACTTCAATTATGATTATGCATAGGACAAAGAGCTCTTCATCCAAACGGCTTGTGTGAGATTGGTGGTTCTTTATTGTGCAATGCCTTTGTTGATTGTGTTCTTGCACATATAAAATTCAAAAGCAGTTAAAGTGTTGGCACATAAAAGAGTTTGACAAAAAGGCACGAAAAACAACTAAAATATGTAAAAGGTAAATGATCTCGTATAGTAGACCGTCCATTGGTGTGGGCTAAAGGTGAATCTGAGCCTCTTGGTTGTCTTGACAATCTACCGGATGTACACCGCAATTGCACTCGACGCCCAAGTCAATGGAGTGAGTAAAAGCGAGAAATTACAGATGGGTCCGGAAAAATTACCTTGTTAGTGGTATTTGGTGAAGCCCCTATATATTTGTTCGGTGGATAGTCAAGAACAATTGGATCGATGCGGACGATCCGGGCAGTTGGGGCTAAGAAAGGTGAGCCGATCAACCCTCCCTTGGATTGGGCTGAGTGGCGCCTTCTTCGATGGGTTGGGCCTTCGGCTAGTCGAGAAAAAAAAAGAATTGAAAGAGAACACCAATGAGGCCAAACCTATATATTGTTATAAACAATATAAGTTATACTCATCTAAACAATGTAGTAAATAAGGCATGAATAATTTACGAACTATAAATATAATTTGCATAATATACTACCCAAAATATATTTATTGATTTATTTATTTATTTTATAAAAGTTAATATTTTTCTATTAATCATCCGATTCAACATTTTTGAATCGAAAGAACCAATTGAACCATGCACGGAGTTCTCGCGATTCAATCTCGGTCCAATTTTAAAAACATTGTCCTTTTAAGGTCGTATATTCAATCTCATAAGGCTCATCACTAAGGCTCATCACTACGTAAATTCTTATGCCGTCCGAAATGCTTCAATAATCTCACCCACAAAAGAAAAGAAACTATAAAGATTACATTCAAGAATTGTTAGATACACAAAATATTTGGAAAACAAAGTATTTGGAAAAGACAAGTTGATAACATTATCATTGTTAATAATATGAAGTAACCATAGTGGAATCTAGATATGCAAGTGCAAATTCAATTAGAAACATTTCCTAAGAAAAATTATCATGAGAAAAAAATACAGAGCATGATTAATAATACAATAAAAACAACACCAAAACTAATATCCTCTACCATGAAGTTTTGGCTTTTAATTTTTCATACCCCCTCCTTGCCTTCCATACCCCCATAATACGATTTAAGACCAAAATACACCGTCATTTTCACAAACTTCCCGAATCATCATGAATCTGTAGTCATTTTTTTAAAACTTTGAGTTGTTTCCTGATTTATCTATTGATGATAAATCAGTAGTCATTTTTGACTACGGATTTATCCTCAAGAGATAAATCCGTAGTCACTTTTTTGGAACAATTTTTTTCTTTCAGGAAACATCTCTATGAGATAAATCCGTAGTCAAAAAAGTGACTACGGATTTATCTCTTGAGGATAAATCCGTAGTCAATTTTTTTGACTCGGATTTATCTCATAGAGATGTTTCGTAGTCAATTTACCTTATGGAAACATCTCTATGAGATAAATCCTGAGTCAAAAAAAATTGACTACGATTTATCTCTTGAGGATAAATCAGTAGTCAATTTTTGACTCGGTTTATCTCATAGAGATGTTTCCTAAAAAATTTACCTTATGGAAACATCTCTATGAGATAAATCAGAGTCAAAAAAATTGACTACTGATTTATCTCTTGAGATAAATCCGTAGTCAATTTTTGACTCGGTTTATCTCATAGATGTTGTTCCGAAAAAAAAATTGTTTTTTTTTTTTTTTAGCGAGGGCAAAATTGGAAGTTTGGGATGAGATGGGGTATAGGGTCCAAGGAGGGTACAAAGATCAAAACCCTGAAGTTTTTGTGGTATTTTTTAAGGGTTATGGATTTGTCTCTCTTACAAAATAGAATGCAAGGGATTGAATATTACCATTTCCCCCTTACATACAACCTTCAAGCATGATTTTGTTCTCGCAGATTTACATATAAAAGGCATAATAAAAGTATGAATAGAGAAAACAAATATCCTCTACCATGACTTCATCGAATCCATCCCTTGTGTGGAAGAATAATCATCATTTTAACAACTAATCAAACTCCTACATAGTACATTCCAATCAAAGTGTGACAGCTAGTTATCTATGAGTTAACATCTTGGGTCAATGACTTCATCGTATCAATCATTGGAGGTATACTTCTGCATATAAAAAAGACCAAACAAAGAAGTTGATGGTAGAAAGAAAATACCTTGCAAGTGAACTTTAGTTTTGCACCAACCACTAACAATCGCGGGAAAAAATACATTGTAAGTGCCATCATGATTTTTCATTGGTTACAAATGTCAGACTACAATGTCCTAAGATAATATCTATTTCTATTTATATGATATATCCAAATCTGATACATGATTTGCAGCGATGAAGATCAAGATTTTAGGATTGTAAACAAAAACATTACAGAAACGATATAATTAGAGAACAAAGCTGAAAAAGTTGTATGTCGGGTCTCTCCTTTTAGGGTTGTAATCTATCGAAGCTTTGGGGAGAAAAAATTGGAGTAACATACCTCATGGTGAAGAAGACGAATTAAACATAGACCTAAAGAGAGAAACAAAGCGTAACAAACTGTAACATACCTCATTCAATTTCAAAACCAAAAATTAATTTTTGGACTGTAGTTATAAACTTTGAATTTTTTTGTGTAAGGAATTTTAAATTTGCATGTATGTAAGTTGGTGGATTTGTCAAATAACATAACTGGTCAAAGATTTCTATCCTAAAATATTAATAACAAATAATGGTGCAAGATTAATGACATTATTAGGGGCATTAATTAGAGGTGAGAAGAAAAATAGTATTTATTTAGTTAGTATTTGAATTTGTAATGGTAGTAAATTAATTTGGTAATACACGTATGGTAGATTTCAAATGATGTGGTCGATGGAATGTGCCATGGTGGAGGATTTTTTTATTAGGTGGACCAATTGGAATGATGTTTTTTTTTGAGTAGGTTCAAGGAGTTTATTTATAAATGTATTATATATAGATTAGACTTAACTATTTATCAACCATAATCAAATTTTTGTCAAAAAACCATAATCAAATTTATTTTATGTTACTAACACTCACTTAAAACTTTTTAACTTACAATATCTTGGAATCATATGTTATTACTCCATATAAGTTTTTAACCCTTAAATGGATTTCAATAACCTCGGAGATTAGTCTCTAGTTTTTTGATAAGCCAAAATTTTTATTATGGGGTATAGGGAGTCACCTCAACCAATTACAATTAATGTAATTGGTTCATACAAATAAGTGGACTATTGTTTCATTCCTCAAAATCTAGTGTTACTTGGTTTCCCAATTTATGTGCTATTCACCACCTCCAAGATAATTCTTTGACATGATTTAATATTTGTGTTACATTTGGTACTCCCCCTCTAAAGATAATTCTATTCCGATTTACCCAAAATTACCCATACAACTAGTACCCAAACCAAGAACCTTATTCTCCTACTATTTTTCTTTCCTCCCACTGTGATTCTATTCTTCATCATATGTTCCCATGCTCCATTGCATTTCTCCCTTTTAATTCCAAGCCAATCAAACGTCTTGGCCCATAGTTGATCCGTAACAGCACAAATGAAAAACAAGTGAGCAAAATCCTCGTGACCAGAAATCCACGCTGCATTAATAGCGTTCTTGTGGGTAAACGATCAATCAAAACTCTTCATCTGTGCACCAAATATTTCGAGGGAGCTGCAGTAGACCTAAACTTCTTCAAATATTTCGTCACTGCTGTTAGCCAATCTGCAGTAGGCAGATTTAATTGTATACTGCTGCGACTTCGTGGCCAGCCAGCACCACTGATCCTCACGTTCTCTCACAGGACATAATGGTCTTAGTAAATCTTCCAGCAGTCCAGCTAATTCTGCCTCTTCCTCCGACAGCTGATTAAACCATCGAAGCTTCCAAGTCCAGTTTTCGCCTTCCCAAAAATCGAATTATGATACTGTCAGAATTTTACCTTACCACCATTCCCAAATTTACTAAACCAATTATTATCATACGATAGACTTTTGTCAATTAAGTCTAAATCTTTCCACCAAACCGAACTTTGTAATTGATTCAATGCCCCTCCTTGCCATATAAACCGTCCAGCAATCCCCTCCATATATTGTCCTGCTCTACTAACATTTTCTATCTCCATTTACTCAAAAGAGCTATGCTGAAAGCACTCCATATATATTTTGAATCGACATACATCTGATAAATTTTTATTTATCCTTTCAACCTTTTTTTTATTATTCTCTCTTAATAATACACAATCGTTGACTTCACTTTTGGTGGGAAAATTTTTGTTCCACCATTTACCAAGATACCACCATTTTGTTCATACCATTTGTTTACCAATATACACCCACTTCTATATTTTTAGATCGGCATCTCCCCACTCTATATTTTCAGTCCCACCATGCCGTCCTAGCTATGGTTAATATTAATAACGTTCAACATTGAAATTGTTAGACAACAGAACACAGTTCAAGTGGTAAAACGCCTCACTGGACTTAAAGGTTAAATCGTGGAGTGCGAATCAGATTTGGGGTTTATCAGTGAAAGTCAATCCAAGAAAATTCTCTCCATGTAGGCAGAGCCATCGGCGAAGGCTATACAAAAACGTCTATCTCTATGTAAGGGGTCGTCAAATCTCTATCGGAGGTAGAGTTGCTTTTCTTAATTCTATTTTGATTGAATAGCAATTAACTTGACTACTTTTCTTTCTAAGGTTCAAATTAAAATTCTAAACGTTGTTGGAAAATATATGTATAAAGAAATTTCTTGTGGAGCTAGCATTATTAATGGTGAAGGAAGATTAATATGGTAAGGTGTGAAAAAGGGGTATATATCCCAAAGAAAGAAGAGATTTGAGAGAAGAGTAATTTTAACTTAATATTACTACTAAGTAATTATGGAAGTGGATGCTTACAAGACAAGAATGTCATTTAGTATGACTTGTTGAATTATAGTATGGTTCAATGGTATTGGATTCTTGTCAAATTAAATGAAGAGGTTAGGCTAATTCCCTGCATAATGTAATCTAGAATCTAGAATGAATATAAATTTGGACCCAAACCTCACAAAAGCTCTTCACAGAATTTAATTAGAAGAAGAAAGAATATTAATTTTTGCTGCAAGACTATTACAAGACAAATTAACTGCCACTAGTGAAGTTTTATCTCACAGAGGAGCTATCTATCAACATCTTTTTTCGAATCACACACGCATCTTTTTTTCTCTTAATTGTAATTGTAAGGTTGTTGAAACAAATTGGCAGTACAGTACTTATCAATGAATATTGGGAATCAAAGGCATATATATATATATATCCAAAATGTAGCGAACTTAATTAATTACTATTATTAGAAATAAAAATAAAATGAACTTAATGGTTATTGCCATTAGATGATGGCACATAGGATTGTAACTCCAGATCATTCTTCATGTTTCCTTCTTTAACCGGCCTCGACAATTCATCACTACCTTTCTCTTCCTTACTTGTCACCTCTTTACTCTTTCCCCACAAAACAGCATATAGCCCACCAACTATTAGCAGAGATCCCAACGCACTAAATAAACCAAATTCAAATACACTAATTAGTTAATTAATTGATGATGAGTTGGTAATTAATATATAATTAACTTCGTACTTACGTTCCAACATATAATTTCTCTCGAAGAAACGCCCAACTTATAATAGCTGTGAGTATAAGCTGCAATGGGGTAAAAACAGAGCCATAAAGAGCTCCTTTCTCTCTATGGTCCATGAAATTATAGCATACGATAGCCCTGTGCAAATTACTCCTGAAATTCAACATATATTATTATAAATAATAAATATCACCACTATCAATATTAATTAAAATAAGCAAATTGAATTAGAAGAAAAATTACGGCGTAAATAGAAGAGGTAAGTCTAATAGGACTCTCAAGTGACCATGCTGAGGCTCTATGGTCAGTACACAAGGCAATGACAACACATTGAAAGCTTCATAAGGAAGCACATATATGTTGTACTTGGTATATGGAGCAGGGAATGTTTTGCTTAAATCGGCACAAAACCAAATTAACAAATTAATTAACACTCTCTCACTCACTAAATTAAATTAATTTAAGAGGACTTAATACTAATAAACAATGATGAAAGAAGCTCAACCTGAATGATAAACCAAGCTGCCCAAATAAGAGCGCTTAAAATCAACACGATGGGGCCTAGTGCACTGGTTTTTGTTGTAGTGGAACTATAAACTCCCATCTTCTCAGCATATTTCCAATGAATGCTGGATTCCCTCAACTCTATCACATTTCCATGGTAAAAGATAAAAGAAGTGCTCCTCCAACACACAAAAGTGTCCCTATCACTTTCGCTATGCCGCTCATTTGCTTTATTTTAATATTCTCTTGCCTACAAACCATAATTAATTAATTCTATTTCTTAATTATAATCAAATTAATTAGATTAAGTTCATTTTCTGCCAACCAACCTGAAAACGAGTGCAAGGAAAAATGTAAAAGCTGGGAGCAAATTGGAAAGAGCACAAGCAACTGTTGCACTTGTATATTTCAACCCCAGAAAATAGAATACCTGATTTCCAGTCACTCTGCATTAATCAAATTCAAATGCTAATATTAACAAAATATAATATAAATAAATAAATAAACAAACACCAAGATGAATATGCCTACTTTCTTTTTCTAAAAATATCAAAATATTCTTAATAATAATTTTTATTTTTAAAAAATACTATAAAAAGTAAATAAATAAATCAAAAGGAAAAATAAACAATAAATATAAACTTGAGGAGGAAGGACAGAAAGGTCTAAAGATTACCCTGTTAAGGAACACAATAGTAGTTGAAACATGATTCGCTTGGTAAGTTTTGGAACCATATTCCTGAAAGGAAGGAGAAAATTGTAATTTGAAAATGAAGTCAAACTTCTTATCAAAACGTAACAGAAAGATCTGAAATTTAGTCATTTTTAGCCTCCAGTAGTACAAATTAAAATCAGAAATCTAATGTAAGCATACCAGTACTAACTAACAACCAGACAATTTCCACCGAGACAAAAAATAATAGAAAATATTGGCATATTCAAATCATGCATAACAAACTCTACACATTTTTCACATTACTTTATAAGCTTTCAAAAACTATATATGTGTGAAACGTGTAGCATCACTGCTCTTAAAAGTACTAGTTTCTGGCACGTAACCTAAAATGCATGCCATCAGCATTCTGTTTTTAGATCCTATGCAAATGTTGTTTTTTTTCTCAATTTTAGAATTTCCTCCACTAGCCTTTGTGTGATCTTCTCCTTGCATTCTATCTTTTTTTTAATTATTGTTTAAATTTTCAGCTACTGGTAAGTGGTAACCCTCATACATGCAACATTTCCTCTCCAATATTAATAATTGCACTAACCATTTGAAATATTTGTGTTTCATCATACTGTGTACTATAAACTAGAATGTTTTAAAAATCAAACTAACTTGGTTATATATCTAATTGTTTTAAATCACTCAAATTCGAGATTAAATCGTCAAATAATTGGAATTGTAAATATAATCAACTCCGGTTTAACAAGCTAATCTAACTTGATTCTTAAAACTTTCATCAAACTAAACATGCATGTTGAAAATCCTTTCTATTTTTTTAAAGGAGACAAGAAACGATTTTCTTTGTTTTATTTTTTTATATAGTAAATATTAATTGGTAGTTATTAGAAATATTTTTTGGTTAGACAATTTTGGGAGAAATGGAGTTTGAACCTGTTAGTTATTAGAAATATTACAGGAGATGGTTGAACCAAAAAAATTAATTAAAAAAGAACGAAAAAAACAAGAAACAAAATGATCACGGATCAGTCATGCATGCATTTTAAGTATATGTATTTGAAATAAAACATGAATTAAAATTAAGAACATGCATGGCAATAGATTAATTACATAAACATAATATTTGAACATGCATGCATGTTAATATATTACCGTTCCACAATGCAATAAGCAAATGGAGCAATGGAAGCTGTTGCGAAGATTTGACGATATGCAACCAAAATCAATGGATTCATTCGGACTCAATTGCTAGCTTTGATGTAACATTCATTCCAAAGATAACCCAGCTGAATTAAGAGCATTAGTAACAAAGGAATGAAATCAAATAAAAGCCATTATATATCTCTCTAAAGTGTTTTCTTCCTCTGCCTTTGAAACTTTCTATAGAGTTTTTAATAGAACCAACAAGCTCAAGAGGCAGAGGAAAATGTGAAAGAAAGGAAGAAAGAAGATAGGTATATATAAGAAGAGAAACTAGCTAGGTGTATGAACTGTATGTCACAAAGTGTGAGAGTTAATGTTATTAACAAGGTGTGTGTGAGAAAAAAGAGTCTAAAAAACCTACACAACAATTGTTCCTAATTTTTTTTAAGGAAAAGAAACAGTTACAACCGATTTCTTGCTATACGTTTGTGTTTATGTGCATTGTTAGAATTCTTTCACTTCATTCATACTCTTCAAGTAACTAATTTATTAAATCTGGAATACTTCCTAATTCTTTAATTCCTTTTTTAAAAACATTTAGTATAGTATATATATTTTTTTGTTTTTTCCTTAAAAAAATTAGGCCACTCTTTGACAAAAATCTATTTACGAGTAATTATATGATTAATGAAAATGGTGTTAAAATGAAAAGAGTGTACTGTATATAGCTGGCAGTATATGCGAATTTCAAGCCATGCGCTTTGTCAACAAAAGCAATAAATAAAGTGGACCCATCACATTATTCATGATAATCCATGCAATTCAAACCTTGCTCCACGTTAACATTGCATGATGCTTAATTAATGTTTTTGTTTTGAAATTTAGAATAGAAAAAGGAGAGAAGTTTCAATTTCTCAGTCTTTTCAAAGATGCTAGCTAGTGAGTAGTTAGCTATTGTTTCAAGCTTCAAGGCAAATTTAATTACATATTTATGATCACATTTACTATTGTCTTGGGAAGGGTTTTAATGACAGTGAGTAGTAATAAAAATAATTAATTTTTTTCTGTGATGCAGTTAAGAGTTAAGTTTCTGGCAGACACACTTCTATAAGGTTGTTTCACTTTATTTTCTTCTTTACCTTTGTTTTTTTCCCTCACGAGAGGTTTGTTTCTTTGTTCTGAATAAACGTTTTACTTGAGCTAGCCTATCTGAATACAAACAAATATAGACATTGCTTTAAAATATTTTTCCGTTTACTTCTCAAACTTTTCTATATCTATAACTATAAGTTATCTCGTCTACTATGTTTTTTCGTCACGTCTAATTTGTCATTTGTCACTATATATACGTGGGGAAATGAAACAGAAGAGAAGATGATGATTTATCATTATTTATTAATTTGTATGCATGCATAAGCATAACAAAATGGTTGTTACTCAAGATATGCCTTTGGCGTATAAATCATTTATTACGACATTATTTTGGGGTCTTAAATTACACGTAATGCTATATAATCCTCTCCACTTAGGATCAATTAGTTTGAAGTAAGTTTCATTTCAGGAAGAAGTAATTTAGTCAAGCTATATAGTCCCCTTTGCTCTTTAGGATTACATTTAATATGGTGGTAATGATAGTAACAAAACCAACTCGTACAAGAAATAAGAACATCAAAAATGTTATTACTAGCTAGTACCTATCTTTTTTGGTTTCTTTCAAAATAAATTATTTTTTGGAATATATATGTATTGCAAAGGCCAAAGATATTATATTATATTTATATGGTATTTTTTTTTTTTTCAGGAATATCAGGTGTCATGCATGAAACATGATATGACTAATCCACTCATTGGATTAGAGACACTTGAAGGAGTGGGATAGGCTGATTTGAGATTTAAAGTCGCTTCCATACACAAAGAGCGAGGATGGAACCCTCGACACTTGATTAAGGGAAGATCGAACCTTGGAATAAATAATAATAAAAGTGGGTCCGAGTGGTAACTTAGTGCGAGATCTTATCTCGCTGTCTCGCGTTCGAGTTTTAGGTGTGGGAAAACTCTTTTGGGATGAGAAACCACACATCGACAAAGCCAAAGTAAACATGTGTGGTCAAATTCTCAGACATAAATTAGGCATTATGACAGAGTAAATATTGTACACTAACAAATTTATGCATTAATTTACTTCTATATCCCATGCATGAAGTAACACCATAGTACAAGTCCGGACTTTTGTTTGCTCTTATTGCTATATATATATGAGATTATTCCTAATATACACTAACGAACTTATGTAAGAGTTTTCTTCGTCACCCCACCTCAAACCGTTTGTATTAACTAAGAACGTCTGTAGTATCTCGAGAAGATAGTTAGCGCAATTAGTGAGTTAAAGGAATGATGAGATCTAGAGTTCCTTGAGTATGTGGAAAGAATCCTACAAAGCGTCTTTCAAACTAAATGTTCACGTTTTAAAACTTGTTTTGGAGCATATTGACTTTTTTGGAATGCTTTGCGTGAATTTGGGCCATTGAGTTCCTTTACATCATTGCAAGATTTGGTTATCAACTGAAGAATCAATTCCTTCTAATATGATTCAATCCATATTCAACAATCAGATGTGCTAGGTCACTTTATTGCTGTCTTTTATCTACTAC